>CM076979.1:22556446-23252192 GCA_039105355.1 Benthosema pterotum
TAGGGCTTTGTAGAGAGAATGCCCCACAAATCCCCTGCTGCCAACTTCAATGGGCATACAGCTTGCCTTCCAGCCCTGCGCACGACATTCAGTTACCAGATGCTCGTACTTGGTCATCTTCCTCTCGTGGGCCTCTCCCAAGCGGTCCTCCCATGGCACCGTCAGCTCCATGATGATGATGGTCTTGGTACTCTCTGAGACCAAAAGAATGTCTGGCCTCAGGGTGGTGCTGACGATGTGCTGGGGGAACCTCAGCTGCCTCTCCAGGTCCACAGAGAGCTGCCAATCTTTGGCCCTTGCCAGGATCCCTGCTGGAGCGTTCTTACGGCTTTCCCTCGGCTTGGCTCCTGCTTTTACAAAAGCTATAGTGCTGGTGGTGTTGCACGCTCGGCTACAGGTGCTGATACCTTGGCTGATGGCTTCCGCAATTGGCTTCAACACCTGATTGTGGCGCCAGGTGTAACGGCCCTGGCCGAGTGCTTTTGGACAGGAGCTCAGAATGTGCTCCAGAGTTCCTCTAGCTGCACACAGGTGGCAATTTGAGGTCTCCACTTTCCCCCAGGTGAAGAGATTTGCTGGGCTTGGAAGGACGTCGTAGACTGCCCGAATCAAAAAGCTGATGCGGTGTGGTTCGGACTGCCAGAGATCCGTCCAGGTAACTTTGCGGTCCCTGGCATGCTCCCATCTAGTCCAGGCCCCCTGCTGACCCAGACCAGCCGCTCTGCTCGTCCTTCCGTCCTCCACTGCCGTCCTGACCTCCTCTTGAATCTGCCTGCGCTTCTCCTTCCCCTTGCACTCCCTGTGTCGAGGTGGTGTTGGGAACAACCCCAGGCCTGCCCTGCCATGGGCCACCCCACCCACCAGATCTCTGTGGCGCAGCCGTGACTCTGCGTCTGCCACCGCAGCCTGGGCACTCCACTTCCTCCCGGTCTTCACCACCACTCCTGCCTGGGCTACCTTTGGGTCTCTGGAGTCTCGGTACATCAGCACCTCTCGTGTCCGTGTCACCTTGAACTCCTCTTCCAGCGACTTCAGGGGCAATCGGAGCTTCGTGGTGTTCCCGTAGAGGGCAATGCTACTGAGGCTCCTGGGCAACCCCAGCCATCTCCTGAGGAATGTGCTGACCTTCCTCTCCATGGTCTCTACAGTGGAGATGGGGACCTCGTACACAAGTAGCGGCCAGAGTATCCTTGGCAATATACCATGCTGGTATATCCAAGCTTTGAACTTGCCCGGGAGGCCAGATTTATCCACTGCTTTCAGCCAACTGCCCAGTTCCTCGCAGGTTGCCTGGACAGATGCGGAGTCCTTCAGGCTGCTGTCGAAGACTTTGCCCAAGCTCTTCACGGGCTTCTCAGAGACTGATGGAATTTCTGCCCCTTCGATGTTGAAGCGGAACTTGTCCGTGACCTTGCCCTTCTTCACCACTAGTGATCTGGACTTGGCTGGTTTAAATTCCATCCGCGCCCATCGGATCAGCCTTTCCAGCCCTTGGAGGATCCACCGGCATCCTGGCACTGACTCTGTGGTGACTGTCAGGTCATCCATAAAAGCCCTGATTGGGGGCTGGCGAGTCCCTGATTGAGTCTTGGGGCCACGACACTCTGGCTCTGCGGACTTCACCATCAGGTTCATCGCCAGGGCGAACAAGGTCACAGAGATGGTGCAGCCTGTGATTATCCCCACCTCCAACTTGTGCCATTCCGATGTTACTTCTCCCGCTGAGACTCTCATCCTGAACTGGTCGTAGTAGTCCAGGATCAGATCTGCGACATGGTGTGGCACATGATGCTTGGTCATGGTGATCTCGACCAATTTGTGTGGGATGGACCCATACGCATTGGCTAGGTCCAGCCACAGCACTGTGAGGTCTCCCTTCTTCTCCCTGGCTTCCCGAATGAGCTGAGTCACCACTCCAGTGTGTTCTAGACATCCCGGCACTCCAGAGATCCCTCCTTTCTGCACCGACGTGTCTATGTAGTTGTTACTGGAAAGGAAGTCTGCTAGCCGCCTTGCTACTATGCTGAAAAAGATCTTTCCTTCCACGCTCAGCAGTGAAATGATCCTGAACTGGTCGATCTTCTTAGAATCCTTCTCTTTGGGAATCCAGACACCATCAGCAAATCTCCACTGCTGTGCCACCTTTCCTCTTTTCCATATGACTCTAAGGATCCTCCAGAGTCGCTTGAGTAGCAGAGGGCAGTTTTTATAGACCTTGTACGGGACACCGCTTGGTCCCGGGGCTGAGCTAGCTCTTGCCTTCTTGACAACCTCTTGGACCTCTGCCAGCAGTGGCTCCTTGGCGTTGAAATCCTTTGTAGGAGGTGGTGGGTCTACAAGGATCTCGCACTGGCCGAGTTCTTCCTGCCTGCTAGGGTCGCTGTAAGTATTGTGAAGATGCAGGTCTATTTCCTCCTTGGAGCAGCCCAGGTTCCCATCCCGTTTCTGCCCCAGTAGTTGTTTGGTAAAACCAAAGGGATTGGCAATGAATGAAGCACGCTTTCTGGATCTCTCTTTCCGACGTCTTCGGTGCCATTCCGCCCTGCGCAGGGTCATCAGCCTTTTCCTCAAGATGGCCCGCAGCTCTGCCAAGGGGGGGCGCTGCTCCTCGCTGGCATCCTTGTGCTGCTTCTTGAGGGACTTCAGATCCTGACGGATTTTGTGGATCTCCGCTGCCCTTCGGTTCATGGTGAAGGTTGTCCGAGCCTGTCTCTTCTCCTCTTCACCAAACCTCTCCAGGGCCAGACTGATGATGATGGTCGTCATCGCCTGCAGCCTTCGGTCCACATCTCCCTTCGCAGTTGCTTCAAGCACCTTATCGACGTCCTCATCAAACTGCTCCCAAGCTGTCGTCTTGCAGGCCTGTGGCCACTTGATTCGGACCTTCTTCAGAGGGGGAGGAAGGCTTGGGGGAATAGGTAACGCCACATGGAGGCTCTGGGCACTGTGGGGTGCTTCCTGGCCTGGCTCCTCCTGCGTCTCATCAGAAGCAATATCTGTGCGCTGTGACATATTCTGCTCCTCCAAACACTTACTCTTGTCCCTCATCTTGGTCAGGTGAATCTTGAGGCCGCGGCTGTTCTTGCAGATTTTCCCGCATCTGCATACTGCGGTCGTAGTCGATTGTCCATTGCCATTGGTCGGTAACCTTAGGTCCGTCAGATTGGGGTTCTCATCCTCCCCCCCTCTCGGGCTCCCCTGGGGGTATTTTTCCATGAGTCGATCTGTAGCTTGATAAAGGGTTTCCTCTTCTCAGAGGAAGCGGTTTGGGCTGCCGACCCTCTCCGCCCCGGTTGCTGTCTTTCCAGGCTGCCAACTGTCTCTCCAGTCGTCACCAGCCTTTCCTGGTCGTCAGCCAGCCTCTTCCTGGTTGTCACTGGTCTCGCCAGAAACGTTAGTTCTTAAAAACATCAGACTCTTCTGATGCACCTGCACACATCATCAGTAATGTTACCTGGGGTCTTAGGGTGTTTTGGGTCTTTCAACATTAGACACCCTCGCCCAGGCGACCCAGCCTTGGTTGATCAAGCCGAGACTTGTGTGCAGGTAGCATTTACTTGTCCCCATGGTTCTCCTCTTCGGATCCAGAGCCATCTCGAGGCTTTCTCAGCTGCCTCTGTGATGTTCCTGATGGCTCTGGTCCTAGCTGTTCCTGTTATGCCCAGGGCACTTAGGGCTTTGTAGAGAGAATGCCCCACAAATCCCCTGCTGCCAACTTCAATGGGCATACAGCTTGCCTTCCAGCCCTGCGCACGACATTCAGTTACCACACATGTGTCAAAGTCAAGGCCCGCGGGCCAGATCCGGCCCGCGAGATGATTTAATCCGGCCCCAGGCTTGTAGAGCAAAAATGTCTGAGTCTATTAAAAAAAAAAGTAAGTCTCTAGCACGTTCCTATCAAAAGTTATGATCGTTTTAAGAAATGCTTTTGAGCTCTCTTCTGAACGGCATGGAATGCATGTTGTCCAGCAGGGGGAGTCGTTTTACCAGGCTAGGCTGCTGGCACTGCAAAGTGAGAACTATATTTCAGCAGTACAAGGGTGTGTAACCGAGAGAACTATATTTCAGCAGTACAAGGGTGTGTAACCGAGAGAACTATATTTCAGCAGTACAAGGGTGTGTAACCGAGAGAACTATATTTCAGCAGTACAAGGGTGTGTAACCGAGAACTATACTTCAGCAGTACAAGGGTGTGTAACCGAGAACTATACTTCAGCAGTACAAGGGTGTGTAACCGAGAGAACTATACTTCAGCAGTACAAGGGTGTGTAACCGAGAGAATACTATACTTCAGCAGTACAAGGGTATATGTAACCGAGAACTATACTTAGTTAACTGTACATACTTACTTAAATTTAGTATTTGAAATTTAAAAGCTATTTTCGTATGGTTTATTGATGCTCTGTAAATAAAAATAGCATCTTTCATAGCAAATGTCTTAATCTAGGCTACAAGTATAAAACCAATAATGAAAGTCATTAATATATATTAATAGCTATTCTTAATAATAAATATGACTTGTGTGATATACTGTAGTGTAGAAGTAACGGCTGTGTATGTAAACATGCGTGTGCCGCGCATGCTTGCGCTCTGCGACTGGTTGCACCGCGGCGCTCCGGCCCCCATGAAGTCACATTAAGTCCAATGCGGCCCCCACCCCAAATGACTTTGACACCACTGAGTTACCAGATGCTCGTACTTGGTCATCTTCCTCTCATGGGCCTCTCCCAAGCGGTCCTCCCATGGCACCGTCAGCTCCATGATGATGATGGTCTTGGTACTCTCTGAGACCAAAAGAATGTCTGGCCTCAGGGTAGTGCTGACGATGTGCTGGGGGAACCTCAGCTGCCTCTCCAGGTCCACAGAGAGCTGCCAATCTTTGGCCCTTGCCAGGATCCCTGCTGGAGCGTTCTTACGGCTTTCCCTCGGCTTGGCTCCTGCTTTTACAAAAGCTATAGTGCTGGTGGTGTTGCACGCTCGGCTACAGGTGCTGATACCTTGGCTGATGGCTTCCGCAATTGGCTTCAACACCTGATTGTGGCGCCAGGTGTAACGGCCCTGGCCGAGTGCTTTTGGACAGGAGCTCAGAATGTGCTCCAGAGTTCCTCTAGCTGCACACAGGTGGCAATTTGGGGTCTCCACTTTCCCCCAGGTGAAGAGATTCGCTGGGCTCGGTAGGACGTCATAGACTGCCCGAATCAAGAAGCTGATGCGGTGTGGTTCGGACTGCCAGAGAATAGTGTGTCTGGAGTGTGTGCCTTGCGCACAAATGAGTGTGCATGTGTACATGCCTTTTTGGGGCGTCCCCCACTTCTAAAAGCAACACTGCTGGTAGTACTCGCCTTCATGGGCAAGATTGCTTCAAATCAATATCACATTATTTCTGCCTTGGTTACAAGTAATGACAAAAAAGTATTATAATCGTGAATCAGCATAAAGATCATAATGTGTAATGCTTGCTGCTTGCTGTATCTTTTAGCTGATGAGGAGTCCCTGGCCTGAACCACCCAATAAAAGTCCCGTGCATGGCATGATGGGGCTCTCCCAGACCCTTACGTTAAGAAGCAGTAATGTTCTATTTTGGCCAATGTTGCGTTCATAATGGTCTTGTGTGGCTAACCTGCAGCCGTGTCAACTCTGCAGAACAAGGTCATTGTAGCCTACTGTACTCAACACAACCATTCCTCATAACAGTTGGAGCATCTGCCTGCCTGGGAATATAATGGGAAAAGAAATGCTCGAATCATTCCCTCCCAGGCATCAAGGTCTATACTTGTGCCTTTGGGAGACATTTCCACTTCAGAGATAGCTAATTTTAGCTCTGCTGTTAATCAAGCCATGGCTCTCCTTTTCAACGTTGAGACTGACCATTGGACAGATGGTACACAGTGCCTCTGTCAAGTAGCAATGTGCTCTCTCTGCTTCGTGGAGACATCACGTCACAGCTCCGTTTCTGTGCAGCCAACCCCTGCTAGATTTTCCACTACACTGACTATACAACACTAGCCTATATGTTGTAAATTTTTATAACACTGTAGGCTACATAGTGCTGGACAATATATCAAGACATTATATATTATTATATTTATTTATTTATTTATTTTTGAACCAAATATGATGAGCACTTTTTTGTTTGTTTGTTTGTTTTTTACCATTCTTAACCCTATAACACTGAACATGCGTGATTTTCACCCGGACTATATATTTGAGCAATTCTAATAATGTTGCTGATGTCTGAGGTAGGTGGATCTTTCAGTAGTGTCACAATGCACGTCAAGGTACACACCCCTGTGTTTTCTCCAGTCAGGTGCATCACCTGCATTTGGTGATTCTGAGGTATGAAAAAACATCCCATTCACCCACCATGGGTGCTTGGTATAGTAAAGTGTATAGTGTAAAAAAAGATCTTGTAGATCTAGTATTTTCATAATTGTTTTCATTGATCATAATTAGGACAACATAATATACTGTTCGACATTCAATGTTCTTTTTCCCCCAAATGAGTCTTGAAAAACGGTGGTCAACCAGGGTCGTCTTTATATTCGGGACAAGACTGTTTTTGAAGTGATAATATTATTGCCAAGCCCTTGTGGGTATAAGGTGCACTGACCATAACATTATTCTCCTTCTCTGTCTAGGACTCACAGTCCACTGATGAGCTTCGGGGCCAGTTTTGTGAGTTTCCTGGTGAGTTTCTGATAACATTTACAGAATCTAATCTTAACCTAGTAGGCAATGCTGCCAGGGAACATTCAATTTAATCATGATGTCAATGTCATCAGAATATGTTAATTTTTAAAGATAAATCAATCGATGTTCCATCAATCCGTGTTCCACTGGATGGATGGAACCAACATTGTATACTAAGGTCTTATAACTATGAACACAAAGTGTTCAAGATTTTAAAATTGCAATACCCTTGTAGCCTATCTGTCCCAACCCACATAGGTTGAGAATGACTACTGTAGTGTAGACAATGCTTGTATTTCCAGCAGACACACTTCAGAGGCATACCAGATGCTGTGTGCCTGGCCTGTTTAATTCTAATGACTGAGGAGAAAATAAAATAATAATAGTAAAACACAGAGAACAAGTGAAATGAACCATACAGTCCTCCACCTTAAAGGAATAGTTTGTATTTTTGGAACTTAAGTTGTATGAAATACAACCATTAATATAGTGGTGCCACCTGTATTAATTGACTGCCAGGGTCCCGTGGTGGGAGTTCTGCTCTGGTTTTGGTCATTAATCCATGGTCATTACCTAAAACGTAATTTGTATTGTTGAATTATTTCTAAAACGTTAGGACTTCCTTGGCCCCTCTATCACATGGAACTACTTTTTGGGCGTAGTGATATGGAGACAAAATACATAGTTCCCCCTGTGATAGAGTGGTCAAAAATGAATGATGTACTAATATTTTAGAAATGGGTCAAAAATACAAATGACGTTAGTTTTTTGGATTCATTTACTTTTACTGTGTGGCCCCCAGTGACCCCCCAAAAATGACCGGAACTACTTCATTTTTCACCAAAACCAGTGCATAACTCCCACCACGGGACTGTCAATAAACTGTCAATCAATCAATACAGTTGACACCACTATATTAATGGCAAGTATTTCCATTTCCATTCCAAAAATCTGAAAAAAAAAAAGAAAAAAACATATTTTTTCTGAACTAAAACATGATTATTTTTTTGGAGATTACATCATCACCATGAGTGGCTTTATCAAGGTTCCATGAGCTGTCGTGATCTTATTTCGTCACATCCATTACATCATTCTCGCCAATGCTGTCCGTGTTAATTTAGTTAATTAATGGAAGAACCTTCTCCTGAGGAATATTTCTTTTCTTACAGATGAATAGTCTGGGGGTTGTGGACGTTTACAGATAGCAGGCCTTCATGTCAGGCTAGCTACTGGTATGTTGTGAAGTGAGAGTTGACGTCATCCTCTGGCCCTAGAGGCAAGTTTGCCCCAGAGGGTGTGTATGTGTGTGTGGTGGGGGTGGGGGTTCGGGGAAGGGGGGGGGGGGGGGGGGGGTTACGATGGTGGGCGTTATACACTACATGTATTGTATAACGCCCAGGATTCAAACTCGAACTTCTGTAAAAGTCCAACATCTTAATCACTAGACATCCCTTTGGTCCGGGGGTACTGTAGATACTAGACTTTGAAGGCCATCACGACAGGCTGTAGCCACTCCAGGTGTGTCTAGGCCTGGGTTTCACAGACACAGTTCAGTTATTGCAAACACAAACACAAAGCAATTTACCCCAAGTACTAAATGACTATTTAACCTTTGCGACTTTGATCTGTGCACTAATATAATTTAGCTCATTGAAAGCAGTTTAAACCAAGAGCCAAAGAAAATGTGGAAACAATATGACCTTTTGCTGGCACTGGCAACCTCTGCAGTGATTCTCCACCCGTGGACTGCAAGGGTATTGCAAGATTTCAATCATAATGTAACAAAATATAAAGCGATTCCAATAAGTAAGAACTTAAAGTATACTACAGTACATTAGCTCCATTGATGCAAGATGAAAAGCCATCGATTAATTGATTGTTATAACAAATATGCTACCTATGCTCTAAAAAAGTACACAGACCACCCATCCTGCACCTTTATGCATGAAAAAAGTCCCAGATTGTAGCTTTGCCACATTTCTGTATTGACACAGAGACAAGCGGCACAGATGTCACTGCGTTCCGCCTTTCATTCTTACTGAGAATGGACCATTTGTCCTGCGTTGATCGTTGTTACATAAGTCTGCATCTCTGTCACAGCAGAGTGCATTTGTAATGCCTAATTTGTGCTCTGTCGCATGACAGCGTCATGCGTTGAACATTGTCACTTTACAAGCTCAGAACGTGCCTTTGTGCTTGTAAATCAGCTACTGTATATTCACCACAACACAACACCAACATACCACAATGTAAATGTGTGAAAACGAGTCAAAAGGTGATATTGTAATAAATTAGTTAACGGATACACTCTTACATCATTCTGATGTCAGTGCAATGGTATTTTTCATTCATTGCAAATAACTACATATGTTATGTCCAGGTTTGTGTCTCTGCACAGTTTAGATCAGTGTTTCTCTAACATTTTGTGTCTAAGGAACACCAAAGGTCAAGTCGTAATCTCAAGGTAAACCTGTTTTCATATTCATGTTCCATCACTGCTCAGAATGCCATGCTGACGTTTGAGGAGGAGAAGATGCAGATGGCGTGCGATGACCTGAGGACCACTGAGAAGCTGTGTGAGAACGACAGCACCGGCGTCATCGAGACAATCAGAAACAAGATCAAGAAGAGCGTAGGTGCAAAAAAACAACAACAAAGCGAAACAGAAAAAATATTTACAACACCCCCATGATAAATGTTCAGATGTGTGCGTTAGCGTATACATTAGGGCCTACCGCGTCTTTCTATTACTGCTGGATAGAGTCCATAACCTCATCGCTGGCTGTTAGTCCATAATCCACAGCTGTAACACAATTCAGATAACATTGTTTGGCCTTCATTCCTCCTGACTTAACGATGCTGACAGCAGTGACATCATGCCAAACCAACCCTAAAATTGAATTAAGAGACGCTTGGAAATGTAATCAAGAGATAGGATGAGACGAGTGGGGACTAGTTGCTGGTACAGATGTGCCTTTCAGGGACTTCTAGAGAGGCTCTGAACGTTTGGCCGAGGCTCTGAACGTTTGGCCCCTGGGTGTGTGTGTGTGTGTGTGTGTGTGTGTGTGTGTGTGTGTGTGTGTGTGTGTGTGCGCGCACACACGTGCGTATGTGTTTGCGAGCCCAGTCTTATTTAGGACTAATACCGGTATGTTACCGTATTTTCCGGGTTATAAAGCGCACCTGAAAATAGGCCGCACCGGCCAAATTTAGCGAAAAAATCAATTGTGTACACATACAGGACGCACTGGCCTATTAGCCGCGGGTGTTTTAATGCTTAATTACCATATGTAAGGGTTCTTGCACAGATGAGATTGTCGGCAACGAAATGCTGTTTGAGAAGCATCCTTTTTATTATTTAAACGACTACAGAACTGCACGTGCTGTATGTAATAGACCAGGGACGGATCTAGGCATAGACATGGGGGGGGGGGGGGGGGGGGGGATGCCCTCTAGACGCCCTGACTGCCCCACCAAACATGACGGAATGCAAACAATGAAAACTTCAAAGATATTTTAAATCAAATGCTTATAGCGGTAGTTAAACATTGACTAACTACATTTGTGGCACCACTAAACCAACTGCCATTTTCGGCTGCCCCCCCCCGATTGAGAAATATTACATCCAGGCCTGGCCAAGTGGCCATAGAGTGTAGCCGGAGATACGCAACTCCGATCACTTCATGAAACCAAATGAGCGCTTGCGGGTCCATTTGGTTCATGAAAAAAGGTAGCCTACCGTACATCTGGTTAACCAACTGTCCACCATTTAGCTGGGGACCACCAGTAATCCTCTCAATGTTTAAGACGCTCGACGAGGCGTCTTTATTGCCGCCTCCACGGACCCCTCCTCCTCGTGCGGCGGCGGTGGCTGCTGCTGCTCCTGCTGCTGCTGCCGCCAGCCTTTCTAAACGCGTTCGTGGATGTTTTGACACTTTTCCACGCAGTCAGGATCCACTGGCAGACTTGAGAAAAAGTTGCTTTCAGCATGTTGCTCGCGCTGGTGGTCCGCGCGCTGGTGGTCCGCTGGTGGTCCGCGCGCTGGCGCCGCGGTCCGCGGAGCTCATGGCGTCTCCGCCGCGCTGGCGTTCCTCGCCCTGTCCGCCGTCTAACCATTGATTCATTGATCCCAAGGCTACGTCCAGCAGATAGATTTCCTTATTTTTCAACCAGCTCGACTGACTTTAGCTGCGTTATATGTACTTCTTCGTTTGCTTTCCATGATGCATTTAGTAGTGTCTGTCTTAGCGAACTGCCTGTGCCCTGTCCCCCTACATTTCCTGCTCGGACCGGCTTAAAGATGGTGTCATACCGTGCATTTAGACTTAGAACGCCGGGCCCTATAGTGTTTTAGCCGTAAACATCCATACATTGGCCGCACCGCTGAATAAGCCGCAGGGTCCAAAGCACAAGAAAAAAGTAGCGGCTTATAGTCCGGAAAATACGGTACTTATAAGTAACATGTTGTGGTCAATATAGTGTTACAAATTACCTTGCTATTCAGTAAAGGCATTACAGTTATTGAAATGTAAATGTAGTTGTTAATCTTTACATGGAAAAAATAGCAGATAACTTACATCTAAGAGGATTAAAGGTTTATCATCCTACATAGTACCTTGAGTTTTTTGCTGATTCATTAAGTTATGGTTTAGTCATGTAAGATGCTATGTGTCTGACTGCCATGCAGAAATCCTGTATGCCCGAATACGTGACCCACATACATTTCCCATACATGTTACGCAGAGACATTTCAGCCTGGCTTACATAGTAATCTGACTCACAGTGTTTGCAATCAAAACAATGGGTTGCATGCATCCATTTCCTTGCCGGTACTGACACAAAAAGAGAGTTTAAAAGAATAAAATTCAGCACGACCGCATTGCCCCCCATTGTTTTGTTTATACGTAAAACACTGACTCTCACAGAAGTATGTGCTTGCTGTGTCTGTGCCATAGATGGACTGTCACATATCTACAGGTATGTGTTTTGGTGTGTCTGTGCCATAGATGGACTGTCACAGATCTATGTGTTTTGCTGTGTTTGTGTCACACTGTAGATGGACTCTCAGAGATCAGGTGTGGTGGTGGTGGACCGCCTCCAGAGACAGATCATCGTCGCTGACTGTCAGGTCTACCTGGCAGTGCTCTCCTTTGTCAAGCAGGAGCTCTCAGGTACAGTAAACCCGATATGCAGTATATAATATCTGGACAGTGCTGAATCTCTAGTATTGATTTCCAACATTATTTGATTTGTTACATCCCATAAACAGTGTGTGTGTGTGTGTGTGTGTGTGTGTGTGTGTGTGTGTGTGTGTGTGTGTGTGTGTGTGTGTGTGTGTGTGTGTGTGTGTGTGTGTGTGTGTGAGAAAGAGAGAGAGAGACAGACAACTGGAAATAGGCCATAATAAGGCCTGATTGCCTGTTGGAAAAGGTTGCCGTGGATGTGATCCAACTGGCAGCGGTAGCACTTGCCAGATGGTAGCAGCCAAAACAAACCATGGTTGGGGGCTGGGGTCTTAGATAATCCTTCAGGCTTTATTGACATATGATCCAATGTACACATCCTGGATGGAGAGAAGCTCACATCCACTGATGCTGTCCACTGGGTGAGCTGTCCGTGTCACCCTCTGCAGGGCAGCGAGGGCAGTGACTCTTAAAGGGAACTCCACCCATTTTCAACATTCTAATATGTTATTAGTATACCCGAGAGGTGTTGGGTGGACATGATAAAAACGTTTCCCCATTCTGTGTTCCCAAGAAATGGAGGTCTGAAGAAAATCACTAACATGGTGAAACAGCTTGATGACATCATCAAGATGTATTTTCAGCATGTTAATGGATTTCTTTAGACACTTCTTTTCTCTGAGAGCGTACAAATGGAACCAAATGAATCCGCTAGGGTTCATTTGGTTGCATTTGTACACTCTCAGAAAAAATGTTGAAAATGGGTGGAATTCCCCTTTAAGGCTTCACCGCTGGACTATGACTGAGCCTTTAGGTCAGGGGTGCCCAACCTTTTTTGACCCAAGATCTACTTTTCAGCAGCCAACCCCTCCGGGATCTACCAGTCCAATATCAACATTTCAAACCACACGCATCGTTGCCAGCCTGCAACTAGCCTGTAACTTCACAACAACACAACACTACTTTGTTTTACCACTTTACTTTATGTCCATATAAGCATAAAGTAACAGACTAACAGACTTGTCATAAATAGGCCTACAACAGTACAACATAAGTACAACAGACTTGGACAAACACTGCCATTGCAAATGCAATCATAATAAGAACAGTCCAGAATAGTCCATTATAAGTTGCAGAACAGTCCATTACACGTTGCAGAACAATACTGTTGGCATAATTCACAGACAACAATCCTCCAAATGAGCCGCTTTGTAGACAGACAGACAGACACGCACGCACACACACACACACACACACGAAAATCGCTCTTTTTTTCTTTTCCACCCCATTTTTTTTCTTTCCGCCCACATCCCCCGAGATCTACTCGTGATCAGGCCGAGATCTACCAGTAGATCCCGATCTACTGGTTGGGCTCCCCTGCTTTAGGTTATTACTTGCCTGAGCGGAAGGGTGCACGCTAAGCGATTGGTGCGCACTCTCAAAGTACTCCGATTTAGATGACGGTTTAGATGACATAATGGTGACTTAAGTAAAATACCTTTATAGGTAATGCCATGAGTATTAGCTATGAGTATTAGGCCATGGTTTAATTGTGCCAATCTAGTTTTTTTTTATCTCAGTGAATGAGATAATAACAACAACATAATGCATTTTTCATCAACAGCGTACATCAAAGGAGGCTGGATCCTCCGTAAGGCCTGGAAGATGTACAACA
This sequence comes from Benthosema pterotum, assembly GCA_039105355.1. NCBI lineage: Eukaryota > Metazoa > Chordata > Actinopteri > Myctophiformes > Myctophidae > Benthosema > Benthosema pterotum. Next base: position 22,569,995 of record CM076979.1, read on the forward strand.
AGTGCCACAGTGACATCAGCCAGCTCCAGGAGGCCTGTCAGAGGAGATCCTCCGTCGACCAGCAGCAGGAGGCGCTCTCACCGGACAACGCCAACTACAACGCCTCGGTGGAGAACGGAGTCACGTTGGAGGCCCTGGACCGACTCAAAGGTTCTGTCAGTTTCGGCTATGGCCTCTTCCACCTGTGCATCTCCATGGTGCCTCCACACCTGCTCAAGATCATCAATCTGCTGGGCTTCCCAGGGGATCGTCACCAGGGCCTGTCCTCTCTCATGTACGCCAGCGAGAGCAAGGACATGAAGGCACCCTTGGCCACGTAAGTAGACGCACCAGCACAAGCGAGTGTGAGATTTTTGACTGAACTGTGAGGGGTGAATGATAGCTACCCTAGGAGCAAGGTGGTATAGCTAGATATTACAGTAGCTAAACCACCAAGAGGAGCAATCTTAAGTAGCTCTCACAGATTCAGCTCGTAGCAAAGTATATTTGATGTATCATTTCAGGTGATATAATAGGGACACTTACATTGCTTGCTTAAGCCTGTGATGCATAGTTGTGAGCTTGTAGATCTGCTAATTTGAGTGCTCCATACCATTGTGCAAATAAGTATAAAAGGATTGACCTGTCCAGAAGAATTAGAGCGAACTGACTGAGCATCTGTCGTTGAATGTTTATAATCTATCTTCTCCCAGTGTGCTTTATAGGCTATGCCAGGGTTTACAGCTTGTGTTCCGCTTCTTGATCGATTGTGCTCTATCTTACTCTTCTTCAATACTTTTCAGTATGCTGGGTTTTCGGCAATTGTAAACATAGTTAATGGCATGGCATTTAGCACAGTGGCCAAAACCACTGACTGCAGGCTGACAGTGTTGTACACTAGTGTGCAGTGCACTCAGCTGACAGGTGGTATTGGGGATGTGCTCTCAAACATACTGTAACTCGCCTTGCGTGCCTTTTGCAGACAGTGACACTCTCAAAGACAGACACGCAGCGCCATGGCATGTTCCCAAGCAACATGTTTTCTCGAACTGCATTAAATACTGTACTACTCCTTGCCCACCCATATGGAACATTTTATATGCAAACTAGAGAATGGCAACTTTCATACAATCCTCATATAAGAGAATAGAGCAAGATCAAATATCAAGATCAAACTTTTCAAGGTTGATCTTGGAAAGTTTGACCTTTCCATGAAACTTGGAAAAGAGAGAGAGAAAACACACATTCACCTGATCACTCATCATGGTGTTTATTTTCCCCTTTTTGTTTCTCTCTCGACTTTTTCATATGTACTGTACCATATGAAGATATTTTGAACTATTCAGTCATACAGTAGTATAATGCACATTTCCTCTGTGTGTTTTCTCAGGCTGGCTCTCCTGTGGTACCACACTGTAGTGCTTCCTTTCTTTGCTCTGGATGGGTCTGACACTCACGCAGGCCTGCTAGAAGCCAAATCCATTCTACAGAGAAAGTCAGTGGTGTACCCCAACTCATCCCTCTTTATGTTCTTCAGAGGACGAGTTCAAAGGCTAGAGGTATCCACACCAGGGTTGTTATGTTAATCATCCAAATTATAAGATCAAACAAGGCTCATTTCAAACTATATTACATCCCTGCAGTTTGATATTAAAGTTTGACTTGACTATTTCCACCCTGATGCAATTAATAATTCAGTTGATTTATAAGCCATGATTTGTTTGGTTGTGCATGGAAGTAGTCTAACTATGTCTTTGTGTCTTCTTTATCCTCAGTGCCATATTAACAGTGCTCTGGCTTCCTTCCACGATGCATTAGAACTTGCATCTGACCAAAGAGAGATTCAGCATGTGTGCCTGTATGAGATAGGTACATGCATTCCCTTTCATGTTGTTTCAATGTTGTTTTTATTGGATGTTCAGTCTTTAAGAAATACTGGAAAGTTAGTCTAAGAAAGTCAAGTTACAGTGTAAGCCTGACCGAGATACATGTCACTGTGTTTAAGTGTTCTTATGAAATGCTGAATTGCTTTGCATTTGAAACGACTTGATACAGGAAGTGGTGACAGCTGGCCAGTGTACTGTGGGTAGAGGACGAGGTCAGTCAGAATGTTAATGTCATGGTGTGACAACCTCATAACAACCGTTTTCCCTGTGGGGGATATTGTTAACAATCTAGTCATTGTTAACGTGAAATTTGTGGAGATTGAGCCACAGCATGGCCTTTGTTTGACTGTGTGTGCTGTGATTGGCTCGTTCGTTTGTTGTTAGGCCAACCAGCAGTCTTATCAGTCTGTAGACCAATCCATTGGAGTTCTGCGGGCCGACTTGTATTCCTGTTACCTGTGGGGTGGGTTGGGGCTGCTTAAATAACGTATAATGGGATTTCACTTATCCTGTGAGGAAGTTTGGTAAACAAATCAAGCAAGTGCACTGCAGCCTTCTGGGCTCTTGTGTGGAGCTGTGCTGTGCTCAGTTGGGCTTCACCGTGCCTATTTTACATTGGCATTGATCTCCTCCCTTCACCATAAAATCCAAAATAATTAGTATTAGCTTATTAAGGCTGTGCACAAGCACCATTTTGACATAAAGGTTAAAAGGCGCGATTGAGGCCAAATGGTATGTGAAATAAGTCGAAGTAAAAACAAACTCCTTGTCTTATCCAAAAATAGAACTTTGAATATTTAAGAGGTTTGTGTTTAAAATTATATCTCTGATGATCCAGTGAAAGGATGTGGGTGGATCAGCTTCCTTCCATCTCAAAATGACTGCATGGTGTGCTAAAAGAGAGGCAGCCGGAATTATGTCCCCCTACGGGTAACTGTATAGCTGCAGAACAGTCCTAATAATGGAAACAAGAGAATGCAGTTCAATGGTAATCACCAGTACTATTGAGAGGGCTGTGAAAATTCCCCAAATCTATTCTAATAGAGGACACAAAAACAGGACAAACTAGTGACCTGTACTGATCTGTCACAAATACTGTAGGACTGGTTTCAGGAATAAGTCTTAGTGGCTAACTGCACTGTGATTAAAGGAGTTCATTTATATTTGTTTCAGGGTGGTGTAGTATGATAGAGATGAGCTTTGAAGATGGCTACAGGTCATTTGTGAGGCTGAAGAATGAGTCACGCTGGTCACAGTGCTACTATGCCTACCTGACTGGAGGTACCTTGACCATGTTTTTAACCACAGCCATGTCTGTACAATCTACAGTATGTGATGGAAGGTTAAATACAGTATACAATAATGCCGTTATTTGCTTTATTATATTAATAACTGTGTATCATTTGACATTATCTTTTGGCTTCAGTCTGCCAGGGTGCGGCAGGTGATCTGGATGGTGCGAGCAGTGTTTTTAAAGATGTACAGAAGCTGTTCAAGAGGAAGAACAACCAGATTGAGCAATTTGCCCTGAAGAGGGTGAGCTCTACATTACATGTTACTTTTTAGCTCTGCGTGTGTTCCTTGATATGCAAATAAAATGAGATGCAGTATCTCAAGGGATATCCTCTTAATAACTTCTTACCAAATTCTGAGCAGAAACTTTTATTGGCAGGTCTATAGACCTGCGCAGTGATGTCACCACCCCGGCTCCAGAAGTGTTTTCCCCATTCATTTTTCTTATAGAATTTTCAAAAAAAAAAAAAAAAAAAAAAAAAAAAAAAAATATATATATATATATATATATATATATATATATATATATATATATATATATATATATATATATATATATATATATATATATATATATATATATATATATATATATATATAAATACGATTACAACGCGGACAAAGCCAACTGGGGTCGTGACCCAATCATGATGATGAAATTCTTTATATAAATTATTTTCGGAAAGTCTATGAGAAAAATCAATGGAGAAAACACTTCCGGAACCGGGGCAGTGATGTCACTGCGCAGGTCTATAGAGCCATGAGAACAAGAAAATTGCCAGTGATTGAGTAATGAATGTCTGTTTGATACTAAGCAGTATTCCTCAGTGTTGACAGCTCAGAGGAAGACAATTAGCCCTTCTCACTCACTGTCCAATGGGAATCCAAATAGTTTAGCAACTGTTCCTATGCAGTTCAAGCTTTCCTGTTCAAGCTTACTTCTGCTAACGTGCCTATTGGAAAAGGCCAGATTGGGGAGTTACTGTAGTTAAACATGGCTAATTAGTTAAACAGCCATTGCTCTGTCAGGGGAGGCAAAAAAAATCGAATGTCATGTTATGCTTTGAATGCTGGCTGTTTTCTTATTCTTATATTTTGGAGCGTGCACCTTGAGATTATTGTTTGATTTTGGGTTTGTTCTCTCAGATAAAAGTATTCAAACTTATCTGCCAAAATCAGTGCATTGCCTGCAAAGGCCCTTTATAAAGCCAGAATGTAGGTAGCCAGGTTTATGAACTGTCCATGGCCACCGATGGGCTTTAATTGGCTTATGGGAGGGAGGGCATACTTGATTAAATTAATATCAAATATCAAAAAATTGAATCAAGAAACTTAAAACCTGTCCAGAGTGTTTACAGAAGAGTCTCAGTAGATGTGACAATTAACCCAGAAATGATTTGATTCATTCAGAAATGAATGAAGTGAAATAGCCCTTTCAGCCTCATTTATTGTATATACAGTATTGTACGAAAGTGTCCCATGACAAAAATAGCCAATCTATAAGCTGACTATACAAGACGAACAATAATATTTTGAAATTTGTGACCATTACAAAAACGCATGCTAGAAGTATCTCTGTCTTTGACTTGCACCAGGCTGAGAGGCTGAGGAAGACAGTCCTGTCCAGGGAGCTGTGCATCCTGGGTATCATTGAAGTGCTGTACCTGTGGAAAGCTCTTCAGAACTGCTCCTCCTCCAAACTGCAGATGATGAATCAGGGTAAGCGGCACCGTAAATGATCCAGTGCTGATGTACTGTAGTTCTCAAAGTATGCTCCTAGAAGGGGTTACAGGGGGCCTCCAGTTAAATCAGTTCAGATATCATCACAATCGGTTTAATTTTGCACACACTGGGACCACATATAGGCCAAGGGAGAAATTCCACTCCTCTCACGTTCGCCTGTTATAGCGCCACCAGCATTTTTTTGTAACTCAGATGTGATTTACTGTTGTGTTGTTGTGAAGAGTGTGGTTGATGAACTCTGGCTGTCTGCTCCAGTGTTACAGAGTTTAGACGAGGCATCATGCAGGGGTCTGAAACATCTCCTCCTCGGTGCTGTTCACAAATGTCTCGGAAACATAAAAGATGCTGTCCAAGTACGAGTTTACATTGGAAAGAGTCATCAGCAACACAATATGATTTTCAATATTATGTACTGTATATTGGCCATATCACATGTACATATCAACTCTCATTTCCTCTCTCTTCCAGTCATTTCAGCTGGCGGCTAGAGACGATTATGGACGACAGATAAACTCCTACGTACAGCCGTATTCTGTTTATGAGCTGGGATGTGTGCTCCTTGCCCAACCTGAGGTAAGCTACTGGATATAATTTGGTATTTTCTCTGTACTGAAAATACCAACCAAATACTATTTTCTCTGTACTGTTCTGTTCGTCAACAAATAGTATAGAATTGTATGCAGTTTGGAACCTGTGGGAAACTGTACAGTATGCTTTGTACAGTATGCAATTGTCTTTTTCACAATATTAGAACATGATAGGGATAGTAGGCGCTATGCATACTTTACTAATTCTGTGATTTTCTTGTAATCCAGACTGTGGGGAAAGGTAGATCACTCCTTCTTCAAGCAAAGGTAACATTTAAATGGTTACAGGATTTAGATATTATCATTGTCATATGACAAAGTATAAAATATAGCATTCATTTAGGACAAAAAAAAAGAATAGTAATATGAAAAATTGAGAGACTGGGTTTCTGCCTGTCCAAAATCCTTACTTTGCAAGAAATGGTAAAAAAGAGGCTGTGCTCCAATGAATTCAATGTACAAGTATATATTATTTACAAAGCTCTTGTTAATACCGTACTTTCCATTGGTTTGATATTTATAAAACTACTGACAAAAAAGGAAAATAAACTGAAAGAAGTCTAGTACCTCCTAAACCTTCTCTGGAGTCTATAATACTGTAAATGTTTTATTCTTTGGCTCTTAGGACGATTTCACCGGCTACGATTTTGAGAACAGGCTCCATGTGCGCATCCACTCAGCACTGGCCTCATTGAAGGAAGTAGTGGTGCAGTGACACCAGGACAGGAATCTGCCATGTACTGTATAACCCAGGCTATGCTGTTAATGGACAGCTTTCCTTTTTAATGTGATTTACACATTCACACGTGTCATGGTTAACGGTTTTACATAATGGTAACAGTTTTTCTCATTGACTTGTGCGTTTTGGAGGATATTATTTTGTCCTACTCCCTGTCCCTTCTTTAAGCTATTCAGTACAGAAGAATATAAGACTTGAAATGAAGTCATCACACAAAATGGATTCCTTTACTGTACCTTGAATAGTGGGGAACTGTTGGTTGTTAAATAAGAACAAGAATCTAAAAGAATAAACAAGCTGAACTGTAGTTCTATCATTAAACCAATAATTATGAAATATGAATTTTCATTAAGGGTCATATTAACCATTGAGATAATACACATTTTTAGCAGTTCACATTGGCACAATCAATTCAATTACGGTTTGGGCAAATATCAGTGTGTAAAGTTGATTATGCTTGAAGTATATTTTAACACTAGAGCACATGAATAGATATTTAGTATTACTCGCTTTCATGTAGTGTCATGAAAGAAATATCTATGCCCTTCTACAGACTACAATATAGCCAAATAATTTTTATTAATTTGAAAATGATGGGCATTGATTCGTACACTGCATGGTGTACCTTAGACAATACTTTATGAAATGTACATATTTACATACACCATCCCCAAGTTAAACTCCACAGTTATACAGTATGTACACTCCAGACACAACTCTGAAAGTGTAAAACTGGATCAGCAAGGGCACATTTTAACTTTCATAGTACAATTGCCACGCTGAAGTTTACTGTGTACATTTGTTATCAATTAAATTATGTACTGTAACAGTTACCACTATGAAAAGGTAAAGGTGCTGCTTAATGTCAGCATTACATACGCATAATATTACACTAGTAACTTATTTTGATAGTATTTGTAGTGCCACCAGGCTTTTCTATCCGGCCATGCCAGTGACGAGTTAGTTAATCATAAAGCAATTTTCATTCTATTTTTCAGGCACCATCAATGTTAGAGAACACTACAGCTTTGTTTTGGGAGTGGGGGGTGGAGACTAGATCTTGAACCCGCAAGACCCTTGCCTGCATGCAAGTCATGCTGATTGGAGAGGTTGTTTATTGGTTAAATAATTCTACCTAGAGGAGTGGCTTAAGCCAACCTCTTGAATTCTGTTGTAAGTAGGTCTTTAGAATCTAATATAATAACCAAAATGAACCCTAGCATCCTTATAGGAACGCTAGCGTCCCCATAGACTAACATTTGCCGGAATAGGCCAATCTACCAGCTTACAATGTGTCATGACATGGCGTGCTGTGTGCTTGTAGGTTGGATGTTTTCGCTAATTGACATAAAACATGTAGTAGTAGTGGTGGTTAACTTCACCTTCTGCCTTTCAGCAAGAAGTACTCTGAGGTATGGCCACCTAGCAATAATGAGCAAACAATGGGAGGGCATTTTCATTTTAAGTGAAATAAAAAGTAAATTAAAACGGCTATGACAGTATGCCCCTGCCCCCAGCCAGGTTGTAACTTGTGTTTCGTTGGACCCAGCTACTGTGATTGTGATGGATTTAAATGTTGAGTTGGCTGATGGAGGAAGCGGTAGTCAGTGCAGTACAAGTGACGTGGCGTTGATATAATCGATTGTTGAATTGTCACTTGTTTACCAAAATACTGAGCCACTTTTGCCATTGTTGTTTTCACTTTGTTCATATTGCCTTTGGAACCTGTTGAGAGAAACCTGATTTATACTTTGTCATATGACGGTGAGTGGTGGAAATAGCAGATCCATAATTCCACGTGGCACACAGCATGTCATAAGACAGAGTATAAATTAAGCATATGGTTACTGTACATGTGGACGATGATGTGTGCTAGAACTCTACAATAAACTGTTGTTGATTAATCCAGATTTTTCTTTTCTTTAAGTTTTTGCCTCTAGCTCAGTTGTGCTTGTGGAGGTTTTCAGCAAAGTGTGTATAGTATTACAAATTGTTGAATCACTTGTGCCTTGGATGACAATTGGATGATTCCATTTTGTAAAAATGTGTTTTGCTTAAAAAAAAAAAAAAAAACACCTGCCGCTATTGCCGCTATAACAGGCAAATGTGAAAAAAGTGGGATCATTTCCAGAGCCCAGTAGGCTGCAATTAATTTACATGAACAATTTCACACACATTTCATGTTTTGTTCATGATTTGAGACCTTGTTCAAAACGGATCAATTCAGCAAACTTTGAAAGCCAATACTTGCCAATTAGGGGGGAATAGGAAATATTGGACAGATTCTTCTTGAACATGACTATAGAGCTAATGTGTAACGACTTGCAGCATTTTTGGTGTGTTGGTGGTGGAGCTATTACAAGCCATTCAAAAAATGTGGTAGGTCAGATCACTGGCTTCCAGGGAGTGTGTGAAAAATCTGGCATCAACTGGAGATTAGCTGTATGTAGACAGAATTACAGGTGCACGCATGCACACACGCACACGCACACACACACACACACACACACACACACACACACACACACACACACACACACACACACACACACACAAACTAATGCCTTCAGCCTGTGTTGAAACTAACCATGATTACTGGGGTAAAGCGCACAATTTCAGCACCATAGACAGTGCTATGGAACCAAGGACATTTAACATTGCCAGCCAAATCCAGCCTGAATCAGATGAGCCACACCCAGATTGGAATCTGATTTGTTTCAATTAGTCATGTGACATCTTGATGTGGCATAGATCTGATTCAGGCTAGATTTGCACTCTATAACTTGCCATGCCTGGTCTGTCAGCATTAACCACAGTCCGTGAGTTACGCATTTAGGATGTTCCACTATCTGTAAATTGTATACTGTGGCTATGAAACCCTCTATACATTTTGCCGACTCCTATATTTGCGGACAGAGATGTGTTCTTGTTGATGCCCTTTCTCAAATCACCGGCAATGTGAATTCTGTTGATGTATAGGTGTATTTGGATATTGCTGACACTGAATGCCAAATACAAATAATTCCATTTGAATGTGCCTATCACTCTACTCAGATACATTATTCTCATACAATCTGCATGTCCTTTTGAGGTTCCCACACATTTTTGCGGAAACCTAACCAATTTCCATGCCTGTGGCAATCAATTTGCACAATATTGAGGTCAATGTCAAAAGCAGGCAACAATAAATCATACTTATAAATAGAATGATATAATTATAAAAAATGTCCGGGGCGATTTTTTCGCCCAGTCCACCACTGGTCGTAGCCTTAAGCGCACGGAACACTGATGTCTTGGATGTGACACAAAATTGACCCATGCTTCAATTCAGGCTGCAGCATTCTAGACTTCAAGTGTTGAAGTCTCGAATGATGACTGCACCACAGCCATTCACCCTTGTATCTGTCTCTGACGTGTGAACTCCCATAATCATATAAGTGGTCTTTGCAAATGATTCTGCGTCTTCAATCTCTTCATGCAGTCTACGGTTGATTTCAGAGCATGCTGGCGAATTATAGAATGTAGTTACATCATCAACTTTGGGAAATAATTGTTCCCCTTTAGTAAAATAATATTACTATTTACATATAAAATCATGCAGGTGTGAAGTGAGGGGCACTCTTCCCATCATACACCATCACATTCCAGCCAATCAACATTTGTGTTCTCACCTTCATCTTCAATGTTTGTGTTAGCACATTTGTTTACACAATCGACATAGCTTTGATAGTTTTCTGATTGTGGGGGATTTTTTTTTATTTATTTTACATATACCTGCCTTTGTCCTCACTTTGATTGAAAACCAGTGCAAAAGGGTAAGCAGGTTGAATTAGTTGAGGTATTAACTGGTTTTGTAATCATGAAGGAGACATTTTTTTCTGTCAACTATTCTTAATAAAAAGTTGGCGCGTATAGTATTGTTTGTTCTTTGTCCTCACTTTGATTGACTCAATAGAAAATGCGATACATTCTCATATACCATGAAGGTGATACAACAGGCTGGAGTGACACGGATAATGTTGGGGATTACACCTTTGTAGAACCCTCCAGCACCCTCGTTCTTCCAAGTCCTTCTGATGACATCGAGAACCCCACTGTATGTATTGTGCTGGTCCCGTAGACGATCTCTCACCACCTGGTATGGGTATGTTATAGCCACAGCAAATATTTTGGATAATGCAGACATTGCAATATATTCCAGTGGACTCAGCTTGTTGTCTGAAGGCATTTTGTATGCCTTGTTGTATTTTCTCTTTAGCTCCTCATAGGTCATTAACTGCAATCCTGCATGAACGGTTCCAAACAGACCAGGGACATACCCCCGGTATAGACCTGGCATCCCCTCGTGGCGGTACATTTTTACCAGAGCATCAACCATGCCCTTATACTGTCTACTGGCTGGGTCAGGACTGTACTGAAGCATCAACCGGGTCTTGACTACCCAGATTGGGTTGGTTAGGGTGACGGCAAGCGCCCCAGCTTCAGTTGCAGACACTAGGTGCTCTGTGGCACTCAGCTCTGTTTGACCTCCTTTTCGTGTATATGCTTTGATTGCTTCGTAAAATAAAAAGTAGAGTCCCCATGATATCCCGGCACCGCAGACATTGGGAGTTACTCCTTGGTATAGTCCTCTAAGCCCCTCCTCTCGCCAGACACTCTTCACGCAGTGCAAAATGCTGTTGTATTTGGGTCGTAATTCCAGCCCATCACTTACAGCAAATCTGAGTTTGACCAAATCCAGAGGATGTAGGGTAATTGTTGACAGTACTCCTGCACTGAAACCTGCGGCCAGGTTCTCCAACTTCATGTGGCTCAGCATGTTCTGAATAAAACTCGTCTCAGGGGGATGTGACGGTCCTATAGGCGCAAAGCTCATGATCAGTGATGAGTGTAAACAGTGGACTGTGGCAAAATCAACTAGTAATAGTCGCAGTCTCTTTATATAGTCGATTCATCTCTAATCTGTTTCACTCTATCCAAATTGATGTGGACTCATGACTTCTGATGTCATAGAAGTGACATCATATCAGCCACAAGGGTGATAGACTGGTAAATGGTGCATTTATCCATAGGGCCATATTTTGATTAAGTATCTTAAGTATCCAAGTTTTGACTTAAGACTTAAGACCTGATACTTAAGACAATCAAAATAGGTCCCATAGTGTTTCCCATAGACATAATCCAGCGTAAGCGATAGTTCATGGAGGCACGGAGGGCAGAATGGTTATTGTATTATACTCCTCATTCTCAGTCAGTATTCTTTCTGTTTCTTTAAATCAGCAGTCTCTCTCCATGTCTACTCCCCTCACTCTCATTGGCTGACAGCAAGTCACTCACGCCCACATTCATCAGGTGTTCTTTATAAGCAGTCATTCTGTTCTCAGCCTTCCTTCTGGTCGACTCCATGTGCCTGTTCAAATGTAAGCGTTCAAATTTCCTCCACCTCCCGGGCCTCCTCCCTGTGGCACTAGTTCTGAGTGGCCGATTATGAGATGATCATGATTTGTGGATTGTAACATATTGTGGTGCCTAGTTCTGTTATGGGTATCTGTGATCATTATGTGTTCTATGGTCTGTAATATGTTCGTTGTGTATTTGGAATGATTGTGTCTATGTTGTAATGTGTTTATGCTAGGCTCTGCTCGGGGGGGTTGTTGATGATCAGAGCTGCGTCTCGGTGCCGAGACACAGGAATCTGAGATATCAAAGGTGATATCAGACCTATGTCTCGTTACATAGATTTGATATCACACGAGCAGAGCCACACCGCCATGCTAACATGCAAAAGCTTTGCAATAAAAAGTCTATGGTCATTCTGAGCCGAAGTGTGTCAATGAACTGATGGTGGGGGGAAACCAGGGCTGAAAGGACTACAGCTGCATAGTTTTGGTAAGTTTTGGAATCTTACTTGTCAGGGTTATGCTCCAAAGACTGGTTATATTGCACTGTATGTACAGTATAGGGCTGCAACTAATTTCCATAATCGATTCACCAGCCAATTACAACAATTAGTTGTGACACGTAACACAGGAAAAACTGTGGTTTTGTTTTGTTTAAGTTGGAAAACACCCATGGTAAATAGTTGACATTACGATTAACCAATTACTAAAATAGTTGACAGCTATTTGAATAATTGATTTGATTCTGTTTAATAGATTAATCGTTGCAGCCCTAGTATGCATGTACGGGTATGTGAGGGTAAGAATGGTGATCCCTTATTGACTGCCACATAACTAGGGTAGGGGTTTCAAGGTTGGTTTAAAACAGATATTGGTTAGTACTCGTGTGCAGGTGAAAGTTGGCACCTTGACAGACTAGCTGTTTAAATCTAGAATTATGAATTGATTCCATTTTTGAATCAATTTATCATAATTATTACCAAAAGGATTGGGAAGGAGAGTGGCGCTAAAGGTGGGGGGGAAAAAAAAAACACATCCAACGTCACTCATCACACATCATTTGTTTCTTCAGAAACGTGGTGATCCAACTTTTTTGTTTATTGGGATTTGGATTTTTCTAGATTTTTCTATTGGTTCTTCCACACATCAGGCGGACAATTTGTTGTCCTTCCAGGACTCTGGAAGGTCCCCCTGGCTGTTTCTATAACCTCCCCTAAAGCTGAACTCTGGTAAGTCTGTAAGTCCGCGGTGGTCCCCCTGAATGCATCCGTAGTCACTGCATCCTCCATGGGGAGGGCCAACAGACCTGCTATGATCACTGTATCCTCCATACCGTCTGTTCTGACGTGAGGTAATGTTAAATGCCTCAGAATACTGTCTCTCCTGTTCCTCTTTCCATGTCCCCATTCGTTCATTTGCTTTCCTGCTGTCATCGTAGGAGGAGATTTGGTCGAAGAATGATTTGGACTTGTCATAGCAACAGTTGGGGCCCGGTGGCTCTCCGTCTTTGCCCTCTTCACTATTCTGTGCTGGCGAGACACTATTATCCTCTACATTCACCACTGGGAGCCTCGGCTTCCCCCGAGATTCCCAGTTCAACTCCTCCTTATTGAATCGGGCATTGGCACTCTCAAAGTCGAAGTCTTCCTCGAACCTCATGGGTCCGTCACAGCACAAGTGTCCCTGGCCACGACGACCGCCTCCTCGATTCCGGTTGTTGGCCCGGGGACCTACAGTTGCTGTGGAATATTTAGAGCGACCCCAGTCGTTACTAACCCGTGCCTGCTCACACATAGGGTTGCAGACTTTCCGCGGATCTGTGTGACACCTGAGCTCTATGCCATCCTGAGCCTTCAGGAGTCCAAAGTCAGTGCCAGTGTGAGCTTTGTGGCCATAGAAGGGGATATTGTGCCCCATCATGGACACCGGAGCTGTGGGGTTGGAATATGTTGCTGACGGGGTGGCTCGGCTCGGAATTGGGTGCCTGTTTAGGGCATGAAGACCTGGGTTACTTTGACCGCTAGTGCCCGGATGTTGCGAGTCAGAGGTCAGAGCATTGCCAATTGTAGTGCCATGATAATGATTTGCTGCTGCTCTTGCGTGGCTTCCAAAAGCAGATTGCCCAATTCCGAACTGTTGGGGAAAGACAGGATGGCCGGCTTGGAGAACTGGTTCCCTGTTGAAGTGCTCATAGGAACCTTCTGAACGGATTGAGGCAGTGGATAAGGGAGCTGAGCACATGGAGGACCGGACTATGGTAGGATCCTGGATTTGGGAACATTCTGACTCAAACACAGTCAGATTCTTAATATTGCTTCCTCCAAAGGTGATATACTCAACAATCTCATCTCTGCCTGCGACAGGCGTATCGGTGGGGCGATCCTCTGTGCCAAACAAGCGAACCATAGCAAGAGTAATGGTGGAGTTCACCGTGTCTACGGCGTGGATGATTCCCTCGTAGCGATTCTCTGCCTTAGTGATTATGCTGATTTTGCACCCCACGTATGGTGTTGGCTTGCTCATCGTGACCGTCTTGAACTCGGCTAGTCAGGTACAGCAGTAATTAGATTGTTTATTACAGACCAATGATATTTACAGTTAACCACTTCACCAATGTAAGAAGGCATACATAACACACCTTTTATGTTGTCTCATTTGATGATGTCACTGTTCCAACATGCTCTGATTGGATAGTGGTCATAATAACAGCATTGTGATGTCATTGATTCAATGCTGTGTATGTGTGAATCAGTGACCTCACATTTGAGTTATTACTTGCGTGAGTGGAATGGGCACAAGTTAAGCAATCGGTGCACGTTCGGTACATGGTGGCACGTGGTCAGCCGTTGGCGGTCGGCGGTGGTCGTCCCTCGGGGCACTACGATTGGCCGGTTTGACGTAATTGGGACCTCAATTACGTCATCACCCATGGCGAGGGGCTGAGCAAGGAGCATGAGAGCTTGGGGGGACAGGAGATTGAAAAGGTTGGAACGGCCAAGGAAGCAAAGGGAGGCGTAAGGGACCATGACGTAATGGCGATTGAAAATAGGAGCTCTTAGACAGAGACTTTGCCGTAAAATGTCTTTCAACTGAGAAAGACGAAAGATGACGTAATGATGAAGTAATTATGAAATCCTGATAATTAATATTCTAAAGAAATTGAGCATCTGAACACCTGATGCTCCTTAAAGGTCGGCGATAAGCGATTAGCCGTCCCTCAAGTTTTTCAGATTAATTGGTTTGGGAGAGGGAGTGTGATGTAATTTCAGAGGAATAAGAGTTTGCTTTTGTTCATTCCTGATTTGCCTGCTCTGCTCACACACAATAGCTCAACACACAAAGCTTTACGTATTTGAGGGTCTGGCACCCCTCAAATATTCTAGTGTAACGACTAACAAATAAGTGTGGTATTATTCTCAAATAGAATCAAATAGAAAACACAATTGCCACAAGGAATTGACTCGTTTCTGCTGATTATCAACACAAAATCACGATCAAATGATCACATTCCCTGGTACACACAAAGCTGAGCACTGGAGAGGCTAGCATCCTCAAACAGAATCACAGAGATTTGTCGAAAATTAGGAGTAAAGACCTTTCCACTGCATTCCCTGGAAAGGGCTGCATTCCCTTTGGAAAGGGAATGCAAACTTCATGATGAAATGTGGTACTGGTTGGTCCAAGTTTGAGAGATTACACAGAATATACTGTCCAATCATAGCGCATTAAAAGAGTGTTGTCATTCAATGTATCTACTGTAGAGCATAAAAGATGATGATCTTACAGGCTTGCTATCATACGACAGACGCTTTGGAGCAAAGAGAATTTTGTAAGTTGTGTTCTGTTAGTTGTAACCATGACCCGTGTAAAGCAGATTAGCAAGGCCGAGGGCAAAGCATACAAGAAGGGTTCCCGCAAGGATACATCCGAAATGGGGAGGAAGAAACGGTACAAGCCTGGTACTGTAGCTCTGCGTGAAATCCGTCATTACCAAAAATCCACCATGTTGCTGCTTCGCAGGCTGCCCTTCCAGCGCCTAGTGAGGGAAGTTGCTCATCTCTACCTCACCGATCTGCGTTTCCAGAGTTCAGCCATTGGCGCTTTGCAGGAGGCAAGCGAGGCCTATCTTGTGGACTTATTTGAGGACACCAATCTGCTTGCCATTCATGAAAAGCGTGTCACCATAATGCCCAAGGACATGCAACTGGCACGCCGCATTCGCGGGGACTGAGTTTAGAGGACGATGGACTAATACGATGAAGAGCCATGTGACTCGAGTTAAGTCACATGTTTGGGCATGGAAAGTTTGGACATGGGAAGGCTCGCTGGAACTGGAGCCTCTGAGGGGACGGCCCAGTTCCAGCGAGCCTTCTCGCCCCCCCTGGAAGCTTGGCTGTGTTTCTGGAGGCCTGGAAGTTGCAGGCACCCCCACATGCCTGACACTGTCACTCCCCAATCGTTTCGGACACAGGAGACTCGCTGGAACCAGGCTGCAAGTTCCTGGCGGTCTGGATGTAGCGGGGACCTCCCAGGGACCGCCGCACCATAACTCCAAATTTTCCAAAAATAAGCAAACTTCTAGATTGAGCAAAAAATTACTGTGCTCTGCACAAAAATTGAAAGCCTGGGCGAACGTGTAGGCCACTCCGGCCTAGAAGTGTGGAAATCTGGAGGTGCAACCTGCCTCATTAGACCCAGAAACACGTTAGCTCAGGCTACATTAACTATAACAATAACATAGTTGCGTCGCTCAGTACATGCAGGTGTGATTTTCTTTTTTGCATACTATTGACAACATTCTCCGAAAAGATCTGGCTGCCCCTCACTTCACACAAGTGTTTGTGTGTGTGTTTTTTTTAAACTAGGTCCTCCTATTCCCAGTTGTGTTTATTTGAATCAGATTTGATTGATCACCCCATAGTGACAATTTAACATATTGAGGATAAATAGAGACTGCAGAAAATTGAAAACCCCAATTGCGATAGAATAGTGAGGATGTTTTTTTTTCCCCCTAGTACTAGGTATGTATTATGTGATGATTTGATTGGCAGAGCACGGAATGTGGCTTTAAATGTCATTTTAGTTTTTCTTTTTGAGGTGTGTTATCCCGTCCCATGTCCAGCTTTGAGGGTTTGTGTAAATCCAAACATTGAAGACAAAGTGAAAAGGTTTATGTAAACAAAACACAAAAATATTACTTATGTTTAGGCATAATGATGATAAGAGTACCCCTCACTTTACACAAGTGTGAACTTTGTTTTTCTTTTTTGAAGGACGCTGTACCTTATCCGGCTTTGAGGGTTTATGTAAACAAACATTGAGGACAAAAGTGGTGACACAAATTGTGATTGGCTAGAATGAGATCATGTATGGTGATGTGCAGTGTTGGGAATATTACTTATTAATTATTACCTTCATTTTAAAGCAATATATTATATTACAATATTACTGTCTGAGCAATTGTAATATATTAATATTACTATTATATATTACTTTATAAAAATAAACTTTCTACAAAATATATAATTAAATATTTAGTTTTACAATTACTCAAATATTGCGTAGGCCAGTAGGATATCTACAATAAAGCAAGCACGCTTGGCTATCTGGCCAATTCCATATGAAATCAACTTGAAAAAACGTCCTGAATAAATAATTGATTAATTAATGATGACAAATGACAGAAAATAAGTAATTATTTAACTTCTGCAGTTGTCAAGATAATTTCACAAGAACACTTGCAATGAGACTGATTGACAGAAAGTACCAATATTGAAAGTAATGCAGTAATACAGAAAGAAAAGTATAATATATTAGATTGTTTTTGTAAAGTAATATATTTATATTACAAGTTACTGCATTTTGGTAATATATTATGTAATATATTAAGTTACCTAGTGCACATGTCCCAACACTGGTGATGTGTGATAATAAGAGAGATTTTTAAGGGCTGCCATTCCCATATAGTTTTGACGAGAAAAAGACGGTATAAGAGAAATTGGCTAACCAATTACATGTTGACGGCAGCACTTGGCCAATCTACTGGCGTGGCTTGCACCGTCCCCGCCCCTCTAGGCTACGATCATTTAAAGTTAGGCCAGGTAATCGCCCTACTATTAATAATAATTTCATTTTTTTCTTCTAGATTGTATACGTCGATGCACCAACACAATGTGAACTTTGAACACTCATTTGGATTTTCAGTGCTGTTCACACAAACTTTTTCACTTTGTCTTCAATGTTTGGATTCATACAAACCCTCAAATCTCTAGTTACTCCAGTTCCTAGCATATATGCCTGTTCGCAATTTTGCGTCATGGGAATTTTTCACTTGAATTGAGTCAAGGGGTCCCTAGACATGAAAAATCACCGAGGTGCTTGTCCGTCATAGTGCCACGAAGGGCGTAATGGCCGAATCAAATATGGCCGCCATCGTATATAATGAAAATCCAACTTTGTGTACATACACATGCAATACCTCTATCCTGACTAATTGGGGGGTGGGGAATTCATTTCTGATGTTGTTATGACCATATTGGGTTGTTTTGACCTTTAAAGGTCACGGTCAAGGTCATTTTGCTATTCCGAAGACCTAATTTGGCCATCGTTATGATTAAAAACTGGTGCAGTAGGTCTAATTCATATAATTCTGACATGTATGACTCCTGAATGATATTGATATTGATAAGTATAATTTTGATGAGATCGGTGGACATTGTGAGGACATTGGTTTTGCTTAAAGGGCAAGCAACCACTACTCTTCAGCTACTTACGGGGGAGGCCACGTGGAAGCTGTCTTCTCCTCCCCATTTTAACTGACCTTTAACTGAACTTATGACCATTTGGGGTGGTTTTGATCTTTAAAGGTCATGGTCAAGGTCATTTTGCTATTCCAAAGACCATAACCAACCATTGTTAAGGGTAATAACAGGTGCAATGGGTCTATTTCAACTAATTCTGACATTTATTAATTATTCAAATCTGATACTGATATCTCTTGTTTTTTCATAAACCTTAGTAGGCCTACATGTGCATAAGACATGGTGCAATAGAGTCAGTGTTAAACGACAGCCATTATGTCTGGCTCTGGGATGCTGATTGTAGAGGATGTGATCAGGTCGCTCCAGTGGGAGATGTTCTGGCCCCACAAGGACAAAGCTGCATACCCAGTGTTAGCACAGGATGTGTGCTGGCTGCAAATCAATGTTCCCCAGATCAGTTTGATGCCCTGATAGGACAAGTAGAGAAATTTAATCAGGAACTTCTGGAGTTTGAGAAGGAAAGTGAGGCCAAGCCTCACTTTCTGGAGTTGGTAGCTGTAATAAAAATGCTGTAGTCTCTGAATGGAAAGGAAACTGAAATTTACACTTGAGACTATGGCGATCTTTGCAAAGTGTGAATGCATAAACTGCCTGCATCATGCTCATGGTATCTTGTGCAAATCAAAGTGCTAGAGTTCACACATCCTGAGCTCTACCGGCATTTCTCAATTAGTCAGTGAGTTCAGGATCGTCAAGGTGTTCTGTGCTGTAGGAGTGACATGAAGGTCAAGTAGACCATTCAGCGGGTGTCAAAGGGTCCTGGAGGTCACTATGTAGTACGAGCCACACACAATGCAAATGCTGTTGCAGAGTTTCATCTCTTGTTTATTGAGATTGGGTTGATCACCAACGTCCTCAACCTTCTCACCAACAACCACCCCAAAAACACACACAGAATTCCATCTTCGGCATGCACTGTGCACCACTTTCTGCCTTGCATTCAGCAAGAATGTGGTGAAGCTGCTGGACTTCATGTTAGAATGACAGAATCTAAAGCCATTGTCAATGTGCCTGTAGCACTGCACAATCTGCTCACAAAGCAGGCTGTAGATAGAGGGGTCGCTCTGTGTCGCTCAATTGTCTAGAAAATGGGGGGCATGTGTACTGCTCATACAGACAGGAGAGGGTAGTCGAGAAGAATAAGAAAATGAACTCAACCATACCAAAGAGGAAGCTACCTCACTTCAATGAGCAATCACAGAAGGCCCAACAACCATTTTGAAGAAGCATAGTTGATCATGACCTTCCAGCTCATGTCAACAACTCAACTCTTGTCAGTGAGATTGAGCCTGGACTTGATCTCACCCAATTGAGTGCAACATCTGCTCTTGCCACTCATGTTGTGGTAGACCTCATGTCACCCCTCTACAAGTGATTCCTACATTGAGAGGTCTCCAAAGGAAGTGGAGGACATGTGAAATACAGACTCAGCAGCAGCCATTGACATCATTGGCATGAACAGAGACTTACCCATTCCTCAGCAACTCAGAGAACAAGCAGAATATCCAGCTGTTAGTTCAGGATATGGTGTGCAGTCAAGCCTGTGGCAATACCATCAGTGTCAGCTCTGTCGTCCACGACAATGAGGTTCTCTCAGCAAAGGTGGCTAGTGGCGAGGACATCCCTGATCTCTTGAAATTAATTGAGGAAGCTGTCACCAGGCTAGTGTGGTGCATATGGAGTGGGCTATTCACGTTAAACAGTGCAAGAGAGTTCTTATAGTTTCCAAAGATACAGACACCTTTGCCTTACTATTAAACTACACCTACAGTACTTCCAAGCACTGAGGGTGAAGAAAAATTGGCAGCAGTATGGCAGTACGGAAAAGCGACTCATGCTGCCACAGCATCAAGTAGTCTCTTATCTTTGAACAGCCTTAGCCAAGACTGTGATCGAGGCACATATCTTGACTGGAGAGGACTGCGTGAGCAAGGTGGGGCAGCTGTTGCTCAGGAGGAGCAGGTCGCCCAATGATCCGTGGATGTTTGAATCCCGGCTCCTCCTGTCTACATGTCGACGTGTCCTTGGGCAAGTCATTGAACCCCAAATTGCCTCCGATGAGTTGGTTGGTGTGAGCTGGCCACCATTGGTGTGTGAATGTGGGAAGTGAGGACGCTGGCGTTGACTGGTCACTGCTTCACCTCCCAATGTATGAATGAATGGAACATTGTAACATGCTTTGAGCACTTGGAAAAGCGCTATAAAAATGCAATCCATTATAAGGTGGGCACCAAATATGCTGCCATGGTTACTGACCCAATACAATATCTGATGAACTTTGGTGAGACAGAAATTTCAGTGTCAGTACTGGAATTGATGCTATCCCTCCCACAAGCAGTTTGATCAGAGGTCACATCAAACAAGGTGCCTTTCTGGTGCATAGGGCTTGCAACCTGCTGGCAACATCCAAGGAACCAGAGGCAAAACTAGCACCAATGGAGCATGGATGGGAGGAGCATTTTGTACACCTCTGCCATCAAAACCTTACCACAAACCCTTACCATAAGTCAGCACTCAGCTCACAGTGTCCAATGTGCAGGCAAATGTGACACACAATGATGTGGATGTCCTGCTGCATTACATTCTGCCATGGAGAAAAATAGTGTGCATGTCCACATATACAGTAAATACTTGAATATGTTATTTGTATCACTTTGGCACTTTTATTTAATAATTTCAGCACTCACTTAAAAAGATAAATATATGATTACTATATGTATTGTCTATCTTTTGTTCTAAATAATAAAAATAAAAGTAAAAGTGATAGTAGGGGACAAAATTGTTATTCAGTTGTTGAAAAAATTACAATTGACAGTTCAGTTAAAGGTCAGTTAAAATGGGGAGGAGAAGACAGCTTCCATGTGGCCTCCCCCGAAGTAGCTGAAGAGTAGTGGTTGCATGCCCTTTAAGCAAAACCAATGCCTTCACAATGTCCACCAATCCCATCAAAATTATACTTATCAATATCAATATCACCCAGGAGTCATACATGTCAGAATTATATGAATTAGACCTACTGCACCAGTTTTTAATCATAACGATGGCCAAATTAGGTCTTCGGAATAGCAAAATGACCTTGACCGTGACCTTTAAAGGTCAAAACAACCCAAAATGGTCATAACAACGTCAGAAATGAATTCCCCACCCCCAAATTAGTCAGGATAGAGGTATTACATGTGTATGTACACAAAAGTTGGATTTTCATCATATACGATGGCGGCCATATTTGATTCGGCCATTACGCCCTTCGTGGCACTATGACGGACAAGCACCTCGGTGATTTTTCATGTCTAGGGACCCCTTGACTCAATTCAAGTGAGAAATTCCCATGACGCAAAATTGCGAACAGGCATATATGCTAGGAACTGGAGTAAGTAGATGTAATCCCTCACCACTGGCCTTGGATCGTCTCAGAACCCAGGGAGGTCTGTTGCCCCGGCGACCCGACTGCGGATAAGCAGTTGAATGGATGGTTGGTTGGGTGAATTTAGAGGAATACACCCCAAGACATCCCACCCTAGAAAAAATACAAAAATTAACATTTATATGCCACATGATGATTATATTGTACTGATAAATAAAATGATATCAGCATATGATGCTGAAAAAAAATCCACCTTTTGAATAATATCTAACAAAATAAGAGCTACACCAGATGGTCAGTCTCTTATATATTTATCTGTCTTTCTGTACGTACTCACTCTACAACATACACACACACAGACACATGATCTGATGCAGGAGGACAAGAGACAAGATGAGTCTGTTTGTGTGGAAATGTACAAATAAGACTGAAGCTTTATTTCAGCCAACTATAGTTTCAAATTTGAGATCGCTCTTAACTTCTGCTTGCTCAAGCCATAATGGAATATTATGTCGTAGTATCTGAGTAAATGGGCAAATTGTCTATTTGTTATGATGATGGTCACGTATCATAATAGGAGCACCCCTCACTTCACAGGGGTGTGATTCTTTTTTAGGGGTGCTAGCCCCTCCTATTTCGTGTCGCATTTTGCATTGACAATGAAAGGAGAATTGTTGTACGTCAAATGTGTCTGAGCAAATCGTCATGGCCATGTATACAATTAAGATGCTGCTTGTCTTGGGAAGCAAATGCTATTTGCTTCCCATAGTGTGATGTCACAGACAACAAAGATTTAAACCGCATACACTTTCTGTCTTTTCTTCAATTGATATTACAGGTTATGCATAAAGCACACTAGTTTCCTCAGAATGGCTGTTAAGAAGAAGAATGCAGGTAAACTGGCAACAGTGGTGGATGGAAATAATTCTACAGATGAAGGCCTAGGGTTGGAAATTCTACAGATAATCAAGGATTCCCAGCAACAACATGGTCTCAGGCATGCTGACTACCAGAGATACAGAAGATACTGTGCCTGCCGACTGCGGCGCCTGCGCAAAGCCCTGGCTTTCAAAATGGGCGATAGACACAAGTTCTTCAAAGAAAAAAAGATTACTGCTGATGTGCTTTCTGACAGTAGGTATCTACTACTTGTCCTGATGGAGGCAGAGCGGTCATGGAGTTATGCCATGGAGCTGAAGCAGGAAGTCATTACAGAGCCTCGTAAACGCTACCACTCACTGGCACGCTTGCGTAAGGCTGCCAAACATGGCGAGAGACTGGAAAAGCTCTGTGAATGTCCCCGTGTTGATGCCAGGACCAAGCTGGAGGCACAGGCCTACACTGCCTACCTGACTGGCATGTTGGAATTTGAGCAACAAATGTGGACGCCCGCCATGGAGGCCTTCAATAAGTGCAAGACGATCTATGAGAAGCTGGCAAGTGCGTTCACTGAGGATCTGGCAGTGCTGTATCATCAACGTGTAGAGGAAATCTCTCCCAACATTCGGTACTGTGCATATAACATTGGTGACCAGGATGCCAATGTCAATGAGCTGATACAAATGAGATTGACTGGCGGAGGTGGAGGCTTCATGGCTGAAAAGGTAGAGGCTCTGATTATCCAGATGAGAGCCAAGCAGGCAGCCACCATGAGTGAGGTAGAATGGCGAGGGCGCTCAGTTCCCGTTAAGGTTGAAAAGGTCCGCATCTTCCTCCTGGGGCTGGCAGATAATGAGGCTGCCATTGCTCAGGCAATAAATGAAGAGACCAAAGAGCACATGTATGAGAACCTATTGTCTGAGTGCAGAGACACCATCCAGGCTGTGAAGGAGGAGCTCAAGGCAGAGGCAAAACAGCGTGAGAGAGATCCTGATCCGCACAGTGGCGCGGTATCCAACCTACAATTTCTGCACAGCTACTTGACCTATATCAAGCTGTGTACTGTGGTGAAGAGAAATGAGAACATGGCCAATACACTACAAGTTAAATTGAAGGAGCCTCAAGGTGCTGACAACAAGAGGGCCCCTCGTCCCCAGGACCTGATCCGTCTATATGACATCATCCTACAGAGTCTATCCGAGTTGTCCACCCTGCCGGGAGTAGAGAGCGACGACACCTTTCAGAGGGAGGTGGTCCTTAAAATGCTGGTCTATAAGGCCTACAGGTGTTTCTTCATAGCCCAGTCCTATGTGGTTGTGAAGAAATGGAGTGAGGCTTTGGTGTTGTATGAGAGAGTGCTGAAATATGCCAGAGAGATCGAGTCCAAGTCCAAGACACTCGACAACAGTCTGAAGGATCTCCCTGATGTTCAGGAACTCATTGCTGGTGTCAATGCTGAAAGATATTCTCTACAGGCTTCTGCCATTTTAGACATTGACGAGACTGCTGGGGTTCCGTCCCAGCAACAGGTGAAAGACAAAAAGCCTCTCAGTGAATGTTTAGAAACCTTCAACCTTAATCATACTCTTGTCCACAAGCAGGCCAATCTGGTCCACTTCCCTCCTAACTTCCAGCCAATCCCGTACACGCCATTATTCTTTGACCTAGCATGTAAGCATGTGGCGTTCCCACCACTGAACGACAAGGTGATGAAGCCGAAGGACAAGATAGAGCAAAAAAATAAGGATGACATGGTAGAGCAGAAAGGCCAGGGCGGTCTAACAGGTTACATCAAGGGCATTTTTGGATTTGGCAATTAATAAAAGATCCATTTGAGAAGATGGTTTTCCCTCACCAGTCACACGGCTGTTAAGATGTCAATAAATGGAGGTCAAACAAACTATAATTTCAATGTTGACTATACAGTGAAGAATCTGAAAGTAGAACACATCTTTCCATCCTTGGTTTTAGTTTTTGCTCATCACCAGACAGGAAGAGACTATGGTGTAAAATTCTCCATCCACTGTAAATTGGAACGTAATGTGTGTGTAGGAGAAACATACATCACACAGCCAATTTGCTCAGACTGATTCAAAATTCTCCTTTCATTTGTCAATGTCAATTTAATACTTGCGTTGGATGAAGTTTCCTACATTCACTAAAAGCTCAACTGGTAATGCCAGTTGAAAACAACTTGCCACTGCTCTTATCATCATCACATTCCGTGCTTTACCAATCAAAATATCACAAATCATTTTAGGCGTCTGCAAAAAACCTCTCTGTGTCACATGATGTTTTTTTGACTGGTAGTGGATGGGAATTAAGGTCCGCCCAAGCTTGAGAATGCCGCGACAGCCAGCTTCCCGGAAAAGATTGCCCGGTCGCAAAATTTAAGCCGAGCCGAGCTTCGTGCCTCTTGGACGACCAGCCCAAAAACGTCATGTGACACTGAGCATGAACCTTTTTTTTAAGTACACACTCTGTAAGTGTGCCCATAGCCTCTGACTGAGTGCAGGTACATTTCAGCCTGTCTCCTTGTGTTTTCGGCTTTCACTAGTGGTAATTAATTAACTAGTGGAAATTAAGCTCCACCCATGCTTGAGAATTCCGCGATGCCAGCCAGCTTCCTGGAAAAGCTTGCTGTGGCCGAAAATGCAAGCGGAGCTTCACTTTCCATCAACCAACATGTTGCTGACTGCTGGCTGTTGTAGCATTCTCAAGCATGGGTGGAGATTTATTTCCATCCACCACCATTAAAAAACATCTGACAGCGGATCAGAGCTGAAAACCTAAGCTGTGTCCCTGCTTATAGCCAAATATATTATTGAGTGATTGGCCAATTCTGTGTGGACTGCGCACATGCAGTTCATGTGTGCATTCCACAAAACTGCATGTGCGCAGTTTTGGACTGATCAATTTATATATATTATTATATATATTATTTTGTTTAAAGTGCAAAATTTGGTAGCTCTATGGCTTTTTATTGGCTTAAAATATACATACATGAATCCACTGGCTAGCAATATTGAGCAATTTCTTTTTATATGGGTTTATATGCGAGTATACCCCTAACATCCTAAAGGCTATAAAGCAAAAAGCCATAGCCATCATCACAAAGTGATGAGGTCAGTGCACATTTTGGGTGTTTTCGGCTGAGTGTTTTTGTGCAAAACTAATATTTGAAATTTATTTAGAAAGAATCATGAAAAAATCTAGTTTGACATAATTATCTTACCTTATCCCCAGAGAAAGATGGCTGAAGAAAAAGATGGGTGTGTAGTAATAATAAAATAAAATAAAATAAAATAAAATAAAATAAAATAAAATAAAATAAAATAAAATAAAATAAAATAAAATAAAATAAAATAAAATAAAATAAAATAAAATAAAATAAAAAATAATATTACAGTAATATTATTATTTTTCTCTGTAAAAGTAACCTAACGTAACCTCTACTAACATTACTAGTTACTTTGTTGCTGGAGTTAGGCCTACACGCACCTTTTCCCGAGCAGCATGGTATGTATACAACTTCAAATTATGCTTCTTTTAAATGTATACATTTACACACAATAAATGTTCTATTAAATTAGAGCATATAGGCGCTGTCTGCACTGCAGACAGCAATTACTTCATACCAGGAGAAAATAAAACCCTGGGCTGTATACCGAGGCCAGGGCGAGGCTACAACAACCCACAGTAGTGTGAGGAGGGCCCGCACTGTGAGCTTGTAGCTTGGCTTTTTGGTCCAAGAACGCCTCCTGGCGCCTAAAGTGCAGCATCTCGCACTGCTACTTTCCAAGTCCCCCTTCTTGCTCCGTCCCGCCCCCGATTTAGGAAGAGGCGCATTATTCATAATACGGGTCGTCCGGGCGAGCGGAGATTGTGTCACTGGCTCGGTTCAATTCATTTATTCATTTCAATTCAATCGTGTGTAATAGCCAAATATGGAAATAGTTTGCATACAATGCCTTTGAAACAAAATAGCAACGGTATAATATTATTATGTTTTTTTAAAAATGTATTTGGAAAAACTACAAAGAATTGATACCACTTTTCGGGTTTCTGAACTGACCACAGCCCTCCTGCGGTGAGTAAAAAAAAAATAAAAATCAGCTGTTGTGAAGAAATACAATCTACGCTACCCAATAGTGGTGGTGGGAAGGTGTGTGTGTGGGGGGCATACTGTACAGTCAGTACTGTCCAATAAATTATTTTGGTGTTTGGTTTTATGTCGCTACCGCCCCGTCGGGCGAGTGCGCAAAAAAAAACGAGCCACCCCAAACGGACAAGCTAACGCTCACACGTCATTTGTTTCTATGCGTCCTGCGCAGGTCCACGACGCTGTCAATCAGAGGCAGAGAGAAGAAACCAACATGAAGGGCTGGTTATAATAATGCAGCACCGCGGCCAGTGAAGGGACGGGAGAGCAGCAGAAAGAAAAGGCTTTACAGGTCAAATATCTGCCTCTGTGTGATGCTTATAAACCCGCCGTGAGTTGGTGCGACGCAGGAACGCACGAGCGCGGTGCATGTCATCGGGCGTGATGTCATAATTTCAGTAAAAAAAAAAAATAACGATGGGAGCAGGTTGTTGTATAGCGATGCGGCTAGCGCAGCTAGTTAGCAACGGAGGCTAACGTGAACGTCTATAGCTGCTATAGCCTACTACTGTATCAGTGATGATGATGATGCTGTGTGCTGCCCTTCCTGTCAATAACACCAATGTCAGTGCATGATAGCGTTATAAACTCACCGGTGAATCGATTGGCATGGGTTGATCGATTCCCAGCACAGTTGTTTTGCTCCTATGGGGTAAAATAAAATCATCTCTGTGGTCTTCTACCCCATGTTACCTATTAATCACCAGTTCATGTCACATTACCAACCGTCTATGCCGGTTGAGACATAGAAATCAGCTGTGTTGTTCAAATGATTAGCCTAAATACTGTATATAATGTTGCATGTGTGCACATGCGAGCCAGGCAGTTGCAGTCGCCTCTTCTATGGGTAGCCGCCAGTCCATACATAGCTGTTATTATGTCGTGATCTTCCTAATGTATTCAAGCACGTTATTGTGAAAAGGACACCTAAATTGCATGCAATTACATTGCCTGTGATGTGACTGACACTGCTGTATGATCCGTAGGTAGGCTGCGTTTGCAGCCAGGAGAGGAGAGGAGAGGGAAAGATGCCTCCTCCATCTTTTACCCTCGATGCTCAGCTAAGATTTCATGACAAATGGCTGAAGATAGACCTGCAGGTAAGTTGACCTTCACGGGGGATGGATTTGTTATGAAAGCTTTGATCATGTCATGTTTGCTTTTAGAAAATAGAACTGCATCGCCTGCATCGTTGTATTAAAGGCATGTCAAGTTGTAATGCTTGTTACCTCTCAACGGCTATTTTGCTACTGGTCAGTGTTAAAGTTGATCATGTGACAGCTTAGCAGCTACTTTTCCTGTGGGAGTCATTCATATCCATGATGATAGAAATATACTTTGTTGGTTTTAGGCATTTTACCTCCTATGGCAATTCTGATGTTGTTGCTGTTATTAGAATGTAGTCATTATGTTCTTAACATGGCCTTCTTGGAACCGGCTATTACATTTACAAAGTTGTTGTTGTGGTGAAAGGGAGTGTCATGCTGTTACAAAGATGTAAACACACCATGATGATGCACAGATGGGGCATTACACACCTTGACTAAGATCTGTAGGAGTGCAAAACATAATCCAACCTCAGCACACACATCTCTGTTTTCACCAGTTGTGCGAGAACAAAAACAAGTCCGTCTGGTAGACTTGTGTCCATGTACATGTCAAATGATGTTCCTTTGGATACATAGCAGTTACTTTATATGGAAGGCTGTCACCTAAATCCTCCCAGGATAGCTGCTCCACTAGTCATAATGTACAGCACCACATTATGTTTTGACCTTGTACACCTGCTATTTTTGACACTGACAGACAGAGATAATCAATGCACATTTGACCTTTCTCTACTTACTTACTTACTTACTTACTTACTTGAAGTTGCCAAATCAGTCGAGTTTGATTTCTTGGCGGTGGTCTGTGCCATTCTTGGTCTCTCTATAACCGGCTGTGATTGACTGCCACTCACCCCTGACCTAGATTAACATAAAATGGGGTTGGCAAACATGTGTAGCAATATCTTACTATTAGAACTGTCTCCATCACAACCATGGCAATACAGCCAACGTGTTCCATGTCCAGTGTCATGTTTGAGTTCACATGTTGCTGATATTTGAAACCAGATCCCTGGAAAGTACAAGTGGGACTTCTGCCCGGTCGTATTCCCTTGTGAAGCAATGTTGTGTAGGGCGGGATTGTTTTTACTGGTACTACTGTTTATTTACTGTATGACTTGTTAAAGGACGATACCATTTCTGAGATAATTGTTTATATTTGGTAGGCCTTTGTTCAGCTACAGCATTTGTTTTATTATTTTCGAGGGAATGCCACTCGTTTTCCACATGTCATTAATGTAGTTGTCAAAATAATAAAGTCCTGTCTTCTGTTTAGCCTATACTAGAGATGGAGGTTTACAGCTTTGGGATATAATGTCACACATGACCTCAAGTTTTAGACTTCCAGTTCTAGGGTTAACAGACAGCAGGAGTTTTTCCTTTGCATTTCCTCACCAACAACTGTAAAGATGGATTTAATTCTATACTGAGATTGATATCTTTGGGCAGTTGAGTTAATTTCCGATAGCTATAGGACAATTGTACCGTCTAAACTAAATAAAAATATTTAATTACTGTAATTGGTACGTGGTTGGACCGCTGGGATCAAACGTTGATTGGCTGGATTAGTTGATGTAATGTTGATAAAACATCTTCATGAGAACTATCAAAACAAAAATATTGTCATGAGTATTATCTGCTGGAGGTGTTGGGGTACTTGCACTCTGGTCACTTGCTCTACTAGTGCACGAGTAAGCTATGCATGCCTACTTGCTATTCACTGAAAAAGTGTAATTGATACAGCTTTTGTGTTTGCTCTTGTGCAGCGAGCGTTCTCTCCAGAGGGACTGAGCGAGATGTGGAACGAGATGGTGAAGGATGAGGAGATATCGTTCAACGGTGAAGAGTCGGCTCACCCAGGTATGATGGCCCTGATGGCAGCATTTATGTGTGGCACCGCGGGTTGTCAACACTTGACTCCTTTAAAAACTGATAATGGAAACAAGACCGCAATCTGAGTGCCGCATCTAATGCCTGAAATGTCCTTCCAACTCTGCAGAAGACTGCACTGACTGCTTTGGCGCCCAGAAGAAGGACGAGTCCAACGACAAGGAGAAGAAAGAGGAAGAGGACGCATCCACGTCCATCCATCACTCCATCATCGAGACGTGGGACTGGGGGCGGCAGCCGGGTGAGCCTTCCTATGTTTTTTATCATTTGCAATGAAATTGAGGGCGCCTGGTGACCATGATGAACTTTGCTGCATTTCTGTCCCTTTCTCTCTCCCTTTGTCTGTCAATCTGCACTTGAAATTACCTCCCCCCCCCCCCCAAAAAAAAAAAAAAAAAAAGAGAACACAGTCATCTTCTCTGACTATCAACATGACCTCTCCGAGGCTTTCACTGGCACGTGAAGTGTGTGCAGGCTCAAGTGTCTATCCACAGTGTGCGGGTCAGAATGGTTATTTTTACCCCTCCGGGATCCGGCGGTAATCTGGGTAGCCGGCCGCTGTGATGCGATCCAATAATACTGGGTAGCGTCCATGACTTTTATGTAGGTTCTGTTTACTGGCAGGACTGGGTGGGACTATGGTCTGCTTGAGGGAGATAAGCATGGGGGGCTGGGGGACTGGGGGTAGCACCTGTGTGTGCGCCGTCAGTGTCCTTATCAATTGCAGGCCTGGTTGTTGTGGTCATTGAGGCACCACATTAGTTGAGTTACGGAGTTAGACTCTGTGTGTGTGTGTGTGTGTGTGTGTGTGTGTGTGTGTTTATAAAAGCTATTATTACAGCATGTTTTACTTCATTTAGAAAGGGCAGTGAGTGCCAGTATTATGTAAAAAAACCTGGAGTGCAGTATGGAGTAAGGTGTTAACGAAGGTGTTAACTGTCTGAGTGAGTGAGTGTCTTGCCAAGGTTACTTTATAGGCATTTCTGTTCTCTTGGATACCACAGCAGAAAGAGTGAAGGGAGAGACATCTGTTAAAAAGGTCATGAGACAGATTTGAACTCAGGATGTTGCCATTAGATCTGTGCCCACAAGCGCCCCCCTCTCACACACACACACACACACACATACACACACACACACACACACACACACACACACACACACACACACACAGCTCTCTGCTTGTCTGATTGCTCTGCCCTGGTCCAATTGCATGCTAGTGCAGCTGGCACAATTAAGATCACTTTTATGTGCAAGTGCTCCTCTGCCATTGATATTTCGGTTTCAAACATCGTAGCCTACTTCCTGTTCTCCCACTGAGTGCTCGGATGTGTAGAATGTGCATGCATTAGCAGTCTGTTCAACCCATATAGCCCAGGCCTGAGCTATTGTTACAGAACCAGGGGGTTCCTCTTCCAACACAGGCCTGTCAAAAAGTTGTGCTCTCTGTAGAAGTGCTACAGCTACACACTAATACACAGCCTTGTTCGCCCACATCTTTCAATGCTGATTCTGGTTGAAAGAGCATACGATGTCATTGCTGTCAGGCAGAAACCTTTCATCTCCCCATATTATCTTTCCTGTGTTTTTAAATAAACACATGCCCTATTTAATACTTTGTCTTGTTAGAGTTCCAACACGTGCTGCGACACTAGTTCTTTAAAACAATTAGACTTTTGTTGAGGAGACGCCAGTTCAAACCGGTTGGGTCTGTCTGTGGGTTTAATAACCAATGAAAAGAACTAAATGGCTACATTGGATCGATTGTAGCATAGGTTCTTCTTTCTATTTCCCCAAAAGTAACGGTGTTGGACATACAAGGTTTCCGCCCCGGCAGTGAAGACATGCCCCTGTGAACGTGTCAGGGACTCTGTGTTGGAGCTTTAGTTATTCTTTATGGAGCCGTGGGTAATGCATAATGAATAGCGAGACACTTTCCCCTGGCAGGAAAACGTATAGCGCCAGAGGCAGCTGGCATCAGAGTGCAGCTCACTGAACTTCAGGCCACATGGAGAGGGTTAGCCAGTCTGGCTTACATAAAGCTTAAGTAGATTCCATATCTGCTATTTTTGCCTGTCTGTAATGCTATCATATAGGGATAATATTATGGCATTTTCTTTCTCTCTTATGTCTGATAAGGTTTGCACAATGGATTGGTTGCGGGTTGAAGGCCAATGGTGTGATGGCTTTGAGGCAAGAGATAATGACCTTTACCTTAAGAGATTTTTGATGACTTGCCCCTGAAAGGCAACTGTGCCGATAGTGAGGCACAGTCGGCCACATTTTCAGATATCATCTTAATTATGATGTTACTGTAAACTGTATCAGCACTTGGCCGAGTGCAAACTTGCACGTTGTGCACAAGTAGGCCATGGTGGATCAAGCAAGTAGTATCCTGACACCTCCAGCAGATAATACTCTTGACAATACTCTTAATCACCATTATGTCATCACCTAAACCAGCTGATCGGAATACTTGGAGGGACGGTAAAAAAAAATGGTAAAATTTATAGCCGTAAAGATCACAAAAAACACAATAAAGCGTGAGGTCTTAATTAAAAAATGTGTTGCATGCCTCCCATGCTTTTGGTGATACGGTACAGTAGGTATTTTTTCAATAGTCTCATAAATCACTTTTGTTTTTATATCCCAGTGCTGCAGCCATTATAATTTCACAAGAATGTGAGGCCTGTGGCATTACATAACGTGACTCTCTGAATGAAACACTTGAGACCCTTGTAGGTCTGTAACAACACAAGCTACTCTATGACCAAAGCTACAATCTCACAGGAATTGCATTTAGGAGTGCAAAATGTGTGCTGTATGTTTGTCAGCTGTATATACATTGCTTCATACGGAAAAGAGAGCGATGCAAATGAAAGTTGCAGTCTGCCAGAGGGTCAGTCTGCCATGCTCATAAGATTTATTACAAAGACATACAAAGTGCCTAACGTTTTTGGACAATTTAAAAAACAAAACAAAAAAGCCTCAGATCTCTCCAGATAGCAACACATTATCAATATGCGGAGATGTCGTGGACCTCAGGGGTGTTAAGTTTGTGAGCTTCAAGCAGTACTACTAGTATATCTCATCCGTAGTGGAGTTGGGGAGCCAACAGCTTCACCAGAGAACTTCAGCTTAGTGACTTCCTCCTAGGTCCATGGTCTGCCGCCCCAACGTTTCCTCCCAGTGGGATGTGCGTCGCGGACATCCCTAGGGAGATGCTTGAGAGGCATCCTAACCAGATGCCCGAACCTTGCAGCTGGCTCCTTTCCAGCTGCAAGTACTTTTTGTAGTGATGGTTATTTATTACCGTATTGGTTATTTAATACCCAAATATGGTTATTTATTACCCAAATATAAGCCGACCCTGCTTAGACGACTCATTTGTGGACATCCTTATTGTATAAAAAACGTATTTTATATTCAGGCCAATAGGATACTTGTTGGAACATTGAATGTCAAATAATGTAGTCCACAAATATAAGACGACTCCATTTTTTAGGACATCCCTATTGTATAAAAAACGTGTTTTATATTCAGGCCAATAGGATACTTGTTTTTAGAGGTGTTGATCAGATGTTTATACTAATTTTATTACAATGTTCTTTGTGTGTGTGTGTGTGTGTGTGTGTGCGCCTGCAGATGAGGTGGAGCTGAAGGAGTGTCTGATGGTGCTGGTTGACGACCAGCAGAAGCTGTCGGCCCAGATGGCCAAGAGCACCCTGTCGGCACAGCGTCTGCGGCAGCGCCTGGTCATCCTGGAGCGTTACCTCATCTCTCTGAGCCACAGCATGATGGAGGAGAAGTACAAGGTCCGCTGGAAGGGCCCGCCCAGCCCGCCGCTACCCGCCGCTGACAATAAGAGGTGAAATTAAACCTGATTTGGACTTTATTTACGCGCCAGTGCCAGGGACTGGTGATAGGCAGCTCTACAAGAGCACAACTGGTAGCAACTGCATCTCCTACCTATGACTTGGACAGCGTCTGAATCGCTAAACATTTTCGAGTAATCGTGCAGCATTATATTATTATTATATTGTGCTATATTATTATTATTAGTATTATGCACACTTAAATTTAATGTATATGATCATTTAACGTATATATGATCTTCTCATGAATTTATTTACCACCAAGTAGGACTTTTACTGTTTACTGCAAACATGTGTAATTTTCTGAACTCACCTGACTGTTCTAGCAGTATCATTTGCCAGACATCCCAATGTATAAATATGTTAAGAAAGCACCAATAATAGTCATCCCTATCATTTTGTCAGATTAGTGATATTGAGGTACTTTTTCTCCAAAAATGTAATGTTTGATGTTGTCCATAATGGCCAACTCTAATACCGTGTTATCCCTGTGTGCTTTCAGCCCTCGTCCAGTCAGTAAAGGGGTTGAAGGCCTGGCCAGAGTTGGCTCCAGGGCAGCACTGTCCTTTGCCTTTGCTTTCCTGCGCAGAGCCTGGAGGTCAGGTGAGCACATTTACAGAACAATTAAAAAGCCAGGAAGGAGTCTTGGTTCAGTAGCTTGTGGTCTGTATGGAGCCAGTGACACTTTTCACCATCTGTTTTGAGAAAGTTGTGTCACAACACTGTCACACGTTGTCCA
This sequence comes from Benthosema pterotum, assembly GCA_039105355.1. Taxonomy (NCBI): domain Eukaryota; kingdom Metazoa; phylum Chordata; class Actinopteri; order Myctophiformes; family Myctophidae; genus Benthosema; species Benthosema pterotum. The sequence goes on from CM076979.1 coordinate 22,604,457, forward strand.
GGGTAAACAACGCTGCACATTTGCGCAACACTTTGTCTTGTGTTGTTTTGCTGGATGAGGGGCTGCTGGTCTTTTTGGAGAATGGGGTCAGTACGGAGGGGGCTGGTTATGTTGGGGGTGGGGTGAGTGAGCTGTCTGTCTATTCATAAAGCCCTCCCTGAAGACATCAAGGTTGGAGCCCCCCCCTGCGCTGGTGATGATGTGTTGCAGACCTTGATTTGATAATCCACCCCCTGTATGGCTCAGGGGTGAGAGTGAAGAATGAACCGTTGAGCCAAACTACAGCACAGTCTCCGGTCCCAATAGATTACTTCCCGTTTATTTGATGGGTTAGGAATAACTGCTTGCTTTGTCCACAAGGTCAACAATATGCAGATGCTAAATTTGGTCCTTGTTGGATCATGGTTATGTGACATGCTTTGTTTGCAGAGACGTATAGTGCTTGCAGCAGGGGTATGGATAGATATTTTTTGCCTTGTGTGATTACAAATGTGTGGTTCCGATGTTTTTGTTTTACCTGTTGGGTAATCCGGTAGAGATGCTTTGATTCATATGTACAGTACATTGTACAGCTTGCTGATGCGTTGCTGAGTCTAGGCAGTCCTTGGGGACCGGGTGGGAACAAAGTGCCTGGCTGTCCGCTGTAGGCTTCCTGTAACATGAGCAACGCACGTGTGCGTGCGTGCGTGCGCGCACACGCGCGCACACACACACACACACAAACATACAGCTGAGCCGCAGGCCTTCGCCCCCCTGTCTGGCTACATTCCTGGAATGTACAGTAGAAATAACAGGGGCGTAGCAGAAATCCTCTCTCACTATGTCTGTCTGGAGTTTTTCCACCTATCACCTGCTGAATGAACACATTTCTAGCTGATTATGTCGAATCCCACACCCCCTCTAACCGGCCCCAGTCTTTGCAGGATTATTCCCCCTTTGCAGGTCCAGAATATTGCTAGATCTGCTATTAAGCCGGATTTGCTGCACACTTAGTTGTATACTTAGTTGTATAATAGGTTGCTTGCCGATGTTCTGTAACAAACAACGGCAAACAAATGTCTACAAAATCTGAATGCTGCTAGAAATGGAATTCCCTGAAGTTACCAAACCAATGACCATAACTAATTATTCTATCATAAGACTGTGCAGTATGTTTGTCATTAAGGATGATTCTACAATAGGCTTCTGTCCATGATGCAGCCTGGTTCAAACATTGAAACTACTAATATGACCACTGACACACAAGGTGTTCTGTAAAGAAAGGTTTCAAGCTTACATTTGAGATTCATAATTAATGAACTGACACTTGAGGTCTGCTGTACAAAACGAAAATGATCATTCTTATTTTTGTCATTATACATATAAGGATAGCACTTTGGATTGGCAATATTTTACAACATGGATGCTTCACAGCATGAGCATTGGCAATTTCATAAGCAGATTTAAATTGCCAGTTCACACACTGAGGAAGGGCATCCTGCCCGATATGATCTTGGCCAGTTTTCGCAAAGCAATGTCAGGTTGTGTGTAGCTTATGCGGGTGCATGAGTCCTCAGACACAGTAGTAGAAAGCCTTTTGAGCTTACTGTCTTACAGCAGTATCTTCATTAATAGCAGCTAGTTAAGTGCTACCTAACCTACCGGTAACTGGATTCGGGAAACATTCCTTAAGTTGGTTCTCAATGTTCTTCTTCTTAACTAGTATTGGGGGGGGGGGGCCTTAAGACCTTCTGTTGGAAGGAACTTAAAACCGTTTACTGAAAGCAGACCCTCATTGTATCTTACAACCCCAATTCCGTTGAAGTTGGGACGTTGTGAAAAATGTCAATAAAACCAGAATGCATTGATTTGCAAATCGTTTTCAACCTATATTCAGTTGAATACACCACAAAGACAATATATTTAATGTTCAAACTGATAAACTTTATTGTTTTTTGAAATTATACAATCTTTTGTAAATTGATCCCTGCAACATGTACCAAAAGAGTTGGGACGGGGGCAACAAAAAACTGGGAAAGGTCATGAATGCACAAATAACGCCTGTTTGGAACATTCCACAGGTAAACAGGTTCATTTTAAACAGTTTAATATTGTGATTGGGTATAACAGGACCATCCCAGTTGTTCAGAATCAAAGATGAGGCGAGGTTCACCACTTTGTGAACAATTCTGTGAGAAAATCATCCAACGGTTTAAAAACAATGTTTCTCAACATTCAATTGCAAGGAATTTGGTGATTTCATCATCTACAGTCCATAATATAATCAAAACATTCAAAGAATCTGAAGAACTTGCTATAGTAAAGCAACAAGGCCAAAAACCAACACCGAATACTTTTGACCTTTGATCTCTCAGGTGGCTCCGCATTAAAAACTGACATCATTGTGTAAAGGATATTACTGTGTGGACTCAGGAACACTCAGAAAACCATTGTCAGTTTACAGAATTAGTCGCTACACCTGCGATTGCAAGTTAAAACTCTGCCATGCAAAGCAAAGCCATACATCAGAAAGGTTGGTTTGAAAAACAACCAGAAATGCCTTAGAAATGTGGACTCATCAGACCACAGCACACTTTTCCACTTTGTGTCTAACCATTTCAAATGATATTAGACCCAGAGAAGGCATTTCTGGTTGTTTTTCTGGTTGTTTTTCAAACCAACCTTTCTGATGTATGGCTTTGCTTTGCATGGTAGAGTTTTAACTTGCAATCGCAGGTGTAGCGACTAATTCTGTAAACTGACAATGGGTGCAATTCAGAAAGGATTCTTGCGTAAGGGACACCGTGTAGCACATGCGTAGTGGTGAAGAACAAAGACCTCCCGAGCAAGGATCTGCCGTGACGCAAAGACTACCTCTAGGCCCAGGCCTGCTAAATTTGGATTAGAGGCCTATACAGGCCGAAAAGCCTGCATGAGGCCTACGGGCTTTGTGGCCTTCGCCCTGCATTTGTTTTTTGTTTTTTCTTTAAAAAAAGGTATAAACTACACAGTAAAATATATAGCATTGCAATTATGCTTATAATTATAGATAGGACTTGAAGGTATAATGTGGATGTTCTGACAGCCATTTGACTGTTATTTGCAAGTGAATTAATTAGGTTGATTTGTTATTTCATTTGTTTACAGGCTACTGTAGCCTAATCTGATTGTTATCCAACATCAAATAAAATTACTTTGCTGTTGTTCATATGCATATGCAATGTTATACAGTTTATAGATCCATAGGCAGCAGTTGCCATGTGTAAAATACATTTGGGTTTGCAATTAAAAAATAGCGGGCGGCGCCGCTTTTAGTAACAAGGAAAAAACGTATCGTCCAATCCCTTCATCCAATCCCTTCAAATGAATCCGGATCAGTATGCAACACTATGCAATGTTTTGTCTTTGCATCAATATCAAACTCTTCCTCTTCATGGCGTTCAGTGAGAAACCAACGAATAATTTGAGAGGTGGAATTGCATGTTCAGAACAGCCGCCTGTTTATCCCAACACACAACAGCACTAGTAGTCACATTATCAAAATAAAGATTTCATTCTACCATAGCCTACTCAGCCTACAACAATTGTTTTAATTCAAAGTGGTGATTCTGTCATCGCTTGAGATTGCAAACCTCCCGTGTACAGTCAGGATTGTTACATACTAGGCCTGTCCCCGACTAAGGATTTCTATAGTTGAAATTAATATGAATAAATGTGCCGTTAGTTGCCCCCCGCGGGCAAAAAATAGGCCTATAGCCTTTAAGCCTTTAAGTTTTTTTTTTTTTTGAACAACAAAGCACAAAATACTTCGAATCTACACAATTAAAAAATGTAAACGAATTGTTATTTTTTAACAATAAAAGACAAAAAACACTTATTTAAAAACTGAACAACAAAACACGACTTTGTTTCTTTCGTTGAATAAAACAAACATGTGCCTTAACACAAGAAAAACGGCACGGTTATCTTGATCGAAATATTAATTTAGAAGCAAATATACCTAGAACGACGGGGCATTCGGGGTCAGTTCGCCGTCCTCACGCTAATCCTCACAGAAGGATTTTCACAATGGGATATTTGCATTTCATTTGCGATGAAAACTTCTAGGCGAAGGAATTCACGCTGCATCGCTTGTCGTTGCCCGTGTTACCGCGGCCATGCCGCTGGCTCTGCAGTGGCGGAGTTTCTGGTCAAATCCAGGGCCGGATCTACATGGGACAGGGGAGGGCAGTGCACATCCAAACGTGCGTCTTTCTCCTCAAATCAAAGGTTACCGGGATCAAATCTCTTCTCTTATGACGTTTCTGACATATCTCATCGAATGAGGATAATTCCGGTTCCTTGGCGTGAAAAACCTTGGAGTTGCCCCACCTGGCAATCTTCCAGCCCCCCTTGCCAGGCTCGATGAGTCCGGGTCTGTTTTTTCCCCTTCTCCCCCTTCTTCCCAAAAAATGCGTCTCTTTTTTTCTCTTTTACACTGGGGCGCAGACGAATGTTATAGGCCTGTGCAAAAAATAAGAACGGCTTTTTCTGTCTTTTTAATGGATTAACACGGGCAGAAAACTGACTATAGCAATTAGCCTACGTTTATTAATCATACCTGTGCTTTATTAAGAACATAGCAGAGGAGCGCTGGTCGGTGAGAAAAGAAAGATTTATAACGGGCGACAAATGGATGTAAATAGCCTACTCCTCGGGATGAGTGGATCTTTTAGATCCCACCTCTGTCAATCTCCCGGACCAGTGTTTTCTTGAGGGTTGTAATGACAGTATTATCGTACGCGCCGGACAGCGATGCATTCATAGCTGCGATAAGCGCTCCGTATGGGTTATCATTGGCGTGTTCTCCACTGGGCTTTTGTGAGATCAAGTGGTCCTTGAGAGTGTTCCAGGTGGTCTCCAGGCTAAATGATGGAGATGTGAGTTTTTGCCGACTTTTTTGCAATTTACTTCATAACATTTCACAGACTTGGGATAAATGTTCGCTACATAAAGCAAAAAAAAACGTGGAACATTTCTTTTCAACATAACATATTTGGTTTCACGTTTCTGCTCTCAAGAGTTAAAATATTTATATCATCTGAATTAGCGCCACCCAATTGAGAACGTAGGAGTTTAATGTTCATTTGCGAGAATCCATGCAGCCTGGAAATGTGGACAGAAACAAAAAAAGATTTGGGGTCTGTGGGGTGAAAATGTCCTCAAATGGTGGTCCTTGGCTCAAATGCTGGTTAAATAGTAGGCCCTGACAAGGTTAAAACCACTGTCGTAGCTTAATAAATTATTTTAGTTTAATCTTGACACGACTACTCACTTGTGTGTCCGCTGCAGACCAGTCCAAATAAATGAATGTAAATAGCCTTCTCTTACGAGCTTACAATGCGACGCAATTGCACTTTGAGCTGGTGAATCTGCTATAATTCTGTCTGTGCCCATAATTAACCGAATTTATAATTATACATAAAAAACATTAAACGAATTTCCCTAAAAGGACTGTCAGGGGGATATTCAAATGAAGAATAATAGTGAAAATCGTGGATGATATTGAGTAAAGTTAATTTAATTAAACATTGTCCACATTTGAATGTGTGTGTGTGTGTGTGTGTGTGTGTGTGTGTGTGTGTGTGTGTGTGTGTGTGTGTGTGTGTGTGTGTGTGTGTGTGTGTGTGTGTGTGTGTGTGTGTGTGTATAGGAATGGATTGCTTCTACATTTATTCATATGAAGGCCTTATACAATGTTGGTGATCTATTTTGGCCGCAAATGTTCGGGAAACGGCGCCTCCGCTGTTATTCCTCAGGTATTCCCAGAATGCATTGAGACACTTGGCAAGAGCAAACTATCTTGAGAGACTATATGCTGCGTGAGCCACGGCGTTTCCCAAAAAAGGACATGGTTTGGGATTCGCTGCACAAGGAGCCAATGAACAATTAGACAGGCTTCATTTGCGGCCTATGGACATATGTGCGCATGTGCTACACGTTTGTCGTTCTTTCAGAATTGCACCCAATGGTTTTCTGAGTGTTCCTGAGTCCACACAGTAATATCCCTTACACAATGATGTCAGTTTTTAATGCAGAGCCACCTGAGGGATCAAAGGTCAAAAGTATTCGGTGTTGGTTTTTGGCCTTGTTGCTTTACTATAGCAAGTTCTTCAGATTCTTTGAATGTTTTGATTATATTATGGACTGTAGATGATGAAATCACCAAATTCCTTGCAACTGAATGTTGAGAAACATTGTTTTTAAACCGTTGGATGATTTTCTCACAGAATTGTTCACAAAGTGGTGAACCTCGCCCCATCTTTGATTCTGAACGACTGGGATGGTCCTGTTATACCCAATCACAATATTAAACTGTTTAAAATGAACCTGTTTACCTGTGGAATGTTCCAAACAGGCGTTATTTGTGCATTCATGACCTTTCCCAGTTTTTTGTTGCCCCCGTCCCAACTCTTTTGGTACATGTTGCAGGGATCAATTTACAAAAGATTGTATAATTTCAAAAAACAATAAAGTTTATCAGTTTGAACATTAAATATATTGTCTTTGTGGTGTATTCAACTGAATATAGGTTGAAAACGATTTGCAAATCAATGCATTCTGGTTTTATTGACATTTTTCACAACGTCCCAACTTCAACGGAATTGGGGTTGTAATAATTTAACCAAATGTTTTTTTTTTTTTTTTTTTTTTCCAAAATTAATGCTCTAATTCATCCTACAAGAGTGTCACATCAGTGAAATGATGCAATGTGTTGTGATCTTGTACTTTAACAATTTAAAAATGCTTTTAAAAAGACATACATGGTTTCCACCCAGTAGTATAACCCGATAATCTTGTAATTGATACACAGCTGATGTGCTGTCTTTGCAGTGTGCTTGTCTAACATTTCTCCTCGTTCATTGTTCCAGGCGATGATGCAGATCTGTGCAGCGAGCTTCTCCAGGAGTCTCTGGATGCTCTGCGTGCTCTACCGGAGGCCACGCTGTTTGATGAAGGAACTGTGTCCTCAGTGTGGCTCGAGGTTGTTGAAAGGGCAACCAAATTCCTCAGGTCAGCTAGTCATGGAATCCTTGTACTCTGTATAAAATTGTGTGTCTGTGTGTGTTCTCCATTTGATATGTATATCCTCTTCTCAGTGAGCGATGCAGTGATCTTGTAGATCAGTGGTTTTCAACCAGTGGTCTGGGAACCACCAGTGGTCCTTCCAGGTGGTCTCCAGCTCAATGATGGAAAGTTGGTTAACCAGATGTAACTCTTGTTAAAATATTCATCAGGTGAATTAGCCCAAGTCTACACAACTAGAGAATGTAGAAGGTTAATGGTCATTTTTATTCTGTATGTTTGACTGATTTGTTTCCCAAATCCAGCCGTGAATTGAGGACAAAAGCAAAAGAAATCTTGAGTTTTGGGTCTGTGGGGCTAAAATGTCATCAAATGGTGGTCTGTGGCTCAAATTCTGAATAAATAGTGGGCCCTGGTATCAAAAAGGTTGAAAAACACTGTTGTAGATTGTCATTCATTCAAGATTAAGTATAGACGCATTTTCCATGTGTAGGGGTGTGTAGAACAACAGGAAGAATATTACAAAAATATATGTGAAACAAAAATCAGTTTCACAAATTGCATGTTAATACTTCCATTTCTACTGTGACATTACAGTCTAACGTGTTTTGTCTCTTGTGGCGACAGTGATGTGCATGGAAGTGCCAGTGTCAAAGGCAACATTCCCCTGCAGGACCAGCATCTGGCCCTGGCCATTCTGCTGGAGCTGGCCGTTCAGAGAGGAACACTCAGGTACTCAAAATAGTGATATATGTATTTTGTAAAACAAAAAAATATATCTAGGAAAGAATATAATATTCTCAATATTTAGAAACTTCCTCACTTCCTTTGGTGGTGTTCCAATTCCAGTCAGATCCTGTCGGCTGTCCTGCTCCTCCTGCGGCTGTGGGACAGCGGGACCAGAGAGATGGACAACGAGCGTTCCACACAGGGGACCAGCGCTCCCCTGCTGCCCCTCCTGCAGCGCTTCCACAACATCCACAGTAGCAAGGAGGAGCCGGCCCCCGAGGAGGAGATCGAGGTGAATCTTTTATTCCTCTGATTTTCCCATTAAGACATACAGCCAGGTCTTCTGAATCCTTTACAATTCAATGGTTCTCAAACCTTTCATGTCAAGGGCAGGTTTAAATGGCATAACTTGAAACTTGAAAATGGTGATAATGAGCTTTGGAATGCCCACTTAAAGCTCTTTTATTTGTTGTTGCTTTAGTCCCATGCAGAGGAAACATGTGATCCTCTCCAGAGACACGTGTTGTTGGCCCTCAGGTCCTCACAGGCACCCTGTCTCTGGTTGATGCCCCTCAGATCCTCACAGCCCCTCTGGCTCTTGTTGTTGCCCCTCAGATCCTCATAGCCCATCTGACTATTGTTGTTGCCCCTCCTCAGGTCCTGACAGCCCCTCTGACTCTTGTTGTTGCCCCTCAGATCCTCACAGCCCCTCTGACTCTTGTTGTTGCCCCTCCTCAGGTCCTGACAGCCCCTCTGACTCTTGTTGTTGCCCGTCCTCAGGTCCTCACAGCCCCTCTGACTCTTGTTGTTGCCCCTCAGATCCTGACAGCCCCTCTGACTCTTGTTGTTGCCCCTCCTCAGGTCCTGACAGCCCCTCTGACTCTTGTTGTTGCCCCTCCTCAGGTCTTCAAAGCCCCTCTGACTCTTGTTGTTGCCCCTCCTCAGATCCTCACAGCCCCTCTGACTCTTGTTGTTGCCCCTCAGATCCTGACAGCCCCTCTGACTCCCAACGAGAGTTTCCTGCGCTACCTGACCCTGCCCCAGGACAATGAGCTGGCCATCGACCTGCGGCAGACAGCCGTGGTGATCATGGCTCACCTGGACCGGCTGGCGGCTCCGTGTAGCCCTCCACAGTGCAGCTCCCCGACCTCGCACAAAGTACCAACTGCACTTTTCTTTCTTGTCTTTTTTAAATCAAATCTTTCTTCTTGATTATTACTACTTTGTTAATTTACGATATCATTACATCAGTAGGCTGCACCCTCACTTCCATGTTCCCCCTTTGATAAAACGATGGTGGCCAATCACATGTTGTCCAAGGATACACTAGCTTCACATACAGTTCATATTTCTATAGAATGTTAAATCACATGTTGTCCAAGGATACACTAGCTTCACATACAGTTCATATTTCTATAGAATGTTAAATCACATGTTGTCCAAGGATACACTAGCTTCATATTTCTATAGAATGTTAAATTGGAGCCTTATTGATACTCATTACTTTTTCTGTCCTTGTGCTTTATTGGAGGATCATGGCAGTATACAGGTAAATAAAATATTATCTCTTTGGTATCCTTAAGGTTATCAATTGCTTTTAATCATATTTTATTTACTTGTCAATTATCTTGATAAGTGAACTTTCAATGAGCCCTGGGGGCCCCCGCCAGACCCCAGTTTGAGAAACCTCCTGCTTGAATACATTTTTTGCTGCCGTTTAGCTATAAGTGGTAGTTGCACAGGCTGTCTCATTAAATGAGAGTAAAAGAAAGGGCTAAAGTTAGCATTACTATGTCAACCCTTTAAAGAACGGCTCCCTAGATGACGAGTTTAAAGTATTGATGTAATGTTGAGTACCGATCCCGGGAGATCGACATTTGTTTTATTCCGTTTAATGTGTTAAGACACTCTCTGTGACTGTGGTCTTGTGTTTGCACTGTAGGGAACCCTGCAGGAGGTGATCGCCTGGGGTCTGCTGGGCTGGAAGCTCTATGCCAACGTCAACGGTCCCATCCAGTGCAAGGGCCTGTCCAGCCTGGGGGTCAATCAGATCGTCTGCTCAGAGAAGGGCTTTCTGATCTTGTCTAGCAGCGGTGCTGTTTACACGCAGAACTACAAGAGCACAACACTGGTACGAATTCTTTTGTCACGCAAAGCTCACAGGAAAGGATGACATTAGCTTGACCGGCCTCTTTTAAAAAAATACAACCTACAAGCTCATAACACTTCATGATGTGTTGTGAGCTTGCATATTTGCAACTTTTTGAACAATTGTAACAAGTTTCAGGACCTATCAGCTGTGTAATTGGTGATATTGTCACACCACGGCCGGTATATCAGTATATGTGGTGTGTGTTGCTGTGTCTTTGCAGTCTCCCATGCTAGTCCACGCTCTGAGCTCCAGAAAGACCATGAAGCTGGCTGCTCACCCCGACGGGCAGCACTATCTGGCCCTGTCAGCCAACGGGGAGGTGTTTTCCTGGGGCTGTGGAGACGGGGGCCGCCTTGGACACGGGGACACCACGTAAGGAACCACAGACACCCCATGATACGGATGCTGCTACTCAACATATGCATATTCAGTAAAACACAGAATTATGCTGAAAATATGTTTACTCCTCTTCTTCAAAAGTTTCCCGATGGAAAAAGTATTTTGTAAACAATCTATCATATATTCATTTCATATATCAAATATATACTGTATATATTTTTGGTTATTTTGTTCTGTGCAAATTTCCTTTTTTCCCTTTTTTAATGAAACAATTTCATCACATGAAAAATAGTCCGAGTCTTGTTAACAGTCTCCGTGCCAGCCCTTTTTCATATTTTTGGAGGTAGCCAGTGCCAGTTTTTTTCATCAAAAACTCATATTTCATATTTTGGTCCATGTTTCCCCACGGACAAGTTAGTTGGCGACACACACTTCCGGTTGCGGTTTGGTGGGTCTCTTGTTATTGTCTATCAATGGTGGATGCGGTCGCTGCTAGCTGCTGTTAGCATGGGGATCGAATTAAACCGGCGCCGGTAACTACGTCACGTACAGTAGCGTTAACGTCAGCGGCATCAGTTGTTACTGTAAATCATAATGATAACGGGGGACGTAGATCTATTTCAATGGCATGAAAACCGAGTCTTAGTCCGAGTCTTGTTAAGTACCATTAACACCTGTAATGAATATGCTGCCCTCCAAATGAGTAAATGCTACATGAACAAAGGTTGACCAAAACAAAATCAAGGACGCAATGTACTGGATGTAAATCCATGACTATTGACTTCCAATCCCAGGTATCTGGAGGAGCCTGCCATGATCGCGGCATTCAACGGGAAGCAGGCGGGGAAGCAGGTGGTGCACATCGCCTGTGGCAGCACCTACAGCGCTGCCATCACGGCCGATGGAGAGCTCTACACCTGGGGAAGAGGGAACTACGGCCGCCTGGGCCACGGTGAGATCCCCATTTCAATGTCCTGCTCAAGGGCACTTCAACATGTTGATGGGCGGGGGGGCTCTCTACTCCCCAAATTAAACCATCAAATCCTGAATGAGTCCACAACCGGGATGCTGAGTGTTTGTTTTTCACCACAGGTTCCAGTGAGGACCAGACCACACCCATGCTGGTGACAGCACTGAAGGGACTGAAAGTCCTAGATGTGGCGTGTGGGAGCGGCGATGCACAAACTCTCGCTGTGACGGAAAACGGTGAGAAGTAGAGAAAGGACTACCGACTGCAGTCGCTCTAGCATGGTGGACCCGCAAGGGTCCATTTGTTTTTCATTTTTATGTTCTCGAAGAGTTAACCAACATTCCATCATTTAGCCTGGGGACCACCTGGAACCCCTCTCAAGGACCACTGGTGGTCCCCGGACCAGTGGTTGAAAACCACTGGTCTATGGCTGCCCGTTGCCATGTCTTAACAAGGCTTTTGCTATTGCTCAAGCGTCCTTCCTCTGTGGGTACTGCAGGTCAGGTGTGGTCGTGGGGCGACGGCGACTACGGCAAGCTGGGCCGCGGCGGCAGCGATGGCTGCAAGACGCCCAAGCTGGTGGAGAAGCTGCAGGACCTGGACATCGTGAAGGTGTGCTGCGGCAGTCAGTTCTCGGTGGCACTCGCCAAGGATGGCCAGGTTTACACCTGGGGGAAAGGGGACAACCAGCGCCTGGGCCACGGCACCGACGAGCACGTCCGTTATCCCAAGTTGCTCGACAGCTTGCAGGGTGAGTTTTCATGAGTCTGTGAGTTTTCATGAGTCTCTAGTCTGTGCGAGCGCAATTGAACCCTTGTGGGTCTGTGTGGGTTCATTTGGAATAAGAATAGTTGAATCTGTATGTTATTCTGTATGGACTATAACAGAGCATTGGGTAGTCATTCTCTGCACACGGCATCTGGTAGTTGACCAAATGTTTGACTGAAAAATAGGCTTGCTAGGATTCATGTGTTTAGGGCATAGAAGAGCCAGAGAATACTCATTTATTTGTATTATAATGACAGGACACTAAAGGTGAGCTTGAAATGTTACCATTTCTCCTCCACGAGCAGGGAAGAAGGTAGTAGACATCGCTGTGGGCTCCACACACTGCCTGGCTCTCACTGATGACGGCGAGGTGCACAGCTGGGGCAGCAACGACAAACTACAGCACTTTGATACACTGTTCTCCAACAAGAAGCAGCCCAAAGCACTTCCGGGCCTCAACTCTAAGCACATTGTGGGCATCTCCTGCGGCCCGGGACAGGTAAACTATGCTAATCCCCCAGCATGGTAACCAAAAGATACTTTTTACAACCCCACACAACACACATGTGAACTAGACCAAAATTACAATACCTCCACAGACCACTTGTTGAAACCAGTTGACCCCCCCTTTTTGTTTTTCCAGAGCTTTGCCTGGTCATCTTGCTCAGAGTGGTCCGTCGGTCAGAGGGTGCCCTTCGTGGTGGACGTGTGCCCTATGACCTTTGAGCAGCTGGATCTGCTCCTACGACAGGTCAGCGAGGGCATGGACGGCAGCTCCGACTGGCCTCCTCCACAGGAGAAGGAGTGCATGGTCGTGGCCACACTCAACCTGCTCCGACTACAGGTAGACAGAGCCGTAGTATCCAGTGCCAAACTTGCATGTATTTTTAGTCTGAGTAGAGTGGGGATCTGGATTTTGTTTTTTATTCAGATGGATTCCAAAGCAATACAATCCATATTGCATCAGATGTGTTGAGAGTGCCTTGAGTTCATATACAGTAGCTAACTATGGTTGGTCTGGTCTTTCAGCTCCATGCGGCCATCAGTAACCAGGTGGACCCAGAGGAGCTGGGCCTGGGCCTGGGCAGCGGGCTGCTCAACAACCTGAAGCAGACCGTGGTGATGCTGGCCAGCAACGCCGGCGTGCTCAACTCGGTGCAGGCTGCCGCCCAGGCCGTCCTCCAGAGCGGTTGGTCTGTGCTGCTGCCCACCGCTGAGGAGAGAGCCAGGGCTCTGTCCTCACTCCTACCTAATGCAGGTGAACACAGTCTGGGTTCCCCCCAGTGGCCTGCAATGCATGGCCCCCTCCTCTACACCAAATGTCTTAGCAACTCCAGAGATCGTGACATGAAACCAAATGGACCCTTACAGGTCCATTTGGTTTCATTTTACGCTCTCAAGAGGTAGATTATATTTAAATATCCGAATTGCTTAATCTTCAAGAATCTACAGTTCTACACTTTCTGAAAATTTAGATGAACTGTTATTTTGAGCAACATTTCGCCAGTTATCTCTCCTAAATTGTGGACGAAAAAAAAAAAAAAGAAAATCATTGGTTTTGGGTTCAAGAGACTAAACTCAACATCAAATGGTGGGAGTGGGCCTTGGTCTGAAAAACGTTGAAAACCACTGTCTTTGCTGAAAGTGGGTGATTCAAAATGTACTGGTGACTAAAATATTCTGCAGAAATATTTGACATTTTAGTCATTTGCAGTGTTTTGTAAATTCTCTGGAATACAGGCTATCCTTGTTTCCATTTATCAGCATGTGTTAATTAAAAAGGAACAGATCTTTATGAACTCATATAGTATAGCCAGCTAAAATTGGTCTTCCTCAGCCTCGGGAAACGAGATGAGCGTCAGTCCCGGTCGTCGCTTCATGATCGACCTGTTAGTCAGCAGCCTGATGGCAGATGGAGGGCTGGAGTCTGCGCTGAATGCAGCCATCACCGCCGAGATCCAGGTCAGTGCATTAGCACACCAGTCACAGCCCTGCACTCGTCTCCCACATGATTTATTCATATACGCTGACTCTTATGTTTCATCATGCTACTGTATAAACCGCTGCCCTGTGGCACAGAGTGACACCGGAATGACCCTCACCGATATCATGTCGCCCTTAAGTGATTCTGTGTATTCCGACTGACAATATGTGCAATTCTCAATCGCTGAGGTGTAGCAGGTATGGTGTAAGTCTCCTCATTGGCTGCATGGCAGCAAATCAGCTCTGGGGCCTCTGTAGTAGGCCGAAAGCCTATACCACCAGGCCTGGGCCTGGGCTTACCAAATAATTACGCAGAATAATTAAAATCTGCAATTCAAAAGGTTCAGAAATCACCTGACCCCCCCAATTAAAAATGTTACTATACTCCCCGGCTTTGTTCATCATGAGTTGAAGCTCTTGATGACTGGTTTTAATTATTATGAATAATTATTTGGTAGGCCCAGGCCCAGGCCTGGTGGTATAGGCTTTTGGCCTAGCCCAAGTCCGCAGACCTGATTTGCTGCCATGCAGCCAATGAGGACGGACCCACACCTGATTTGCTGCCATGCAGCCAATGAGAGGACTTACACCATACCTGGCTACACCAAGGCGATTGAGAATTGCACCCAATATAAGTACATGACATGTACAGAGTTGTACATGTACATGGGAGTTCATGTGATTTAAATCATCCCCTTCACACCAGGACATTGAGGCCAAAAAGGAGGCCCAGAAGGAGAAGGAGATAGATGAGCAGGAGGCCAACGCGTCCACCATGCACCGCTGTCGCGCTATGCTGGACAAAGACCTCATCAACACGGGGATCTACGAGTCAGCCAGCAAGCAGAGCCTGCCGCTGGTGCAGCTGGTGCAGCAACTACTGAGGTAGATCTTAATATTTGACTGGGACCATACAGGATTATGTTCCAAGTTCATGGCCCGACTGGTGGCACAGTCTGCACCACCATGTGCAGCCAACGCTGCGTTTAGCTGCTAGTGATTTTAACAGAGTTGATGTAATCCACAGGAACATCGCCTCCCAGACAATCGCAAGGCTGAAGGACGTCGCTCGGCGCATCTCCAACTGTTTAGACGCAGAGCAGGTCAGCAAGGAGCGCTCAGCATCTCTGGATCTGCTGCTGCGATTCCAGAGGCTACTGGTCAGCAAGCTGTACCTGGGTGTCAACGGCACAGAAAACACCAACGGATACAGTAAGTGTCAACACTGGGTGACAATCCAATTTCAATTTACTGTGGACACCAACTCGGCATTAGCTAGTTATTACAGAACTGAGTTCCACTTGCAGTAATGTCTATTACTCCCATGTGTTATCCTTCCACCCTCCTTGGTACAGACCCAGAGCTCCTGGGTGTGGGCTCCTTGTTGAAGAAGTACATCGCCCTGCTGTGTACTCACATTGGAGACATCCTTCCTGTAGCTACGAGTATTGCCTTCACCGGCCATCGCCACTTTGCCGAAGTGTCTCGTGTCATTGAAGGAGATCTGACTGGTAATTTCACGCTCTATTGGGGGTCTACTCTGTGGCCTAATCATGCATACCAAACTGGGGATTAGTTACTCAGTGGTGTTCAACCCTTGTCGTATCACAGTCCATTATTTATTCACCTTTTGAGTCAGAAGTCACCTTTTGAATGGTGGCCCATTTGATGAGATCTCAGACTTAAAACTTAATAGGAGAAATGACCGGCAAAGGTGATGAAAATGACAATTATTGTCCCTTCTCTACTTTTGTAGATTCTTGTAACTAAAGCAGATGTTAATGATAATTTAACTTTTGAGAGTGTGAAAAGATCTATAAGTCCATGACTGGAGTCTATAACTCCATCATTTAGCTGGTACCCCCTTCAAGGACTGGAAACCACTGGTGTCAGTCAAAACATTTGAAAAGCGCTGCTCCACAAAGCATGACTGTTTCTCGTCATGCAGGTGTCCTCCTGCCTGAGCTGGTGGTGTCCATCATCCTGCTCCTCACCATCGATGGAGGCCTCATGCAGGAGACAGGCTCCATCCCTCTGCTTGCTGGTCTCCTTGAACACCTGGACCGCTTCAATCATCTGTCCCCAGGACACGAGAGGGATGACAACGAGGACTTGGCGTGGCCGGGCATTATGGGTAAAGCTAATGCGGGCTCAGAGCTGAGTGTTGTGAATTTTAAGCGTTGTCACACTATTTAATTTTCAGCATGTCTCCAAGTTGTCCGTCTTTCAAGGCGTGTGTGGTTAGACCATTAAGGATTAGTGCAGAGTGCAGATTTTAGTGCAGAGTGCAGATTTTATTCTCCTTCTTGCATTTGAGTGTAACCTTTGTGTCCTACTTCCAATTCCAGGCTCATTCTTCACGGGTCAGAGTTCCAAGAACAACGAGGAGGTGTCCCTGATCCGCAAGGCTGACCTTGAAAACCATAACAAGGACGGCGGCTTCTGGACTATCATAGACGGCAAGGTCTACGACATCAAAGACTTCCAGGCCCAGTCCCAGTCCCTCGCTGGGAACAGCATCCTGGGTAGGACTTGAAGCCCTGCTGTTTGTGATAACCGTTTTCAATCCAATAGCATATTTTTCATGTTCACGTTTGATCTAATCTATAGGGAGATTCTAAAATGAAATCGTCACCATATTGTCGGGGCACGGTTTTATTGCATCATTGCAATAATAAAGTCCTAGGATATGTTTCTTTTGGCTCGTCGCCTTGTCGGGTAGAGTGATTCAGCCTAGGTGTGTGGGCAGCGTGACATACATACATGCTTACATACTGTACATACTGCAGACAGACACCGTGCATACATACTGTACAAGTTCACAAATGAAGATGCTCGACTAATGCATTGAGGATCCAAGTTTAGACGTTTAAAAGCCACAATTCCTCTAACAGAATATGCTTGCTTTACAGCCCAGTTCGCCACAGAGGACCCCGTGGTGGCACTGGAAGCTGCCTTGCAGTTCGAAGACACCAGAGAATCCATGCAGGCCTTCTGCGTTGGCCAATACATGGAGGTATTGTGGGGCGGCCTGCCAGGGATCTGTTCCAAACATGTTCTCCCAAAGTTGTTTATTGTCTTTTCTAACTGCCTTGTCATCTCTAGCCCAACCAGGAGATGGTGACGACGCCAGACCTCAGCAGTTTGTCGTCGCCACTCATCGACACGGAGAGGAACCTGGGGCTGCTGCTGGGGCTGCACGCCTCCTACCTAACCATGAGCACCCCCCTGTCCCCCATGGAGATAGAATGTGCCAGTGAGTTCTCTAAGAGACCTCTTCAGCTTACATGCACATACCATCCAGAATAGTGACTTATTTGGGATAGGTTAAATCGCTTAATTTACCAGTATCAATGAATCGCAGTTGTTTATTCAGATACGTATTGTCTACACCCATTATATATTTATTTTGATTTCACATCACCACAATCTCATTCCTTTGCCCCTGATCTAACTCAATGGTTCCCAAACACTGGGCCGGGACCCTTTTGGGGGTCACTTACATATTGTTAAGGGTCCCCTTTTCACTAATTCGGTTCCCAGGAGAGTGCCTAATTTCTGCTTAGGGTTCCACATGCTAAAAGTTTTGGGAAGCACTGATTCTAACCTGTTTGTTGCCCTGCCTCCCCCAGAGTGGCTCCAGTCGTCCATATTCTCCGGGGGTCTGCAGACCAGTCAAATCCACTACAACTACAACGAAGAGAAAGACGAGGACCACTGCAGCTCCACCAACCCAGACAAGACCAAGCTGTACTCCCGCAGAATAACCCTCAGTGACCACGCGCAGCCCTTCCTCCAGGCCATCGCCGACAACAACACTCAGGACCACACTGTGAAGGTATGAATGTGGCACTTAATGGAACGCATTGACTGGTTATGAAAAGCGTTTCTCTTCCACACATTCTGCTGTGAGCAGAGGGCGGGATGACACCCCTTACCTGAATTTTGCAGATAAGGTCAGGAAGACACACAATGTATTTTACACATTTTTCTTTTTGTGCATTGTCTGTGACGATAACTGCAGGACTTTCTATGCCAAATCGAGCGTTGTTGTAAGCAGTATCATCTCATCACCCCCATTACCTTCCCACCGGAGCATCCCGTAGAGGAGGTTGGGCGCCTGTTGCTCTGCTGCCTACTGAAACACCAAGATCTGGGTAAAAACACACACGCACACACGCACACACGCACACACGCATTAGCCAGAACAACATATAAATGAACATAAACAGTTTAGTTCCTTAAGAACCTAGAATACCATAGTATCTGTCTAACAACATGCTATATATCTGCTCCTGGCACAGGTCATGTTGCACTCTCACTTGTCAATCAGTGTGCCTTGGGTGTGGACCAGGGGAAGCAGAGGTCCCTCCCCAAATCTGTGATTGACGTGTGCCGCATGGTGTACCAGGCCAAGTGCTCTTTAATCAAGGTACGGTCCGGTGTGTGTGATTTACCGGTATACTTGTGCTGTGTCCCTTGCTAAAAAGAATTGCAGATCTACAAACTCACTGCACGCCACATCATGATACTGTGTGAGCTTGTAGATTGCCTATATTCGACCCATGGCACCATAGTACGACTAAGTATAGATCAGACTTGAGAGCTGTCCAGCGTCTGAGGATGATAGCACTGTAATACGAGTTGCTCCTCTGAATCTTTAATGAGGTGTGGGAGCCAGGTTCTGTCTAACTGATTTGTTATACACAAGGAGTAGCATGGATTTGAAGGAGTGTTGCTTTGTACAAAAAAAAACACAACCTTTTGCATGACATAGCCAAAACGGCCGTAATTTACTCTATGCCTCGCAATCTCCTGTTTTTTTTAGTGGATCTCTGCTCTTTTTCAAGTTTTGGTTTCTGCTGAATCTAAATTCACCAATCTACATTTTAACTCAACTTTTCTCTCCTTTGAACATCTGGTTCTCTCTCTTTCAGAGCTACACAAATGTTTCATACTTGTGGGGCAGGAATTTAATTCCGTCTCTGGGGCTAAAAATAAAGTAGCTACCAAATTATCTTTCACTTCAGGGTGTATTTGTATTACCAAACCTATTTCGATGTACAGATTGGGGATGTACACAATTAGTTCTAAAACGTGTTATGTACATTTTAGCTGACTTCAATCAAAAGTAATGACTTCAATGGAAAGTGATGTGGTCCGATGTGCCTGTGTTGGTCAGACCCACCAGGAGCAGGGTCGTTCCTATAAGGAGGTCTGCGCCCCGGTCATCGAGCGACTGCGCTTCTTGTTCAACGAGCTGCGACCAGCCGTGAGCAACGACCTGTCCATCGTGTCCAAGCTGAAGCTGCTGAGTTCTCAGCCCCGCTGGAAGAGAATCACACGCAAACTCATCAGGGACCGCAGGAAAAAACGAGGTACCAAAACATTACAAGATTTACTGTATTTAGTATAGGGCTTAACCAGGAGGGCGCCTTACCCTTTATCCCACAACTTAGAAATAGCCCAACTAGCCCAGGGGTTTTCAACAGGTGTAACTCTTTGAGAGCAAAAAATGAAACCAAATTCATCTGAATTAGCCCAAGTCTACACAGCTAGAGACTGTAGAATAATGGTCATTTTGAGCTGTATGTTGGACTGTTTTGTTTTCTCTGAAAATCCAACCTAGAATTGTCGAGAAAAGCAAAATAAATCTAACTGGCCGATCAACATGTTGTAATCTTGTAGAACGGCTATTTGAACTATTTAAAAATGTTTTTTTATAGTGTCATGGTGGGGTAGACTAAGTACATACCGATATTGCCAGTAGAGATGGACCACATTGTTACATTATCATGGGCCAAATCTCAATATCCGCTAACTAAGTTGGAATGCCTTTGACTTCAGTGCCTAAAAAGTCTGAGTCTGCTGACTTGGAGGAGCCAAAGCTGGAGAATGAAGGGACCAACGAAGAGGAGCTGAACGTCCCTGTTAATCCGCCGCCTGGCGACAGGAAGTCCCCCACTAGCAAAACACCCAAGGTGCTCATTCCATTTCTCTTTCCTGGGCCTTATTCATTTGTTGGCAATACATGGCATCATCTGCCAACTCATTTCCTGTGTGTCTTATATTGTTGTGTTGGTGTTTCCATAGCAGGACAAGTGGCATCCTCTCATGAACACAGTGAACAGTGTTCAGAAGTACAGGTGGCTGAAGCACAGTGTTCAGGGCATCTTCTCTCAGTCCAGCCTCATGGCCACCATAGTGGAGTTTGCACTGAAAGAAGAGCCTCTCGATGTGGAGAAGATGAGGAAGTGTCTCCTGAAACAGGTGAGATCCATCTAAAACACTAAACCTAAAACATTTAAGATGTAACTTTTATTTACTCCTCCAGGAGTCAATAGAGCAACCAATCTACAACTGAGAAAATTAGAATACAGGCATATAATTTAGCACTTTTATTAATAGCAACATGTTACACAGTTATTATTTTGCTCACATCACAGATTTAGGGTAAATCAGTGGGTGCAATTAGTTCAAGATCCATCATTTTAGTTTTCCAAGAACAAAGGGGAAAAGGAAAAAAAGGCCTGGGCACAGAGGAGTTTCTTAGGGTCTGCCTGTGGTAGCCTTCTAAATGAAGCGAAGTAAACATGACTGCCTCTCCTCACCGCTACAGCTGGAGAGGGCAGAGGTTCGACTGGAGGGTATCGACACCATGTTGAAGCTGGCCTCCAAGAGCTTCCTCCTGCCTTCAGTGCAATACGCCATGCTGTGTGGCTGGCAGCGGGTCATACCAGAAGGGACCAACATTGGGTATGTACTTAACACTTTATAGCATACTCTTTGTCTATGCACCCTAATTATTACCCTAACCGGCTTGTATATAGTGTGTCTTTGTTGAATGACAAAATAGTGAAAGTAGCTGTACTATAAGCTTTTTTTTGTTGCAATTATAGGATCTATAGAAAATGTGCCTAAAATATGGATGTCAGAGGCCACTTTGACACTGATAGTATCTTTATATAACAATATAGAGCTTTCTACACTCAAAGAAACTTGTTTACCCTACCTTCAAGCCTGTGGCGATGGATTAATTTCCCCTTGTAATGTGTTATTCCTGGCTGCCATGCAGCGAGCCACTGTCGGACTGCCTGAAGGACGTGGATCTGATCCCGCCATTCAACCGCATGCTGCTGGAGGTGACCTTCGGAAAGCTGTACTCCTGGGCCATCCAGAACGTCCGCAGTATCCTGCTGGAGGCCAGCGTCAAGTTCAAAGAGCTGGGTGGGTGTCTGTGCAGCACGCCTCTGTAGATGCCATAGTTCACTGGCTCCCGAAGCATAGTTCATTGTTCCCAAACAGTGCGTCAGAGTCTCAGCATTGTTTCCCGGAGCGCTCTCTTGCTAAGGCGGCCGCCTTGACTGAACCCCGCCCCCGCCTTGACTACGTTTAAAAAAAAAAAAAATGCAAGCTAACCCTTAGCCACGGACGGATCCAACTAGGACGGCGGTGGCCAACCCGCGGCTCTGACTGGCTTTGTGCGGCTTGCGGAAGTTGCGGCAGGGCTTCCATGACAACTGACAAGCCTCAAAAACGCTCGGCCTGGCGCAGCTATTCATTCCCTACAGTGCTGCCCAAACATTCCACCGCGGCGGTGGGTTCCCGGAACGGCGCGCCCGCTGTTCTTTAGCGTTTCATGCAGTATTTCGTGGTGGTGGTCGGGATGGAATGGGACGGTACACGTGCACCGTCGTTGTACCGTTTCGTGTTGGTGGTGAATGGAACGGTGCACGGTGCGCGCCGCCGTTGCCGCCGTGTCGTGCGCCTTGCGTCATTTGGTGGTGGTGGTATATCACGCCGACTCGAAGCCTCACCGCCTTGACTAACCAATTTTCTGCGGGAAACACTGCTCAGGATTATTATTATTATTTCAGATTTTTTTTACCATACCTGAAATAAACTGGCCATATATACTGTACATAGCTGGTAATCACATTCATGTCGCTGGAAATTGGTAACTGGTAGTTGGTTATCGTATCATTTATCGTAACGTATCATTCCGTGGTTTTCAACCTTTTTGAGACCAGGGCCCACTATTTATTCAGAATGTGAGCCACGGACCACCATATGATTACATTTTAGCCCCACAGACCCCAAAACTAAAGATTTATTTTGCTTTTGTCCATAACTCCAGGCTGGATTTGGGAAACAAAACAGTCAAACATACAGATAAAAATGACCATTAATTTTCTACATTCTCTAGTTCTGTAGACTTGGGCTGACTCACATGATGGAATGTTTTAACACTTGAGAGTGTAAAAGAGTTAGATCTGGTTAACCAACTTTCCATCTGGTTAACCAACTTAGCTGGGGACCACCTGGAACGCTATCAAGGACCACTGGTTGGAAACCTCTGATTTCCACGGTTTGTTATTGTGTATCTGTATGATCAGAAGCTAACACTGCACGTACTGTGTTCTTTTTTTGTGCACCACCAGGCGTGCAGCCTGTTCCCCTGCAGACCATCACCAACGAGAACCCGGCTGGCCCGAGTCTCGGCACCATTCCACAAGCCCGCTTCCTCCTGGCCATGATCCACATGCTGTCCCTGAAGCACGGGGCCAACAGCCTCAGTCTGCTGCTCAACTCCGGCACGCTGGCCCTCACACAGAGCATACTCAGGCTCATCGGTGAGCATGCTCCACATCACTGAGATGTCACTTTCCTGCCAAGTGTACTTGGCAGTAAATAAAAACCTATTCTTCAACATCCCGCATCGTGGCAGTCCAACAAGAACACATTAACCCACGACTATGAACAAGACACTCAACATCAAATTAGTGCAGCATTACATTCTAGCGATATCCTTGACTAAAGACGTTCTTAGCTGCTTTTTTAGCTTGTTGAAATTGAGAACTGAACATTCACAATGGCTAGTGAAATTCATATTAGACGGGAATGGCTGAGAGCTTTTATCTGGAGTTTACGAGAGATTTGTACTTGGAAAAAGGAGTGGGGGGGAAAAAGCATCAACTAACCCACTAACAGCGCTCCTGTTTACATGCTGTGTGCTGGGAGAAAACATGGAGAAGTGAGACCTGGCCACTGCATTCCAGTTGAAAATAACTTTTGCTGCTGTCATATTACTGATTTTAAGTTTCTGTCATGTTTCAAGTGAATTTTATAGCACTGAACAGGACAGAATATGCTGTGCATGGTTTATAGGATTGCTACACCAATTACTGTGCAGTCAGTGTGACATGCAGGTGCACTGCACAGTCAAACTTAACCACAAGGTTGCCAGTTCAAACCCAGGCTCCCCCTCAGTTTATGCTGATGTGTCCCTGAGCATGACACTTAATTGCCCTTAATTTCTTCCGATGTACTTGTCAGTAGCTTTCATGATTTCTGCCGCCATTGGTGTATGTGAATGGGTGAACGGGATCCATATCCACAATCTATGTAAAGCGACTTGGATAAAGGTGCTATACAAATGCACCATATAACAGTGCTACTGTAGGTGTTTACATATACATATTTTTTATGATTACTGGTATTTATTTTTGATTAGTATTTATTTCATGCGGGTAGCCGGGTACACATCATTTTAATGGCATTTTAATGGCAACTATAACCTTTGAATGTTACCATACCATTGTTCTGTCCCGTCGCCATGTCCCACCACAGACAGCAGTGTGTTTTGTCCTGTCCTCAGGTCCAACACAACCCAGACAGCAGTGTGTTTTGTACTGTCCTCACATCCCAACACAACACAGACAGCAGTGTGTTTTGTCCTGTCCTCAGGTCCCAGCACAGACAGCAGTGTGTTTTGTCCTGTCCTCACGTCCAACACAGCACAGACAGCAGTGTGTTTTGTCCTGTCCTCATGTCCAACACAACACAGACAGCAGTGTGTTTTGTCCTGTCCTCAGGTCCAACACAACACAGACAGCAGTGTGTTTTGTCCTGTCCTCACGTCCAACACAGCACAGACAGCAGTGTGTTTTGTCCTGTCCTCATGTCCAACACAACACAGACAGCAGTGTGTTTTGTCCTGTCCTCAGGTCCCAGCACAGACAGCAGTGAGGAGGACCTGAGTCTGTGTGCACATGGAGGCTCTGCCACTGTCCTAGAGGAGTCCAGGAAGGAGGCAGCTCCTGCCCCGCTGCCAGCCTCTGGCCCAGAGCTGGCCGCCATGATGAAGATCGGCACCAGAGTCATGAGAGGACTGGACTGGAAATGGGGAGACCAGGTCAGTTAGCCTGGCTAATGCCAGACCGAATCAGCTGTTGGCAAAAAATGCCTGTCAACAGATTGGTCTGGAATAGCTCAATTGTACTGCATGTCCATTTCCTTTACCAGAAAATTGGGGTGGCCAATCAGGACACAGTATGCAAACATATTCGAATACTGTGTCCTTATTGGCCACCCCACTTCTCTGGAAATGGGCGAACAATTGAGCCAACAGCTGATTTGATCTGGCTTTAGCCAGGCTACAGGTAGATGATTAGTGTTAGTGAGATTATGGTGAATAGTCTACGCTAGCACTTGTTTTAATAGACCCGTGTTTTCATCGATAATCACGTGGATAATGGGCCAAGAACAACAGCAATAAAGATTAAAAAAATATTTACTCAGGTGGATGACAGTGTCCACAATACAACTATAATGACGGCCAAAGTGGCGGGCGATGTCGTTGGGATCACTTTGCGAGAACATTTTTCTACAACATAATTGACTTTGTTACAGGATGGACCGGCGCCTGGGCTGGGCCGGGTCATCGGGGAGCTGGGTGAGGACGGATGGATCAGAGTCCAGTGGGACACCAGCAGCACCAACTCCTACCGGATGGGCAAGGAGGGCAAGTATGACCTGAAGCTGGCAGAGCCTCCTCCCGCCACCCAGCCCACCACAGAGGACTCTGACACGGAGGACGACACAGGTCAGCCCATTGCCAATACCAAATTAATTTGAGAGCAGTGTAAATGCTGAATGGCCTATGCTACAGTCAGTACAATGTTTCTGTTTCTATGTCTTAATTCTGTAAATACCATGCCTGACTACCAGGACTCTTACACAGGCCTTTAAGTAAGTAATTAGCCTTGGGAACCCAATGTTCCTGAGCCATGAGGCCCATAGGTCAGGAGCTTACCTCCTGTTTCTGTAGCATGAGGCAGCTTGATGCATGTTACACCCTCTGGACATGACGCTATAAGTTTCTGCACAGCCCAGAAACCTTCACCAATGAGCACACTGAAATAGAAGATATTGTACTTGCATCGTTAAGAAAAGAAGTAATATTACAAATAATGAGCATTACTGAGTAACAATTATATAACATGAAAATGGGTAAACTTTTTTTTTAAATAACCAGTCTGCAACAAGCTCACAATACAAGCTTGAGCAATGGCTATTTCCGGACTGGGAGTTTTCAATTAATTGGGTTATTATTCAATACCAACACTTATTGCGATAGATATTTATTTGTATGGTGATGGCATGATGCTTGCGATGTTGTAGGCAACCCAGCTTTTAAGACTCCATCACACAACAACATTATAGTTCCATTATCAATCAGATGTAGGCAGAGTGTGTGCCGATTAGTTTTGTTTCTGCTCTCCAGAAGGGGAGCCAGTGGAGAAGAGTAACCACCCCACAGCCATGATGCTGACCAGTACAGTCAACCTGCTGAAGACTCTGTCTCTGTCGGCTGGTATCTATGCAGAGGTGTTACAGACGGACGCCACTCGCACCCTCTGTGGGCTGCTCAGAGTGCTGGTGGAGAGCGGAGCCAACGACAAGTCAGGTAACACGTCGACTACTCTCTTGCTGGGGTATTATTCGTCACGGTATGTTGCACATACTGGAGGTGAATTCTGTCCTATGCATTTGCAGATTAAGGGCGCGATTTTCGCTCCCGGCCTTATCCCTAGCGTTACCCGATCCCCGCAGCGAATTCCCTTATTGCTATTTTGGTTACCTTTTCTCTTCCCTTAGCCACTAATCTTTATGCCGACACCGTTATTTGTGGCTGGAGGTGTGGTCATGGGCGTGTTTGTTGCGCAGTCCCTTAAATTGCTAATTTCGTCAAATAGATTAGGGAACTAGATAAGGCCACCTTAGACCACCCGTTAACCGATATGCGAAGGCAGAGCCACGTGCGCGCAGTGCGGCGTCTGTGCGCCTTTGGAGATGTCCACGACTCCACGTGGAAAGGCGCCAGTTCAATTCATCTCCTTATTTATGGATTGTCCTATAAACAGCTGTAGATTGCCTGCTGTCGGTCACTTCCTTGTGTTTAGGTAATGTACAGTATATAATATAATTAAATACATTCATTAACTTGTGACGCAATGCTGTAAATTGCAAAAAAGTCGGCAATTTCGCGGCTAAAAAGCCGATTTTTTGATCATTCATTTCTCGGTCAATTCTGGACCATTTTTTACATTTCAAAATGCAGCATGATGGGAAAAAGCTCCTCTTTCAGATGCTGTATAGAATATGTGGGTAGGTCTTCTCTACGATGCGGGATCCGGCAAACTATAACTGTCGGGGATTAGGCGGACCGTTTCCGCCTAATCCCCGACAGTTGCAGTTTGCTCGGTCCCGCATCGTAGAGAAGACCTACCCACATATTCTATACAGCATCTGAAAGAGGAGCTTTTTCCCATCATGCTGCATTTTGAAATGTAAAAAATGGTCCAGAATTGACCGAGAAATGAATGATCAAAAAACCGGCTTTTTAGCCGCGAAATTGCCGACTTTTTTTGAAATTTACTTTATAACATTTCGCAGACTTGGGATAAATGCACGCCACATACAGCAAAAACATGGAACATGTTTTTTCAACATAACATGTTGAATGGTAAGAAATGATTGGGAATTGACCGCTATAATTGTTTCAAAATGAGAGCATAATCTTTGAGAATAGGCTACTCATGCATGTGTGTGTGTCCTAAGCCCGCAGCCAGGCTGCGTGCTTCGGAGGGCCAGGCTTAGCAGTAGGGATAAGGGAACTAGATAAGGGATGAATTAAAGGGAATGGCAAGACCAACACGGATTGGATGAAAGCTAAAAACGCCCAAACCACACCTATGCATAATTTAACGGGCAAAGGAGGTATTTAAGGGAGATGGCATGGAACGAAATTAGCGACTTTAGTGGGGGAACGCCTCTTCTCCATTGCTATGTGCGTTAATTGTGCATAAGGGCTAATGTAACCAAATTCGGGCCCTAAGAGTTTCTAATATGCATGCCCTTTTAGCGATTTAAAGGTAGGGGAAGTGATTTCACTTTTGTCAGATATTTTTTCTGTTAAAATGCTCTATTATAAGGTGTGCAGACCATATATGGAGTTTCCCCCTCCCCCACGTTAGCAGAGGAGCTAATAAAAGTTCCCCAGGTGGAGGGTGAATTCTCCTCCAATCAGGATCGAGCAGCAGGTTCACATAGTGTAGCTACTCTTGGGGGCCCCTAGTGCACCAGGCTGGTACTACACGATGAATTTCAAATCACTTACCCTACCTTTAAAAGGGATGTGGGGGAGGATACAAATTGGGATAAAATGATTGCTGAAACAACAATTATTTTATTTAAAGGTATTTTCACTACTTTAAGTAGATTAAGTCGGAGAGTTGAATGTGGTTATTGTCACCAAAATGTATATCATTGATAGTATGCTACATGCTATTGTGCAGCTCTATACTAGGTAATGTCCCTGCTGGTCACTGCCTGTATCCATGAAACTTTTTTCCAACAAATCGAGATGTTTCGGGCCATTGTACTGCCTTAATACATCCCCGCTAGTATCATGAGTGGTTACACCCCTATTGTATTCCCCTTGGGTGAGGAGTTATTGAATTTTTTTTTCTTAATTCACCCCCATCAGCAAGTTTTTCCTAACCCTAGAAATGGTGACAAATATGCTTGTAGTTTGGCCGTGTGTGATGGACCATAAGTTAACATGTCCTTGTCTCCTTGTCTTCCTCAGGCTGTCCGTCCCACAGGCTGGTGTCTCGGGAGCAGCACAGGAGCTGGTGCACGCTGGGATTCATCCGCAGCATCGCTCTGATGCCGCAGATGTGCAGCACCCTCAGCACCTCCGCATGGATCAGCCTCCTGATCCGCATCGTGGAGGGACACCAGTCCTTCAACGCCATCACACTGCAAAGACAGGTGGCTCCATCTATCCGACTGTCTGGAAACAATCCCATATAGTTCAGAAGACTGTTAAAGTTTGTGCAAAATCTGCCGATTTCTAAACATTTTCACTTGCATAGCTCAGTCCGAGACCCCCCAACCCCTCCCCTCTCTTAGTGGGTCTATACTGTACCCAAGTGGAACCAAGCCCATTTGGTTCAATGTATTTTTTGCATTGCTGATTTAACCAGCTGTGTGTGTTTGTGCAGATCCTGGCGCTGCGGCTGCTGCAGGCGGTGTTGCCGTCCTGGGACAAGATGGAGCGCTCCCAGGACATGAAGTTCCTGGTGGAGAAGCTGTTTGGCTTCCTGGGCAGCCTGCTGAGCACCTGCTCCTCTGACCTGCCACTGCTCAGAGGTACAGTACGGCCACACAATCATATCATACTGTATGTGACCCCTGCCTTATAGAATAACACAAAGGAGAGAGAGATCTAACTCTTTTCCGATATTGATATTGTGGAAATCTCTGAGAAAAATGCTGCTGAAGAATTGTGACATTAAGAGATTTCTGAGTAAAAATATTTACTTATTTATTAAGATCACTTTAGACACCAGGGGTCTATAATGTAAACAGCGTCGCCTTATTGTTCCCGTTCTTGTGCTCTCCACCTGCCACAGAGGGTTCTCTGCGGCGGAGGAAGTCCCGCCCACAGGCCTCTCTCACGGCCACTCACAGCAGCACACTGGCCGAGGAGATAGTGGCCGTCCTGCGCACACTGCACTCTCTGGGCCAGTGGAACGGCCTGATCAACGATTACATCAACACTCAGCTCAGCTCCATCACTGACGTCATGACGGGACGCCAGTCTGAGGCGGTAAGCAATGACACACAACTGGAACACCTAAATGACAAAACCATATCTACTAGAGCAGCGTTCAATCCGATCTGTACGGGAAGCCCTTTTGGTGTTTTAAGCATTGGTTGGAAATAGCTTACGCTATTGAAAAATAGCAGATCTACAAGGTCATAGCGTGCCACTGAGTCTCTATTTTTGGAAAATTATGCAAACATGGTGCAATTCATTGCATATTATACTCTTTCAGAGCAACCGTTAACTCAGATCTTTGCTTCTGGGAGGTTCATGAGACTCCATATTTTCAGATGTGGGTCCTTAGCCAAACACAGATAATTCTGGGGACCTTGGCTTGAAATATTATTAGCATCGCTGACACAAACAAAGTTTTCTCGTAAAACTCTTTAGAACACATCTTGTAGAATCTGTCAGTGTCAGGCCGAAAATGGGTCAGGAAGAAGGAAGTATTTGTATCATCTAGTAAGATTAGGGAGCAAAGTGTGTTCCCTTCAATTTTTCAGCTTTATTGAGCAGCATTCATGTATAATGTAGTGTATATATTTGTTTTTAGTGAATTGTTTGTTCTGTGAATCTGTGGGGCATTTGGGGGTTCGGTGTAGTGGATACAGGTGACTGCATGTACTCCTCTTCTCACAGTGTTTCCTGGAGGAGTATTTCCCAGAGTCGGAGGGTCCCAGGGTGGGCAGCCTGATGGCTGTGCTGGCTGTGATCGGGGGCATCGATGGACGACTCCGCCTGGGAGGCCAGGTGGTCCACGAGGAGTACGGAGAGGGAACGGTCACACGCATCACGCCAAAAGGACGCATCACCGTCCAGTTTCATGAGATGCGGACCTGCCGAGTGTGCCTGCTTAGCCAACTCAAACCGGTACGCGGCCGTTCACATGGAGCTGGGCAAAGTCATTTAAAAGCTATATTGACTTACACCACACAATCACATGAATAATATTGGTTTGAGAGACACAACAAAGAGTATTCCAATATTGATTGATTTTATTTAAGTAATGTATCGTTACTGGTAAAGTGGGTCTACGAGTCACAGATAATCCTTGTATGTAGTACATTTGGAACTGATGGCATGATGTGTTTGTTTTCCATTTAGCTGCCAGTCGTGTCCTTCAGTGTCCAGAACCTGCCTTTCACGGAGCCGATGCTGGCAGTGTGGGCCCAGCTGGTCAACCTAGCAGGCAGCAAGCTGGAGAAACAACGCATGAAGAAGTCCCTTAGCCGTGCTCTCACTGGTACAGTATTACTTTCTGGTCCCCAGGAGAGGACATATTTATTTTATTGCTTCACACAGCAGATGAGATGCTCAAATAACATGACCTCCACAACAAGTTTCTATGTGTTGTTTGGAGAATCCGTAATCTGATGTTGGCTGTAATGCAGTGGAACTCAGTGTGTGACCAGGAAACCCCACGATTCTTCTTAAAAAACAAAAAAAAACTAAAGGGAGGTTCAACATGGACCCTCTTTACCCAGCAGCATCTAGTTTGGATTATAAAGACTTTTAGAGAGACTTCAGATGCCTCCCGGTATTTGCGGGGTAGCGGGGCTTCAGAGTAAAACCTGCATCATATTATTATGAAATGAAGTGTTAAAATTACAAAGTTTGCAAAGCACTGCTGTAATTATTTTCAATTCGTCTGTGTGTGTGTGTGTGTGTGTGTGTTCAGCAGACCAGGTGGACATCCTATTGCTACGCTGCCAGCAGCTCAGGTTGTACATTCTCAAGGCAGCGCGGGCTCTGCTTTCTCACCAGGATAAACTCAGACAGATACTCTCCCAGCCAGCCGTTCAGGACACAGGACCCAACCCGACTGGTAAGAGCATCATCCAGGGTCAGAGGGAATGAAAGCTGTAATGTAAGCTTCTTGTGTAAACAACATTTTGCCCAGCTAATAACAAAAATGGCGCAATACATTTTTTACTTTAGTAAGTCAATTTGTTTCTGCGATTCTTGTACCTCCAAGACTTTTTAACTAGCCAACCATCACTGTAAAGACACTTTGTGACACACCTTGTGATATCCTTTTATTTTTACAATCTGCCAGGAACATACCACGGGCAAGTTTGGATGGAGATTTGGGAGTTTAGTACGCACCAACCTATAATCTCTTTCTGACTACAAACACAACCAGCTGGCAATTAGTTAATGGAAAGCGACAACACACACTTTGTCGTCTGTTACTACTTTGTAAAATAGTTATGATTTGTAAGTTATTACAAAGTAGTTGCGGCTTTGTTGATGACTCAAAAGGCAACGTAGTGAGTGCAGTCGCAGTTCCCTCAGTTGTGTGTATTGTATTGTATATTCCTGCAGAGGACCCAGGGCCGTCCTCTCCTGATGTAGGAGACTTGTCTCCAGAAGGTCCACTGCCTCCACTCATCCTCCTGCAGCAGCTGCTCACTGCTGCCACCCAGCCCTCCCCCATCAAGGCCATCTTCGACAGGCAGGAGCTGGAGGTGAGTCTGGGGGACAGAGCAAACCACTCAGAAGAATGTATGTTGTTATTACTAGACCAGTCACAAAGCTTGTTTGAAAAGACCCAAAGAGATGGAATCGTTCTACTTTTAGCATAGACCAGTGGTTTTCAACCAGTGGTCCGGGGACCACCAGTGGTCCTTGATAGGGTTCCAGGTGGTCTTCAGGCTAAATGAAACGTTGGTTAACCAGATGTAATTCTTTGAGAGTGTGAACATGAAACCAAATGGTTTCATGTTTACGCTCTCAAGAGTTAAAATATTCATCGTCTGATTCAGCCCAAGTCTACACAACTAGAGATTAGAGAATGTAGAAGATTAATTGTCAATTTGATCCGTATGTTTGCCTGTTTTCCCAAATCCAGCCTGGAATTGTGGACAAAAGCAAAACAAATCTTTATTTTTTGGGTTTATGGGGCCTCAAAGTGTCCTCAAATCGTGGTCTGTGGCTCAAATGCTGAATAAATTGTGGTCCCTGGGATCAAAAAGGTTGAAAACCACTGCCTAGGACGACTTATTCTCCCACCTGCAGCCTGTTGACATTAGAACACCTTCACATGCTGTATATGAAGCACGAGCTGTGATTAACGCACGTCTCTTGTACTACGCGCAGGCCGCGGCCTTGGCGGTGTGCCAGTACCTGGCGGTGGAGTCCACCCACCCCTCGTCTCCGCTGTTTGAGGAGAGCAGCTCCAGTGAGGCCACCACCCCCGTCACCGTGCAGCACGTCAGACCCCCCCGGCAGAAGAAGCAGAAGACCTCCCCCATCCCCCCTCTGCCCATCGTCCTCCAGCTGATGGAGATGGGCTTCCAGAGGAAGAACATCGAGTTTGCCCTCAAGTCTCTGTCCGGGACGACGGGCAGCGCTTCCGGTGTGCCAGGTACTCTGCCATGTTCCCAGTGTTCATCGTCTGAATTAGCCCAAGTCTACGCAACTACAGAATGTAGAAGATTAATGGTCATTTTGATCTGTATGTTTGCCTGCTTTCTTTTCTCCAAAATCCAGCCTGGAATTGTTGACAAAAGCAAAAGAAATCTTTAGTTTTAGGGTCTGTGGGGCTAAAATGTCATCAAAGGGGTGATCCGTGGCCCAAATTGATGAAAAAATAGTGGGCCCTGGTATGAAAAATGTTGAAAACGTCTGGGTTAGATGATGAGAGCACCTACAGTAGCACAGTTCCTACAAATGTGAGGCACAGTTTTTCGTGATAATAGCCTGGCATTAGCTCACAGTGATGTACCATAGACTCATTCCGTGCCTCTGTGGGCATTCTTTGCAGGTGTGGAGGCCCTGGTGGGTTGGCTGCTGGACCATCCTGACATCCACGTCACTGAGGTGTCCGATGCCGACACCGTGTCAGATGAGTACTCTGATGAAGAGGTGCTGGAGGAGATGGAGGAGGTGGAGCCAGTGTTCCCCACGGTATGACCTTATCCACCCATACAGTAAACCTCCCATCATTCACATCACCTCTCACTCAGGCGTGCTACTATTATTTCATGAATGCATAATCGCAAATTGCTTGAAGAAGTGTAATAATGATCATTGCAGCCCTATCGGCCTGTCCTAATGGGCTCCATGCATACATATTTACTTGTGTTTCTGATGATACAAATGAGGGCTCTGTTCTATGCTGGACAGATATAGTCAGGGTGGGAACACTGTGCAATTCCAATGGGTCTCAAGTCTCAAGTTGGGCCCCTAACTTTCTGTAGGTGAGGCAGCTTGGTGTACAGGTACACCCCCTGGTCAGGATGCTGGTATGTCGCAGAGACTTAACCACAATCCAAACACTGATGCTGAGTGCCAAGCAGGGAGGCATTGCGTCCCATTTTTTAAGAGTCTTTGGTATGATGAAGTGGAACCCCCACCTCCCAGTCTCAGGGTGGACACCCTAACTACAAGGCCACTGAGCTGGTCCATATGGCCGAATGGGTCTGTAACTCTGAGAGAGTTACTCTTTGTTCTAATTGTATGCCAGAGTTAAGGGGATTTCCTTTGAAAATCACTCTGCACTAAATGGATATGTGTACACAGGGCACCGTTGTGAACCGTAGTCAGTTGATATAAAAAAATGTGAAAAGATGATCTCAGCAAGGTAGAAAGAGTCAAAAGAGTCAATAGGATGATGTGTGATATTCCCTATGTGGTCAGCCTGCGGGAGCGGTGGTTACGGAGAGCCAGACGTTCAAGAAGAGGTCGGACTTCCAGTCCAACGACGACTACGCTGTGTACGTGAGAGAAAACATTCAGGTAAGACTACACTGGGTATGTGAGAGAGTTAACTGGCTATCACCCCAACAGGCAACTGTGTAGTTAAAAAAATAATACTGCAAAATAATAAGGGTAATAATAATAATAATAATAATAACAATAAAAGAAGATTGCAATTCTATATGAAGTTGTAGAACATTTTTGAAAATTGCAAAAAGGGTAAAATAATGTGATTAAAACAATTTTTCCATCTCAAAATGTTCCAAGGAAAATGCTATCTAGTCTTATGTCACAGTCATGGATACAGTATGTTGTGGTCTCTGTGCAGGTGGGCATGATGGTGAAGTGCTGCCGGACGTATGAGGAGGTGTATGAGGGAGACACAGGCAAAGTCATCAAACTGGACAGGGATGGCCTTCATGACCTGAATGTGCAGTGTGACTGGCAGCAGAAAGGAGGCACATACTGGGTCCGCTACATCCACACCGAGCTCCTTGGTAAGCAGGGCTGGACTGGAACATACTGCAGCTATGTTTGCTTAAATAGTGTCCTTAAGTCTACTACATTTCAGAGGCAAATAATTTTCTCCATTACAATTCTTTGACTGCGTTACTAGTTACGATATCGGAATAGTAAACATGACTTTTGACTCTGTCTTAGTCTGTCCTTGTTATCTCTTCCTTGACTAGTTCTTGAATGTTTGTTATTGATTGTAATGCCTCTGAAGTGCGCTTGGCCTTTTGGATCAAAAGTGATTGCATTCTTCCAGGATTCCCACCACAAAGTTCCCCCTCACACATCAAGATCGGTGACAAAGTGAGGGTGAAACCCACGGTGACGACACCAAAGTACAAGTGGGGCTCTGTGACACACAGGAGTGTGGGAGTTGTGAAAGGTACCATCCATGTTTCTTTGCAGTGTTTAACAACACAGTATTCTATCCTACTTTTATGTTGTTATGGATGATTAATAACACTGAAAAAATCAGATGAATTAAATCACCCAACGCCTTAGGGTGAGCTTTCAGATTTCAAGGTAAAATTTTTGTTCCAAGCTGTGCCTGTGACTAAAACAAAGTATTTCCTATGATGGTTTGGTTTAGCTTTCAGTGCCAATGGGAAGGATGTGATTGTGGACTTCCCCCAGCAGTCCCACTGGACTGGGCTGCTGTCAGAGATGGAGCTGGTGCCAAGCGTTCACCCTGGAGTCAGGTAGGAGTGGCTTTCAAAGTCCCTTTATTCGTATGGTTCAACCATTAACCATCCAGGTTCTGTCTGTTGAAATCCAGTCACCTTGTTGTCATCAGGTGCGACGGATGCCAAATGTTCCCCATCAATGGCCCCCGGTTCAAATGCAGGAACTGCGACGACTTCGACTTCTGCGAAAACTGCTTTAAGACACGCAAACACAACACCCGGCATTCCTTCGGGAGAATAAACGAGCCTGGTGGGTCACATCATCAACCATGTCAGATGATAAGTGGTACAATATAGATAGAAAACGCGTACAAACTGCCAAGTAACTTTTCCTCTGGTTAAGCTGATGATATTTTTATTGTTACTTATTGCTTAGCTACTAAGTGTCATATTGTGATTGATTGTGCGCTTGTAGATTTCTATATTTGGCTAACTTTATTTATACTCCACCACTAGGCCAGTCTCCAACGTTCTGCGGACGCTCGGGGAAGCAGTTGAAGAAGCACCACAGCAGCCAGCGTGGCATGCTGATCGATGAATGGTCACGTGCTGTCAAGAGCCTCAACGTGTCATCCTCTGTCAACCAGGCCTCGCGCCTCATCGACTGCAGCGACCAATGCTGGCAGTCCTCCGGCTCCCAGGGAAAGGTACAGCACTCAGACCACTAGGGCAGTTGTTCTCAAACATTTTGAACCAAATGCACCCTTATGGGTACACTCCGAGTTACATGTCTGCGGTCCATTTGGTTCCTAACTAGGAACTGTATAACTGCCCCCACACCCCCCAGTCCACGTTGAGAACCAATGGCCCAGGAGAACGATGCACAGTTCTAGTTAGGCTTCAAAACTGCTCTCATAGTTGATCATTCACAGGCCTTACTAACAGTAAAGAATAACCATATTCCACAGTATTATTGCTGCGTAATATTCTCTTGATTAATCACACAAAACAAATGCTCCATAATGTAATGGAATGATTGCTGTCTGTCTATACTTTCAAGATTGTAGTGAACAAACTATATAGTTGTTTAAGAGTGCTGTCTGCTGTTTTCTCTGCAGCACTGGATCCGTCTGGAGCTCTTCCCAGATGTTTTGGTCCACAAGCTGAAGATGGTTGTGGATCCTGCAGACAGCAGCTACATGCCATCGCTGGTGGTTGTGTCAGGTGAGGAATTGATGAGGTTTCGCCGGCATAATTCCCCCCAGACTGTTCTGTTGTTCTTTCCTGTACATTTTTAGTGTACAAGAAAGAACTGGCAGAACTGGAGGGGAAAAAAGCTGTACCAATCTTTGGTATTTCATTACATATTGGCTCTTCTTGTCGTTATGTAGGTGGCAGCTCTCTGAACAACCTGATCGAGTTGAAAACGATCAACATTAACCCCACAGACACCACTGTCCCTCTCCTCAGCGACTGCACAGAGGTAGGATGAGTTGCACAGTGGACTTGCAACTTGTGTTTGGTATAATCTGTGTGGTAAAGTTTGTTAATACAATAGAACTGACAACTGCTGTGGTTGGAGGTAGTCTCCTGCTTTTCTATCGAGACGTTCTATCATGTGGTCAACTAGGACACCTACTGGTTGACAAGAGGTATTGCACAAAGCTCAAACATCACTAACTGCAACCCATTTAACAGGTTGCAGACTTGCAGACTTGCAGCTTTGCCTTTTGAGCACCATTTCAGAGCAGTTGTGGCCTTTATAGATCTGCTGTTCTCCCTATTTTGAAAATGCTTAAGAGATTTGTCCTATAATGACTTGCCAATTTTGAAAACTTTGTTATTAGTTAGTTTGTAGATTTTGATTATTATAATACAAAACACACAATAACCACTTCAGTGCTATATTTCAAAATAGCCGATCTACAAGTTTGTAGATGTGTGCTTGTAGATCTACTATTTTCCAGAAGATTTTCTTACATTTGAAGATTTGAAATGAGACATTCTGCATAATTAGATTATATCCGCTAACCTCCCCCTATAACAAGCATCCATTGTGCTCCTCGCCCCCCCAGTACCACAGGTATATGGAGATTGCCATCAAGCAGTGCCGCAGCTCCGGCATCGACTGCAAGATCCACGGCCTCGGCATCGTGGGCCGCATCCGAGCGGAGGATGAAGACCTGGCCACCGTCCCCTTCCTGGCGTCGGACAACGAGGAAGAAGATGATGACAAAACTGCCACTGGGAGGTAGGGCTGGAGCCACCGGTTAAATATGTGATCAGATGTCTCATCTGTGCCTGTCTCCCTTGTGTCAAATGTGTCAAATGTGCCGTGTGTGTATATGTGTGCAAGTCGAAAGTATTTGCCTGATTAAAGGAGAATTAAAGGAGGATTAAAGGAGAATTCCACACGAAAACCCTTCTGTCACTCTCCTCCTCTCCAATCACTCCAGTAGAAACTCCTGTCGCACGGGTGCCAACTGAGTTTTTGAAAATCATGTATTGGCCCAATTATCTTGTAGTGTGTGGTTTGATGTGATGTGTGGACAAAAAATAAGTTTGGAGCTATTAAAAAATACCCGTATTAGAATAAAGACAACCTGCGGCAATACAAAATGCATTGGGGGGAGGAGGAAATCAGGGTGAAATATAGAAAAGGGTGCATCTATGACAACAATCAAGGGCATTATTTATCATCACAGCAACCAAGGTAGATGGATGCCTAATGTGTTTTCTTTGTGCTGTTATCCAGCAGAGGGAGCAAACCAGGGTTTATGTGCCACCGCTCGTGGCTGTGTCTTGGCTTTGTTCGTGCTGCGGCAGTTTGACGAGCTCGACAAATGCCAATTGATCTGATAGTGATCACTGCTGCAAATAAATTACTGTGGTGCTTCTCTGCTGCATGTGAGACGCAGCACATCAGATTGAACTTGCATTCATATTCCCCATCATGCAGGTTTTTTATAATAACATGTTATTCACAAACCTATGTATGAATTACAGCTTTAGGCATGTGTCTCCATTTCTCCATATCCCAGTCTTGCTAGGAAGAAGTCGTCAGGGTTGGAGTCAGCCGCCACCATCAGGACCAAAGTGTTTGTGTGGGGCCTAAACGACAAGGACCAGCTGGGAGGCCTCAAAGGGTCCAAGGTAAAGCCTTGTTTTCATTGTGACATGGCCGCATGATAATCTCTCCTAAACTCTTCTTCTGTCCACTCACCTGTCCGGGGCCACTCTGGGTGTCTTCCACAGATTAAGGTGCCTTCCTTCTCTGAAACCCTGTCTGCACTCAATGTGGTCCAAGTAGCCGGAGGCTCCAAGAGCCTCTTTGCAGGTGAGTAGCTCTAAACTGTCCCTCTGTCTGCAGGGGAGACTAGTGAGGCCAGTGGTCAATATTCAGTGTTGCATTGTCACACTTCCTCTTAACTTCCTTAACTCATTGAGCGCGATCGGATTTTCTTTGTTTTCTTTCCACTGCCGCGGCTCAAACCAGTTCGATCGGTAAAAAAGCCCTTATTTTGAAGCTCAGATCTCCTAAACAGGATGTGCTGTTTCTGTTATGCTGTGTCTGTTGTCTTGCCTAATCGATCATCTGGCGATCTGCCCCAAAACATCCGGCTCACAAGTCAGGAAGTGCTGTGTAGCCCTGGCTGCTTAACCCATGCGCCAGCGACATTGAGGGGGCAAACCGGAGGAGAGCCGTTTGAATGCATTGGATTGAATGGACGTCAATGGGACGGGGGGAAAAAAAGTTGTCCCCAATTCTGTCCCAAATGAAAGTCAGCAACGGGATGATCATCAGACGATGCGCACGGACTAATAGTTGGATTAAAGAATGAAATCTACATCTCGTCGTGATACGAGCCGTCCGCGTGACCGGCGGAGGGGTTCTAACGGGATGTCCATGAGCCCCGCGTGGACGGCGCCAAGAGAACTTCCTTAACTACAGTACTAAACCAATCACAAAATTAGCCGACTTTTAAGCTCACTTGCAACGATGGGGTGAGCTTGTAGATCAGCTATCTTGTCATGAGGGGCCTCCTATGCCCAGCTTTGGGCGTCTGTGCTACCACATTTTAGATGATTTGATTAGCTGACCACAGAATGCAATGTATGGTGATGATAAGAGTGCCCCTCACTTCACATGAGTGTATTTTTTTTTAATTAACAATGGCATGTACCAAATAATTAGGGATGCTGTGTTGAAAGTGGTTAATTTGGGGGTGGCCCAGTCCGGATGTATTGTCCCTGACCACCAGCCCTGTTTTTTGTAAAAGAAAGTTCTTGCCGTGTGTTCATCTCCATCCGTACCGTGCGTGTTTTGCTGTTCCAGTGACGGTGGAGGGGAAGGTGTACGCGTGCGGAGAGGCCACCAACGGCAGGCTGGGCCTGGGCCTGTCCAGCGGGACCATCCCCATCCCACGGCAGATCACGGCCCTCAGTAACTATGTGGTGAAGAAGGTGGCGGTGCACTCGGGAGGACGCCATGCCATGGCACTCACCGTGGATGGAAGGGTCTTCTCCTGGGGCGAGGGAGACGATGGCAAGCTGGGACACTTCAGCAGAATGTACGTTGTGGAGCTTTTAACCACTGTGAATCGTTATTTTAAACTCTAGCTGTTGAAAAGATCTATCAACCTGGCACAGAGGGCTGCAATATGAGCTTGTAGATATGTTCTTAGTTCAGTTAATGAATTAACATATTTTTCTATACTACTGTACAACTCTATACCTTGCGATGCATTTTGGGCTTGCTTTTTTGCTGAATATTTGCCTTAGAATGGAACTATAGTCTTCATAACCTGCTATGCACTTGGGACAGAATAATAAATTAGGTGCTACACAAAAATATGCTTTGCAAAAAATTGTACCCTTTACCGCCTTTACCACGATGCTGGAGCGATGATTTGACTCCACCCGCGGTGTAGAGTTGTGCTTCCGTGGTCGGACGAGTAGGACACTGAAGGTCTGACTGTGGCCATTTCCACACACTGCAGGAACTGTGACAAGCCCAGGCTGATTGAGGCACTGAAGACCAAACGGATCCGCGACATCGCCTGTGGCAGCTCTCACAGTGCAGCCATCACCTCTAGTGGGGAGCTGTACAGCTGGGGTCTGGGAGAGTATGGCCGCCTGGGCCATGGGGACAACACCACCCAGCTCAGGCCTAAACTGGTATGTTTGTGAAACACTGGTATACTGTAGATGCAAAAATCGACAACCAGCAAAGGCTTCACTAGTTGTGTGGCAGTTTGCAATCACCTGCCATAGAGTATATGCTGTTTCATTTATATTGTGCTGCTAACGATTGATGCTTGCTGTGTTTGGATTGCAGGTGAAAGTGCTTCTGGGACATCGGGTCATCCAGGTGGCTTGTGGGAGCCGGGACGCTCAAACGCTGGCTCTCACTGACGAAGGTACTGCTCTTAACTGCTGAAAAGTCATGCTCCATATTCTGGAACGAACATACTGTATCTACAAATCTACAAGCTCAAAAATGTCCCAAAAGTCCCCCAAACACATTGCATTCTGGGATTGTAGTTCTGGTGCTTTCAGCGACAAAATCTAGTGTATAAAAGTGAACTAGCTGACTTATTTCTAACTGTAGCAACCCCAATCAGCAAAGTACATGTACAGTATTCCATGGTTCAAAATGTTGTCTGAAGCACCACTTTCAGTAATGTTTCCTTGTCCAGGTTTGGTGTTCTCCTGGGGGGATGGGGACTTCGGGAAGCTGGGCCGTGGGGGCAGCGAGGGCTGCAACATCCCCCAGAACATCGAGCGGCTCAATGGGCAGGCCGTGTGCCAGATCGAGTGCGGGGCACAGTTCTCCCTGGCTCTCACCAAATCTGGAGTGGTGTGGACCTGGTGAGGAGATTCCTCTAAAAGTCATGTCGTTCACTACTGTAGAGCCTGGCCGATGTCGGTTTGATCATTATTTGACTTTTACTTATGGCGTTTTATTCACTTGACGTTTCCTTATTTTGCACCCCTATCAACCTGGCATCAATTAATTTTTTTAAACAAACAAAAGGGCACGCACATCCAAAAAAACTAACTAAATACCTTATTTATTTCTTATCAATTTATTTTTTGCCTTGAGTTAAACATTCATTTAGAAACTTCAAGTTCTGTACTTCTGCGGTTTTACGCTTAATACATGTGTAATATTGATCAAAACACTGGGACAAAACACTGGGACTTGACATCTGGGCATGGTTCAGGCTGTATAACACAAACTTGCAGAGTCATGTCTTGTGGGTAACCACTGTTTTTTTTCCCATCCCAGGGGTAAAGGGGACTACTTCCGGCTGGGCCACGGCACTGACGTCCACGTGCGGAAGCCCCAGATGGTGGAGGGGTTGCGGGGCAAAAAGATCGTCCACGTCGCCGTGGGGGCGCTGCACTGTCTGGCCGTCACTGAAACAGGACAGGTTTGTACTGACCTCCACCAGCTCGGGTCCATTTGTACAGGCTCCAGTCCAGGGTCCATAGCATAACCCATTGAGACCAGTTTTTCTATAAATAGCAGATCTATATGGACTGCATGTGTGGTGCTTCATGTTTAATGAGTACCAAATTCTGGATCACTGAAATGAAGAAGTAAAAAAAGAACTCTGCATTTATTGCACCACACTGCTTAAACTGGCACCCTTCCAGATGTGCCAGTTTGACCTCACCATCACGGTGGCTTTGATATATTTACTCTCTACTCTACTCCCCTGAGCAACTTTGACCTTCATCGCCCCGCAGTTCTCCTGTCCTTGTTTAAACAACATGACTCACGCATTAATATGAAATCCTCCAGCAAATCACCTCTTATGTGATAAGAGGTGAGTCAGTCAATAAGAGTCAGTCGATCAATATTTGTCCAGTTTAGAAGATTGGGCTTCTTTTTTTTATTTCTGTCCTCAAGGGATTTCCTTGCTGATGTCTTTAGGACTGGGAAAGCATCTCCCTCCTTTTAGATTTGAGCTAGAACAGCATTGTATGGGTGAGTGGTTGGCCATTCAAAAAAGCAGATTTAGAAGCTCATAGCACGCCATAGCTTGTAGATTATGCTATTTACAGTATTTTTAAATTGTGATAACTGTGCAAGTCTTTGAATATATAGGGCTCCATTTCCGTTAGCGCTTAACCTCTTATCCCTTAACTTCTTTGCCCTTTTAAACTATTAAAGAAAAATCAATAGTTTAAATGGCCAGTCTACACAATGTGTGAATAGATTGGCACATTGAACTATTCCAAAAGTTTTTCAAAATAGTAAAAAAAATTATCAGGGGTTTAGGACAAGGGGTTTAGATGGTAATGAAAATGGAGCCCATAGACTTTTAAAGCCAACATTTTACGTCAGATCTTTGCTTCTGGCTGTCCCTGGAACAAAACCTTTTGAGATGTCGATCCGCGGCCGTATACATTTTACAATTTGGCGATGTTTCTAGATGTTAGATGTTTCTTTCCAGTGTGTTAAAGTGTTGTGTGTTGGCGTGGCAGGTGTATGCGTGGGGTGACAACGACCACGGGCAGCAGGGGAACGGCACCACCACGGTGAACAGGAAGCCCACGCTGGTGCAGGGTCTGGAGGGACAGAAGATCACACGCGTGGCCTGTGGATCCTCCCACAGCGTGGCCTGGACCACGGTGGACGTCACCACGCCCTCCGTCCACGAGCCTGTCCTCTTCCAGACGGCCAGGGACTCCCTGGGAGCCTCCTACTTAGGTCACACACATTTGTTCTAATGCTGAAACCTAGCAAATTATTTCATCATACTTCATCATATTGCTATATTAAAATGGCAAAAATAGTAGAGTATAAGCTCACAGCATGTCTCATTGTGATACGTGAGCTTATAGATCTGCTTTTTCCGCCAATTCTTAATTTTGGCGGTCATCGATTTGCTGTTGCAGCCCATATTACGTAGATTAAGCTGCGCTTGTGATAACCATGTCGAACTAGCTCAGCCCTGGTTGAATCCTAATGAATATATTTTGCTTCGTGCTGTCTACAGGCGTGCCGTCCGACAGTGACTCATCTGCGGTGAGCAACAAGATGAGCGGGCAGAGCAGCGTGAAGCCCAACAGGCCCTCGCTGGCCAAAATCCTCCTGTCCCTGGACGGCAACCTGGCCAAGCAGCAGGCCCTGTCCCACGTGCTGTCAGCACTGCAGATCATGTATGCCAGGTACGAACCAAAACGCACCCTCATTCACTGTGCTCTAGTACAGGGGTTTTCAACCCCGTGGTCCCGGGACCACCAGCGGTCCCTGAGAGGATTCCAGGTGTTCCCCGGCTAAATGATGGTTGGTGACCAAATGGACCCTTATAGATCTGTAACTCTTGGGATCATTTTACGCTCAAGAGTTACATTACATTTAAACATGTGAATGACTTAATTTTCAAGAATCTACACATTTAGAAAATGTAGAAGAATTGTTATTCTGACCAACATTTTGCTAGTTTATCTCTCCTAAATCGTGGACAGAAACTTGAAGATCCTTTGTTTTTGGGTCAGAGAGGCTGAACACAACATCAAATGGTGGTCCGTGGCTAAAAAGCAGAATAAATAGTGGGCCCTGGCATGAAAAAGGTTGAAAACCCCTGCTCTATTACATTTTAACGTGTGCAGGTGTATTGCTTCTGTCGGACAGAAAGGGGAGTCAAAATATGGAGATAAATAAAAGCTTTCTGCCTGGACGGTGACAGTTGATGTTTTGCATTCTCAGAGTCAGAGCTGCAGTGACTGTAACAGTACCTGTGTGTTTTGCTGTGTTACCCAGGGACGCCGTGGTGGGTGCCCTGATGCCAGCCTGCATGATGGTGCCGGTAGAGTGTCCCTCCACCTCGCCCATCCCCCCGTCCGACTCCTCCTCCACCCTGAGCGACGACGAGGGTCCCCCCGCCCCCCCGGAGACGGAGGAACGGGTCAGCCCAAACCCCTGGCAGGATAAGAAGGGAGAGGTGAGGACTGGGGAGAGGGACGCTGTGTGGCGCACACGTTTTGGAGCATGTCGTCATAGGTGAAAATATGACTTCTTCCGTATAATTTAGTGGTGTATTTTAATAACTCATCGTGTAAAACATGTTGCTTTCAGGCTCCCTCTTCGGACGACGCCATCACCCCGTCATCGGCCGTAACTCCATCTGCCTCCGGGGCCTCTTCACGGCCTTTCATCCCCGTCACCGATGACCCCGGAGCCGCTAGCATCATCGCCGAAACCATGACAAAGACCAAAGAGGTTTGTTGTGATTTTGTACTCACACAGTCGTTTATATCTTATAGATATTTCTATCTTTGATATCTATGAACATAACTTCGGCGGCCTGTCTTTGGTACTCCGTTGTTGAAAACATCTCTGTTTGTACTTTAAGCCATCTCACGATGTCGGTCATATTTTTAATTAGGCTTGGGTACCGTGAGCGATACCGATACTGGTATCGATTGGGACATTGCGGTACTTATTGTTATCGATTCACTTTAAAATAAACAGTGTCTTGTTTCGATACTCCTCTCATTCTGTGTCGCCGCACCTCAAGGAACCGGCTGAGCATCGGTAACAAGTTATACTTGAGCTAATGAAACTTTAGAAATATTCCCATATTCTGTCAGACGCTTATTATCATTCCGTGTCATTCCCTGTATCTACAAGTCTTGCGCCCATTGTGCGCTGTGAGCTCAGCAGCGCACAGATCAGCAGCGCAACAACGCAACTGTTGAGATTACAAATCTCCCGTCTTCAGTCATTTCTTACCCGATTGCAATAATTCTAAGTTGTCAATACTCCGTGGAGTATATATATATATTCTGTCAGAACTCTTTTCATATATAAGGCGTACCAGATTATAAGGCGCATAGGATAGAAGCGACCATGTCGCCATGGGATCGAAGCTACTGCAGTCAACATTGGATAGAAGCTACTGCAATCAAAGGATCCATATATAAGGTGCCCTGGATTATAAGGTGCACTTCTGTTATTTGAGAAAATTAAAGGCTTTTAACACTCTCGCTGTGTTGGTCATATCATGGTGCTGCAGCGCCACGATAGGGACTCCATACTGGAGCCATCCGAGGCTTTTTCCATAGAAAGGAAGGGAGGAAGTA
Organism: Benthosema pterotum; assembly: GCA_039105355.1. Lineage (NCBI taxonomy): Eukaryota > Metazoa > Chordata > Actinopteri > Myctophiformes > Myctophidae > Benthosema > Benthosema pterotum. Next base: position 22,649,336 of record CM076979.1, read on the forward strand.
AACAATGCTGCTCCAGCAGCAGCACTGAACTGTGTGCTCTCGTTCCAATCAGTGGTATCTGATCCCATGATGCAGTCAAATATATATCTAAATGGAGGGTGTTCTTCCACAAAAGAATGGATTATTTCGAGGAAACAACATGGAAAGTTTTTTTTTAATGGGTGACGACATTATGGGACATGAGACAAATGATAGCTGTCCTCTTAAATCTCCTACAGTATATGTAATTTTATGGTCAAAATAATAATCACATTTTTTATTGTTTTTTTTTTTTTTTTATCTAGTCTAGGCGACATTGCCAATGAAGATAAATTGTTTGTTTGGTAGCCTAAATAAACATTGTCACCCCTTGAGTAAACGTGACATTATGGTGTAATCCATGTTGTAAGACAGGGTTCCCCAATTAATTTTCCCTAAGGGCCATATTTTGGCGAGGGTACCAGGCCGAGGGCTGAATCCATGTGCACGGAAATTTGGGGTTTTATTTTTTCCCCATTAATTAATTAAAGCGATATTTCACTTCCAAAAAAGGTTTGGTCATTTTAACCTCTACTTAGGCTTTTGTGAACACCCCGGACACAGTTTTCAAGTTAAGTTGATATTCATTTCAGCTGCTCTCTCCCTTCATATCAAACAAATAAAACCTGACTCAAGCAACTTAAAAACGTCTGGGGTGACCTAAATAAATCTTGAAAGTGAAATATCTTAATTTACTGGTAGATGGTTAGTGATTTATCGTAGAGCTCGTAGAGAGGGTTAGTAACCGCATAAAGCATCGTCTAACTCTAACCCCAACCTAACCCTAAACACAACCCCAATAAAACTAGGCTATGCCTAATCCTAACCCTAAACTTAACCTCAGTAAACCTATGCCTAAACCTAACCTAACCCTAACCATAAAGACACAACCCCAATAAAACTAGGCTATGCCTAAACCTAATCCTAACCCTAAACTTAACCTCAGTAAACCTATGCCTAAACCTAACCTAACCCTAACCATAACCTCAGTAAAACTTCCTTCGCCCCGCCCTACTAGTAGTAGCCGGCGGATAAAACAAGCGCTCCTTCCCAACCCCGCTCCGCCGTTCAGACCCCAGAGCTCTACGATAAATCACTAACCCTGGTAGATGTAGAACAGGTTCTCAACCAATGGTCTTGGGACCACCAGTGGTCCTCCAGAGATTTCCAGGTGATCCCAAGCTAAATTATGGAGAGTTGATAACCAAAGGGACCCTTATAGATCTTTAATTGTTGAGAGTGACAATAAATTCATTTTCAGTGCAAAACCCATTTGAAAATGTATGACCGTGTTCTTGCAGTGATTCTTATGATTTTAATTTGAAGGATGTCCAGTTTGACATGGATAGGCTAATGCCCCTATTTAATGCCATTTATATCTGGTAAATCAAATTATTATAACATTTATTTAGTTTATTTTATATCATAAAAGCATGTCAACTTAAATCTAAGAGTAATCTGAGTTACAAGAAGTTTTATTTGTTGCCACTACGTGGCTAGGAACTGAGAGTACAAATTCAACAATGGCGGGGCCGCAAATGGCCCGTGGGCCGCCTATTGGGGAAGCCTGTTGTAAGATCCTAAGACCGCCCCTCACTTCACCCACTGGGTGAAGTGAGGACAACGACATTATGGGACATGAGGCAAATGATAGCCGTCCACTTAAAGCTCTGATATGTAATTTTGTTGCCCTGAAGGTAGGAATGCTCTACCTTTGTTCTCTCCCTTAGGAGCTCCCAAACATGTTCTAAAATGTTCTAAATGAAAAAGAACATTGTTGTAATGAAGAGGTTTTCACTTATTTTCATTTATTATTCAACCAGAACCATTGCTATAATGTGTAAAATAAAAAAGTAATATATTTTTTGCTTAAAAAGTATCGAAATAGGTATCGTTTGTGGTATCATATCGATTCCCAGGTACCGAGTATCGTATCATATTGATTGAAAAGTGAAAGGTACGCATCTCTATTTTTAATAGCCACAGTTAACACTCTGTCCATTCTGTCTTACTAGGACTCTGAGAGTCAGAATAAGGTGGTGGGTCCAGAGCCTCAGTACTTGGACGAGTTCACCAGCCTGCTGGTGCCTGATGACACGCGTGTGATGGTGGACCTGTTGAAGCTGGCAGTGTCCCTGCGATCTGGAGACAAGGGCAGAGACGTGCTGTCTGCCGTGCTGTCTGGCATGGGCACGGCCTATCCCCAGGTAATTTACAGTACTTATTAATTTAGCTCTGTTTCTCTCTCTCTCTCAGTCTTTCCATAAAGATATATTTCTGTCTGCAGCCGTCATGTTCAGCTCTTTCCGTCTCCACACCAGTGACTATATCTTCTGGTGTGACATATCTTATGTTCTTTTCAACTGCCAAGTGACATCAAGCTGCATTAATGGTCTCTGTAATGTTTGGGGGCAGGTGGCCGACATGCTGCTGGAGCTGTGCGTCACGGAGCTGGAGGATGTGGCCACGGACTCACAGAGCGGCCGTCTGTCCTCCCAGCCGGTGGTGGTGGAGAGCAGCCACCCCTACACCGACGACACGTCCACCAGCGGCACCGTCAAGATCCCAGGTACACAAAGCAAGAGAACAATGCACTGTTTTTTTTACTCCTCCAACTGAACGAAGCTACATCAGGTAGCTGATAGTCAACTGTCACCAGTCGCTAAGACCCTAAAACATTAGGTTATGTTAGGTAACACCGGTTCTATAACACGAAAGCGAAGGGGACCGGCACCCACCACGTCACATGCCCTGCCAATCCTTATCTGTCAGTGGTTTTCAAACATTTTGATACCAGGGCCCACTATTTATTCAGCATCTGGTTCAGAGCTCCATGCTTCTGAGTCTGACTTGCATTGGAGCTCTGCTCGTCTCCGTGCATTCGGCCATTACTGCACCCGACCAGCCTCTCTTCTCTAGTGGATATATAAAGAACGTTTTACCTACTCACCAAAATAAACACGTTTTGTGTCATTAGAAAGCCTACTTACCTTGGTGGAAACACTCTGAGCCCCCCACCACACGGATAAATTGGACTTTTTGGGCAGAACGCGATCGTTTTTCACTGGAAAAACAACCAGGATTTGCGCCCTCTACCGATATTGCCAATAGAAAAGTTCCATAGGAAATATTTTTCCTTCAGTGAAAAACGATCGTGTTCTGGACAAAAAGTCCAATTTATCCGTGTGGTGGGGGGCTAAGAGTGTGACCACCAAGGTAAGTAGGCTTTCTAATGACACAAGGCATGTTTATTTTGGTGAGTAGGTGAAACGTTCTTTATATATCCACTAGAGGAGAGAGGCTGGTCGGGTGCAGTAATGGCCGAATGCACGGAGACCAACAGAGCTCCAATGCAAGTCAGACTCAGAAGCATGGAGCTCTGGACCAGAACTAAGGGCCCACTATTTATTCAGCATTTGAGTCACGGACCACCATTTGAGGACATTTTCACTCCACAGACCTCAAAACTAAAGATTTCTATTGTAGTTCTATTGTAAGGCGTAAGTTCATGCCAGAGCGTGCTCTCCCATAATGAGCTATCTAATCAAAGTGCAGTTTGATTAACACAACGTTACTCATCATTCATTAGGTCAGCCCATGTGTTGTGTGAGAGACATCATTCTTACGCAGCTCCTTTTTACAAAATGTTGCAGGTGCTGAGGGTCTTAGGGTGGAATTCGACCGCCAGTGTTCCACAGAGAGACGCCACGATCCACTGACAATCATGGACGGAGCCAACAGGATTGTTTCTGTCCGATCAGGTAACAAGACATTGTGTGGTTTAGAGTTCTCAAACTCTGCCCGAACCCGATCAGGACCAAACCCAAACAGGGGTAGGGCCTTGGGCCCTATGAAAAAATAATATATATTGAATTATTTTATTATAGTAAGAATAATAGTTATTTTCTGTATTTAGCTATTATGAAGATGGTGCTGATTGCCAATTCATTTTTAATCTGTGGCGAATTCTCAAATTTTGCCCAAACCCGACAGTTTAGGGCCAGGTAGGGCCTAAAATCTATTCCATTTAGTCGGGCCGGGCCGGGCCTAGGGCCTGAACTGTTAGGGCCCAGTTAGGGCCGGGCCTTAATTTTCAGGCCCGTTGAGACCTTTAGTATGGTTTGTAACTCGCAGAGTTATAAGCATAAACAATGAGGATTTTACAGAGCAGATCTGGAACCCCAGAGAGAGCTTGTATCACGCTGGAATCCGCAGCCTATTGCTTATCAAACCGGTGGTCCTTGAAATGAAAAAATGCTTGTGAACGGCTGGAGTATGAGCTCCTGTTCTGACCTGTCCTCCAGGTCGGGAGTGGTCCGACTGGTCCAGTGAGCTGAGGATCCCAGGAGATGAGCTCAAATGGAAGTTCACCAGCGACGGTTCTGTCAACGGCTGGGGCTGGCGCTTCACTGTCTATCCCATCATGCCTGCTGCTGGTGAGCTTGATTCCACACTACACAGGCTTAAGACACACGTTTAAGAACCTTTGAGATCAATGTGTAGTATTTAATTTCAACTATCAAGGCCACATCAAAAAAGGGGAGGTGGGTCGCACGACAAGTTGCAGGAGAGTTGTAGTTTATTGCTTTCTGCTACTACAACTCTCCTGCAACCTGTCGTGCGACCCACCTCCCCTTTTTTGATGTGATACACTTGTTTGGATAACGCACCAGCCAACGTTGTGACGCGGTGGTAATAGAAGAACTATCAAGGCCATGCATTAACATGAAATGGATCATGGTTAGGATATAAAAAAATAAATTAAAGGGGAATTCCACCCATTTCCAATGTTTTTTTCCGAGAGCCCTCTCATAAAAAAGAAGCATCTAAAGAAATCCATTAACATGGTGATAATACATCTTGATGGTGTCATCAAGATGTTTCACCATGTTAGTGATTTTCTTCAGACCTTCATTTCTTGGGAACACAGAATGGGAACTTTTTTTTATCATGTCCACCCAACACCTTGAAGGTACATAGTAAAATGTTGAAAACGGGTGGAGTTCCCCTTTAACACGTTTCAAAATGTACTACTACTATTTAAACAGTGGACATCTAAGCCGGTCTGTTGTGTTCGCAGGTCCTAAAGACTTGCTGTCGGACCGCTGCATTCTGTCCTGTCCCTCCATGGACCTGGTGACCTGTTTGCTGGACTTCAGGCTCAACTTTGCCTCCAACAGAAGCATCGTTCCCCGCCTGGCTGCTTCGCTGGCTGCCTGTGCACAGCTCAGTGCCCTGGGTAGGAGCTTTAGCAAGTAGTAATGCATCCATTCCGTACAATAAAGTGGACGGATAACAGGATATAATAGAATATCCATTAAGGATGAAGTCACTTGGACACTGTTAAACACAATGAGCCTAGATGAGAATATGTTGTCGCTTTCGGGCAGAAAACTTTGTATCTGCATATTGTATTTGTTGTTTGTTGTATCTTCCATAAATGCATGCCCTATTTCAGGGGTTTGCCATAAATAAATGCCCTATTTCAGGGCTTTTCAACCTTTTTGACACCAGGGAACACCATGTGAGGACATTTTAGCCCCACGGACCCCAAAACTATTCTTTTCTTTTCAATTTCTTCTGCTTTTGTCCACAATACCAGGACCTGGATTTGGGAAACCAAACAGGCAAACATACAGATCAAAAATTACCATTAATCTTCTTGTTGTGTAGACTTGGGCTAATTCAGATGATGAATATTTTAACTATTGAGGGTGTAAATATGAAACCTGGTTTCATTTTTACGCTCTCAAAAGTTTCACCTGATTAACCAAATTAGCTGGGGACCACCTGGAACCCTCTCAAGGACCACTGGTTGAAAACCACTTCCCTGTTTTATACTTTGATAGTGACATGCAAAAGTACTGGAAAAATAGCAATCACTCTCTTTGCAAAAGCTGCTATTTACAAATGTTTTTGGACATACAAACTTGCTACAGCAATGACAAATGTATCCCAATATTTGGACCCTTGTAACCCTTGTCACGTTAAAATCAGCATGTAACAACTAGAATGTAATATTAGTGAAGAGATGTGTGTGTGTGTGTGTGTGTGTGTGTGTGTGTGTGTGTGTGGTTGATCTTATGGTTTTGGTTCCCCTTCATAGCTGCTGGTCATAGGATGTGGGCTCTACAGAGACTGCGCAAGCTGCTGACCACAGAATATGGCCAGTCCATTAACATTAACCGCCTGCTGGGGGACAGCGAAGGCGAGGCTCGCTCCATGGTGAGTTCCATCCATCGAGTCTCCAAACAGTATCAAATATTGCAACCAAATTTTTAATATTATGTCATAATGGTGTTGCAGTGAAAATGGCAGTTAGAAATGTTCCACTCATGTTGACATGTGCATAATGGACATTACAGTAAACCCCTCCCCGAACTGCTATGGTCCAATCACAGCTTAGCATAACATGTGACAGACTAACCTCTCCACTCCAATAGCTTTCCTGCATGATAAAACATTGTTTTAATAAAGTAAATGTCGCACACACATTTTTCCACTGCATAGGGCATGCCTTGTCGACAGGTTTGGAAGAGATTTTGAAGGTCTCTTTCCAAAAATGTTCCAGTATTTAATGTGTCATCATGTCCACCAATATTTACTTTGGAATGAATGAGCCTGGCTGGAAAGTGTCCCACCCTTGGGTGGACACTAGAGAGAGGGCGGGGCCTACTGAAAGGTCTATATTGTGACACCTCTGAGAAAGCTTCCTTCTTCTCAAACGGCAGAGTTTCACTGGCAGTGCGCTGGCCGCCCTGGTGAAGGGCCTGCCTGAGGCTCTGCAGAGGCAGTATGAGTACGAGGACCCTGTGGTCAGAGGAGGCAAACAGCTGCTCCACAGCCCTTTCTTCAAGGTATGTTAGAATTCTGTCATAGTTTATTTCAGGTTGTTGGCAGTTGGCAACGCTGCGAGCTCATAGATTTCTTCGGTAACGTTTCCGTGTGGTCCAGGTGTTGGTGGCGCTGGCCTGCGACCTGGAGCTGGACACGCTGCCCTGCTGCGCAGAGACGCACAAGTGGGCGTGGTTCCGTCGCTACTGCACTGCGTCCAGAGTGGCTGTGGCTCTGGACAAGAGGAGCCCCCTGCCCAGACCCTTCCTGGATGAGGTGAGACCAAATCAGGGGCGGATCTAGGCATGGCATGGGTGGGGGGGCAGTGCCTCCCTAAATGCCCAGTCTGCCCCACCAAACACAATGGCATGCAAAACAATCCAGTATATTTCAAATTAAAGTGCTTATATTTCAAATTATTTGAAACCCTAGTACTGCTACTAACTAACTACAGTTGTGTCACCACTAAACCAACAGCATTTCATCATTGAAAACGGAAAACAGCCAGAACTTTAGCTTTATGCATGCTGCGTGTCTGTTGCAACTTCAACAACAACTGATGTTATTATTGATGCTTATACTTGCCTAATAAAAGCACTGTAACTGAAAATGGTATGGGTGCGGTTTCATCGCCGCACCCGATGAAGCCGCCCCTGATGAAGCTGCCCCCATACCATTTTCTCCTGCCCCCCCAATTGGGAAATGTTACATCTGCCCCTGGCCCAAATCCCACCGTCCCGACTGTTGCTTTACGGGGCTCGTATCCTGTAAAAAAGACACGTTTGTGCCTGTGAGCTTGTAGATCAGCTATTTTTTCGTGTACTATTGTGTCACACAGTAGTATGACGAAGTATAGGGAATGAATTTACAATTGATTTAGATCTTAGATCTGACTGCACATTCTTTGTACACACACGTACCGTATTTGTATTTGTCTCTTTACCCTGAACATGAACTTTGTGATCATCTGTCCGATTTTGATCACGTCAATCATTTTTTTCTATCTCCACTTCATGAAAAGTACAAAATCCAAAAGATAATAGCAATAAATTCACCCACCCACCCACCTGTTTAATACAAGTAAACTTTTGATGTGTCAATAGAGCTGATCATTTAGTTGGACAGCGTTAAATTGTGCGACAGCGCTTACATGATGTTTAACAGGCTGAGCTCTCTCTTCCAGCGTGAATGTTTTTTTGCCTCATTACACACTGGCTGGGGCAGAAGAATGTCTCTAATCCGTTTCCCACTGCATTTATCCAGTTTCCTCTGTAGTACGCCAGGGATTTTGACTCACTTTTTATGAGATACTCGTTTTTTGTTTTTTGTTTTTTTCCTGCTAACTTTCTATTTTTCCGCAGCCACCATTCAATTCAAACAGATTAATAATATGATAGTATGATGATAGTATAATCGGTTCATCTGTCGCTGAATAATATACGCAATACAGAACATAATAAAGAAAAGTATAAAATAACAATGAGAGATAATACTGTAGAATGTAAAAAATGTCAATAGACTAGTGGCTTTCAACCAGTGGCCCTTCAACCAGTGGTCCTTGAGAGTGTAAACTCAAGAGTTAAAACATTCATCATCCAAACTAGGACCAGGGGTACACAACTAGAGAATGTAGTAGATTAATGGTCATTTTGATATGTACGTTTGACTGTTTTTGGTTCCCAAATCTATTGTGGACAAAACCAAAATAAATCTTTAGTTTTTGGGTCTGTGGGGCTAAAATCTCATCAAATGGTGGTCCGTGGCTCAAATTCTGAATAAATAGTGGCCCCTGGTATCAAAAAGGTTGAAAACCACTGCAATAGTCCAAAGTGCCACAATATTCAGTATTGGGGACATTACATCCCACCATAATTCACTCCACTCCACATTTTCACAAAAGGTCACCAAGAAGATCCGTGAGCTGATGGCCGACCACGAGAGCATGAGTGCTCTGCACGAGAGCCACGAGCTGTTCAAGCGCGAGCAGGACGAGCAGCTGGTGCAGTGGATGAACAGACGGCCTGACGACTGGACCCTGTCGGCCGGCGGCAGCGGCACCATCTACGGCTGGGGCCACAACCACCGCGGCCAGCTGGGCGGCATCGAGGGGGCCAAGGTCAAGGTGCCCACCCCCACCGAGGCCCTGGCCACGCTGCGCCCCGTGCAGCTCATCGGCGGAGAGCAGACGCTGTTCGCCGTCACGGCCGACGGGAAGGTGAGCCTCATGGCACCAGAAGATGTTTACTTAAACAAAAGTGCAGTACGCACATCTGTAGTACACTGCAAAAAACTCTGAACTAAGCAAGTCTTGTAATCTTAAATCTAGACTTAAAGGTAGGGGAAGTGATTTCACTTTTGTCAGATATCACCCAAAAAAATATTTTTTTCTGTTAAAATGCTCTATTATAAGGTGTGGAAACCATATATGGAGTTTCCCCCTCCCCCACGTTAGCAGAGGAGCTAATAAAAGTTCCCCAGGTGGTGGCGAATTCTCAGGATCGAGCAGCAGGTTCACATAGTGTAGCTACTGTTTGGCGCCCCTAGTGCACCAGGCTGTTACTACACCATGAATTTCAAATCACTTACCCTAGCTTTAAAATATGTTTGCTCTTGTTTTAAGAAGGATATACTAACCAAGCGAAAATTGTATAAGATTGTCAACCTTGTTTTTAGAACATATTTCTTATTACAAGAATTCTTACCAAGTACAATTCAGTTACCCCATGGACAGATTATTTTGCTTGTTTCCAGTACTTGTACACTCAAATATATATATTTTTTCTTATATTTAGACTGCCTTTTTTGCAGTGTAAAACTTACAGGTGCTGAACTAAAAAGTGGAATCTACAAAAGAAAGAGAAATTGTTCACCGTACTGGGTCACTTTATTCAGTGTTTGAAGAGAACAACGTTTCAACCCTATATGGGGTTTCGTCATATACGAAGAGACGAAGACCCATATAGGGTCGAAACGTTGTTCTCTTCAAACATTGAATACCAGAAGATGTTTACCCACAATCTGACTCATGATTTGAACACCTATTAATAATAGTAATAATAATAATACATTTTATTTATAACGCACTTTACATTTGAAGCAAATCTTAAAGTGCTACAAATCAGAGAAAACAATAATAAAAACTAAAAAAAAAGCAGATAATGCATTAAAAACACCAAAGCTAAGAGAAGTACGGGCCATTAAAAGGTCCAATTAGGCAAAGGCCTTGTTAAAAAGGAAGGTTTTAAGTCTCCTTTTAAAAGTCTCCAAGGTCTGTGGTGTTCTCACCTACACGCCATTTACAATATATGTTTGAACCCTTGGCGAGTTCATTTGGTTTCATTTTTATGCTCTCAAGAGTTAAAATATTCATCAAATTAACACAACTAGTAGATTAATGGTCATTTTTGTCTGTATGCTTACCTGTTTTATTTCCCAAAGCCAGCCAAAAGCAAAAGAAATCTTTAGTTTAGAGGTCTGTGGTGCTAAAATGTCCTCAAATGGTGGTCCTTCAGTCAAATGCTAGTGCCATAAAGGTTGAAAACCCCTGTCTATCTCTATTACTGAGGTGTGGTCCTGTCCTCTCAGCTCTATGCCACAGGCTACGGCGCTGGCGGCCGGCTGGGCATCGGGGGCACAGAGTCTGTGTCCACACCCACCCTGCTGGAGTCCATCCAGCATGTGTTCATCAGGAAGGTGGCGGTCAACTCTGGAGGGAAGCACTGCCTGGCCCTGTCCTCCGAGGGAGAGGTGTACTCCTGGGGGGAGGCTGAGGACGGCAAGCTGGGCCACGGGAACAGGAGGTCAGTGAAACAGCCATGTTATATCCATACTGTGATTGGTGACAGACTGGATAACGCCAGGCTAAAGTGCGTCCTGTTTTAATGACTTGATATAGGAGCTCATTTACCGTATGGGCTGTATCTTCATGTCTTTGGTGCTCACTAATGATTTCTGCTCAGTTAGAGGTGGGCTGTGGCATACCGTACTTTCCGCCTTATAAGCCGCGACTTTTTTCCCGTGCTTTGGACCCTGCGGCTTATTCAGCGGTGCGGCCAATGTATGGATGTTTACGGCTAACAAACACTATAGGGTGTTCTAAGTCTAAATGCACGGTATGCACCCCAACTTTAAGCCGGCCCAAGCAGGAAATGTAGGGGGACAGGGCACAGGCAGTTCGCTAAGACAGACACTACTAAATGCATCATGGAAAGCAAACGAAGAAGTGCATATAACGCAGCTAAAGTCAGTCGAGCTGGTTGAAAAATAAGGAAATCGATCTGCTGTACGTAGCCTTGGGATCAATGAATCAATGGTTAGACGGCGGACCAACGCGAGGAACGCCAGCGCGGCGGAGACACCAGCTCCTCGGAACGCCAGTGCGGCGGAGACACCAGCTCCTCGGAACGCCAGCGCGCGGAGCCGCGGACCACCAGCGCGAGCAACATGCTGAAAGCAACTTTTTCTCAAGTCTGCCAGTGGATCCTGACTGCGTGGAAAAGTGTCAAAACATCCACGAACGGGATTAGAAAGGCTGGCAGCAGCGCGAGCAGGAGGAGGGGTCCGTGGAGGCGGCAATAAAGACGCCTCGTCAAGCGTCTTAATTATTGAGAGGATTTCTGGTGGTCCCCAGCTAAATGGTGGACAGTTGGTTAACCAGATGTACGCTAGGCTACCTTTTTTCATGAACCAAATGGACCCGCAAGCGCTCATTTGGTTTCATGAAGTGATCGGAGTTTGCGTATCTCCGGCTACACTCTATGGCCACTGGCCAGGCCTGGATGTAATATTTCTCAATCGGGGGGGCAGCCGAAAATGGCAGTTGGTTTAGTGGTGCCACAATAGTAGTTAGTCAATGTTTAACTACCGCTATAAGCATTTGATTTGAAATATCTTTGAAGTTTTCATTGTTTGCATTCCGTCATGTTTGGTGGGGCAGTCAGGGCGTCTAGAGGGCATCCCCCCCCCCATGTCTATGCCTAGATCCGTCCCTGGTCTATGGCTCTAGCGTTAATTACATACAGCACGTGCAGTTCTGTAGTCGTCTAAATAATAAAAAGGATGCTTCTCAAACAGCATTTCGTTGCCGACAATCTCATCTGTGCAAGAACCCTTACATATGGTAATTAAGCATTAAAACACCCGCGGCTAATATGTACACAATTGATTTTTTCGCTAAATTTGGCCGATGCGGCCTATATTCAGGTGCGCTTTATAACCCGGAAATTACGGTACTGTACCAATGACATCATCAGTGGGGATTTCAGGCTAATCTACTACTCTTACAGGGTAGTAGACAGAAACAAAAGTAGGTTTGAAATCTTGAAACAAACCAACCCACAAATGATGTTATTGGTATTCCTATATTGCCTGGATCCACAATCTCCATGATAAGACGAACGGCTTACAGTAGATGTATGTGTACAAATTGTGCTGTCGTGACTTGTGAGCGGGAACTCGTCTCGTTGTTCAGCCCGTGCGACCGGCCTCGTGTCATCGAGTCCCTGAGGGGGGTGGAGGTGGTGGACATCGCGGCCGGCGGTGCACACAGCGCCTGCATCACAGCCAGCGGAGAGCTCTACACCTGGGGCAAAGGACGCTACGGCCGGCTGGGACATGGGGACAGCGAGGACCAGCTCAAACCCAAACTGGTCCGTAAAGCCCGAAGCACGCACACACCTTTCCTTTCCCGCCTTGATCATCCCCCTCAAAGAAACAACACGGTGTTGTTTTTGGCAGGCATTTTTTAGATTTAGTCAGTCTTAGTCTTTTGGACGAAATGCCTAATTAGTTAATTCATTTTAGTCACACTTTAGTCTTTTGGACAAAATTCTCAATTAGTCCCATGGTAATAAAAGAAATGAAAGGAAATTATGTATTTAAACTACTTTAATGATGTCAGTATTATAACTAGGCACAGTATATTTAAGGTGCAGTTGGTGTTTGATGTTCAACCTGGTTGCTTATTTTTTCATCACAAAAGCAACACCAGTGTTGTTTTTGACAGGTACTGTATTTTTTAGATGTAGTCAGTCTGTTCATTTTAGTCACATTTCAGTCATTTCTAATTTCATGATAGTTTTAGTCTAGTTTTAGTTTCCGAAAAGGCTATTTTAGCTTGTTAGTTTTAGCCTTAGTCCTGAAAAAGAGGTGCTGACAAAGTTGTTTTACTTACAGTCAGGGGGTGACGAAAATAATTTTGGCAACATGTGGCAATTCTGGAGTCTGCATAGTTTGCATAGGCGTAGTTTCCATGTGTGACTCTCTCTCTCCAGGTGGACGCGCTCCAGGGCCACCGGGTCATTGACGTGGCCTGTGGCAGCGGAGACGCTCAGACGCTGTGCCTGACGGACGATGACATGGTGTGGTCCTGGGGAGACGGAGACTACGGCAAGCTGGGCCGCGGGGGCAGCGACGGCTGCAAGGTGCCTATGAAGGTAAGGACACAAAAGGCAGGGCGATTTTGCCGTTACACAGACTGCCCAGTTGCCTGGGGCGCCATGAGGGGAGGGGGGGGGGGTCACCGGTGCGACCACGAGCCTGGGATTTAAAAGGATCCCAGGCTAATAAGCCTCATATAGATAAATACATTATACTTGTCCTCTATAATGGTATAACGTGACTTTCCATGGAAAATCTTGCCTGGGGCTCCAAATTGCTTAGAAACGCCACTGAGAAAAGGTACTCTTTTTTTTTTTTTTTTTTTTTTTTTTTGTATGATTTTTATGTAAATTGGCCGAGTGTCTGATCTGATTTCTCGTGTGTGTGTGTGTGCGTGTGCGTGCTCGTGCTCGTGTGTGCGTGCGTAGATCGACTCTCTGACAGGCCTGGGAGTGGTCAAGGTGGAGTGTGGCTCTCAGTTCTCAGTGGCTCTCACCAAGTCTGGAGCCGTCTACACCTGGTATGTGGGACCCTGGAACGCCGCTCACTGGCACAATGTGGTGCCTGGCATTTGTTGACTTTTGTGCCACATAGCAGATAATGCTAACTACTGCTATGCAATACTAATGCTAAGCATTGTCTATAATGCTAAAATGCTAAGTAATGTTAATAATGCTAAGAACACCAAGAGGCGTTCTCACCCAAAATGGATCAGGCTTAATAGAGATTAGGATAAGAGTTCTAGTTTTGTGTGTGCGTTTCCCGTTGTTTCCATCCAGGGGTAAAGGGGACTACCACCGTCTGGGTCATGGTTCTGATGACCATGTCCGCAGGCCCAGACAGGTCCAGGGCCTGCAGGGGAAGAAGGTCATCGCCATCGCCACCGGCTCACTGCACTGTGTGTGCTGCACAGAGGATGGTAGGGACTCATTGGCATTGTATTCAAACCCTGAGAGTGTTTCCCTTGGATGCCCAGCAATCAGAAAGACATTAAATTTCGAGTTTGGGGTACACATTTAACCCATTGTGTCCTGTCTAGATTTCTAGTTTCTGAATAACATAATATTCAAAGATTTGCACCACGTTTTCACGATTTTTCAAAAATAGCAGAGATACAAGCTCATAGCGCGCCACTCGGTGGCGCGCTATGAGCTTGTAGATCTGCTATTTTTCAACTTAAAACATAATGCTTAGAACACCAAAACGCGTTCAGTACACTTAATCCAATCAGCACCAATGCCACCTACATGATACAGGATAAACAATAAGACAAAACAAATCAGGATGAAATTGGTGAACAAGCTCAAATAATAATTTCTGTTTGCCAAACTGCTTGAGAGATGGAGAGACCCGGTTACGATATAGCAGTGAGCAGAATATAGAACTTCAACTTTTGAAACTGAATTTAACCCAAGATCACTAAACATCCTTTTTGTCACATCATCACTAATCACGGGTATATTTTACTTAACATTAAATATGCCATATTTTGCCGCAAAACTGATATTGAACTACACTTCAACTACATCGCATCATATCTGATATTGAACTACAGGAATTGAACTACTTGAGATTTTCTTATTTACTGTAATATTTCATCATGACCTGTAATCCAAAAACAAAAATAGGTAGGGGGGGCTATCCCAAGGGGACTAATACTCTTATGACTAAATACGAGTGAAATTCACCCGAACACCTACTTTCATAAAATTCCACGGATGTGGGCAGGAAAACAAACCTGCCTTCTATGATGTCATGAGCATCATGAAGGTACCACCTTTAGACATCAGCAACATGATGAAGGTTTCCAAATTCCAATTGTTCGGGTGAAAATCAACTGTGGTCCAGGGTTCAATTGTATTTTTCACTTCATGTCACCCATGTGTCACAACTTCTGTTCATCAAAATGGTGCCAGTCCAGTGTCCACTTTGGTCTTCCGTTAGCACCATGTTGCCATGTGTGTCTGTGCTGCTTGGAAAGCTGTGCTGTCTCCGTTTGGCTCAGGAGAAGTGTACACATGGGGTGACAACGACGAGGGCCAGCTTGGCGACGGAACCACCAACGCCATCCAGAGGCCGCGGCTGGTGGCTGCCCTGCAGGGAAAGAAGATCAACCGTGTGGCCTGCGGCTCAGCTCACACCCTGTCCTGGTCCACCAGCAAGCCCACCAACGCCGGCAAACTGCCAGCCCAGGTAGAGGCTTTGAATACCATCAGAGGCCCTTTAGTGTTGGGGGTTCCAGGGGATCCACAGCAAAATGGAAAACACTTGTTTTTATTTTTCTGACGTTTGAAAGATGGCAGTTCTACAGGCTCCAAGGGCATTGTGAGCTTGTAGAACCTCTCAATATTCCTATGGTAGTCCATAACACAAAATATCTTCAATTAAGGAGTGCTAAGAACATGGAAGGACCTTGACATGGAAATGATCACTGTCAAATTGTTCAAACACACAACAAATGTTTACAGTATGTCTGCCATTAGATGGCAGTAGAACATCTGCAACCACTTGTGTGTTATTCCATAGACATACTCAGCCTACAACATGCAGTGTGAGAGCCCCCTATACACAAGTACATTTGCATTCAGTAGATCAGTAGATTCAGTGTTTTTGTTGTTGTTTGTTTTGTTGTTGTTTTGTGGCCAGATATAATTTCCTGCGGTTTACTAGGTGTCAGAAAGCGGTCTATTATATATTTTGTGTTATCATGTCACACATGTTACGCATATCAGCACATTATTTTGTGGAGCAAAAGGACCAGCCTCTATTGCTCATAGTGACAAAGAAAGCTTTTTTCTTGCTGTTTGTCCTCGGTGTGTCAGGTGCCCATGGAGTACAACCACCTTCAGGAGATCTCCATCTTGGGACTGAGGAATCGGCTGCTGCTGCTCCACCACATCTCAGAGCTCTTCTGTCCCTGCATCCCCATGTTCGACCTGGAGGGCCGCCTGGGCCAGACGGGCCACGGACCCCCCGTGGGCTTCGACACGCTCCGAGGCATCCTGATCTCCCAGGGCAAGGTGGGTAGTGGAGACGCTGTGGGAGGAAATGGGGATGCAATGGTTGATCAAACAAATTGATTATGGTGTTATTATTATTATTATTGATTAGTCAAATCAATTGGATTAGAGGGCAAAATAATGTAGGAGAGGACCACATATGCACCAATGAAGTGTGTTGTCAACTTGAAATGGCACGCCTTTTTCTCTTTACCCTTCTCAATTATTTGATAATAAAAAAGTGAAGATCCTGGTATTGAATCTAATATAACTTTATAAGATAAGAACTTTAAATATGTCCAGCTTTGAGGGTCTGTGTAAATAAATACAAATCCTGACGCCAACATTAAATGCCCTGGACAATGAATGGCCATTTCCGAGTGTTTTGTCACCACAGAAGTGAGGACGCAAATTTTGATTGGCCAAAATGAGACGATGATGATAAGAGTGCGGATGAATTTGTGTTGTCAACAGGAAGCTGCTTTCCGGAAGGTGGTTCAAGCCACCATGGTGAGAGACCGACAGCACGGGCCGGTTGTGGAGCTCAACAGGATCCAGGTATGCACACAGCTGGTCAGCTGACACTCCCCCCTAGTTGTCCAGACTCTTGGAAGAATGTGGAGGTCACAACCCATGACCATGAAAACCTACTGTACTCTCACTGCTGGCCCTGCCTCTCACTCTGTGGAATGCCGCTCTAGACAGGCTTTTCGCTGAGTGAGTTGTGATCATGTGATCTCTTTCATACGTGTGTGTGTGTGTGTGTGTGTGTGTGTGTGTGTGTGTGTGTGTGTGTGTGTGTGTGTGTGTGTGTGTGTGTGTGTGTGTGTGTGTGTGTGTGTGTGTGTGTGTGTGTGTGTGTGTGTGTGTGTGTATGGTTTGTGTGATCCTGATCCACTTTGGCTGCAGCGGTTCCTCCTGTCTAGATCTCTAGACTGTACTCCTCTTAGCCATGATTTCCAGGCCACTGCACACACACACACACACACACACACACACACACACACACCTAAAAAAAAAAAGTAGGGGAAATATTTTTGGTTTTCTGGAAAGGTCAGAAGGATAGAGGTAGAAAGAAAATAGGTCAGATATTCCAAAATTATACACACACACACACACACACACACACACACACACACACACACACACACACACACACACACACACACACACACACACACCCTCCCTTCTGGAGGCTATGAGCGGTGCAGAGACCTGCCGAAGCCAGAATATTCACTAGCACCAGTGTTGCCTACAACTATTTATCTTAAAAGAAACATGTGAGCAGAAACATGACAAACACTGACAGCCTGCCCCTTCCTCTACGTCAGGGGTTTTCAACAGGTGGTCCCTGAGAGGATTCCAGGTGGTCAAGAGGCTAAATGATGGGACAGTTGGTAACTAAATGGACCCTTATAGATCTGTAACTCTTGAGAGCGTTAAAATGAGACCAAATGGACCCGTAAGGGTCCATTTGGTTTCATTTTAACGCTGACCACCTGGAGGTGGTGACTTCTGAATTACTTTTACATTTTCAAGAATGTACACAATTAGAAAATGTAGAATAACTGTTTGGCCACATTTTGCCAATTTATCTCTCTTAAATTGTGGGCAAAAACTTGAAAATCCTTGCTTTCCGAAGCCCGAGAGACTAAACTCAATATCAAATGGTGGTCCAACAGCTAAAGTGCAGACTAAATAGTGGGGCTTGGTAGGAAAAAGGTTAAAAAACACTGCTCTATGTGTGTCTACAGTATCTCTCTGTCTCTCTGCTTCAGGTGAAGCGCTCACGGAGCAAAGGAGGCCTGGCTGGCCCCGACGGCACCAAGTCCGTGTTCGGTCAGATGTGTGCCAAGATGAGCTCCTTCAGCCCAGACAGCCTGCTGCTGCCTCATCGCGTCTGGAAGGTCAAATTCGTTGGTAAGATTCCAAGAATTCCAAGCACCAACCACCCCGCCCCGCCCCCATCCTCACGCGCAACCCCCCCCACCCGCCTCAATCCTGGAGACGCGACCAAAGCTGTGATCTCTGTTCCTTCAGTGGATCTAACGGGGTGCCGCCATCAGGAAGCCATGTGGGAGGTCCTCCTCCACTTTCACTCATCTTCCTTCCTTGTTCCAAATCCCTGTGCAATAAATAGGGGGTTTGAAACCCCCTATTTATTGCAGAGGATTCCAGGTGGTCCCCAGCTGATGGACAGACAGATCTGTAAAAATTATACCAAAGTCCATTTGGTATAATTTTACGCAAACAAATGTACAGGTTGTAGCTTTATGGCCTGTCTCCCCTTTGCACAATATAGCCTTCACTTCTCTGACAATGTGTCTGATAAATGAGACGCAGAGAACTCCTCATGTGCTCTCGTGTTTAACACAAGACATTGATGTTTGCATACCATAGCCCTCTTGTTTGTTTTTGTTTATTTGTTTATCACCACAGTGAGCTGTGCCTGGAGGCATGTCTTCACTGGGCGTTGCTCACTGTGATTGGTTACATTTCAGACATTGACTGATTTCATCCATTTGGATTCTGCAGCATAATGTAGCATGTGTTTCTCTTGGCTTGTAACTTTAACACTGCAGCTTCGCATCACATGGCCGGTAGAGTTACATAAACTCAAATAAATACTCACTTAAAGGTAGTAGAGGCAACGTTTTAGCCAAAAATCAAAATAGATATACAGTATATTTTTTTCTGCCTTTTCCCCCTCTATGTTGCTTCTACTTTGATGCTGCAGCGGTTTCCCTGTAGACAGACACTTGCTTCTTCCTGCAGACGGTCCAGAACTTTGTTGTGGTCAACAAATCATGAAAACAAAACATTTGTTGGACTCTGGAAAGGTGGTGCTAATTTGTGAGGGGGAAGGGGGTTGTGTGTGGTGGGGACGCGTTTTAGCCAATCCCAGCACAGTCTCCAGCAGATCCATTATGAGCCAATAGAGTGGAGGTGAGGTGGAGTTAGATTCTGTTTTTAAACAAATCTGTGTTTATGCACACTAAAGTAGCCTCTATTACCTTTAACAAAGTCTAGTCGAATTGGTCAAAAGCATGATCAAAAACAGTAAAACCCTAACCTGGTAAAAAGGTTAAAGGTTCAGTATGTGATTTCTTAGCCTGGTCTTTGTTCACAAAACAAATTCATAACGGTCGCTGCCGTTTTTACAACCCAAATTGATTTAGCTGTCTCTCAAGTAAAAAGGTCAAAGCCTCAGTATCTCTTAGCCTGGTTGAACTACAGGCACATACTGGTTTAGAACGATTATGTCGAAACATAATTATGTACATTATGCTTTTTTCTTTTTCTTTTTTTTTCACAAATCATAGACTGGGATTCACTTGGCTGAACAATAACGTTGTGTCTTGAGCTGTAATCTCTATCTGTGCCAACAGGGGAGTCTGTGGACGACTGTGGCGGAGGCTACAGTGAGTCTATCGCTGAGATGTGCGAGGAGCTCCAGAACGGCCTCACGCCGCTGCTCATCGTCACTCCCAACGGCCGCGATGAGTCGGGAGCCAATCGCGACTGTTTCCTTCTCAACCCTGCGGCCAAGACCACCCTGCACATGAACATGTTCCGCTTCCTGGGTACGCAAAAACAACACCATGACTCTGTATAGTGTAATTTAGATGATTAATATTTTAACTCTTGAGAGTGCAAAAATGAAACCAAATGGACCCGCAAGAGTCCATTTGGTTTCATTTTTACACTCTCAAGAGGTGCATCTGGTTAACCAACTTTCCATAATTTAGCCTGGGGACCACCTGGAACCTTCTCAAGGCCCACTGGTGGCCCCCGACCACCTGCTGAAAACCCCTGCTGTATGGAATTAGGGATCCAGATGTGGGCTCCTCCCTTTTTCCCTTCTAAGCCAAATCTATCTCTGTCAGATTTTGCCATGTTTGTTATTAGAATCCACTTTCTTTGCCTTTGTTTTTGTGCTAAGAGTGACGTTTCACCGAGCATCGTAAATCAATGAGGAGATTATTTTGGACGATCAATTTCCAATTAGCAACGTAGCTGTGGAAGATATCCTGCCAATATTTGGAATTAAATCGTGGCAAGGTCACCAACATTTTATTCTACTTTAAGCCGGATTTATACTAAGTCGTACACCAGAGTCTTGTGCCAAAATATTTGACCTATAAACTCGCCACGCGTCGCACTGAGTGACAGCGGTGTGATGTTGTGTTGTAGAGCTTGCAGATGATTGGCTATTTTCCAAAAAGTAGAACAATTCATTAAAGCCGTGGTTTTCAACCAGTGGTCCTTGAGTAAATTCCAGGTGGTCCCCAGGCTAAATGATGG
The DNA here is from genome assembly GCA_039105355.1 of Benthosema pterotum. Taxonomy (NCBI): domain Eukaryota; kingdom Metazoa; phylum Chordata; class Actinopteri; order Myctophiformes; family Myctophidae; genus Benthosema; species Benthosema pterotum. Next base: position 22,669,870 of record CM076979.1, read on the forward strand.
AAAGTTGGTTAACTGGGTGTAATGCTTTGAGAGCGTAAAAATGACCTTTGCGGATCCATTTGGTTTCATTTTTACACTCAAGAGTTAAAATATTCATCATCTGAATTAGCCTAAGTCTACACAACTAGAGAATGTAGAAGGTTGATTTGTTTTCCCAAATTCAGCCTGGAACTGTGGACAAAAGCAAAAGAAATCTTTAGTTTTGGGGTCTGTGGGGTGAAAATGTTGGCAAATGGTGGTCTGTGGCTCAAGTGCTGAATAAATAGTGGGCCCTGGTATGAAAAAGGTTGAAGACCACTCCATTAACTGCTGAACGCGTTTTGGTGTTCTAAGCATTATGTTTTAACTATTGAAAAATAGCAGATCTACAAGCTCATAGCGCGCCAGTAAGTGACGCGCTATGAGCTTGTATCTCTGCTATTTTTGAAAAAATGTGAAAACGTCGTGCAAATATTTGAATATTATGTTATTCAGAAACTAGAAATCTAGACAGGACACAATGGATTAAAGGAATGAAGGAAGGAATGTGTGATTGTGGCTGGTTGTATTCCCTACAGGAGTCCTCCTGGGCATCGCCATTCGCACAGGAAGCCCCCTGAGCCTCAACCTGGCAGAGCCTGTGTGGAAACAGCTGGCTGGCATGAACCTCACCATTGCTGACCTCAGTGAGGTAGATACTGCCGTGTGTGTGTGTGTGTGTGTGTGTGTGTGTGTGTGTGTGTGTGTGTGTGTGTGTGTGTGTGTGTGTGTGTGTGTGTGTGTGTGTGTGTGTGTGTGTGTGTGTGTGTGTGTGTGTGTGTGTGTGTGTTCGTTCAAGGTTCAAGGTTCTCTTTATTGTCCCTTGCGGGAAATTGATTTGCAGCAGTAAGAGTAGAAAAAAAAAACATATAATAGGAGACAATAACCATACAACAAACATCAAACAAGAAGCTAACAATAAAAAGTGTGTGTGTGTGTGTGTGTGTGTGTGTGTGTGTGTGTGTGTGTGTGTGTGTGTGTGTGCGCGCTCGCACGCGCACGCTCCCCTCTGACTGAATACTGAGAATTAACAAATCTTCTCGTGCAACGTCGTGACCTGAAAAAAATGCACGCCCACAGCCAAATGTTCACCACACAGTACACACAGTAGGGATGCTAGGGTTTGTCTGGTTTAATATTAGTGGATAGTCGGAACACACTCTTTTTAGGAGGGAAAGCAAAAGAGTTCTCTCTGGCCCCTTCACCTCTAGCATGAATGGAATGTTTATCTTTTTACCTAACTAACATGATCAGTTGTGCAAGTTAGTTTTATAAAAGGCTCTACATTCCTGCTCAGATTACAACTTCAGTTCATTGCTCACTGACAAGGGTCCATGACTCTCGTGGTTAGTAAACCTTCTTCTATTGGGAGATTTAGTACTGTAGCCATTAGTGCGTTTGGATTTGTTTCGGTTTTGCTGTTCAATTATGTTCCATACTATAATTACAGACTGACTGATTTACTGTTGATAGAGTGGGCAAAATAATTCCATATGACTAGACCCAATGACGCTCATACCTTTTTCCCAGAATGGACAAAGGATTCGGCTTGTTACAGGATTGTACTGGGCTCAAATTAGGCTTTTATCTTACGGCTGGCGTGAACCCACTCCTGCATTCACGCTGCAATCATCTGAGCCTCTATCTAACGTTTTCTCACAAAGATGCTGTTGTTCTGGGGCTCTTGCCTTGAGATATCAGAAAGGTTACACAGGAAGTAGAGCCCAACCCAAGACTGCAGCCACAACACAGGACTCCTCTGTTTGAGTTACTCAAACAATGCAGTGACGCTCATGCGTACGCGAGCTTACACGCTCGCCATCGCTTGAAAGTAACTAAGTACCAGTGTTGGGCAGTAACTAATTTTAGATTACATATTACTGTAATATTATTACTTTTGCTCCAAAAAGTAAAGTAACGAGATTACTCTGCAAAAATGGGTAATAAGTAACGCATTACTTTGCAAGTAACGCCAAGTTACTTTTTTAATATGAGCTTGTTGTTGCATGCAAAAATAGAACAGATTTACAAGCTATCGACAGGTACTGTACAATAGAGATGTGCACTAGATTGTAGATCCAGTCCAGTTATGTACACTACAAATCGCTTTCTGCTTTATTTTGTATTTTGTTTTTAAATACAAGACCTCAACTGTCTTTGAAAACAATTGTGAAAAAGTTTAAAAAGTCAAAGAGACAGATTTTGTTGGCTTTATTTTCAGGTGCAGTTTGTGGGATTGGAGACTATTATTATTCCAATAAATTGGATTCAGTTCTAAAAAGAGCTCGCTAAACAGATTATGTTGTACATTTCTATTTTTTCAAAGGCGGTGTTGAGAACTTGGGAAAGTAATAACGTAATATGTAATATATTACTCTTCAATTCCAGTAATAAGTAAAGTAAGGATATTACTTTGTCTCAGGGGTAACGAGTTAAGTAACTTTCCTAAGTAATATTGACCAACACTGCTAAGTACATTTACTCTTATTTTTTCCCTTTTAGTTATGTGTGACACCACTGGAGGGCCAACACACACACACACACACACACACACACACACACACACACACACACACACACACTGACTTAGACAGACAACCACAGAGTGCCGATGTGCTTTATGCTCCCTTCAGGTCGATAAGGATTTCATCCCAGGCCTGATGTACATCCGAGACAATGAGGCCACGGCTGAGGAGTTTGAGGCCATGACGCTGCCCTTCACTGTGCCCAACGCCAGTGGTCAGGACATCCAGCTCAGCTCCAAGTACTCTCACATCACCCTGGAGAACCGCGCAGAGTATGTTCGCCTAGCAATAAACTACAGGTGAGAAACGATGTTATGTAACTAGCACACACCTAAACAAACTTTGATTTGAATTTCATAATTATTTAAACCGCATTTGACAATATTGTCCACCACATGGTGTCGACTAACATTAATTCCCCCTGCCGGAGGAGGGGCGAAGTCCATTTGCAACCACAACGGCTGCCGTTTTGTTTTGCATGACAGTCAGCTGTCTTGCACAACGGTCTGCACAACGGTTGAGTGTTAAGATTAGGTTTAGGCATAGGTTTTACTGAGGTTATGTTTAGAGTTGGGGTTAGGCTTAGTAGGGAAAACAGTCGACTGTTATGCGAAATGGCCACGACTGTTATGCAAAGCCGTTGCGGCGGTTATAAAACTGTCGCAACTGCCCAAATGTATTTTGCTGTCTCTCACACGGTTGGACATCATGGTAAGGAAGGGAGTAAGTAAACAAGGCAGCAGTGCTGATGTGGGGCTTGTTTATGTACATACCTAGATGCACCTATGTGTGGCTTTAGCGTCGAGGGGTAGGGGGCGCTAGAGCCAAGACCCACACGGCCTTGGCTCACAGCGTGTAAACACTTAAGATCTTTACTCTGCATATAGAAAACAACCACATGCTGTGTGTGTGTGTGTGTGTGTGTGTGTGTGTGTGTGTGTGTGTGTGTGTGTGTGTGTGTGTGTGTGTGTGTGTGTGTGTGTGTGTGTGTGTGTGTGTGTGTGTGTGTGCGCGTGTGCGCGTGTGCGCGCATTCATTAGCGTCTTTCTCTCCTGCTGTGTTCTCCCCACTCAGCGTGTGTCTCATGTGCTCCCTGCAGGCTCCATGAGTTTGATGAGCAGGTGTCAGCCGTGCGGGAGGGAATGGCTCGAGTGGTACCCGTTCCCCTGCTCTCCCTGTTCACCGGCTACGAGCTGGAGACCATGGTAAAAACACACTGATCTAAAGAATTAACAAAAAATAAAAAAAAGTCCATGGGACTTGTTTCCATTGTGGTCCTATGCATTCGCTAGTCACACCCTTAAAAAAAACATAAATACTATCTTATGTACGAAAATTTGCCATTTTGCATTGGCAACACTACAGGCGAAATGGACTACAAAGCCTACAAATGGTCTGCTATGGCAAATGGTCTGCTATGGCATGGTTTTCTCCTCTCAGAGCCCCCTGCAGTATGTGTCGTCTGTGAAATCGACAGTGGACAGACTCTTCGTGTCCCTCTTTCTGACTCCTCTCAAATCTCTATGTTCACCTAGTTTGTCTCGCTAAAAAAAGCCATTTCACTATGAAAAATTGTATGCCTTGTGATGATCGGGTCCAGTGTTTAGTTCAGTGTCCATGGAGTTAAGGAATGGTTCACTTTTAATCTACCATTGGAAATGGAAAGACATTTTTCCACTCTCCTAATACTGTACCCGCCCCCTTCACCAACAATTGGTCTCTCTTGCCATTGGCCTCTTAGCTCATCCAATTTCCTACATCATCGAATTTCAGCCAATCACAAATGGTGTCTTCAACCCTGTTGTTTTAAATATTTATAAATTAAGTGGATTGGATTGGTGTCATCCTCAAGTCCTTTTATCATATCCACAAGTCCTCAATTTTCACTTTTTAATACATACTTTGCTCAGCCAATACAAATTCATTGCTATGGGGCACACACCAAGCTGAACACAGGAGGGACTAGTACCTCTTGAAATCTATGTTCTGTATAATGGAGTGAAACAAAATTAATATTCAGCCTGATTGTAAGGCTGCTATTCATCAACACAAATCAGCAAAAAAGTACCTGTACATTGTATGTATGTATAATGGAGAACATGGGAAATGTTGACACAGAATTCAACTGGAAAAATTGCAATCTCCGCTTGATTTCTCAAGTGTTTTCAGGCCTTATTTGTAATATACCTAAGTGAATGGTACCAGACAACTCCCTCTAGTATTGTAGCTGTTGGAGACAATTCATTGCATGCAGGTATGAATTCCATATCGAAATGTGATTAAATTAATTTTGTGATATGCACTGGTTCTCAACATCGCGTGTGGTGATCACCTTGTTCCAAATGTACTTACCCTATGGGCCAGATTGGTTGGGCTGTGAGAGACATGACCCTAGCCTAATGCATATCAAACCGTAAGTCTGCTTGAGAGTTGCTGGTGTAAATGAAGTGTTTCTCCCTCCAGGTGTGTGGAAGCCCTGACATCCCCCTCCACCTGCTGAAGTCGGTGGCCACCTATAAGGGTGTGGAGCCCACAGCCCCGCTCATCCAGTGGTTCTGGGAGGTCATGGAGTCCTTCTCCAACACGGAGAGGTCTCTCTTCCTCAGGTTCGTCTGGGGACGCACGCGTCTGCCCCGGACCATCGCTGACTTCCGTGGGCGGGATTTTGTCGTGCAGGTGAGACATTTGTAACGCCAGGCCAGCGGCAAGATGTTTTTGACGCAAGTCACAAGTCGATGGTTGTCAAACATGTTCATGTTCTGAGTGTTTAAACTTTAACTGTCTAGACCATTGCTTTTCAACCAGCGGTCCGGGGACCACCAGTGGTCCCTGAGAGGATTCCAGGTGGTCCCCAGCTAAGTTTGTTAACAAGATAAAAAGTTGGTTAACCAGACAGAAAATGAAACCAAATGGACCCTTGCGGGTCCATTTGGTTTCATTCTTACGCTCTCAAGAGTTAAAATATTCAATATCTGAATAAGACCAAGGCTACACAACTAGAAGATTAATGGTAATTTTGATCTGTATGTTAACCTGTTTTATTTCCCAAATCCAGCCTGGTATTGTGGACAAAAGCAAAAGAAATCCTTAGTTTTAGTCCTCAAATGGTGGTCCGTGGCTCAAATGCTGTGGGCCCTGGTATCGAAAAGGTTAAAAACCCCTGGTCTAGACAGTTCTCGGTGTCACTGTCAACCCATTGTTCACCTATCTATAGTGCATGTAAAAGTCAACATGTGACTCTCTACGTCGCCTCTGCTCTAGGTGCTGGATAAGTACAACCCGCCAGACCACTTCCTCCCAGAGTCCTACACCTGCTTCTTCCTGCTGAAGCTCCCCAGGTACTCTTGCAAGCAGGTGCTAGAGGAGAAGCTTAAGTACGCCATCCACTTCTGCAAGTCCATCGACACGGACGACTACGCACGCATCGCCCTGTCCGGTGAGCCGGCGGCTGACGACAGTAGCGAAGACTCCGACAACGAGGACGCTGACTCGTTCGCCTCGGACTCCACCCAAGACTACTTAACTGGGCACTGAGCTCAGTCCGGTCAATAAACTGCCACTTGGGGGGGGAGAAAAAAGGAAGAACGAAGACTGTGTTAATCTCACGTATTAAATACACATGTTCATACAGTACTTGCATTCTACTAAGACTAAAAAAAATGAGATGGAAGAAAAATAAACAAAATGTGCAATTAGCTTTGAAAGCATTTTCATGTCAGGAGAAGAAACTTACAGTAGGTCTTGCTATTATTTTTAGTTTCTTTAAAGTGGGAGAAATCGGCTGCACATGTGTTGGTTCATGTTTCATGAAACATGTACATGTTTCTAGACTTCCGTAATGTTTCCAGAGTTATGAAAAGAAACAAAAAGAAAACAAGGCTGTCCAAGCCTAGCACTGTGGTAGATATCTCCCTTCAGTTTGCGTGAATTACCTTACCTGTCCCTAGTTTGTATATAGAAACTTGATGTGCGAAGAATGAGTAGTGTTATCGTTTACTTTATTGGTAATAGCAGATGTTTCTTTATAAGAACCTTTTTAACTTAAATTACGCAAACGATCAGTGTTTCTCACTCTGCTCACGTCAACAGAAACCGACCGAAGGGAACGCCCCTTCGCCCAACACCTACGTTTGTGCACTGTCTCCATAAAGAATGTATATAATATGATTGTGCCATGTAATCAAGAAAGGTTCTCATTCCTGCATATTAAATGTTAATACATTTCTGTTAATAAATTTAACTTAAAAAGACTGATTACTGTTAAAATGCTAATTTGTAACCAGCTGTTTTTTTTTTGGAATGTTTTGTGATAGAGCAGTGTTCTGTTTTTGTTTTGTTGTTTTTTGCCATGGGCAATGAACACCCATCTAAAAAAAATGTGAGAAACCACCTTACACGAATTGGTTTGTTAAAATGTTTCTAAAATATTCAAGATCTTTCACTTTTATTTTTTTTAACCCTATCCATGAGAGGACAGTCTACAGCCTTTATTTGTATTATGACATGACCACACCACGACGGCAGATACCGTTGCAAATTAATCAATCAATCAAATATTTTTTTTTTATGTTCTACTCATATGTTTGGATGATCTGTACATTGATCCAACCTAACCCTATTCTTATAACCTCAGTAAAACAGTGCTGACAATATTCTTAAACTTAACTTCTGTAAAACTATGCCTAACCATAACCTTATCCTCAGGAAAAAACAACTACTGGACAAGAATCCAAGAAAGACCCCACCGAGCCCCAGACCCCAATCTGAGAACCATCTGAGCCTGAGCCTGCATTTACCGGTAGCTTTGTTTTTATGGCTGGTCTCTGTAGGAATCTAGCTGTCTGTAAGAGGGGTCTGTCCATGACTACGGTAATCTGGGAGAGACAGCGAAAAATCAGTTTACGACTGCAACGTATGTCGCAACTTTTTTAATATTGGTCGTGACTGATCGTAGAGGCGTCACACTGATTTAAAAACTGCTGTGACTGATACTTCTCAATCTTCTGCACCTGCAACTGTTAAAAATCGCAGTCTTCACTAACGTTCATGATAAAATGCCATATTTTCAGTCTGTCTCATTAGGAGAGCTGTGTGCAGTTCAGAAACTCGTCAGAAACCGTAAACTGCAACGGGGATCCACCAGAAAAGCACGACTACGTCAAGATCCCGCAGCAAGGTATGATCTTAACGTTCATTTTCTAGCATTTTGATGTTTATTGTTTGTTTTGTTTTATAATACATTTGCAGTATGGTTTCTTCGTTGGCTGCTGTTACGTATAGTGTGAGGCTTTGGTAAGATAGGTCCCCGGACCTATCTAAAATAGTCTGTTTTAATAACATTGAATATCAACATCATACGTCACAGTGTGATGACATGGGACATTCCGGCCAGCTTTGTGGGATTAAGGAAATCTCCCTGTTGAACTCCACCCTGTCCAGGATCAAAAAGAGACAAGGAAGGTCTTTAAAGGGATAGTCTGGATTTTTTGAGTTAAGCTCTATGAAATACTTGCCATTAATATCGTGGTGTCAACTGTATTAACTGATTTCAAGGGTCCCATGGTGGGAGTTATGCTCTGGTTTTGGTGAAATATTAAGTAGTTCCGGTCATTTTTGGGGGGTCACTGGGGGCCACGCAGTCAAAGTAAATGAATCCAAAAAACTAACTAAAAAAAAATATTAGCACATCCTTCACATCACAGGGAACTATGTATTTTGTGTTCATATCACTACACCCAAAAAGTAGTTCCATGTGATAGGGGGTTAGGGTTAGGTTAGTGAGGTATGGTGTTAAATTGGGGTGCAACACTTCATCAATTTAATTGATATTGATATTACCTGTAATATATACTGTACAATATATATTATATATGCAGTGCATTAATTATAGGCAAAATGTTTCTAAAAAAAAAAAAATAAAGAAAAAATACATGTGAGCTTTAAAAGAAATCCACAACTCCTTTGTGAGATGTGTGATATGAGCCATTGATATGATCGATTAAAACCAAAAACAAACCCGAGTATTCGATGAATCAAAAATGTGATTGATCGCTTAGAAAATGAACATTTCCAGCCCTAATCTTAAAATGTTGGCGTCCCTATTCTTAGAGAAAACATTTGTTTGAAAAAAGAATGTAAAATACAAATTTACAAGCTTACAAACAAATAAAAAGCATTTAAGTTGCCTATGCAGCAGAGATGTTTGGTTTTAGTCTGTGCTTATAGCACAGACCCCTGGCTCTGGGGGACTCTGATCAACAGAGTATAAAGCGTTCAAGTGATTAAAACCCCATCTAATTTGTCTCATTGTTCACACACGGACTGCACTATGCATTCTTTGTGTGTGCGGCACTAATAAGCTCTCTGGGGGGTGGGGGTCTTTTTTTTACCCCCACCCTCTTCTCATGGCTGTCAGTAAGACCTTCCTAGAGCTACATACATTAACAGGGTTGCACGTGTGTGTTTGTATGAGTTAGACTAGGGGGGTTGAGGGGGGGGCGCACAGGCATATGTACACGCATGTGCCTATGACCCCCCGCCCGAAACCCCCCAAGTCTAACTCATAGAAACACACACACGTGCAGCCTTGTAATGTATGTAGCTCTAGGAAGGTCTTACTGACAGCCATGAGAAGAGGGTGGGGGTAAAAAAAGACCCTCTGTTTTAAGATGGCTTAATTTGGCTTAAAAATCATTAGCATTCTTTGTAGTCTTAGCTCTTGTTCTCAGAAATAATCACAAAGAATATTACCCTAGTGGGAGTCAGGTGCTTCTCAAGGCCCTGTCTGCCCGATGGCTACAGTACTCTTCTATGAGACATTTACTGTAGATCATGTGGCTGAGTAGGGACACTCCTGGTTTACAACTGCTGGATGCTTGCACGTCTGACCCAGCTTTAGTTCCATATAGGTCTTTAAAGTTATGGATGTGTTCATTTTGCTGTAACAAAATGGAGTAGAATTTGGAATGTTAATGCACCTACAATTTGTGCAAACATCAATATTCCTGTCGTTGCATTTAATACAGTGATCGTCAATGGAAGGCGCTCCTTCCATATATCGCCGTGTCTCTATGCGCTACCTGGCATTTCTATTTGAACGCATAAATGAATGCATGTGTCCTCCTCACTCACTCATTTCTAACTGTGTGTGGAGATTCCACTAGTGATCATGTGCTGTCAGAACTACGTCAGCAACAACTTTGCTATGTCCCAGGATATCCCCTCGCACCGCTGCTCTAACCACTCCCAAGAAATAATGCACCAAGGAGCTCACAGGAAATAATTTGTGCATCGTGTACGGGCACACAATAATAGAAACTTTGAACACGTATAAGAGCAATAGTAATAGGCTATTATTTACTTTTATATTTTAGTAATAACACAGCCCTAGTCGTGCAATCTGGTCACGGCATGTGTTTTCTCACAGCTCCATCAAACCAGCCTCTCTCGAACCGCAGGCTTCATTTCTAATAAGGCATTGAGCACCCAGATGTTTATAAAAGCATCAACTTGTATTCGAGGCATCATCTCAACAGTTGGATTGATGGAGCGACTTTTCTCTGCAATGTTCAAATCGATGTACAGTATACTTTGTGCAACTGTGTAGCAGAAGTCCGGCTCGTAGATGTTGCTGCTGTTTCTGGAGTGTGACACAGTACTGCAGTGCATCCAGTAAAGTATACTGTAAATTGCCCCTAAAATGTTTTTAGTTTCATTGTGAATCATTGGTCTGAATTAGGCTTTAATCTTCCTCCCACATGTGGTCACATGCTGCCTCCCCTGCAGACCCCAGGAGAAGATCCCTCCCTCCCTCCCAGCAGTCAGTACAGCAGGTTTGATCCTGCATCCCTCTCAGCCCCTCGTGATCCACGCTGCTTAGGTCAATGGTCTGTGAGTTGTGTGTTGTCATTTGTCAATTATTGTTTTCATCTATGTGTACGCCTTATGTAGTAAGCCTTTGATCTACTGGGCCAATACGGCTGTCCAATGTAAAAATCATTTAAAAATCCATTCATATTAATCATTGTTTACATTTATGATCAGCATTTCTGAAAGTCACTCTGCAAAGTCTTGATCCTTCCATATCCATCTTGACACTTTTTCCCACGTGTGTGTGTGTGTGTGTGTGTGTGTGTGTGTGTGTGTGTGTGTGTGTGTGTGTGTGTGTGTGTGTGTGTGCTCGCGTGCGTGTGTGCTCGCATGCGTGTGTGCTCGCGTGCGTGCTCGCGTGCGTGTTCCCATTTTGATCTGATGTCACTGACACTGTCGGATGAAATTTGGACACCGTATATGTCCAAAGCTCTTTCTGCAATTTCATGCGTAGATTGGCTATTTTTGTGTGACTCTGTAGTATGATGATGTAAGGCATTCATTTATGGAAGAAACATCCCATCTGCATCATGTACATGTGATGGCCTGAAATTGTCACCACGTTTCTCCTCGCCGGGCCCACAAGACTGGTGTGTGCTGTGGCCTCTGGCCCTGTCCATTGTAGCGCTGCTCCTGTGATGTCATTGGGAGGAAAGGATTCACAGAACTTCACAGCAGGTGACTCATGTAAGCTCAATGGACCACATTGTCCTCCCGATACGGAGAAGGCATGCCTTGCTGGAGATCCACAAGCCCTGACGATCACCTGCTAGCTACAATGATCACTTTGTAGATTCACTCACAGCCAACAAATTCACTGTATTCATTGTGAAATGGGAATAGTGGGAAATAGCCGATCTGCAAGACCACAACGCATGTGACGCATATGATGACGCAGTGTGTTGTGAGCTGTATACCTATTTTGGTTTGTTTCTTTGGGGAAATCTTCAAACATGGCAAACCCCAGGACCCCTAGCTATGAGCTATGACTTAACATGACCACAGGCCTGGGCACAATTACTCACCACAGGCACCAGTGCCCTGCATTTGCCCACTTTGCCATTGCCCATCATTGTTGATCATGGCCAAAAACAAGTCTTATTTCATAATCAGCCACACAATAACCCAGTTAACCCACCGTGGTGCCATCTTGACAGCTGTCAAGATGGCACCATCCAGGGCTGCTGTGGTATTAATGGCATGTGTTGTTTTGTCTGTTCTGTGTCCTCTTACTCTAAAGTAGAGCTTCTACACATTGGATGTTCAACTCCACCCCGTCTCCATCACCAACTACAAGCTCAACGCCCCACCCAGTCCACCAACAACCTCCCCCTTGCGGACAAGGTCAATGAGTTCTACCAAGCGCCCGTTGCTGCATGTTTTTTCAGCTTAATTTACATATATCTAATATATATATATATATTTTAACTTAATAGTTCTAATGCTTCTCACCAAATCTTATTAAGTGTTGTAAATGTAATTGTATACCACTGAAAATCTTATCCCCTAATCCCTATATGGTCCCACCTGTTGAGTTGATGCAAATCCACCTGTAAATGTCCCCTGACTATGTCTTTATCCCAGCGGTTGCCAAACATTTTGGCCTGCATCCCGATTACCTTTTGACCTTGCTGACGCATTCTCACATGGAAATATAGTATAATGATAAGGGTATGCTACGGAAAGTAGCATGCTGTGTATTTTTGAGAGACATACTGAGCCCTCCACCACACTGGCAAAATACACGTTTTGGCCAGGAAATGTATACATTCTCATAATTGTGAATATATAGTTCATCATTATATTAAAATCTTACTCTGTGTTCACTGTTCACAATGTGATACCATATGTGCCTTACACAAGGTGGGATTTATTAGGCTGAAATTATTGTCAAATCCCGAATAGTACCCAATTACATTTACAACTATCCAAAAATTATTAGGACTGCTTGTGATTATGAAAGGGCATGGAACTGGTGTTGTAATAGAGGACTCGGATTACAAAAATGTTATTTTGGGGGTTGAATATGCAGGTTGTACTATTACTGTCTATTTGTAGGAGACATGGCTATAGTAGTAGTAGTAGTAGTAATAGTAGTTGCATTGCGCCACAGTGCACTGCAAGTATCCGTGCTTTCAGCAGCCTCATGTCATTAGAATAGACTGCCTGCCTGCAGGGACAATTTCTTTGTGATCATCAGCTAATTTGTTGTTAGACCAAACGGCAAACCAAGCCAGTGACTCATGCCCTGCTGATGCAGTCCAGACAAAATGAATTTATCTTATGTCATGAGGAAATATTATAGTTTTTTTTAATATGAGGGTGTTATGTTAAAGTGTTTAATCATTAATCGCTGACACTATAATCCTTTACGTGTAAGCCACGATTAATTTGATTAAAATCACTATTTTAGTCAGATCTAATTAAAAGCTAAGTAAAATCAGGCTGGAAATCCTAAAAGTCTTATTTTTTTTTGTCCGAACAAGTTTTTGTAATACTCTGTATTGGCAGTACTGCACTGGGATGTCAGCCAAAGGTGGTTTGTGGGGATTAGGAGCGTACAGTAAGAGGGAAGATTGTAACAGGGGGAGTGGAATGGAAACCAAGCTTTAGTAGAAGAGGGCTGGCGCTCTGCCATTCACTGCTGGCTGCTTCCAATCCCTACAGAGACCAAGCAGGACTTCCACCTCAGTCTCCTGTCTTTGGAATCATGTCGTCACACTGACCTGCTTACCTTCTGAGAGGCAGTGAAAGCTGCTCCTGACTTCCACCGCTGTTATTGACACTATTCAGTGACCCATTGTGTTTTTGACAGGATTATCAGCCCCAGAGTCTGTTGTGATTTTATGGTTGCATCTTCCTCCTTGTCATCTTCTCCCTCACAATCATCATCATCATCATCATCATCATCTGCACTATCCTCCAAAACAACTATTCCCATCAAAACTTTATCTAGGTAAGTTGTCATTTATTGTGATAATGTCTCTCTCTCTCTCTCTCTCTCTCTCTCTCTCTCTCTCTCTCTCTCTCTCTCTCTCTCTCTCTCTCTCTCTCTCTCTCTCTCTCTCTCTCTCTCTCTCTCTCTCTCTCAGTTAAGCATCAAATTGGTCGTTTTTTGTTTTGTCAAGAATAAATAATAATGATATAAATTGGTGGGATTTATACCATTGTGTTTTTGCACACACAGTGTGCTAATACTCTACTGTGTGTGTAAAAATCCTTTTTATGTGGTTAAGATTAAGAAAAACTACAGCTTAGTGGCACAGATTAGATTTTTTCTTTCTTTTTTTCTTTTCTTTTTTGACTAGCTGCCAACTGTGTTTGAAGACAGCTACATATTTCAATAAACTGAAATTCTGTGCCATTGCATGATTTCACATTTTATGTCACACAACTATAATCTGTATGCTCAGAACAGGTGGAAAAAAAGCTTCTCGTCTGCATTGTTTTGTGCATTATATTTCACTACAGAGGTGAAAGATTTGGGATTTGACAGGTAGACTGCTCTGCACATAAGGATATTGGATGTTATTTTGTGAGAAACCCGACTCCCTCAATTAACTAATCCCTTTAATCCGTTTCAAGTGCAGTCATTGATCTCTGTGCATGATAAATCCTTCTCAGAAAAGGAACAATGTGGGAACCTAATCTCCATGCTGTAATATGTTTTGCCTTTCTATTTTGATTTCTTCTTTTTTTTCCACCATTCGCTAGTTTGTCTTTCCCAAAACATACAACCGCAGGCCAGTTGCCTCCCATAAAGCAAGTCATTCTTTTATCTGACATGCTCATCAGAGGCATTCGACTTGGGTTATATGGGAGATATATAGCATGAAGTCGTATAAAGCAACCCCAGGCAGCTCTCAGTGCAGTTTGAAACAACAGTGTCTCTTATCACAGGAACTCATTCATTTATTATTGGTTCCATTGAGGGAACCAAGTGTCATCAAATAGTTGCTGCAGAGTGTCAGCAGTACGGTATATTATCCAAGCAAAGACGGGTATTATGAATACAGTCCTTTATTAGAGTTCCCAGCAAATTCAAAGCACCTTGCTGAAGGAATAATGAGGATGACTGTCATCCCAACTCTCTTTGATTCGGGCACGACTGTCAGTCATTGTTGCCCTTTGACCTCATGAGCTTTCTGGCTCGACTCTGGCTCACAACAAGGATTATGCAGAGGAGAGTTTTTCATTTTCTCGTATTGTACGCCGGGTTTCACCATACTGGGAGATAAGCAGTGAGCAGTCATGCTGTAGCACAGGGGTTTTCAACCGGTGGACTGGGGATCACCAGTGTCCTTGCGTGGGTTACAGGTGGTCCCCAGGTGGTCCCCAGGTGGTTAACCAGATGTAACTCAAGAGTTAAAATAAGTCTACACAACTAGAGAATGTAGAAGATTAATGGCCATTTTGATCTGTACTGTATGTTTGACTGTTTTGTTTCCCAAATCCAGCCTTGTATTGTGGACAAAATCAAAATAAATCTTTAGTTTTGGGGTCTGCGGGGCTAAAATGTCCTCAAATGGTGGTCCGTGGCTCAAATGCTGAATAAATGGTGGGCCCTGGTATGAAAAAGGTTGAAAACCACTGCTGTAGCACTATCACCACCGCCGCCCCTGCTGCAGAACTGTAGTGTTGCTGACGGGCTGACAGCGGCTCACATGTTTCTCTACAGTACCTGGTCCCGTGTGCCGGGTCGGGTCAGCTGATTACACGTGCATGCTGAACTCCCAGAAAAATGCTAAAGGGAATTGAATCCATTTCGAGGAACGGCTCATAGCTAGTATGTAAGGGCAGCAGCAGGAGAACAACATTTTTGCATCGTTAATTCGTGTTACTTTTGGGTCACTGCTGCAGGCCAAGGTGGGGGGTGGGGGGTGTGTGGGGGGCTGGTCAGACGCTGAGGGGTTTTTTCCTCCACACAGCAGAGCTCTCTGTTAGTTCTATCCTCTGGCAAAGGTGGTGATGCACAGGCGCTTTCGTCTCACAGATTCCCCGCATAGTTAGGGTCAGAAGATGCAGCATGCAGTCAATAGGGCGGCTGACATTGTTCATCATACCTGTGAGAGCGCAGCAGGACAGAGAACTATGAAATACTATGAAACAGCGTGGGCTCGAGTGGCTCTCTACTCGATGATGACGTGTTGACCCACGTGGCATCACCATCCTATCCTATCGGTTGACTCACAGCGTGGCGTCACAGCTGTGATGTCGGCTCTGGGAATTATTGCAATAACAACAGTGGACTCACTATATGAGTAAACAGTAATCGACATATAGAGGGAACTGATCATAGTGTAGGGGTTTGAAGATCTAGAGAATTTGACTCAATTATATTTATAGAAAGATTACAAATGCCTTAATCTTGCCATATTATTATTCTTGTTGGCCAGTGAGCTAGCTATAGCCCACTAGAGGACTTTAGTGACGACAGCAACTCACATGATTTTCTGCATACCTGGGCTGACTGACCTCATGCTTTGGGGGACCTTATGCTTTACGAACAGCTGATTTTCTGCTTTATGAACAACTAACAACGTGACAACTGAGATTACACGAGCGTGCTGAACTTCAAGCATAAACAAAAGGGATTCATATCCGTTTTCTAGGAATGGCTCATGACTAGTGAGTGGTTCACTGCTAGAGGGGGGTGGGGTCAGGATTGTCTCCAGAGCTCTCTGTTTGGTTTTGCTTCTGGCAAAGACCACAGACCGTAGGAAGGTAGTGACCTTATTTTTGTCTCAAAGAATCATCATACATACTGTATATAGACAGAGGAAACTGTTCATGGAGCAGTGTTTTGAAAATCTTGAGAATAATGCCTTTGATAACCTATATTTAGACAACTATGCACCCATCTGGAGAGCCAGCGAAATCCAAAAGCGACCTCGCCCGCGGGCCCGGTTTCAAAAGCGGGCGCCCGCTTTCACAAAAACGGGCGCCCGCTTTCACAAAAACGGGCGCCCGTTTCACAAAAACGGGCGCCCGTTTTCAAAAGCGGGCGCCCGTTTTCAAAAGCGGGCGCCCGTTTTCACAAACTAGGCTATGCCTAAACCTAACTCTAACCCTAAACTTAACCTCAGTAAACCTATGCCTAAACCTAACCTAACCCTAACCATAACCTTTTGAAAAGGGCGCCCGTTTGTGAAAACGGGCGCCCGCTTTTGAAAACGGGCGCCCGTTTTTGTGAAACCGGGCGCCCGTTTTTGTGAAAGCGGGCGCCCGATTTTGAAACCGGGCGCCCGCGGGCGAGGTCGCTTTTGGATTTCGCCCCTGCTGCCCATCTGAGCGGCTCATCCAGTGTGTGGTGTTAACGGGTTCCATGCACTGCTGATGACATCCGCTAGGATTGTCACCGTGTACTAGAGGAAAGGGGCCGATGATGTTACTTTGACACATCTATAGTCAAATTAATATCTAATCAAGCCCAGATTAGCATATTTAGTGGAGATTATGAGCCATAAGACCGTGTGTATGCATGCAAGGATTTTTTTTTTTGGCCGCAATTGCCTATTAACTAAAAAAAAACTAATAATGAAGGGTTAATGGGTTAAGTCCCTTGTTCAAGGGCACTTACACTGAGTATAGAAAGAACGGTGAATGTCACTTTTTAGTTTAAAGCTGCAATGCTCTTTGATCTTTGACAAGGTGTCCTGTAACCAGTAGTGGTCCCAACTGAAGGATCTAAATGTCTCAATAAATACGATGGAGCTTGCACATTTCAAAAGCTGCTATTTTGCATCTGTAAATCTACGATGTGACAAAATCTATACAGATTGGTCTAAAGTAATGTTTTATCAACAGAGAACAATACCATTCCACCTGTTCAGGCCACAAGTCAAAATACCAGCACTGAATCCTATGCAGAGAAACTAAAACGTTCTGTTGTTTTCCACAGATCATCAGCTCCTCGCGCGTCCTCGGCTGTTCAACCATGTATTTAGAGAACACCAGCAACATGGACATAGAGATGTCCCAAACATCTGGCCAGGGCCACCCAGGCAGAGGTGTCCTGAGATCGCCAGAGGCCGTGGCAGGGAACTTCGCAGAGTTTCACCTGCTGCAGGGCCTCACGGACAGACGGGAGGCCCAAAAGCTGCAACATTCTGCTCTTCTGCCATCAGCGCAACGTGTCTTTCACCCAGAGGGCTTTGTCCCTGTTCGACAGGAAGATGGGTATGCAGCAATCCAATCCTTTTGAAATATGTCACACGTTGATTCTGGGCAACTTAACTGCAATGGATAAAAGGTTATAGTTTGCAGAGTAGACATTCACACTGCAAAATTTTAAGTTCTTCTGTTTGCTAGCTTAAGGCCCTATCAGATCCCAGTTGGATGACGATTTCGTGGATGTCCGAATTGCCTGTGTAGCCCTACACAAACAAACAAACAAACAAACAAATGAGATCCCAGTGTGATCACAAAAGAACAATAGCTAGAGGTTATTGAGGATGTGATAAAGGTTATTGACGATGCGTGACTTCAACATTGCATTGCTGATGTGACCGATATTATGGAGATCTCAGTCTTGTCCCATGACCGCAGTATGAGTTCAGATTGAAGTTGCATCAAAAGTCAAACAGATTCCAATGGAATTGGTCCAAATCTGAAGTTAAATAAATAAAGTGATTTTCTTCGGGCATAGAGATATTGTAAAAGAAAATCTGAATCACACATGTGGGTAAATCGGATTTGGCCACATTGCAGTGTGAATGTAGCTTTTGTAGGCTTTGAAGTAAATCTCTCCATAGCAGTATTGAAAAGGATTAATTCAACAGAAACCACTAGTGTAATCTACCCTGCACATTGTGCACACTATACTGTTGATGTAGTGAACTGAAACCTAACCAGCCCTTGATAGTAAACATGTTTAAAAGAGCAATACAAACAGGTTGCTTCTTGTGCACATCCAGGTGGGGGAGGTGCTGGTAGGCAAGGTATGAACGCGTTTCGCCATGTAGGCTTCATCAGGTGCTTTGCCATGCAAAGCACCTGATGAAGCCTACATGCAATAAAACAATGAAGCAACATATGTAATTGTCCTGAGCATCCTTGGAGTGTGCGGTTCCTTCCTCCTACTGTGGAAGTTGTCCTTGGTTGCATGTTTAAAAGAGCATTCATTGATTTGGGATTTGGAAAACCCTCCGTTCCTCCCCGGTAACAAGATGTGCACATGCACACACTCTACAGTGGGGGGAAAGTGCAACAGGCCAACAACCTCTAGGCTTATACTCCACTCGGTCTTGATTGGAGGAAGGCCCGTCTCATCCTGATTTTCTCGCAAAGCCCAAACTGAAAGTAGAGGGTTTTTTTTTACCGCAGACGGTCCAGAGATGCTAATGGGTGCTGGTGCTGGAGCATGGACACCTGGACACTCATGCATGAGGGAAGCATGAGTTCAAGTCCATTTGCTGGCGGAGCGTGTGTAGAGGCATTTGGCTCACTACTCTAGCCACTCCCTGTCTCCACCCATAGTAACCTCAATTGAGTGAGTCTTGAGATAAATAATAATAAAATTCAAGCAAATTGTGCATTGCCCACTGCCAGTGGTCAATATCCAACCTGCCTGTGTGCCATTTGTGATCAATCGTGGACCTTAACTCTAGTATATTTGAACAAGCCACTTTGTTAGCACTGCTGCCTTTCTACTGTGGATGTTCATAAGTATCCTCCTATCTTACAAGTGAGAAGTGGTGAGGAAGTGTTGCCTTTATCATCATGCAGCTGTTATTGTGCAACTGTTATCACTGCCCCCACTTTGCATTGCTATGTTTGCGCCCATTACATCTGTAATTGCAGTCGAGCCACCAGCTGCATAACGCAAGACAGCATCACGGGCCGCCATTGACATTGCTCCCGACTACATGTATTGTCTTTGCCCCCATTTTGCATTCAACCAAATACATCCAACCACTCTGGAAGGCAACATGATTAACTGATCGAGTGACGCTGCAGTGCATGTTGGGTTACACTACAGGTGCATGATGGGATTTTTTTTCTCAATTACCATGTGGTAATTAATACTGTACATATATATGCCTATAGGATTTGCATTAGTGAGTAAGAGTGACAGTTTCTTAGATCGTGTGTATGGTGTACTCACTGTACTGCATGAGTGTGCCAGTGAGTCTCAGCTGTGCTGATGATGCCAGCGTGCAGGAACCTTCCAGGGCACTATGATACAGCAGGGGTGGCAAGGGGCCCTTTAATGATCCCCTCGGGTGCCAAAAGCACCAGCTGCTACCCCACCTCTCTGCCTTTGATAAAACCCTCCAACCTCTTGATTGACAGCTGTGCAAGCAGGCAGCTGAAAAGATTTTCATCGGGGGGTTATGGTTTATGACCTCGCTGTATTCTTTCAGTTTTGTTTTTATAGCTTTGGCTGTGTGTCCACTTTCTCACTTGTTTCTGACTCCCTTGCTGGCTTGCTTTTCAGACACAACTTCAGCGTGGTTAATATCATCAGAAGGAAAAGCAGCCAGGCCAACATCACAGAGAGGTCACCTCTGTTGAGAATCCCCCCAGATGACAGGTAGGTCAGGTCCTACCCTAGAATAATTGGATATACGGTATATATATATATATATATATACAGTATGTATATATATATATATATTATATATATATATATATATATATATATATATATATATATATATATATATATATATATATATTATATATATATATATATTATATATATATATATATATATATACATATATACGTATATGACATGGCCTTTGAACTGTGACAGTGTGACGTGTCTTGTTAACATAGGTCATCATCATTCATCATTATCGTGATCCAAAGTGGAAGTTATGGTGCTGCCTGATTTCACAGACATTGTGTTTTTCCAGTGTGACCTACATGACGCTGCATGAGCCAAACTTTGTGGGAGGAGAAGAGGCCTGGGAGTCTGGCTCTCTGGACACAGAGAAGAGGTACCGGGTGGGGAGCGAGGTCAATGGACTATTGCACCGCTCTGCGTCCTCTGAGAAGACCCTGGACACACTGGACACACTCAGCATGAACTTCAAACTCCACAGCAGCATCAGGTGACCAAAACTCCGCCAACATCAACTATGTAGCACATAAACGGGCCCTAACCACGTATCATATAGTGTATGCAGTATCCCATTGACTAGGGTCCCCCAACAACTAGTATGTGGTCCCCATTGATCTCTTTGACGAAAACAGCTATTTTCCCTTTTTTTTTTTTTTGCATCATAAGGAGATGCCTTAGAATAGCAATACTGCATTTCTTAAACTCCAATGTCACAATGTAAGACGTTTAAATTCTACTTCCATGAGCTCATGGCATTACATTTTCTGATATACCACATACTAAACTGCACTTTTTCACTTTTCCCTCAGATACTGTTTCAAATATTCCAAAATCGCCTGTATGTTTTCCATCGTGGTTCTCTGCACTGTAAGTGGATGAATTTGCAATATTAGGTAGCATTTGATTCTTAGAAGCACCACAATTTACTACCAGTGGCAGTTTGGTGCTAAGAGTTAAAGATCTTTTGCGAGTTTCGTGTGGTGATTGAACTTGTTTTCATGGTTTCAGCTGTTCTTCAGTATGTATCCGGACCGGGACAATCCCTGGAGAATGCTGGCAGTTTCATCCACAGACAGCTTCTGTATCCTTGACCTTATACAATGGCAGCTTGTAGCAATAGCATACAGTAGACAGGCATGCATCTCTTGTTTATAATCTAAACAAATAATCAGTTTTAAGCTAGTTGTTTTGTATTGACAATATGTATTCCTCTGTTCTTGTTAAGTCTGCTTACCTGCAAAACACACACACACACACACACACACACACACACACACACACACACACCTATCAATGATGTCTGAAACGTCTACATCCCTCCTCTGAGATACAGACTGAGTGAACAGAATGCTGCCATTAGTCATGATCAATTGTGAGGTTGAAAATAAGAGGTCCTAATTCATAGAAAACTATTGGTAGTCAAAAATGAAATGACGAATAATAATTTAAATTGAAAATATAGCTGCAAGCAGCAATAAGACGTGAACAAGCAAGCAGCAATAAGGAGTCAGAACAATACGCGCAAGCCACAGTAACATGGGAGCCTGAACTTGAGAAATACATCAGCTAATTGTGGGAGCAGGGTAGGGTTTTTGAAGACTGACAGACTCACGCTTTGGATTGTCAGTCGCCAGACTTGAAACCACAACATTCTGTTCCGAAGTCTGGCGCTCTACTGACTGAACTATCCAGACTGAATAATTTCCTTCATTGTTGTTAACAGTATGGCAGTATGACAAGCACAATAAGCCATATGTAACCCAGGGTAAAACTCAATGTAATGGTAATGGTGGTTGTCACTATTTGGCCATGATCGAGTCGAAATGGTAATACTGTGGTAATAATGTGTTATTACCATTTTTACAGTGTGTACCAGTTCCCACTAATATCCAGCAACTTCACATTGCCATTGAAGAGGAGTGGACCAACATTCCACCGGCCACAATTGACAATCTGATAAACTCTATGCGAAGAAGATGTGTTGCACTGCATGAGGCAAATGGTGGTCACACCAGATACTGACTGGTTCGGAGTCCCATACCCCCAATAAGGCAAAGAAAAATTGCACATTTAACGGTGGCCTTTTGTTGTGGACAGTCTAAGGTACACCTGTGCACTAACCATGATGTCACATCTACATCTTGATGTGGCACACCTGTGAGGTGGGATGGATTATCTTAACAAGGCAGAAGTGCTCAATATCACACATTTAGGCAGATTTGTGAACAGTGTTTGAGAGAAATGGCTATATTGTATATCTGGAATGAATTTTAGGTCTTTAAGTCCATTGCCTGAAAAATGAGAGCAAAAACAAAAGTGTTGCGTTTATATTTTTGTTGAGTATAGTTTGTGAGAATATGTTTTTGGACCAGTACTGCGACAGAAGTAGGTAGTTTTTAGAAGGAAATTATAATGAACCATAAAGAACACAGGACACTGTAAATTATGCTTAATTAAATTATTATTGAATTAATGAAAAGAAAATGAAAACCAAAAACCAAATAAACAAATGCAAATTAATTAAATTAAACCAACATAGATTCGACCCAAGTCAGTGTTTAGTCAATTGTCCAAAGTTCATCCGGGATCAGTGTCATTGAGAGTCAGTGTGTGTGTAGTCAGTAGTCAGAGTGTGTGTTTGGACATGGAGGGTCCTACCGTCAGGTTAGGACAGAAACAGAACAGTAGGTTTGTTTTGGGTTAGCTTGCCATTGTCTTCACTTTCATCGTCACCATGATCAGACGGTCGAAGAGTTAACTGGAAAAACCTGAACACAACAAGGCCAAATTAAACATCTACAATAAAACAACTAACTGATCTACAAGTTCAAATAACAAAAATCAGTATTCACAAATAATGTCAATATTATACCATCAAATCCAAACAAAACGGATCAAACAAATGTTTCCAAAACAAAACTCACCAATTCTGTTCAGATTCACAGCTCATTCATGCTCAGTACGCTCACCTGTGGGGTTTGTATGTAGGTCTAAAAGGATGTTAATCTATGTTAGTATAATGCTTTATATTGCAATGTTTGGGAAAATGTTTGAGAGAAGGAGAGCATACAGACCTGTCCCCAGCCAGTGATGTGCACCTCACTGACTGAGACAGAGTACTGGCTTTATACTGGGGGTGTGGTGTGTGTGATTGCAACCTGGTGTGACGGAGTGAATGATTGGTGAGCTCTGAGTGAGTGGTGAGCTGAGCTGTGAACTGTCACTAGTGACAACTTGGCCGAATAGGGACAGTCAAAAGATACAAGCGAGCAATTTTCATATATATATATATATATATATATATATTGTGGGAGGTCTGAGACAAATCGAGGACAGAGACAGTACCAGTGTGTGGACGCACGGTGGCGCCCCTTCGGTTTATTAACAAAAAACGTAAATAAATTGCCAGTTTTCAATCAGCAGCCAAGGATGGTTAACAGTTCAATCAAGAAGTGTAGGGGGTTCCAGAAGTCTTCGTACTGCAGGGGGCGAGAGAACAAAGTTAGGTGAGTCTACATGAGAGGTGGAGTAGTAGTTGGGGCCTCAGGCTCCTGTCTGGGCTGTCAACCAACTGATCTCTTTTCTTCTAGGGTTCGGGGGGTGGAGGCGGTATGGAAAGGTAAGTATGGTCTCTTTCAGGTGTCCGGTAAGTATTAGCATAGGTTGGGGTCCTCCAGGGGGTGGTTTTGAAAGCAGGGCGCTCAAATTACAGGTTTGAGTATTTAGAGTAAAAATACTTTTAGGAGGTAAGTAATCTGGGTAAAAGTACTTTACAGGCTATGTAATTGGAGTACAAGTACTTTCTTTAGGCGGAAAATAATTAGAGTAAAAGTACTTTACAGGCTATGTAATTGGAGTACAAGTACTTTCTTTAGGCAGAAAATAATTAGAGTAAAAGTACTTTACAGGGCAAGTAATTAGAGTAAAGTACTTTCTTCGGAGGTAAGTAATTAGAGTGAAAATACTTTTTAGTTAGGGACGAAAGAGCACCTCGTAGGGACCCCGTGGGTTCGGCCGTCAGGTAAGTGCTCAAGTAAGTATTTATACTCAATTACACGGCGGGGGGTTGGGCTGATCTACAAACTCAGTGGCAGAATAAAGGGACAAATAAAGTTCTTTCACGACGTGAAACAAAAAATATCCTCTTCAGTTAACGTCAACTTGTGTCTTCAAACAAAATCTTTATCCTTAGCGACTTCTAGGCAGTGCCGCTTTAATTCCATTAAGTGGTAAAAAAAAAAATAGTCTTTTCTTACGACCTTGGGTGGCTTGGAGATTCAGGCTTCCTCTTGTCCTTGCATCAATCCAGCTCCAGGTACGTCCAATGTAAACAAAGGGTTTTTCTCCGGGCACAGGTTACGGGGGACACAAGCTCCTGTTCGTGTTTCCAACCCCACTCGTAGTTGCCTATTAGGTTGGAGCACAGAGAAGTGTTAACATCCAGTTTACAATGTCTTTAAAAGTACACCTATCTAATAGCGAGAGTGTGTTCAGCTTACCGTCCAGAGCCAAGAAACAAACACGCCGCCTGTCAGGGTTTGAGGTGAACCAGTCTATACTGCTGCACTGTTTGTGTGGGCTTTATATAGTGCCCAGCTGCTGCTGATTGGTAACGAGCGGGAGTCGGCTGTATTAGGCGCAGCTGGCGGAGGAGTGACTTGGGAACATACACTCCCTCTATGACACGTCCGTGGGCAGGCCGTGCTGTTCCTGTTTGACCTGTTACCCTGGAAACACAGTTATGGCTCTGGATCCCCAGTGAGACACCACAATATATATATATATATATATATATATATATATATATATATATATATATATATATATATATCCTATGTGGGTGTACACTTGCCACTCATTCATCACATGATGGGAGCTTTTATATCTTGGTACCAAGTATTCGAACTTTGCACATTGACATGCTCGTAACACATCATCACATCACAGATACATGCAAGACCACCAAACCGTCTGACAATATGCAAACAGCACTATATGCACAATAAGCCATATAAAAATGGAAAACTCGCCTTGCAGAAGACCATATTTCACATGCTTCCATAAGTTCCACATGCTTATTGCTCTCACACAATCTGGCACAATATACTTGCTCCAGTGTTGCCAGAGAGAAACAAGCAGAAGAAGACTGTAGCTAGTGGCGCAATGGATAACTGAAGTAATTAATTAATAATTGAATAATTGACTGAATTGTAAAAATAACCATTAATGACTGCGTACAACCAGAAGTAACTAGATTCGGCAAAGGAGCTCAATAGAATGGGGTGAAACCAATGAGACACAAAAGCAGTATTAAAGTTTTAAACACAAAATTATTATTGACCTTGTTTGTATTGAAGCACAGTACATTTGGGTGTAGAAAATAAAAAAAGAAGAATGGGGGGCCCTTTAAGTCCAGTCAAGGTTTTAGTCTCTGTGAGTCAAGTCTCTTTCTCCTTGATGGAGAACCATGAACTACATACAAAGACTGAGTGGGTCTGAGGTGGGGTTCCTGGGTCGGCTCGCCAGGTCTGGAACCAGCCGGTTCCAGAACCATCCAATGTTGGGTCCAAGGTGTTCTGGGCACACAAAAAAAAACCCTGGCCTGGAGGGCCAGGTGTCTACATCAGTTCCCATTGTTGTACAAACAAAGCAATATAAAACATAAATTAAATCAAATATCATGACGAAATGACTTGATGTGATCAAGATCAAGTCATTTCACTCATTGATCATTTTCATCCATTTTCATTAATTTAAATTGTTTCCATATTAGCATGCTTTTAATCTTTAGTAGCCCTACTTAATGTTTTAGTCATCTTAAATATCTTTGAATCAATTCATGAATTCATTTCTCTTAACTTAAAACCAACTTTTAGCTTGACCAATCATGTAAACAAAATGATTTACCTAAAAGTATCTTTTCAAACAAAAATGCCAATTCAAAACCACATAATGAAATCAAACATAACTCAAAACAATTGTAAATAACTCAAAATCAAATACATCAAATAATCAAATAAGTGAACCAATGATCAAACTAATGATACCAAGCCAACTAACTCACCGCTGAGTGGAGTAAAGTCTAGTACAAAGGAGTTGTTGTGGAGAAGAGAGGAGCTGCTGCACATGTATCAAACATTTCGGCCATCTTGCCACAGAGGGTGAAGATGGGAGTGGAGTGAGTGAGAACTGTCATATGTGTGAGTGGATTGCCAGGTTGGTGGAAGGTAAGCGGGTTGCCATGTTTGTCAGAGGTAAGCGGTTGGCTGGGTTACAAGACTCTTCACAAAGCAGCAATTTTCATTGGCTTATAAAAATGTCATTTTTTGATGAAAACAAATTTGCTTCGGAACTTTTGTCCGGATGGGGCCAAAGTTCTCATGTAGCAGGTGTCATGCAAATTGATCAAAAATCCAGGCAGAAAATCAGGCATGAGCACTTTTCAAACTGCTTAAAATGGCAGACACTCTGGGGGTGGAGCTTACCGGTCAAAGTTACAGATGCGTTCCACATGAATCAAGGAACATGTAGAAACAAGTCCCATGATTTTTGGCCAAACGAGGCCCGAGTTGTGGTTATTCAAATGTTTCAGTTTCAAAGAATTGTTATAGCGCCCCCATTTGAGCAATTGGAGTAAGACTGGTTTTGCTGCTATTTGGCATCCCCTCTACAAAACTGTAAAATATCAGAAGCAGATTACGCTGCATGTGTAGATTAGGGGCATTAGAATCATTTTCACAAACGAGCAATTTTCATTGGCTCGTAAAAACATCATTTTTTTCACTAAAAACATGATTCACACCCATCCCATGTTTGTATGGCTCCAAAGTTCATGTGTAGGTCATTGTTATGCATTTTGATCAAAGATTGTAGGAGAAGAGACATTTTAACTGTTTTACATATAATTCAAGATGGCGGTTCATCTAAAGGTCAGAGGTCAAAAGTCAGACTACAAAAGTTGTTCGGCATAAGCAGACGCATAAGTGAATATAAGTTACATTTCTGAGAGTCGAGCAGTTCATGAGTTATAAGTGTTTAAAGTTTGCAATTTCAGTTGAGTGCTATAGCGCCACCATTTGACCAGTGGTCACAGGCTTCGCATCATCACCGTTTGGCATCACCCTCTACCAGATTACCAATTTTCGCGAAAACCGACTGCACGGTTCAGCCAGAACAGCTATTTCTGGCGGAAAAAGAAGAAGGAGAAAAGCAGCAATATCAATTAAGTGAACAAGTCACTTCGTGACTGCTTGTTCACTTAAAAATAATCAAGTAAAGTCAAATACAGATAAACCTAATCATCTTGCCACTGTCCCCATCACATTTCCCACCATTTCCCATCATCACATGTGTGACGTAAGGAGGCGTCTAGCAGACGGAATGTTCACTAATTGAATGTTCCAGGGCATTGAAAGAGCATATTTCAAAGAAAATGGCAGGGCAGCATTGTCAGACGATTGTAACTCTGTGCTCCAGGACATTATGGGCTCCATTTTCGTTACCGCTAAACCCCTTATCCCTTAACTTTTTGCCTTTTTAGACTATTAAAAAACATTTTTCAGTAGTTCAAATGGTCAGTCTACAAGCTCACAACGTGTTAATAGATTGACATGTTGAAATATTCCAAAAATTGTTTCAAAATAGTAAAAACGAAATAAGGGATTCGGGATAAGGGGTTGAGCCCTATTTCTCCCTAGATTCCCAGTATTTGATTAAGGATCAAAACTATAAACCATGTCATCCTTGAGGGCCACTGTCACACTTAGGATCCTGTCTTTGCCCTGCATGTGCGAGTGGTATGAGCTGCGTGACGTCTGGCCCCTCGCAGCGTCGTATGTTCGGACATACAGAGCAGCATGCAACCCACTTCGAACTCCAATCTGCGAACATTTTGTTAACAATGAGTGAACAAGTGTTGACTTCAACGTTATCCTGCTGCCACAGTGTTTCCTTGACAGCTGACGCACCACAGCCATGAACCTGACCAATTTCCGCGACAATGCCCTGCTGAGGCTGCAGGTGGGAGGTCCCTTCACGGGAGGGATGGTCGACCTGACCAATCAGGAGTACGTTCTCATCCAGGTGGAGCAGACAGAGGAGGCGGGGCCACGGAGGAGGCGGCCTCAGCAGGTAATGCAACGATAAGGGCTTCAGTGTTGCCAAGTGCCAACTTGGCGCATTTGTCGCTATATTTAACTTTTTTTCTGACACCCCCCCATAGCGCCAAAATTAATGAAAAGCTCCTCGCGGAAAATCTAGTGCTTTTTGGCTGGTGAGTTAGGCCGAAATTGGTTGACAGACCTCAGAGATAAAACCCTAATTTTTCACCATTTTTTACTCCTATGACAGTGGTTTTCAAACAGGTGGTCCCCAGGCTAAATAATGGATAGTTGGTTAACCAGATGTAACTCTTTGAGAGCGTAAAAATGAAACCAAATGGACCCGCAAGGGTCCATTTGGTTTCATTTTTACGCTCAATAGTTAATATATTCATCATGTGAATTAGCGCAAGTCTACACAACTAGAGAATGTAGATTAGAAGATTAATGGTCACGTAATGGTCATTTTCCCTTCTAGGCAACCTTCTAGCACGTTCTAGTGCATTTTGGAGGTGCCACTAGCGCATTTTGGATTTTGGCAGTTGGCAACACTGGAGGGCTTACTGGAGTGTTGCTGCAGCTTATGGAACCATAACTGACTTGAGTGTTTCTATATTGTTTCTGGTGAACAGGTGATTCATAACTGGACCATACCTCTGCACAGTGAGCGAAGTGACCAGATAGTGATGACGAAAACATTCGAAATGCTAAGCAGGTACCCTGGAACACTTTAAAGTCATAGGGCTCCATTTCCGTTACTAAAACCGTTATCCCTTAACTTCTTTGCCTTCTTAAACTATTTCAAAAAAACATCTTTCAGTAGTTCAAATGGCCAGTCTACAAGCTCACAACGTGTCAATAGATTGACATCTTGAAATATTCCAAAATGTTTTTCAAAATAGTAAAAACGAAATAAGGGATTTGGGATAAGCGGTTTAGCATGTAACGAAAATGGAGCCCATATTATTTTATATCATCTTTCACTGGTCTATTATTCACAACAAGCATTCCACATAAACGTCTCGAAACAACCCAAATAAACTAAACAAACTCAACTGAACAATATATACCGGTACAACATTATGCTGTAACCTACATAGTTCTATCTGTCCCTGGCTCCTGCCAAAATGATACAGGCACTGGAAATGTACCAGATTTATATCGGGGGTAACCAGTTTTGTAGTGGTACTTTTAGAAGTGGCTGGATGCCTCTGAAAGGGGAATTCCCCCATTTTATTATTTTTTTTTTGAGAGTGTACAAATGTGAACCAAATGGACCCTAGCGGGTCCATTTGGTTCCATTTGTACACTCTCAGAAAAAAGGAAACTCATTAACATGGTGAAACACATCTTGATGATGTCATCAAGATGTATTTCACCATCCTAATGATTTTTTTCAGACCCAAAAATATTTTAGATGTGAGAAGTGGGGGGACACCGTCCCCCCTCCACTACACCCCTGGGGGTAACACCAAAACCTATTCTGGATTACGTATTGTACAGTTTGTTTTGTTAGATTTCATATGCTACTGTATACTTGCATTCAGGTAGTATTATGTGTGTGTTGCTGTGTCTTCCTAACAGTGGGAACGTCCTCATCTCGGTCCAGGCGTTCTTACAGGACAGTGCGGTGGTGCCTCTCTCCATGACCCACCAGTCGCTCTACGTCAACGTGGAGACTCAGGTGGCCATCGCCGGGGTCATCCTGGCTGGCGTCTACGTTCTCATCATTTTCGAGGTAAAAGGCTGCCACTAGTGACAGAGTGCATGTGCTGCTCGTACGTCTTTCCCCAAACCACTCTCCTGACTATAGACTGACACAGTGACGCATTAGATCATGATAAAGTCCACAGACCAAAACAGCAGAATAAAAGCTATTAACTCCTTGAATGTTTAAGCACTTGAACCGTAGCGAACATCTGTCAAACAATAGCAGCTCTACAAGTTCATGCACTGTACTGTATGTATGTATGTATGCATGTAGAGCTACTATACTATTTTCATGAAGGATCTGTTGTAGAGGAAAATGGTTAATGGTCATGGTTGGTTACGCCTCCATGTCGCACACACATACAGAACTTTGTACAGTGTGATATTTTTGCACAGAAGCATCTCTTTATCTTGCCTGCAAAAACATATTAATGTTCCCCATACACATCAATATGGTTTTATCACAAACAAGCTGCATCCGGATACCCGATAATGCAGCTGCCATCTCTATTATTGCAGCGCATCTCAAATGAGTGTCAATTAGAAGACCTAATCTCCATTAGCTGGACTAAGCTGGGCTGGCAGAGACTAATACAGTGACAGCGCAATCAACAGCAGACCCAGAGAGATGGCAGAATGTCAGGTTCTGTGCAGACCATCAGGACAAGCATCTGCTCACCTTGAATATACTGCCAAGTGAAACGGTGTTCAGATCTTACTTGAAAGGACAGCTAATAATCTATATCTGATGCGTGCATACAGAGTGACAACAAGAACAACCTAATGATTTCTAGGCTAGAATCATAAACAAACCAGGGTGAAACCCCTGCCCTCCAACAGAATACCCTTAAAAAATCAAGAGCGGATGATTTGAATATTTTAGGTTACGTAGGTTAAGGTTAGGTTTGGTTAAATTAAACTGTATGACTTTCATGGGTCTATCAGCCCTGTACGTCTCTTTTTCACTCGACACCAAATAACTGGCCTGCAAACACACAATGTGATGCATGCCAATGTGCTGTGAACTTTTAGAATAGAATAGAACAGAATAGGGACACTAGAGCTCATGTGATTGACGTTTTCATTGTAACACAAAGAGAACCGAATACATTTACACATGAATGACTATTCCTTCCGCAAATTTCAGAAAAATTGCCTATATTTTAGATTCCCTGTACTGCTCTTTCACCTCTGCACTGTCAAATAAAGCAGACATATATTTGAATTTTAAAAGAACAAAAGGAAAGGGGCAGGTATCTTACTAGAAGAGTATACAGTACCTGACAACACAGACATACTGCAGCTGAAAGAAACTAATCAGCTTTGGCCGCCCACAAATCTGTCTATCCATCGTGGTTTCTGTCCGACATCTAATAGCCAGGATCACTTTGTTGCGATGCCATTATACAAAAACTATTGTGGATCTGACTATTGCAGGAAATGATATCCTTTCTTGTCTGTATTATTTTGCAAGGAAAAGAACACAATAGTGTATCAGCTTTGTTCTGAATGGTCCATTATGTTTGAGAGATGGCATTTGATGCAGGGTGCTTCAAGCTTAGTTTTTCGAGGGGTGTCACAGTGCGACATGTTGTGAGCTGTGTTTGTCTATTATTTTTGATGCGCGACTAATAATAAATCCGGCTTCAGTAAATGATGCATTTACTGTACCACCAACCTGCCTTCTACCATTTAACATGCTTTTATCCAAAGTGCTTTACGGTGTACGTTAAACTCACCGTCTCACCGATGGCGGAGCCATGCAAATCACCAACCTGTTCATCAGAGTAGAATGTCTTCAGTATCTAGCTCAATGACACTTTAACACCTGAAGAGCTAGAGAAATCGAGCAAGAACCTTTGGATTCCTGCTCGATTTGCTTCCTGAGCTCCTGCTGCCACTGATGTTGGTCTGTAGTCTTGATGTGACCAATTATGTCAGTGACCCTTACAGCAACATCTAGGTGCACAGTATAAATAAGGGTGCTTGTTTTGTTTGGCCTATAGCCTGATTGCCAGTTAAGACGCTTTAATTAATCTAGTGATTGCCAGTTAAAACGCTTTGATTAATCTGTCTGATTTCTAACAGCTTTAATGGTTCTGTGCAGGGTTTACACTTCCACTATCACACACAGCGTGGAGGATGGGTTTACTTGTTAAACATAATTTGTCAAGGAAGGGGGGGGTGATGAAAGCCTAATAATGTAATAATATTACATTAGATTATTACATAATTTTGTTCACTAGGTTATATTATAACCTAGTGAATGGGGAATCTGTTCTGGCCTACTGTTTAGTTGTTGTTTTCCCACATGTGAGACCTAACCTCTTATCTTGGGTGTTATATGCACACACAGTACTCCATACTAGCTATTTTTACATTATCTAAAAGTACTGGAGTTCTTTTTGTCTCGTTGCAACTCTCTATTCACTTTTCTTGGCCTTGTACCAGTGTCTTTATTGTATTGTCAGAAGTTTATTAATTGCACTAGGAAGATAAAGGTCCAAAGTCCTGGGAGCTTTGGTACACAAAGCAAAACAAAAAAGCAACAACCATTAGCCAAGCAAGAATTAAGGTCAAAGCAGTAATTATTCATAAAAGTTTGAAGTAGTTGACATTTATGTTGCTAGTGGGATTCATACTGTTAATCTCGATTGCAGCTACAAAGAGCCACAGCATTCACCAAAGTACATGAGTTGACCTACTTCTGTGACATTTACTTGAATGAAATAAAGATGTCCAGAGAGCGTTTGGGGCTTCTTCTACATGGTGGTCACATAGTCACAGTCACAGGCCTCAATTTTTGCACATCAATCATGACTGTGGTGGGAAAAAATGGTCTGCGTGGATGGGTAAGAGCTACTCCAAAGTCAAGACCTTCATGAAATAGTTTGCTGTAAATTCAATCATTTGCTATCCAGACTTCTGTCACAGAGGAAAAAAAGGGTGCAATATTTTTACGGTATTTAACAGCCATGGTGGCTATGTTTTTCAACATCTCTGAATTCAACATCCCTGAACCCGCAGCACGTGCATGTTAGTAGCTGCAGAGTTTTAACCCACAGCACAGGCTAGTTGAAACCAGGGGTGTAGTGGAGGGGGGACACAGGGGGGGACGGCGTCCCCCCACTTCTCACATCTAAAATATTTTTGGGTCTGAAAAAAATCATTAGCATGGTGAAATAAATCTTGATGACATCATCAAGATGTGTTTACACTCTCAGAAAGAAAATAATAAAATGGTGGGAATTCCCCTTCAGAGGCGTCCCCCCACTTCTAAAAGTACCACTACAACACTGGTTGAAACGTGCAGCGCATGTCGGAAGTGACAGTGTTAACAAAATGAATGCCTGTCAGACTGTTAGTACTATTATGTCTGACAATGTCACTCACAGGTATTATACTTGTAAGGGTGAGAAGCTGCCTTGCCTTTAAAGTGTGAGATTGCGTGCACCCGCCTGGGTTTTTTATGTCTTAAGGAAGCAGAGAATCATTGTTCCAAATCAACATCTTGCTTGTTGAGTTTGACCCACCCCACAGATATGGCTTATAAACGAGATAAGCAGGGGTCGTTGAAGGATAAACAGATTGAGAAACAGTTGTATACGTATATCTTTTATATCTTTTTATATCTATTATAACACAGAATATTGTTTTGGTTGTTGTTTTGTCTTTCAGATCGTCCACCGCACGCTGGCTGCCATGCTGGGCTCTCTGGCTGCCTTATCTGCCCTGGCTATCATTGGCGATGTAAGACTGCTCTGTTCCATTCTATGGTTGTCTCTATAGCAGTGGTTTTCAACCATTTTCATACCGCGGCCCACTATTTATTCAGCATTTGAGCCATTTGGACCACCATTTTGATGACATTTTAGCCCCACAGACCTCAAAAATAAAGATTTCCTTTGGTTTTGTCCTCAAAAAAATTACCATTCGTCTACATTCTCAAGTCTCAATTAGACTTGGACTAATTCATATGATGAATATTTTAACTCTTGAGAGTGTAAAATGAAAGCAAATGGATGCACAAGAAGGGTCCATTTGGTTTAATTTTTACACTCGAGAGTTACATCTCGCTAACCAACTTTCCGCCATTTAACTGGGGACCACCTGTAACCCGCTCAAGGACCACTGGTGGTCCCGGGACCACTGGTTGAAAACCACTCGTCTATAGGGTTTGATTTGTTAATCAAACATCAAACAAAAAAGTAGAGGCGGGATACATTAATACATTTTAACTGACATAATGATCATTGACATTATGTTGTATTTCAACAAGACAAATTTCAGTGTAAACTGACAATAAAGTCGTATCGTATTGCATCGTATGGCATCGTGTCGTATCGTATCGTACCGTATCGTACCGTATCGTAACATCTTTCACTTTATTTAAATAAATAAAAAAGGAAAAAACATTAGTGTATCGCTGCCATATTTCAAGGCTTTTTACGCTCAAGGTGCGTTTTCCGTGTCGAACACACAAAGTGTGCAGCGAACGCGTTGTGTCTGTCTGCATCTTCTATGGAGACATGTTTCTTGGAAAATGCGTTGAGTGACCTGTTAGATGCGTGTAAGACTTGCATAGACCTTGTATAGACCTTTGTGAATATGGCAGCAATAGCACCCCATAGTGCATGTGTGCATGCGTGTGTGCACATGGGTGAGTACCCACATTTACCACAAAAAAGAAGAAAAAAAATGTTAATTTGGCATCATCCAGTCAGATGTTCTGAGGTACTGTATGTGACCGTGGAACAGTAGAAGCACGTTAGCCTATTGACAACAGGCTAAACTGTCTCAAGCATGACATCTGGCACCCCTTGCGGCTGCTAATAAGTGCTTACCACACCAAACTGTTGGTAAATCCCACTAATACTCTCACCCAGGGGAAAAGCTAGGATTGTGCAGGAATAAAACGCTCTCATTCACAATGGTCACTCACAAACAAAAGGTGAATAGTGTTCAAAAAGTGAATAATTATAATAAATTATAAATTCTTAGTGAGAAAAGCCTTGTCTAATCCCTGTGTCTGCTGTGTAGAGGCCCAGCCTGGTAACAGTGGTAGAGTGGATTGACTACGAGACCTTGGCCCTGCTGTTTGGCATGGTGAGTGAGACTCCAATTAACCATGATGAATAAGTTCAGTTTTACATTGTCTACAATTCTCACATTCTTCCTCAGACTGATTGTGGTTTGCATTGCAATACAACATAATTTACAACTCGTTCATGTTCTTCCCCAGAGCATTCTTAACTGCATCTGAATTGTTTCTATAGAGCCAAAGCCCTTAGTGAGCCAGTCTCCATAGAAACACTGACATCCAAGTATCAAATTGAGCACAGTGTCTGAAAAAAGCTCCATTGTGTGAGACCGGAACATTAGAACCACAGGCTGTTACCTGTGACCAGTCACAAAGAATGTCACAGATGTATGCGTCATAGTAATCTCCAGCAAAGAAGAGAATACATAGAGTCCCTGTAATTGGGCTGTATTCTTGACAACAAACTGTCAGGTGAAAGCATGGCAACAAAGCCAAAAAAGCAATTCAAAGAACAAGATTCCTGAGCAGAATTTAGTCTTGTGTCGTCAATGTACTCTAATGGACTCAATGGACTCTTGCAAGTGCTGTAATTCAGCCCTCCTTTATCTATGCTTCCACCTCCTGGTTCTCCAGCATCCCAATTTTAACACTAATTGCTTTAATCTCCCAAAACAAACTAAATCGACTACTTCTCAGCCTTCTCAGCAGGGGTTCTCAACGTTTTTGGCTGCGGACCCCCAGAAATGTTTTAGCCATGTCTCCAGGGGCCCCACAAATTGTCCCCTACAATAACCTCAATAATAGAGAAAATGTATACTAAAACCATTCCATTAATGAACGTAAATACTCATATGTGTACTATGTAAACTCTCAATTTCCATGTTTCAACCATTTTATCATCTGGGACAACACTACTTCTACTTCCGGTAGAAGACAGAGTTAACCAATTGTGAATGTAATCTGACTTCACATGATGGGGCAGCAGAAAGAGGAGTATTCCTGCCTCCTCTGCACACCTCAGTGAGGAGGAAACCTCCTCTCTGCTGCCCTATATGGCGGAGTCAGGTTATTGTAAATGGGCCTGATCTTCAAAATTGTCATTGCCCGCATACTTCACAAACTACCTCAAAAATTAAAGTGAGAACACCCACAACCACAATACTTGAAAAAGTGCCCTTCTGGCACCAAGTCACATTGTGGCCACCTGGTGGCGCTATAGGCCAATGTGAAAAGGGTGCCATTTTCTTATGCCATTGATGGTAAAAAATTGGATGATTCGAGGCATTTTCTTCCGTTCATATTTGATGGGTTTTGTTCAAAATGGGCCAATCCTGCAAACTTTGGATGGCAATTATAGACAATTAGGATGAAATATGGGTCAGAACCGTCTTGAGCACATGAGTAATATGAAAGAATGTGTTTTACAAATGTGTTTTACAAAGATCAACCTCCTGGTGGCGCTATAAAAAGTTGAAGTAGAAAAATACAGGTCAAAGGTTTGTCACTGTCCTCCAAGGAGGGTGCTATCCCTTTTGTATTGAGTGTTTAACTGTTAAATCAGTGTTGGGAATATTACTTTACCTTGTTGATATATTACTTATTAATTATTACATTCATTTTAAAATCAATATATTATATTACAATACTACTGTCTGAGCAGGTTTAATATATTAATATTACTATTACGTATTACTTAAATATATAATTTAACATTTAGTGTCACTATTAATCAAATATTATGTAGGCCGGTGCTATACCTACAATACAGTAAAGCAAGCGCACTTGGCTATCTGGACAAATCCATATGAAATTTTGAAAAAACGTCACTCCTGAATAAATAATTTATAGAAAATAAGTAATCATTTAACTTTTGCAGTTGTCAAGATAATTTCACAAGAACATTTTCAACAAGACAGATTGACAGAAAGTAATATTGAAAGTAATGCAGAAAGAAAAGTATAATATATTCGACTGTTTTTGTTAAGTAATATATTTATATTACAAGTTACTGCATTTTGGTAATACATTATGTAATATATTAAGTTATGTAGTGCACATGTCCCAACTGTATGATTAACTGTTAAAATACATTAACAAACTAGATGCAAGACACTTCTCATACAACAGTGTCGGGACGTGCTGTGAGCTTGTAGAATAGCCAGGCAAGTAGCCTGGCTAATCTGCATTTCCAATGTAAAAGGAACAACTGTACCTGCATTTTTGTTTTCAGTAATATGAAAGTAGATAGGAGGACAGCGGTCCATCAGTTACAGTATGTGTGATTCCAGACCAGGTATAATAATAAATGAATTTATGTATAAATATGTATTTTATTAATTTCTTGCAGATGGTGCTTGTGGCCATATTTTCAGAAACTGGATTCTTTGACTATTGTGCTGTGAAGGTGAGTTGGAATTACAGTATAACATTTTCACCTTTGAAATGACTTAGAATGTGTTGAATCAATGAAAGCAGTGCTACCGGTATTTTTGTCATTGTAATTGGTTGTACAGTTGATAAGGGGGTTACACAATAATTAACAATAATTAATCCATTTTTCGACAATACTATCAGGGCATGGCATTGCCAATAATAAGAAGGGGGGAAATAAAATAATCCCTACTCATTTTTGAGCAGTGCCTAACCGCTCCATTATGTAGCATTGTCTGTCTATCTCTCTGTCTCTGTGTCCATCTATCCGTTCCAGCTCTGCATGCTAGTCCTCTCACAGTTTTTGATGCACATACTATACATGAGCCATATATCAAATCAACTGGAAAAATCGGGATACATGTGCTATAATTTTGCGTATCGTTCGGCTGTAATCGCCATTCGAAGTTAGTGGGAGGAGCCTATTTCATAAAGAACAACAAACCGAATGTTCAATCTACTCCAAAGTTGAATCACATGTTGAGGGTGGTTTCATCAACACAGAGCAATTCCATTTACATCCATAGAGGGAAACAATTACCGGTACCCGTTTTGTTGCAAAAACATGATTTTGGGGAGAACCATCCAAATTACTTACACATGATCACAGGGGAGACTTGACAAATTGCTTAGCAAAATTACTGGGAGAGGCCTCGGCTTGCTGGGGACCCCGAAAAGTTACTTCATCGACTGTTTTGGATACGGGGTGGCATGCCAGGACCATGCTGCCCCCCAAGGGCGTGTTCCTGGGGAGTCTAGATGTTCCAGTTTCCATTCACCTTGTATCCCTTTTGGCACAGCTGCTGTACAGCAACAGAACAATACATTTATAGTTGCACCGCTCTCTTTACACAGGTGTGATTTTTTCCCCCCATACTTGTTTGTGTAGAACCACGGTTCCCTCCGTTTCTTATTTCACTTCTTCCCAGGTTCTACTGTGTTCATTCCTGTGAACAACAAACTCAGGACTCTCAGATGTAATCCTAACCCGCTACCTTCAAGGAGGGCAAACACCTTGTCCTTCAGCTTTGAGACCCAGAGTAAATAGAGGGCTTGTGCAGCCTCATGAATTTTAAGTGGATCCTGGACAAGGGGCAATGCTTTACAAATTAAAATTCAATTTTCGGGTATCAGACCTCTGACACATTCTCCACTACACATGGTCAGCCCCAGCCACTTGTGTCATTTGTGTGCCTGCGCATGATTGTCATTTGAGTGGGTATTCTACACATGTCCTTGAAAACCTACTGAGAACACCATCAAAGGGCCAATTTGGTGTCGAGTGCAGAGTTGCGTGTAACAGCGTTATTAATAGCGGTGTTATATAACGAGATTACATTTATTGGTAACAGAGTAACCTAATGAGCTATTTTTTTTAATTTAGTAGTTAGTTACTTACTTAGTTACATTTCCAAAAAGTAACACATTACTATAGTTTGTCCCAATTCATTTTCTTAATAAATTTAAAAATAATAAAACCTAGCGTATGTTTCTCCTTCTGTGAGTGTATAATGACTGAGCGTTGTCTTCATCCTTACTTCTGTGAGTGATGTGTATAGTTATCCTCTGTCTGCACATCCTAAATAAAAGTACTGTCTAGCTAGCGTCTAGTGTGAATCTTTTATTTTGAAGAGGAAGAAAGAGGATGTCCACTTGTTAACCTGGTTTGTGCAACCCAGCTGTACAGACATGGTAAAACCATGCGTTTTGGGCTTACTGTAAACAATGTAGGCTACACGCTTATGGAATTACACTAAACACGGTAGATTCTGCGGCTGCGTCATTTGGTTAGTAATGGTTAATTCATTGTATAAACTTCACCCATTCCACTCATTTCCATGGTTGGAATTCTCCTGTATATGATTTGCATTCTACACTACCAATACTGTCACTAACTGCGAGTTTGGCCGCCGTGCCTTGCCTTGTATACTGTCTAGGTCATATGCAGGTGGCGAGGATCCACAGTTGTGCAGCCAGGAGCTGTTGTTGGTGTTGTTGTTGTTGTTGTTGTTGCTCCTCACGTGCGCCATGGCGCGCAGCATGGAGAGAGCATCATGCTCTGTGGCTGGTTGGCCACTTGCTCATTGTTTAGCTTTATTCGATTCAACATGTCGTGCACCTAAAATAGACAATCTATGTGATGTGTGCTTTGAGATCAGCTATTTTTTGAGAGGTTTTCGTAAATTTGAAGACATTTTTAGATGCCCTGTCACAGAGAGTAGCTTTGTGGGGAGACCAGTAGCTTTGTTTTTAGCAAAGGAAAGAGAATTTAGTGGTTTTGGACTTTAGTCTCAGATCAGTTCAAACCCCGCTCAGACAGACCCGGTAATGTCTCTGGACGGATTGCTTACGTCACGGCTTATGTACTGAGATATCTACTTGTTAATGAAGTTACTCATCATAGGCATCTCCCTTGCAGGCATACCAGCTGTCCAGAGGGAGAGTGTGGCCCATGATAATAATCCTCTGCCTCATTGCTGCCATTCTCTCAGCCTTCCTAGACAACGTGACTACCATGATGCTCTTCACCCCTGTCACCATCAGGTACTGCTGGCTGAGATAACCACTCCTGTTTCGTAGTGTTGATTTGACTGCATTCCGTGTTGATCACTTCCCCCCCTGGTCCGTTCTGAGGTGTCTTGTGAAAATACTATATAGTCACAGAGCTTATTCAGCGGTTTTCAACCTTTTTAATGCCAGGGCCCTCAATTTATTCAGCATTTGAGCCACAGACCACCATTATAGCCCCACAGAACCCAAAACTAAAGATTTCTTTTGCTTCTGTCCCACATTATGGATTTGTGAAACAAAGCAGGCAAACATACAGATTAAAATGACCATTAATTAATCTTCTAGTTGTGTAGACTTGGGCTAATTCAGATGATGAATATTTTAACTCTTGAGAGCGTAAAATGAAATCAAAAAATGAAAACAAATCTGGTTAACCAACTTTTCATCTGGTTAACTTAGCTAGGGACCACGTGGAACCGTCTCAAAGACCACTGTCGGTCCCCGGACCACTGGTTGAAAACCACTGATCCAATTTCCATGATAATCAATCTTACAGTGCAGAGGTTTCAAAAACTGCAGTGCTACTGTAACATCCTGAATGAGATGCGTAAATGTATGCTGTTAGGTCTTACTATGTACATCAGTCTTTAAAATCCACTGTACATGTGTGTATATGGGGTAATCCTTCCCTTCCGTTGGCATTCTTTCTCCATTGCCATGTAGCTTATGCCTATAAAAGGCCAGCTAGTGTTCAGAGCTTCTGTATACAACTGA
Organism: Benthosema pterotum; assembly: GCA_039105355.1. Taxonomy (NCBI): domain Eukaryota; kingdom Metazoa; phylum Chordata; class Actinopteri; order Myctophiformes; family Myctophidae; genus Benthosema; species Benthosema pterotum. Next base: position 22,710,418 of record CM076979.1, read on the forward strand.
AGTGAATGAGCTGATCATGAGTGGGGCGTGAATAAATACAAGAAAGGAGATTGAGAGCATCCAAGAACACGTAGGGGAGTTGTAAAACGATGAAACACGTGAAACCACGTGCAACCACTCACACCACCTGACACGTAGCCATAGCCCAGGCCTATACACATGCATGCACACACATGCACATTGCCCACACAGCACAAGACAGCACAAGAGAATCCATGACAACCTTAGACCTAGACATTTGGTCCAATTAAGATTCGTTATCTCTGGGAACCATGACAAAATTTTTAATGTTAGACTTGATTTTGACCGATATGGTCTGTAGTTTGGTCTAGAATTCCTTTACTTGTGCAGTAGGTGTAGCAACTCTGGGCCAAAACAAGCCTTCTTTTACGTCTTTACTTTTTAATATAATAATGGTGAAGATTAACTATCAGTCATTTAGCTCTATAGTTCCTAGCTGGTCCAGATAAATGATTGCATAGCTGGGGATCCTTATCATGCTATTTTGAAGATGCAGCTGTGCTTAGTGTTTATGTGAAACCAGCTTGTTGTATCCACAAGGCGTTGTTCTCTCTCTCTCTCTCTCTCTCTCTCTCTCCGTCTGTCTCTCTCTCTCCTCTCTCTCTCCTCTCTCTCTCTCTCTCTCTCTCCTTCTCTCTCTCTTCTCTCTCTCTCTTCTCTCTCTCTCTCTCTCTGTCTCTCTCTCTCTCTCCCCCCCTCTCTCTCTGTCTAGGATTTCCTGATATACTGTGCCATTTTGTTTGTGATTTCCGATTACTGTAATCCTGATAAATGCCATTATTAACCTCCTGCCATCCCCAGCTTATTTTGGAACAGTCAAACTAACAGTCAAACATTATGATGATAATGGCATCTATAAAAAAGGACCATGAACAGTTCTATTTAGTTGTTTTCTACAGTCTATGTTAAATTAACAAAATTAATTTCACTGGGTAGTATACAGAATTTGTCTACTTGCATGGGGAACATTAACACTTCATCACTACTTTAATAGTGCTACTTGGATGTTTACCTTTGGAGCATCGGCAAACTATTTGTGCCTTTGCTCCATGAAATTACCCCCCCCCCCCAAATAATCTGATCGTTCCTTCAAAACAATGTCTGTGCCATGAGAATTCGATTTTCGAGAATGCGTTTTTCAAAATGGTTTGATTGTCCCAAAAGATTGTTGTGTTGTCATGATTTGATACGACCCAAGTTGGCTTTGTGTGTGGTGTAATCATCGTTGTATATATTATTTTCGAAAAGTCAATGAGGAAAATGAATGGGGTATCCATTTCTGGAACAGGGGCAACGTCACAAGGGGGCGGGACTGCTCAGGTCTATAGACCACGGGCGTAGACACGGGGGGCCAGGGGGACAGTTGTAGCGGGGCCCAAGCCAGGGGGGCCCACTAAAAGCTTGGATTAATAAGGTTTATTTGTATTGATTATTATAAAAATACAATTGAACACTATATTACCCTGATAAACCGAATGAGTGGCGCAACAAAACATAATAATGAGTTTTGGATTTCAAGGACTCCACACATTGTATATAACGTGTGTCCCCCCCCCCCCCCCCCCGCCTCCAGGAAGGGGAGCCCATGTCAAAAAGCTGTGCAGGGGGCCCAGAATTGGTAGCAACGCCCCTGCTATAGACTATTGACTTTAATTAGTCCCAGGCTTCTGGGACTAATTTTAGCAGAAGCCTTTGCGCTCTAGGACCAGCGACGACATCATAGACCTAAGGTGTCATCCAGATCGCCCGAGAAATCTGATTAAAATGAAGATAAAACGATTAAAACACAACTCAACTCGTTCTTGGAAGGGAAGCTGTTCTACTGCCGAAACGACTAAATTGTCCTTTGGAATAAAAGTGTCATGAATATAGCGTCACAGATGTGTCAGTGAACTACTATACTACTATAGAGTGTGATGACCATATAAGGAGTTCCTCCCTGTCCCTAGTGAGCCCCTGGGGGTACATACCCCCCCACCCCCTCCCCCCCCCCCCCCCCCCCCCCCCCCCCCCCCCCCCCACTGTAGAGTGTGTGCGTGTGCACATATTGTCACCAGGGGGACCGGAGGGTTTTCCAAATTACCCAAATTACTGAATGCTCCTTTAAGTCAGGCAACCCTCCCATGCTTTGGTTGAATACAATTAAAGGGGCATTCCACCCATTTTCATGTTTTCTTTTTCTGAGAGTGTACAAATGTGAACCAAGGAAAAAGGAGGTCTTAAAACCAAAATCATTGACTTGGTGAAACACAACTTGATGTTATCAAGTTAATGATTATTTTCAGACCTCTAGGAAACACAGAATGGGGGAACTTTTTTATCATATCCACACAACATCTCTAAAGTATATTGATGACATAGTAAAATGTTGAAAATGGGTGGAATTCCCCTTTAAATATAATTATTGAGCTTCATGTCTTCTTATAATGCTGCAGGTTATGTGAGGTCCTTAATCTGGACCCCAGACATGTCCTCATCGCTGAAGTTATCTTCACCAACATCGGCGGTGCTGCCACAGCCGTGGGAGATCCACCCAACGTCATCATAGTCTCAAACCAAGCCCTGCGTAAGGAGGTAAGCACAAATATAGAATTTGCATAACAGACTCTGTTCTAGCCACTGACACATTGAACCACTAGTAAAGTACTGGTTACTAAAGACAGAATGACCAGAGTTTGATTTGTAAAAAAAAAAAAAAAAAAAAGGTTAGAAGGTAATCTTCTGACCTCTCTAGAGTAATCTCACTCAATCATGGACATTTGCACCCAAAACATTTCTTTTACTAAATTGTTAAATTGTGATATAGTGGTTATGTTCCCTCACAACTGACTGACTAACTTAGAAAACAAAAAAGGAAACAGGATAGACGTGTGTGTGTGTGTGTGTGTGTGTGTGTGTGTGTGTGTGTGTGTGTGTGTGTGTGTGTGTGTGTGTGTGTGTGTGTGTGTGTGTGTGTTGTGTGTGTGTGTGTGTGTGTGTGTGTGTGTGTGTGTGTGTGGTCTTTCCATGCCCATTGTCACTTCTGTTTTCTTTGCGTACGAGTACGCCTACTCCAATTGTCTCCATTGTAATCAGTGGTATGGTAATGAGCCAGAGAGACTGTCCTCATCACATTATTCTCATGATGGGAACAGAGCACTCTAAGATAGAATGATAGCTCCCATCAACGAGGCCCACTTTTTCTTCCCACCCTTTTTTGCCATTTAACACATGCTAATGATTTTGGACTTGTTGTGGGGCGATGAATGATAATCACAGAAAGCTATATGTGAGATGTGAAACGGTGGCGTAGATGTCCTTGTCCAGCACTATCAATCATGAAGATAAATGGCTTAAACGATGACCCGAGATTATTACTATAGTGATTAGTACTACTGACACTGGGCTCTGTGCGCCCTGCAATTTTAATGAGATGACCGTCACGGACTGGAGATAATTTTTGTTTTTCCTTATTCGTGGATACGATCCACACTTGTAACTAAAAATCTGACTAATTAATGAGATTTTCTCTATTACATCTGCTGCCAAAACAGGGATGGTGAGTTGAAAGTGATTATAAGTATTAAAGTGTGTGGCATCTGGCAATTCAAATTTTGTCTATTTATGCCACTTTTTGCATGCCACCTTTGTAATATTATGGAGGGTCTGTCAGGAAATCACACAATAAGAAAACAAACTTAAATTCTTTGATTATACATGATTAAGATTAAGCCGGTTCCAAATATCAGTTTCAGTGCATTTTTGTGAATTGCCCAGCCTTGTTAATACCAATGCAGTATTTGGCACCAAGGCTATGTAGATGTCACTCACCACATTATTTGAAATGGCTTTATTTGTTTTTTACATTTGTCATCAATTGTACAAATATGAAATGGATGTGCACAGGACTTTCTAGGACATATCTGCATGTCTAAATGTCACCCTTGATTTACTTAGTGTGACATGATTGTTTTGAAGTGACTCCCACTGGAAATACATTGCCTACATGTGTAGACATTTGTAAATGCACTGAGCTGTATGCAAACCCTCTTCTTGGGCAGAAGATTGCAGATTGCAGGGTGAAATTCTTGCCCGCCTTTCTTATGAGAAGCCAAGCTGTCCTGTCTACTGTCTGTGACTCTCTGTAGCTGAACAGTAGTGGACTAAGTACTAGTGATGTGCGGGCCGGCCCAATGGTGGCAGGTCCTGCAGGTTGTCCCGCGGGTCTGGTAGAAGGATCAAGGTTTTCGGCACAATTAACGGGCTGCGGGCCAGGTAGCCTGATTGTCAGACAATGAGCCATGGCTCAAGTAAACTGCAACTAACCATTACAACACCAGACCATAGAACCCAACAGAGTGGGCGGGGTCTATGGGCTGGATCCGGCTAGGCCGGACGGGCCTCCTCCCAAAAAGGACGGAAAAAAACATTCTGGTACCTAGCTGTCTCCTGAGTCTATTCCTCCTGAAAGCATAAACTCCTTCTATTGTTCATCAATGTGTGTTGCTTATGAAAAGGGGTTTAGCCCCTGCCAAGTCAAAAGGCAGGGTGTGTGTGTGTGTGTGTGTGTGTGTGTGTGTGTGTGTGTGTGTGTGTGTGTGTGTGGTGTGTGTGTGTGTGTGTTGTGTGTGTGTGTGTGTGTGTGTGTGTGTGTGTGTGTGTGTGTGTGTGGTTGTGAGAGAGAGAGAGAGAGAGAGACAGTGACAGCTGTCTGTCTCTGCTGACGTCACACTCACTCACAACAGTTTTCTGAGAAAGATTTATTTTTCCTGCCACTTTATCATGGCACCATGATAAATTAGATTTATCACAAAAGCCTCCCTATGATTTTGTAACCCATTTTTCCACCTGTTATTATACCATTTCCCTATGATCCTGGGTGCTACTTTCTAGATCTGCCAAACTGGGGAGAGCCCCAAACTGAGCTCAGGCTTCCTTCAATGGATGAAGCGTGAGCAGGCCGCTTCTTATTCCTTTTCCCCTCCATCAGGCTCGGTCGACCAGGGGGAGGCAGTATAGAGACCAGGACCTTCATTCATTTGGCTGTACCATATCTTGGCAAAGCAAACGTTCATTGTGGGATACCGGTAGATCATAACCGTTTAATCATTAGTCATATGTTTTAATATTGGCGTATACATTGTGTGTTAACTCATAGCCAGATGATCATGTCCATCTTTTGGCTGAATTCGTTTCAAGCATGACATCCATTGACTTTATCGTATGATGCTGGTGCATTCTATAAATAGCAGATCTGCAAGCTCACAATGCCTCACTGAACTTGTAGATCAAATTGTCTCAGCATGCGGCAGCTGCTTCATTTATACTGTACCTTGGTAGCGTAGCAGTGAGAGTGGACCCTTTGCTCACGGAAAAGATTTGCAGCGACTTAACTCATGGTGGACCTGATGTAATGGTGAGGTAAAACAGGCAATCCCAAATGCACATCAAGCCCTTTTCATATCAGTGTCCCAAACGCCCACACTCATAGCAACCATCTGCACACCATTATAGATGCTTCATGCATGTACTGTACCTGATGAAGACCTCGTAGGACCAAGTTTTTCACTCAAGAAAGCCAATCCAATATTTACAAAATATTTACATTACACTATTTTAAACCTACAATCAAGCTACTCATGGTACTTCTGATGACCTTAAAACATAAGAATATTCTATGATATACTGATTATTGTGAACATACGTCAGATTACTATGAAAACCTGTAAAAACCTGTCCCTCCGTCCGTCTGTCAGGTCACTCCAGTATATCACTTTGGTCATCAGACTGTTACTCTATATGTGGTGCCTGACCTCTATTCAATGTGTTGACCGCATAAAACCCTGGACACTCAAGCCATGCTCTTTAGACCTACATGGCTAGACGTGTTTAAACCCTGTTCACTGAAGACACTTCCTGCACCAGCTTAGATCTCCTGACCTCTCCTTAGATCTCCTGCACCCCCCCACCCCCACCCCAGGGTCGCTTCTTGCCCTAAGGCGTCTCACTGGCGTCTCACTGGTATAATACCATAATACCGTATTTAACCTGTAAGGTTAAATCAGCAATGTCAACCGCTGACCCACCGCTTGCCTTTATACTCAATCACTGTACTTACAACTAGTAGATAGGCCTACAGTATGTTGTGGGTCAAATATTACTAAACTCAGTCAATGTACAGGACTAGTCGTTTTTAAAGATACAAGCATACGTGCAGTGCAGGCTTGTAAACAAGTATTCAGGCATATATAGAAAGTAGCCTAGATTTTCTTTTTTTAATATCAATGCATCGCAGTGTGACATTTTTAACTTTCAGAAATGTCCACAGAAAAAAGTAAAAAAAAAAAAAAAAAAAATAGCTGCTAGTACAAATACGCAAGCGCCATGAGCATATTTATGGGCCATTTTAAAATCATAGCATGAGTGTCACCATTCAGAAATGCAACATGGATAAGACACGATCCATTCAGATGATTAATATTTTAAATCAAGAAGTTACATTTGGTTAACCAACTTTCCATCATTTAGCTGGGGACCACCTCGAATCCTCTCAACAGCCACTGGTGGTTCCCAGACCACTGGTTGAAAACCACTGAACTACTAGTGCCTTCACTGGACCGTTCTCATATGCCCCTATAGATTTACAGAATGTATAATATTGTGGAAAAAATTGCCTTCCGCGACAGTGTGATGTGAGTCTGGCCAACGTGCCGGGCTATCGTAAGGGTCCATTTTGGTTCTATTTGTACCCAGAGGCCCCTCAGGACCCCACATTGACACCCAATATATCACTTTGCCGGGCTATCGTAAGGGTCCATTTTGGTTCTATTTGTACCCAGAGGCCCCTCTGGACCCCACATTGACACCCAATATATCACTTTGGTCATCAGACTGTTACTCTATATATGGTGGTGCCTGACCTCTATTCAATGTGTTGACCCCATAAAACCCTGGACACTCAAGGCATGCTCCTTAGGCCTACATGGCTAGATGTGTTTAAACCCTGTTCACTGAAGACACTTCCTGCACCAGCCTTAGATCTCCTGACCTCTCCTTAGATCTCCTGCACCCCCCCACCCCACCCCCACCCCAGGGTCGCTTCTTGCCCTAAGGCACATATGTCAAACTCAAGGCCCGGGGGCCAAATCAGGCCCGTGAATGAATTATCTTTGGCCCGCAGGATGATATTGAATTAGTATTAGAACTGGCCCTCTGGTATATTGCACACACCATGATAAGAAATGAATGCAACTAATTGTTTTACTTCCTCAACTCAGTCTCATTTACTTTCTCAATTAACTCAGCACTTGGTGAGGATCATAGAAGAAAAAGATTTTCCCAGAAAAATAGCAGGTGTTCACGTCTCATAGCGCGCCACTCTGTGGCGCGCTATGAGACGTGAACACCTGCTATTTTTCATTAAAACTTAAAACAGTTTTTAATGCAGGCAGTTTCATCTTTACAATTGTCTTGCCATTAAGAGACATTAATTTTTGAAGGGAAATTACTCTTTTGCTGTTTGGCAGTGACGTCATTGTAAACTGGTGTTGAAACACACACCGGTATCCTCCGACCATGCCTGTGTCTCGTGTCTGCCGTCTGCGCTTCGACTCTGGTGAACTCCTAGCCTGGCCACCGGTCCTCTCACTGCCTGCATCCTCGGAGAAAGCCTAACATCAAGATTTGATTGATTGGTTGATCAGCGCTATTGACACCATTTTCTCCACCCGAAAGTCGAGAGCCGAGGGGCCGACATGCTACGCTCGTCTCGCCCGGGACAACAACAGCCCCTGTTGATCTGGGAAAGACTGTCGGTGAGATTGGACATTTGCCCGTCTCGCCTGTGAGAACAACAGCCCCTGTGGATCTGGGAAAGACTGTCGGTGAGATGGAGATTAAACATTTGGATTACTAATGGTTATCGGATTCCTGGCGATTGGGTTGGGCCTGGTTCTGGTATACTGGAAAATTCGACGGGTCAAGGAGCCCCCACTGTACCCGCCATGCTGATTGGAATGGGGAGTTGCGGCTGAGAATTAAGGACGCTGAATGACATCACAGCTTGTCTCGCCAACCCAAGCTGAACGACCGATAAGACTGAAGAGGGAGCAGAATTGGCTTTAACCCTCGATCTAAATTTCTGATTCACAGTAAATTGTGATTTGACCCCCCTGCTCCAAAACCCCTCTCATGAAATGAGAATGCAACCAGCGAGGGACAACGTGCGTGGCCATGCTGGACAACTCAGAGTCTAGCCTCCCCCCCCCCCCCCCCCCCCCCCCCTCCTCCCCGCACACCTGTGGATCGAGCCTTCTCCTCGGAGTTGCTCTATCTCACAGTAACATAAACACTGACACTCTCACACGCTTTGTGCCTGGAGGATTGGACTGTGTGTCCTCCGAATGAACACTCGGAAGACTAAACAGACTCTTGCTTTCCACCGTAGAGTACAAACCAGACGATCTTAAAAGGCCTCGGAGCGTGAACTGATAACTACACATGCTGCCTCCTACCCCCTCCCTCCCCCTCTGCTTGTAACTTGTCTGTCTAATTGAGGTTGTTTTTGGAATGCCATGTACTTGTTATGACTCAAAATGTGGGCCTATGACATGAATATTGCGTTCTTTTTTTTGAATCTCTCCCCTGTGTCATCCCACCCCACCCCCCACCCCCCCAGGCTGTATCTATGTTGGCGCCGTAGAATGGCAGCCTCGCTCAGTACAACCTGGGTACCCCCCCTCCCCCATGAGCAAAACAAATTCCTATCAACACCTGTTGACATGGCAATAAAGTTCTTGAATCTTGAATCTTGAATCTCTGGCCCTCGACTTGAACCAATCTTGGCCCATTCTGTATTTGGGTTTGACACCCCTGCCCTAAGGCGTCTCACTGGAGCAGCAAGAACGGCCTCTGAGAACACACTCGTGTGTGCGTGTGTGCGTGTGTGCGTGCGTACTCCTGTATGTCAGTCAACATACAGGAGTACTCGCTTTTAAAGATACTAGGACCTTACCCGTTGTGAATATATGAACACGAAATGATCTACGGTGTGGTTAATGTGATTTAATATCAATACCAATAATGTAAGTATTTTGATGAAGTACTGCTGTAGTTGTGGATACTTGATCATGGGAAAAGGGGAAGCAGTCATAGCAAAGCAAGGTGCACAGTTAACTGGTGATACATATTTTGCTTGCATTAAAGTAGGTGTTTGTGTGGACATCATGAAACCACTGGTTTAGAAAGTGGAGGTGGTGAGTCATAGTAACACACACACACACACACACTCCGTCAGTGTCGCACGCTGTGTGCTTGTGTTTCCGGGGACCACCAAACGGAACAGTCCCTAAGGGGTCCTGATCCTTCCTGGGTACCTTTTAATGTGCGCATCGCATGGCGCAGCTAGGGCAGAAAACCGAAGTGAGTAGCAGTGAACTCGGCTGCAGCTTATAGGAGCTGCGGGCGTAGCGAAGTTGGACATTGTTGGACATGTGCGGGTAAAAAGTGGCCGCGAAAACAAACTAATATCTTCCAGTTCGAACACAAACTGCCAAAGATTTACATGTGGTTATTAATTTAGCCTGGGGACCAGCTGCAATCCTCTCAAGCAACTGTCCATCATTTAGCCTGGGGATCACCTGGAATCCTCTCAAGGACCACGCGGATCACTGGTTGAAAACCACTGTTTTAAGCCATTATGCCACGTCCCTACTATTGTGTAACAGCACCCGCACAGCTGACACGCCGCGCAGCCGACACGCAGCGAGGCAGATAATCGAGGCTATGTTTTATTTCTTCATTGAGCGAGCAGCAGAGCAGGCAATGCAAGGCGTTGAGCGAGGGCCGGCGATTCGTTGTAGTCGTTGCGCTAGCGTCTCGTGTCCATGCGCTTCTATTCCCCGCAATGATATTCCATGTTGGGTCGGTGTGACGTGTGTGATAGGGGGCGGGTCGCTTCCCGCATATAAAGCTAATGGGGAAATTGTCATGCACAAATAAATTCATTATAAATCAACGGTGTGTTAATTTGGCAAAAGGGCTTCGTCACTCTCTTCATGATATTATGGTGAACGGCTGTGTGAAAGCTTACAGCGATTGGTGGTGCCATCGCGAAGTTGTTTGTGTTTCAGACATTCATTCAGACGGACGGACAGACAGACATTTCCTGGATTATAGTATGGATGTGCATATGTGCAAGTTCAGGCTTGTAAACATGTAAAGTATTCAGGCATATATAAAAAGTAGCCTATTTTTTTAATATCAATGCATCGCTGTGTGTGACATTTTTAACTTTCAGAAATGTCCACAGAAAAAAGAGAATAGTGAAAATAGCTGACCTACAAGTACGCAAGCGGCATGAGGATATTTATTGGCCATTTTAAAATCATAGCATCACAGCATCAGTGTCACCATTCAGAAATGCAACATGGATTAGACACAATCCATTCAGATGATGAATATTTTAAACCTTGAGAGCGTAGGCATGAAACCAAATGGACCATTTGATGTATTTGGTTTCATGTTACGCTCTCGTTATATAACTAACTTTCCATCATTTAGCTGGGGACCACCTGGAATCGTCTCAATGACCACTGGTGGTCCCCAGACCACTGGTTGAAAACCACTGAACTGGACCGTTCTCACATGCCCCAATAGATTTATGGAATGTATAATATTGTGGAAAAAATTGCCTTCGGTGACAGTGTGATGTGAGTCTGGCCAACGTGCCGGGCTACCGTAAGGGTCCATTTGCACACTGTCCATTTTGGTTCTATTTGTATGGCCCAGAGGCCCCTCAGGACCCCACGTTGAGACCCTAGCTGTGATATAGAGATGATGCCCAGGGCATCAGAGCGCTGATCTGAGATGACGGGTTATCCTGGGTTTTATCCTCCACTGTCCCTCGACTCTCTCGTCTGCTTCAGCTAGATGTGTTGTATCCGGTAGAGGTCACTGTTACCAAGCAGTATTATTGCAATAAGCATGCACTCTCTCTCTCTCTCTCTCTCTCTCTCTCTCTCTCTCTCTCTCTCTCTCTCTCTCTCTCTCTCTCTCTCTCTCTCTCTCTCTCTCTCTCTCTCTCTCTCTCTCTCTCTCTCTCTCTTATACAGTGTAATAAATGGTCTGGATCATGATCATGATGACAGAATCAGCTATTGCTGTTGTTGTAATGTTCCATGTTTTTTTTGTTTTGTTTTTGTTTTTCCTCCAAGTTTTACAAATCGCACTCTGAGAGCGTGATGGGGGTAATGACGTGTAATGATGGTGTGACATTTTATGGACTTACTGTGATCTCAGATGACGTCTGGACAAAAGCAGCCATTTCTTTGCTACAGTATATGCAGGCAGTGAAGTCTGGGCTCCTTGCCAAACTAGGAGCCAGGCTGGAAGTGAATTACAATAAGGATGCAATTACCAGCACCCCACTGGCTCCATGATAGAATTCTTTGCTTTATTCCTGTCATCTCCCCCAGGCTACCGGTGCTTCGTCTGTCTGTCTGTCTGTCTTTCTTTCTTTTTTAACCACTTTCTAGACCACTTATTACTGCCGCGTTGAAATCCACCTATCATCCATTCTTCTGTGATGGAGGCCTATCAGAGGTTAAATTCCTCTTCTGATACTTTTTTCTGAAGTTGCGCTGCACGCAATAAAGCCCAATGTACACTTTGTCATGCAAAGTATATAGGTGTCCCAAAAATTTGCCTATCTACAGTACAAGTATTACTATTATCCACTTTGTCATGGAAAGTGTATAAATTACACACAATAATAATATCATTCATTAATTGACAGCAGAAGTAATTAATCAATGAGGCTCTTAATAGATTGCTTTCCACATGAACACAGGATTGTTTTTCTTGGTGTATATTTATTTGCAATTATTTTTCTGTAAACCGATCTATTCCATTCCATTTCTAGGAAGGGCACCGAAACTTTAAAAAGTATAATGGTGAATTGAGCACTTACTGGCTGCACAACCACGTCCAATGTGTCAATATGTTCTATGAGCTTGTAGATCTACCGGTATATTTTTGACCATTTCTAAGAATATATATATATTTTTTAGAAATAATAATTTAATAATAATATTTTTTATTTTTTTCTGTATTTCTCATCAGGGGATCGACTTCGCTGCATTCACTGGTTACATGTTCCTGGGAATGTGTCTCGTCCTCCTCACCTCTTTCCCTTTCCTACGGATGCTGTATTGGAACAAAAAGCTATACAACAAAGAGTCCATCGAGATTGTGGGTGAGTGCCATTAACTCAGAGAGATCGATGATGAGAGGTGAATGTGATGAACATTTTGCTGTTACCAGAGCTGGAATGTGTTTAAACACATTCAGGTCATTGTGTGTGCTAGCCAAAGAGGAGTCCAAGAGGGAAAGTGTAATGCTGCAAAGAAAATGCAGTCAGAAATCATATTTGGAGTGGTGCTATTTGTCAGAAGTTTTGAATACCGGTAAACCAATGACTCCCAGGGGTCTATACTTTTATCCCTTTACTTAGAATCCCTTGGCGATACATTGTGAGTTTATAGATCAGCTATTGTTGCCAAATGATGTCCTATTATCACATACTAAAGTCAAGTAATCACGTGATGATGATGATGATGAAGATGAAGAAAGTGCCCTCTGGTTGGCAAAACCTTTTCCCCCTCCATCTCAGATAATTTCCACATTATTCCCATTATCCTTATCTGATGGCCATGTCATTCCTAGATATGATGTTGGTGCATTTGGGGGTGATAAGGAGGGTCATCTCTCATCGGTCACAATGTAATATAGTATGTATCCTCCAGCCTATTTCCGTCTCCACTATGTAATGGATTTTCTTCATGCCCAGTGTGTGGTGAAAAGGTTGCAACTGTATTAATAAATCTACTTAATTAGAAAGATATATTATTATCAATGTACTGTGAATGCACAAACTCTCTGCATAACCATCTACTCGTCCCTCCATGGGTTTCCTGCATATGTGGAGAACGGCACAACCTCAAACTTGAATTCCGCGAAAACCTCAGGACATATGACAAGACATATGACAATCCCCATATAGCAGGGGTTTTCAACAGGTGGTCCGGGGACCACCAGTGGTCCCTGAGAAGGTTCCAGGTGGTCCCCAGGCTAAATGATGGAAAGGTGGTTAACCAGATGTAACTCTTGAGAGTGTGAAAATGAAACCAAATGGACACTGGTGGGTCCATTTGGTTTCATTTTTACACTCTCAAGAGTTAAAATATTCATCATCTGAACTAGCACTACTTAATTGAGAAGTTTACGCTGTTGTGTTGGCAAAATACAGCCTGGAATTGTGGACAAAACCAAAAGAATTCTTTAATTTTAGGCCTGTGGTGTGAAAATGTAATCAAATGGTGGTCCGTGGCTCAAATGCTGAATAAATGGTGGTCCCTGCAGTCAAAAAGGTTGAAAACCCCCATATAGGAAGCGTCATGGTGTCTTAGATTGGGCTGGACTCCCACATTTGGACATAGCTAACACAGAACTCCATCTGCACACTGCTTAGCAAAAAAGGAAATGACTAAAGATGTAATATATATTTACAGTATACCAACTGTTTGAACTGGGTGGTAGTGGGTGTATTGTGTTGTTGAAACAGCGCCCCCTATTGGTACGGTAAACATAGGTACAGGTGTCCCAGGTCAGCACTCAACAGCCATGATCTCTGAGATGATCGCACTGCCAGCCTTGGCAGGAAGAGGAAGAGCACTGTCCATGAGGTGTGTGGTGAAAAAAGGCTATCTTGGCTGGAGATTTCATCCTGGCCTTCTTGTCTGTGCCTTCGCGGGTCATTAGAGACCTGGTTGAATGTGGATTCATTCAGCTGGACTCAAAGGAGAATGAGAACAAGCGATTTAAGTACTATCTCGAGAAAGGCTATACAAGAAGACCGCAAGTCTCATCACAAACAGTTATAAAGCAGGGTCTGTTCTGTTGAACGGTGACCTTGATGTCCGTGAAATATCAATATGGGAGGAACGTTGGCATTGCATTTCAGCCGATTGATGATGTGCTGGACTTCACTTCCTGTGCTAGGGAAGCTGCGGAAGGCCTCAGCTGCCGACCTCAAGTTGAGATCGGCAACTGGACCAGTCCTATTGACTTGTCAGTAGTTTCCTGAACTCCCTGCAATCTTGGTGAGAGCCACCAGTTAGGCCTACAGCTGTTCACTGTGAAGAACACCTTGGCCCAGCCTCAACAGTCTGGGCCCAGGCACAAGAGGCACACTTTTATTTACGATCAAGCAAACAGTCCTGAACTCAGGGCTAAGAAGACATGTCTGGCGCAGTCTCCCTTAAATAACCAGAATTAATGTAGACCACAGTGAAGTGCGTCCCATTTTTTTTTAGGAAGTAGTTTTCAAATTCAGAGCAGGTGTGCCTGTCCCTTTCCTGTTACGTCCTGTTGTGTGGTTTATCTTTGCACTACAAGAGTCTATATACAGTGTGTGTGTATATATATATATTAGGGATGTTGAATGATTAAAAATTTTAATCAAATTAATCACAGCTTCAAAATTAATTTAATCATGATTAATCACCATTCGAACTATGTCCAAAATATGCATGTTTTCCGGAAAAAAAAAACAGAATCTGTGAAAAAAAATAACCATATATCTTTAAAATATTTATCAAAATAGGCGATCTTCAAGCCCTCAATGCTTGTAGATCCTCCAGCTATACTCTATGGCTCTGGTTACAGGGAGACACAGCTATAAGTCTCCGTAAAACCGTGCTCTACCCATTTCTTTCAATGAGAAAATGCTCAGTGGGTTGAGTCAGTGTGCACATGAGTTAATTGAGTTAAAATTTTTAATCAGATTAATCAACAAAATTAATTTAATCCCATTAATTAACTATTTTCAACAGCCTTAATATATATATATATATATATATATATATATATATATATATATATATATATATATATATATATATATATATATATATATATATATATATATATATATATATATATATATATATATATATATATATATATAAACCCCTGGATATGTATAGAGTTACAACCACTGCTGTGTATAATTAACTTAAGTTAAAAATTGTGAACTATCCCTTTAAGCCTTGTGTGCTCAAAACATTTGCCCCTTTTTGGTCCTGCAGTTTGTGGGATTTTAGACACAGAAGGCATATAATAATGACAAACTCACACAGCAGGAGCATTCCCATGAAACCGACTATAATATCCCTGCCTGCCTCTCTCCACCATGCTGAGAAGA
Source organism: Benthosema pterotum (assembly GCA_039105355.1). Lineage (NCBI taxonomy): Eukaryota > Metazoa > Chordata > Actinopteri > Myctophiformes > Myctophidae > Benthosema > Benthosema pterotum. Next base: position 22,725,680 of record CM076979.1, read on the forward strand.
GTGCCGCTGATTGACACGGTGGAGTCTCTGTCCCCAGCTGTTCACCAAACCCTCATTTAGGACAGGAGAGCTTTGGGGACAAGCGGCGGTGTCGCGGTGTGCCCTGGGCAGGTTGAAGGAAGTCACCGCTGAGCTCCACACAGACGGTTCCAACACAGCTCCCCCGTAAATCCCTCCCTGTGGAGCCCACCACCTCCGCATGCCAGCATCCTTTGCTTCCTTGTGTGCACACGCGCACAAACAACACACACACACACACACACACACACACACACACACACACACACACACACACACACACACAAAACTGAATCTAAAACCCCCATAGTAATTGCATGGATTCAGCAAACAGAAATGTCCACTCCCCGTGTACTAATTAGTTCCCGTAAAGCAGTGGTCTGGCGATTTAAGTACTATCTCGAGAAAGGCTATACAAGAAGACCGCAAGTCTCATCACAAACAGTTATAAAGCAGGGTCTGTTCTGTTGAACGGTGACCTTGATGTCCATGAAATATCAATATGGGAGGAACGTTGGCATTGCATTTCAGCCGATTGATGATGTGCTGGACTTCACTTTGGACTTCATGTTTACACTCTCAAGAGTTACATCTGGTTAACCAACTTAGATGGGGACCACCCGGAACCCTCTCAGGGTCCACTGGTCGTCCCCGGACCACCTGTTGAAAACCCCTGCTGTAAAGGCCACCTAGCAACGCCCCGTCCAGTTTAAGGCACCTGCCGATTCCCACAATGGTGATCTTGTTTTTGGGAGCTGTATTCACAACGCCGCAGGCAGCACATTGCTGGTCAATGCATCCCTACTCGCATCAGTCCCTCCATTGGGGGTGGAGGGGGGGGGGGGTAAACATGGTAGTGACCACCCGAAACATCCTTTCGGCTGGAGGGATGGAGGCACGGACCCCTCAGCTCTCCGCTGGCTCGGCAATGCTGCTGAGAAATAGAGCAAAGCAGCAAACACACAAGCTGTGGGGATGTTGACAGAGATTTGTCACATTGTCAGAGAGACATTCACCTATTGTGTCTGTGTGTGCGTGTGTGGGTGTGCGCGTGTGTGCGTGCGTATGTGCGTGTGTGTGCGTGTGTGTGTTCCACTCCTGGCAGAACTCAAGCATGAGATCCTGGTGTGGAGACAAACAGCCCAGCGCATTAACCCTGCCAGTCGGGAGGAAACGGCCGTCAAATGTCTCCTGATGCAAAAAGTCTTCAACCTGGAGAACCTGCTCCGCAAAATGATGAGGACCTTTCAAAGGTATACATACCATGGATTGCTCATTGTGCCAATTGCGTTTTATTTTGGGACCATTTTTTGCTCACATTTGTGGGTTTTTAAGTGTGGTAAGAGCCGCCATACTGTGAAACAACAAAAAACAAGTACAACTACGTTGTACATCAGACTTGCGCGCTGCGCACAAGTAGGCCATGGCCCACTCATGCCTGAGCGGAGTGGGCTAATACTAATGACATTAGCTATAAAGGTCTTCCTGCTAGCTGACTCTGTCCAAGAGGCCAAAGGTAAGAGGGGCGACCTTGCTTTGCTTCCTGACTCGAGATAAAGGGGGGCTATTCATTTCCAATGGTAGAATGAACGTGAACACAACTTATGATCCTTTCCTTAACTCCATGGACACTGAACTAAATACTGGACCCGATCATCACAGGCCATATAGTATTTACAAAACGGACAAATTTGTCAATTATTCTTTATCCTACCAACAAACTCACATGGTTTGTAAGGAGTCAGGAAGAGTCTCTTTGTAATCTGCAATTTCACGACAGATAGGAGGCTCTGACAGGAGAAAGCCATGACTACTTAGGAGACCATTTGTAGGCTTTGTAGTCCATTTCGCCCATAGTGGCGCCAATGCAAGGTTGTGTATCTTTGACTCTGTGTCCCTGTTGTTCAGATGTCTGTGTTTCCTCCACCTCCCTGGCCTCTTCCCTGTGGCACTAGTCCTGAGTGGATGATTCTGTGATTAATCATGATTTTTGGGTTGTGGTATCTAGTTCTGTTATGGGTAACGGTGATTACTTTTGTTTCTATGGACTGTGATATGGTCAGTATCTATGTGGTTCATGTATTTGGAATGAATTGTAGCTATGTTAATGTAAGGCCTATGTCAGGTTCTGCTCTGGGGCTTTGTTGATATCTGAACTGTGTCTCGGTGCACACATAATATCAAGATATCAATTGTGATGTCAGACCTATAACCCTGTTCATAGACTGATCGTCTGCAAAAGCTTTGAAATAAATGGCCTATGATCAATCTGAGCCAAAGTGTGTCAATGAACTAGTATTGTTTCTGAAGGCACATTGTCTTAACGATGGGAGAGGTCATCAAAAACAAAAACAAGAAAATGTCTTCACAATGTTTTACAGGGAAATTTCTCAGGAGGATAAGAATTGGGAGCAAAACATTCAAGAACTTCAAAAGAAGGTAGTGGCAATTATCTTTCATCCATCACTGTCTTATAATCTCCACTCGACTATGGCTTGCATTAGTCCCTTTGGACCTGAGGCCGATTATAAAAATGCCAAAAGGAATTCCTGGATTTAAACTTGTAGGCTTCACTGTCTAAAGGAAATGTTGTAATGGAAATAGTGACAATTACAGACTGCGAAGGCTATGTTCTTTCTTTAAAAAAAAACACGAAGCCATTTTGCAGCCAGAGGCTATGGCTATTTTGAGATCCAATTAAGTTTTGTAGCAGCTGCAAATATGTTCACTGTACATCCTTCCCATTCAGAACAGCATGTTTCTGTCGTCCACAGCACAGAATCACTGACACTATCCTCTTGGTCAAGTGTGTTTCCGTCTTGGCCATTGTCATCTTCATATTCTTTCTCAACTCCTTCCTTCCCAGCATCCACCTGGATCTTGGTAAGCAAAATTGTGTGTGTGTGTGTGGGGGGGGGGGGGGGGACAATTAATAATCATTTCATTGTTTCCACAGGCCATGCTGGATAGTTATAGGTTCTGTCGTGTAATTATAAGGCATCATTTCCTCTTCCTTGCATTTGAAATGAGCTCTAATAATAGGGCTGGACAGGCCAGACACGACCAGCAAATTACATGGATGTGGCGCTGCTGTGCCATGCTGGCATCAGATCTATTTACAGTATGTGCTGTGATCACAACCCCCCCACCCCCCCCCCCCCCCACCCCCCCCCCCCCCCCCCAGAAACATTGATTACATTGACATTAACTCATTTTCCAGGAAAGGGTTCAGTAAACTGGTGAATTTACATCCTACTGTTGTAATTACCATGGTACTATCAGAGACTGGCAGACAGAGTGGATACTGTCATTGGAAATACAAAGGCAAATCAGACAAACTGTAATTATCACAAGGATAACATCCATTTTGTATATATTGAAACGGATAGGTTGCTGCCACTATAACTGTGTTGCTGGCCCTTTAAGGATTGCTGATCTACAAGCCCACAACACAATGCAGGGTGGCTTGACACTAGCTAACCTTAACAGCCTCCCGTTAATCCCATAATCTTTCTCAACCTGTGGGGTATTACCAATTGCTTTTATGTGGGGTGCCCAGATGAGTAGAATGACAATTGAATACCTAAAAAAAGAAAGAAAATAAAAAATATAAAAAATATACCATTATTGCTACAAATGTGGTCAAACATTACAAATTGTAAAATCTCAGATGTAAGCAACTAAACCCCACCAAAAAGGGTGGAGTTTTGAGAAGGTCTAATAATACCTGTCATGGTGTTCAACTGTCATCATATTTTCCGGGGTAGCGTTATAGGTTGAGAACAACTGTCTTACAGCTTCAGGTGAAGGTGGCTGTCTTCATCCAAACGACGTCCCTCGCCGTTGCACACAATCAATTAAGCACCTGTGCCTTGCCATCACAATATGACATTTGCTAAATGGAAATGACCCACAGTTGCATGTTTTCAATCCCTGCAGAGCGCTGTCCTAAACACAGCTCTCATTAATGCATGCCGGTCGCAGTCAGTTTGGGTCAGCACATTTGCCAGATTCATACACACGTGTTTCTCCAAACTAAGTGTACAGTAATTAAACCTTGCTGGTCCCCAGGAGGCCCATAGGTCAGGAGCCTGGAGCGTTCATGTACAAGTACATCCCTTGTCCTGGGACATGACATGCTTGCAGGTTGTCATAAGGACTCACCCCCAATCCATCCCTTCGGTCTGGGGCTCAAACCCTGACCTCACAATCTCAGAGCAGACACTCAAGGTTTCTTTATTTGCCATTTCAACAAGTTGAATTGGAATTTGTTTTGCTCGCATAGGGGGATACCCAGGTTGTACTGAGCGGGGGCTTGGGGGGGGGGGGGTGAAGGAGACCACGAGGAAAGATTAAAAAAAAATAACACAATATACATGTCTTAAACCCACGAGTTAGGGGACATGGAATTCCTAAATCTCGGTTACAGACATACATGTTACAAGCAGGGAGGTAGGAGGCAGCTTATGTAGTTATCAGTACACGCTCCAAGGCCTTCCCACTCTCTGGTGGGAAGGCGAGAGTCTGTTAGTCCCGACACACGGTGGAATGCGGTAGCCGAAGTGTTCATTGGGTCAGAGAGGGCAGCACAGTCTAATCCTCCTGGCACAAAGTCGTGTGAGAGTGTCAGTGTCAGTTAATGGAGAATTCCACTTCAAAACACATTGGGCATCAATCTACGTTGATTCTTGTGACATGATACATAATGTCTTTGATTTTTGTCACAGATGTCCCCTTTTCTACATTTCACCCTTGAGGTCCCCGTCCCAGAGACAATGTTGGGAACAGTTAACATGGCCGCAGGTTGTCTTTATTCTAATGTGGGTATTTCTGTAACTCCAAACTTTTTTTTTTCACACATCATATCAAACTACACATTACAAGATAATTGGACCACTATATGATTTTTAATACTCAGATGGCACCCGTGGCACAGGAGTTTTTACCGGAGTGATTGAAGAGGAGAGGGGCAAAAGTGAGGGGGAGGAGAGGAGGAGGAATAGAATACCTCTGGTATACCTCGTGTAAAGTCTGCCCCAGAGTGAAATAAAACTCAAGCGTTTTTATCAGTATACCATTAAAATATGATGTGTGGAAAAAATACATTTGGAGTTACAGAAATATCCGCAGTAGAATAAAGACAACCTGCGGCCATGTTAACTGTTCTCGCTGGGACGGGGACCTCAAGGGTGAAATGTAGAAAATGGGGCATGTGACAAAAATCAAGGACATTATGTATCATGTCACAAGAATCAAGGTAGATTGATGCCCAATGTGTTTTGGTGTGGAATTCTCCTTTAATGTGAAATAGAGCGGCTCTGAAGAGAAACCCTTGTCCACAGGTGTACAGGGGCGGGTAGGGGGGAGCATATCTCCAAGATTTTCCCAGCACGGCCACGCACCATTGAACCTCACTGGTTGCATTCGCATGTCCATAAGGGGGCTATTGTAGCAGGGTTTTGAATCGCAATTTGCAGTAAATCAAAAGTTTAAACCGACGTTAAAGCTAATCACCGCTCCTCCTCTAGAGTCTATTGGTCGACAACTTATCTGGGTTGGTTTTCGAGACGAGCTGCGATGGCATCCAGCTTCTCAGCCACAACTTTCCCCAGACCAGCACAGCAAAGCCACTGTGCTGGTCTGGGTTCTCAAAAACCTAAGCTGGAATGGCAATATTCACATTCGCAATGTCGCCTTTGTTGTCCAATATCACAGGAGTAATACATAAATTGTGTTCCTTGGATTAGATTCGTTTTGGCTGAGGACAGAAGAAGCCTGTCCAGATGTATTTGGAACGTCCTGGCTTTTGTTTCACCACAATCTTTATCCATACAAATGCGCTCAGAGACGACAAGTTGACTGCCAAAGCAACCTGCTTTTTATCTTTGGGCTTTGCCCACATGCTCTGATACTATGCTCCACGATTGAAGCACCTTAGAAAACCACACAGACTTTAGGTAAGCAATCGAGATGGAACTATGGTTCACGGCATATTTCCTATCTGGCAACCGTGTTGTGGCGTCTGTGTATGATAAATGAGCTCAGACTCCCCATAAGCTCCATTTTAATTGGAGAGATCTTTAGCTGTCCATTTAGCTCTACGTTTATGGGCCTGCCTCTGGGGATATACTGTACTGTATATTGATGTGGATGCTGTGAGGACATCAAATGTTTTCCTCTATGTCTTTATGTCAAATATCTGAATTAATTGTGCAACTTTGAGATGATTATAATTTTGTCCGAAAGGTTTTACTCAATTAGTTTCTGGGCTGTATGATAATAGAGCTGCTCTTATTTGCACAATACTACCAAATATTGAACCTACCTGAAGATGTTAATCATTGCGACAAACGGTCATATTCTTTCTATCTACGGTTGCATTTACAATGAAAACCTCATCCCTTGTCACTTAGCCACGCCTCCATATATGGTCACCCCTCGTGACATGATGGCTACATACAATATACCTGTATGGTCATGCATCGTCACATTGCGCTTTGTGACACATCACGCCACCATATGTGCCTTTATATGGCCATATGAAGATCATGACACTGACCTCATCTAACCCTGGATAAAACTGGATCATCATCTAGTTGCTGTTCTGACGCTCCATATGCTGATATAACCTCACACTCAAGACCTGCTCCATATACGTGCAGAACATAATTCATTCCATATGTTGATCTGACTCCCATGCCAAAGTGGCAAGCACCTGTCATCCAGGTGGGAGCATGTACAAGGTTGCTTCTCGCCCTTAGGACATCTTTAGGACATCTTACAGTGGTAAGATGTCGTTCACAAGACATGTAGTGACGCATAACGCATTGTGAAGTTGTTTCGGGGTGCTGATTCAGTTGGGCTGTGCAATGCTGGTGGAATGGCCTCCTCATGGCATAGTCTCCAAAGGCCCAGGTTCAACCTGGGAGGTCAACATATACTCTGGTGTACTGAGAAAGATTACTGAGAGATGCATGTGCAAGTGGTTCAGGGATAATGTTTCTGCCCACCACCCCAGACACTGAGGTCACCTACAGGTTTGGTCAAGTCCACATTTCCTTTTTCGTGGGTTTAGAGCATTTGGGCCAATTTAATCTTTATGTCAATTTTTACCGCCATCAAATAGGATCAATTGTCTGTATATGCGCTCTACAAGTCAGATGCACCACGGTGGATTACACCGGGCAGGTATTTACCCCTGCATCAACGAGTGTTCCTCCATTTCCCTCCAGTGAAACTCCACTAACAAAAAATAAAGAGATAGGATGTTCACAATTTCATTCCAAATACCTCTGCACTTCCAGCAGAGCCGCAATTCAGCACTTCTAAACTTAAATTATGTGTAGTGTATTTTGAGCATGCTGTGTTCATTACCACACACAGCAGCCACCAGGCAAACATAAAGACAGTACAGTTGCTGTGTACATTGAATGTATTCAGAGTTGTAAGTCTAATGAAGACACCATTAACGCACTCGGTAATGAGTACAGTTCCCTAGAGCAGTGGTAGTATAAGTTTTGTACTGTATGTCAAGGAAGGTTTGCACGATTGCAAGATGTTTGGACTTGTTATGATTATAGCAAATTATTGCAAAGTCACCCATATATCCGTTAGAAATGGAAGCCTTTCAGTTGATGTGCTCTTGGGAGCCCAAGAACGTAGAGAGAAATTGGCGATTAACAAATTCACAAGGTGTGAGTTTGTAAATCTGCTCATTAATTTTGAAATATTGTTTTGCCTCTGATGCCCAGATTAAGTAGAGATGCTACTTTGAAATATGAGGTATATTTCTTAATCTCACAACATATAATTATGTGTGTCAGCCTGTAAAAGTTTACGGCAGATAAACACATGTGCATAGAAGTAGCAGAAACATCTGGGCTGTTTACAACGCATAGCAAAGGTCCCAGCATATTCTTTTTACATGATGATTGTAATGCAATGAGGTTTAAGCAGCAGATGGAACTCTATTATGTCTTAATTTACACATTTTGAACTGCCAAATTATTAATATATATAAACGTTGTTGTTATTGTTAGTTTTCTTTTCTCTCTAACCACTTTTATTGAAACCAGCCGTTCCTATTTGAAGCATAATTATATTATCATTATAGACAAAAATAACAAAATAACTAGTTTGCCACACTGTACAGTATATAATCTCTGATGCCATCAGTGTATATATATATATATATATATATATATATATATATATATATATATATATATATATATATATATATATATATATATATATATATATATATATATATATATATATATAATGGATGCAATCATCTCAGTTGGTGGGTCTGTCTGTTTGTCTTCCTGCCTGTCCAGCAGTTTAAAATTTAAACAAAAATCTGGTTGGATTATGATTCCTCTACAGCTGCTGTCTGGTTCTAGAACTGTTCTTGAAATGGTCTGGGTCTATATCTTCAGGTTGGATCGCCATCCTGGGGGCTCTGTGGCTTCTGGTCCTGGCTGACATCCAGGACTTTGACACCATTTTACACCGGGTGGAGTGGGCCACGTTGCTGTTCTTCGCTGGCCTCTTCGTTTTGATGGAGGTATACTTGATACACACTTATGGGGACAACCAGTTACCGTGTGACATGGATCCTAAACAGACAGATCATTTCCCAAGCATCTGCTGACTTACTGTAATTGCCCCCCAACAAATCTAACCCTGAACTCACATGTTATGAGTCTGACCATGCAGGGCTGCTTCTGGCAAGCACGATCCCCAGAGACAGAGCAACAGTATTCATTGCTCACATATTGACAGTACTGTACACTAAAGTACTATGAATTACAGTCGGTGAGCTTAGAATATGTGAATTAATTATCGTTTATCTCCTCACCCGTGAGCCTCCGAGTGAAAGGATAAAAGTAAATATCGGATGTCAGCAGAATAACTGCTTGGGCAGCTTTTTTGTTTTCTTGTTTTGCCTCTTCAGACTCGTTGTTTTGTTTTCACGAGGCTTCCAGTCACACACAAACACAACCCTTAACCCTTGGAGGGACGTTTAGTGCTAGCCCAAGCTAAACTGTTTGCATCAATGCAGGAAATGGCTTATTGCCAGCGTGTCCCGGAAGGAGCGCGTTTCTTTGTTCCCTAACCCAAACCTGCTTTAATCCTTATAATATATAATCCATCTATAACAGCCTCTTTGACTATGTTGCAGAGTCAGTTATTGCTAACGCAGTGAGCCCTCACTATGATACTCTTTGTTTTTGTCCAGGCTTTAGCCCAGCTGCAGCTTATTGACTACATCGGAGTCCAGACAGCACTACTGATAAAAGTGAGTTGTTTGTTTTTGTTGTTCATTTCCCGGATCCAACACAACTCGCTTGCACACAGGTTTATTATTCTGCAAACCTTCAATTATTTCAGTTTGATTTCCGCTAGGGGTCGATGGAGTGCTGGGCTCTGTCCACCCTGCAACGATCCCATAAGTCTGATTTGGACATTGTTGCGCGTCGTCAGCGGCACAGCTAGACGTCGGCATAGGCCCCAACGAGAGAGCAGCACAAAATACACATTTTTGTTCTACAAACAAGATCATACCGTACAGAAGTTGTGAATGCACACCTGCCGCGATTGTGAACAGAGCAGCAGTAAGCACAGTTCTGCACATCCTCCTTCCACATTATTAGCACGCGCTCCAACAGAGCTGGTGGGGGGGGGGGGTACTTGCAGCAGCCACCAGGCTCCATCCGGCTTCAGTCAAGTCTGCTGTCATTGCATCTCTGCTGTGCCTGCGTAGTAGGCACAGTATTTGTATGCCTGCATGTTGCTTTCCCAAAAGCCGATCGAGCGACAAGCTCATAGCACTTTCCATTGCAACGCATTGTTTTTTGGTAACAGGAAGGCTCAGCCCAAATAATACTCGGCCTTGAGCATACAGAGTTGCGCTGTCGCAAACTCTGTTCACTTCATGGTATCATTCCAATGGCAGCTCTACCATCAACTTGTGTTTCACCGTGTTAATTATTTTTTTTGTTAGGACCTTTTAGGACCTCTTATGTCCCTCTTTTATGCTGCAACAGCCCTCACGAGAGCTCAGTTTTCTGACCCCTCAATGTCGCAACTTTTCGGCTGGTCCGATTATTATTTGGGCCGTGCCTTCATGTATTCTGTTTTACTTTTTTTGGAGGAGGACACAAATTTGCCTGCATGATGTGATATGATGGCACATCAACTCACATTTAGACTGTGGACCTTTTTACCTCGGATAATTCCACATGCCTGCTGTGAATAGTAACAGACAATGGACTGCATACTAGATAAGGCCATTGCCTCTCCTTCTCTGGAGGGTTTTAGAGGAAAATAGAGGGGAAGGTGGGGGTGGGATTGGGGTTTATATCCACCCTTATACTCGCCTGGGAGGTCATGGCTCTTTGAACCCGGGCAAGCGTGCTGAACAACTTGACACTATAATGCGTGTGGCGCCATGGGAATGGCTTCTGCCCTGTGTTTTCCGGTAGTGCCAAGCGACAGGACCACCCACAGCAAACCAAAATGTATATTTACTTTGTCCCCCCGACACAGTGTTTGCTGTCAAAACCATGAACCTAATTGGGCCGTTTGATTTAAAGCGGTGCCGGATGAGTGTGCTGCTAGCCTGCTATCTGAGTGTGGAGATGAAAGGTTCAGTGACACGTGGCCCTTCTGTAATGTGACCTCTCTCAGGCGGTGCCAGAAGACCAGCGTCTGGCCATAGCCATTATCCTGGTCATGTGGGTGTCTGCTCTGGCCTCGTCTCTCATCGATAACATCCCCTTCACTACGACCATGGTAAGAGGCGAATGGACCGCTGACTACATGCAACACAAAGCTTTTATGCTGGCTTGCGCGTTGTGATCACACAGCGCAATAGCTGATCTACAAACTCACAATGCATTGTGAGGTGATGCATTGTAATTGTTAAAAATTAAGTATTATCTTATTTGTAAAAAATAAATATGAGAACGAACAATTAGGAAACAGTTAGTTGCTTCAAAGATGTGCAACATACAGTATTCACATATTCAGCAGATGGTCTAAAAATATATTCTGGTTCAAAACCTTTTTCTAAAACTCACTATTTAGTGCATCTGGCCCAGGTGCTTTCCCAGACTGTAGCTGCTTAACAGCCTTAAGCATCTCTTTCCAATGGCACTTGAGTAGATTTCTGATGAACTGACAAACTGAGAGGATCTGTCTGTTAACTCTATGGCACCACCATGCAACTTACATTTACTGTATATCTACCTTCACAGAAAGCTTTAATTCTCTAATACATTTTTGCATATCAAAATATTGCTATTGTTAGAGTACAGTATATCCCTGCTTTAGCAACATGTATTTAGCTTTTGGTGAATGGCAAATAGTACAGGCTTATATTAAATAATTCTAAACTCTAATTCTCTGGGATATCTATCGATCTGATTTGCGGCTGGAATTAATGGGGTAGAGTATGGTGTTTACTGTAGCACTATTACGCTACTTGAATCTATTGCAACATAGACCAACATTTAGGTTTATATTGCACATTTTTAAATTGTGCCAACAATTTGAAGCACAACACTAGCTTGTTGTGCTTGCTTCAAATGTGTGCTGAAATCATTCCAAACCATCATGTCTGCAGTGCTCAATTCTACCAGGACTATTACTGTTAGCCAAAAGGCTGAAAGGAAAAAGAGAGAAGCAGTTTTGAAAAGCTTGGTTGTTTCCTACAGCAGTGAGTTATCTTTTGTAGTAGTTGAATTAACAGAAATAAATTATTGAAATTCCTCTATAAAATAAGAATTTTTATTAAGAAATACATCAAATTTCACCCATAAGCGGAGCTTAGTACTTTGAATTATATGCTGTATTTGATTGTCATTAATTTGATAAATAAAAAATATGAAAATTGGGAAAAATGTTGGCATTATGAGGAATAGTGTAGTGGACAATAAGAGGGTTAACCTGAATATTCTGTTTGGCATATCAGAATGCTAGAGCCACGTGCATACATAGGTAATTTAGTACCGTGTTTGGCTTTAAAGCCAAATTGATTGTCTATGGTGTATATTATTCTACTTATCCTGCAACCTTTGGCGCACGTTAGACAGTATGCTGGCCAGAGCAATGGGCCTATAACTGTCAATACTCCCCACCTTGCCAGCCTTGTCCTTAATGACCGGTACCAGAACCACTGTGAGCAAGGAGTCAGGCAGCACACTTACTGTATGTTAACAGTCCTGTAAGACAAATGGACAGCAGTGCTGCAACTTTAGGGCTGGCTGGCATAAGATGCTCAGTAGTAATTTTATCCATACCACTGGCTTTTGGCTTTTGTTATCAGTTAGTTGCCTTATAGCAACATTGTTCTCTTGCTGGATCTATATTGGAAATAATCCCCTTACTGTTATGGTGGTGATAACCAATTCACCACAGGGATCCTAGCTATAATATTCTGCGGCAAATAATAATAATAGCAGATAGGCATGCTCACAACACATCACAACGCATACACTCTAACCACAAGGCCACTGTCCTGAATGGGGGACGCTTATTCAAATAAGTGAATAGGGTTGAAGAGGTTACGGGGTAGGAGACCTATCACAGCCATTTACCTCTATACATTGACTGGTCCGTTGAATGGTCCATTAACTACAATAAAATAATAAACAGCCATAGAAACACTGGTGATCGGTATCCGAATGCTGCATTCTGTGTGGCATGCAACAAAACTTTCCCCGAAGTGGATCCTTCCTTCCACAATATGCCACAGCTGACATATAGCCTACACCGAGGTAACAAATTGAACTCAGTGCTCTGAACTCCTGAATGTGCAGCATCAACAAAATGAACAGCTAAAAAAACAAAAAACAAAAACAAAGCTGCAGTCACTGAGCAGCCTTTGGCTGCTTTATTTTTGTTAAAACCTTGCCATTGAACGCTGTCAAGTCTGTATAAGTTGCATTGACTGCTGTGTCATTACCTGGCAAAACGAACTGCTGCAGTATTGCTGCTACACAGCAATACACAGTCAACTCTGACCCATACAGATCCATTATTTGTATCTTTCAGTTCACTCTGGATTGTACTGTATGGAGGTAAAATGGTTTAGTGTTCTCTAATTTGCTGCATGAAATGAACTTCTCCAACCTCGAAATCAATACTTATGCTCACTACTTGCCTGATTTATACAGTACTTTGTCTACAGTAATGTACAGCAACAATAGCCACTCTAATGCAAAATGTGTTTTGTATCAAACTGATATTATTTTGAGCACTGATATGCTCAAAATAATATGTATTTTTACCATGTACATTTGATGTCCATGATAAACATGAAAATATTGTATTGTGTATTGTATATTGTTATATCATTATTTGTATACATAAGCCATTACGCACAACATTCATTATCAAACCATATTTATAAGCATTTTCCAGCATGGCCTTGGTGCATGACAGCAGAGGCCTGGCTGTATTGATTTGTGCACAGACAGATCAACAGCACTGAATTAATTAATTTGCATGCTGTCCTTTTTACTTCAAAACTTTGAAGTGATTTGTGTTGCACAAAATGTGTTTCCTTTCACTGGACAGTGCACACTTTTCTTGGGCTGGTGGAGCATTCTCAAAAGTTGACTAGACCAAGTGCACATGCATACCCTACAGACAGTAGGGTTTTTTTATGAGGTCGCCACAAAATTGGCTGTCTCGAGAATGCTGGCTCAAGCCTCTGCAGCTGAGCATCAAATTGTACCTTGGTTATAGGCTGAAGTTGCTTTAAAAAGAGGTTCATCCTGATGAAGCCTATGTGGACATGGTTGTGATATGCCAACGGCCATGGAGGCTGTAGAGGAACAGGAGGGTGCTAGACTGGTGGTCACCGTTGGGGGTGGTGCATGTCATGACATCCACCACCCCCGATGGTGCTGCAGGTGTCACAGCCTCGTCTAGGAGGAATCCCAACAGAAATAGAGCTCTAGAGCCAACACTTTTTCTTTGTAACAGGCAGACATGGTGAACAATACCCTTATGAGTCAGGAAACACACACAGCAACATGAAGGCTATTGTCGCATATTTTCTCATCGTAATTAATAGTCATATAATAATCATCATAATTTACACGAAACAAACTCTACAAACTAAAAAGTGAAGACTGAAATCAACCCACAGTGGGAGAGCCATTGGAGACGGGCGGGGGTAGTTGAAGTTCGAGACACTGGCAAACAGGCAGATCCTAGTCTCTCAGATCAGATTTATTTTTGTGGAAACGTGAAGCTCCTACAGTATATACTTTGGGTTGAATCAACTTTGTAGAATGAATATGGATTATTATTATTGTACAATTTCCATCAAAGGCCAGACACCAAGGAGCAGATAGGTCACATTACATGTGATTTAGACCAATCTTTTATTGTTATAAAACGATAAACTTCAATTACACCAGTCTATAGTATTTTGAAGACGAGAAAATGAATAATATGTTTTATAGTTGGGGATAATACTTTTCAACTTTAGGCTTGTCATAAGAATAAATAACAAGACTTGGTGATATTTCTGCATGACTCATAATGAATATTTTGAAATAATTGTTTAGAGGCCTGTTTTGGTAAGAATTATTATTAATTAGACATGAAATATATTTCTATATTTACGAATGCTCTCAGATTCCAGTTCTCATCAACCTGAGTCAGGATTCAGACGTGAACCTGCCAGTGAAACCTCTGATCTTTGCCTTGGCCATGGGAGCCTGTCTTGGAGGTGAGTGACTCATTCTAAAATCCCTACATTTAAACCCTGATCTCCTTACAAACGGTGCAGATGTATAAAGTATCTGTTTGATTTGGCTTTGCACCAAACAATAAGTAAGCCCCTCCCCAAATTGCTATGGTCCAATTACAGCTAAGCATACCACATGTGATAGACAAAACTCTCCACCAATAGCTTTCCTATATGATTAAACATTGTGTTAAAAAATAAATGTCACACACATTTTTCCACTGCATAGGGCGCCTTGTTGATGGATTTGGAAGAGATTTTGAAAGTCTGATTCTAAAAACGAACCAGTATTTAATATGTAATATCTATGATATTTACATCGGAATGAAAAGCCTGGCTGGAATCTAAAGCCTGGCTGGAAGTGTCCTCGCTTTGGGTGGATACTGGAGAGAGGGCGGGGCTTAATGAAAGGTCTATTAAACTCTATTTATTATTATTTATTTATTTTTATCTTGATAAATTGATAATGCAGTTTGACATGTGCCACATGAATACATTCGCTGGTGTGTCAACACATCCTTCTGCTGTGTTTTTCCAGTAGTTGCTATTTGTTACAAGCTTGGCACATTCACTCTTCACTGTTGGCCCCATGGCAGGCCTTCTCTAAACGTATAGAATGGCTATATCTGTGTGGGCGAGAAGGGACACAGAAAGAGTTATTAATCAACTGCAGCTGTGACAGTTCCTTATTGATCAGCGATGTGATGCTGTCACTGCCTCGTCACCTGTTGAGACGTGAGCCATTTTAGGCGGTGACAGCAGGCTGAATATCGTTGCCGCTGGGCAGAAACCTCCTATGTCCATATTTTTTATGTTTTTCATTACTTCGTACTACAGTGCCACACAAAAGTATCAATAGTAACAGATCTGCAAGCTCAATGTGTGCGCCAGCGACAGAGACTTATGTTCTGACACCTCTCAGAATGTTAACGAATAATAGGAAGTGGCTAAGGGAAGGACAAAGTTGACAAAAATAACAATGGGAGTTAACAAATACCAAAGGGAATTTGTTACGCGCTGTGGGCCCTATGTCCCTTGTTTGTGCCAAATCTGAGTTGGACATGGTTTGTTGAACTTCCTCTTGTGTTTAGCAATATAACTACAGTATATTACAACTATTATAATTAATTCTGCACATAAAGAGAGTCATTCATAATGATAATCACTGCTCCATCAAGATGTGCTGCGCACATCAAGATGTGCTTTCACAATTGTTGTTAAATTTATGTATTTAACTGGAACTACTGTTTACTGTATAATAATGTTTGTTAATGCAGCTTGTCTGTGGTAATAAAAGAGACCCTATTACCTTGTTTAAGTTAATATGGTCTCTACCTTGTGGAGAAGAGCACTCAGACTGTCCAGTTCCTTTTCAACTGAACATTGTTTTAATGCTGTTTTTGCTTCTGTTAAGGAAATGGAACACTGATTGGGGCTTCAGCTAATGTTGTATGTGCAGGGATCGCTGAACAACATGGCTACGGATTCTCCTTCATGGAGTTCTTCAGGTATGTCTACAACAACACAAAACTCAATACGCTTCACTATAAGTCCAGAGCAGGACTGAACAGGGGCAAAAGATTGTTTCTGGACTGGAGCATTTCAGGTGTCACACTATTTTTCACCCCATGTGCTTTTATGTCTAACATTTAATTAATTTAGACATGAATGATCTTCCCACCAGGACACGCCTTCTCCTCTACAGTAGATTGAGTGAACAAACATTGAGCAGCATGGAGCTTGTTGCGCTATTAAAAACAAGCACTTCCAAAGTCATCCAGAACTTAGGCATACGATGGTGCTGCATACCCTCTTTTGAGAGCGTTGGAACTTGTATGCCCAAACGAACGTGCTGTGTCACAAATCTTGTATGTGCTCAATCTGACTGTGAAGATCACAGTCTTTAGTGCTGCCTATACGCCGCTGTTTACTGTCCACCTCCTGTGTCGTCTGCTCTGCTGTTCTGCTAAATGTATGTGAGTGGGGATTACCAGTTAGGTTTAGCATGCTGCCTACTGAAAATGAAGTACCGGTATGCTATAGGCCAATATACTTTATACTATAGGCAAAGTTTAGAGATAATGGATTGAGTGTTATCTTTGATTATATCCTATATCACTGACTATCCCGAAGTATGTGTAGATTAATGTCACAAATTGGTGACAGAGCTAAGGAATGATCCATGCAGCGGCAGCCAATTTGTTGGAGAATCATATTTATTCCAGGCTGAAATGTAGGATGTCATTCGGTTGTACAGTGCATAATTGAACACTGCCAGCTAAAGCATCCAGGAAAGTAATCTTTGATGCCAGTTGTCTATATGACATATCAATGTGCCTATCTCTCTATATAATCCTAGGAATCACGTCTGTCTGTTACCTGCGCAACGCACCGTGCAATGACGCCAAATCACACATGCCACGGCACAGGGATAGCCTCAATGAACCTCCCGTAGCACAGCCCAGTCATCCAGCATCATTTGTGCGCTACTTACAAACACCAAACATGATACCAATCATCTTAATTTAATAGATCTTCAATAAAAACTCATCACTGCGCAGATCACGTGTCACGGACACACATTTATTTGTGGTCTCAGTTTTGTCGTATAACACGGGATCACCTCCCTTTTCGCGTACAGCGTGCTCTCACTGCTCTGCCCTCGCTGTTCCGCCTGCCAGGCGGCTAATCCACACACGGGCACAGCACGATGATACACGCTACTACTACTACCTTCCAGGATCAACAATTCCCTCCCAATCATCTGTCATCTATAGATAATTTCCAGATCATATTACACACAGGTATAGGACTAGTATATACAATCTCCAAAGTATATAATTATTTGAAAGTGGAGGTACTAATGTGGGGACACATTTTTGAAATGATTGAGTAGATGCTGAAATGCTTGAGGTTCATGTGCCAAGTCATGATTTAAACAGGAAATATTACTTCGCAGAGTAATATTTTTACTTCACTTAAAAAAAAAAAAAAACTTTACTTTACACCTTAAAAAAACTAATAATATTATTTTAATTATTACTAGAAGAAAAGAATACTATATTACATATTACACTATCACTTTCTCAAGTCCCCCCTCCCACTCGCAAAGGAATAGAGATGTAAATCTGTTTAATGACAACTTGTGACACCTGCAATAATTGGTTAATAATAATATTTGTTAATAATTTAGGATATAAAACTACAGTGCATCTCTTGCTTGTAAATCTGTTCTATTTTGTAATAACATGTAATAACAAGCTCAAAAGTAACAAGTAACTTGGCATGTTTTGGCAGAGTAACATGTTACTTATTACACATTTTGGCAGAGTAATATCTTTACTTTTGCTTGAGTAATAATAACAGTAATAATATTACAATTATTATATTATAATATTTAATTAGTTACTGCCCAACACTGGATGTAGATAGAAAATAGTCAACTGTATTCAGAGCATACCAAATGTGGTTACCCATCCGTTTGAATTTTGCCTCTGGAGCCAGTCCTCAATTCCCAGTTTAGAGACAGCCGGTTGTCAGCCCAGCACTGTCCTTCAGCCAACTCTGGACACTGTAATGGGGGTTGTCAAGATGGAGTCTAAAGACGTACATTTTACCACAGAAGGCTGACTCTGCAGTTCTCACTGCAATTAGAAGGTCATTCCATAGTTTTGGAGCCAGAAGGGAGAGAGGTTTGGGACATGTGGAGCGTTGTCCTGGTGTTTTTCTGTGTGTATGTTCTGCCAGACTCCTTGCATTTGGGCCTTATGCAGCCTGATTTTGTTACCCCCAAAAGTAGAAAGAAATGGGTTTGAGTTTTGTATTTTTAAGTGGTTGTAACCACTCACGGTACAGTGTTTCCTTGACATGAAACACTTTAATTGGCTCTATCTGGCAGAGTCAGAGACAGAGTTGTATCAACTCTGCGCCCAGGCAGTGCATGACTCCGCGCCCAAGCAGTGCATGGGGACAGATGGACTGTTGCTGTCATAATATGACAGCAACAGTCTGATCAGATGCTTTCGCTTCAGGCCTTGATGAGCCCACAGGGACACCGGCAATGTCTTTTTCAGGCCTGATAGACCATCACACGGTGCAAATGGCCTGAATAACTCAGTGGTGAGCTGTTGTAGCATCTGCAACCCTCCACACACACACACACACACACACACACACACACACACACACACACACACACACACACACACACACACACACACACACACACACACACACACACACACACACACACACACACACACACACACACACACACACACACACACACACACACACACACACACACACACACACACACACACACAGTGTCCTGCTGTTGTGTTTCTCCCAAAACCATTGCCCCGGGAAGTATCTTCAAAGTACATCGCAGAAATGTAGGCTGCCTGCTCCTGTCCCTAAAGGACACGTACGTGTGCCCAATGCCAGCGGTCAGATTTTACCCGGCATGATTAATTGCCGTCACTTCGATTCCGGTACGCCCCGGCGTACAACCTCTTGAGTTCACCCGGGTTTTCTCTGAGATGTTTTCTTTTTTTTCTTCCCGCCCTGATGCCGCTATCTCTCATTAATCTTTTGACTGAGAGTTGTTTTGCAGGAGGTTTCCTTCAGCACCCTCACCCGCCCCCACCGGTCCCACCACTCTCATTCCCGCAGCCCCGCCAGACTCCAGACCAATCACTTGGTGGTGGGTCACGCCACGGAGGCTGTCTGTCCTCCCGCCTCACAGCTCCGCAGACAGCAGGCTCACGGCGCAGCAACAACTGTAATAATTGCCTGGCCGTGAACGCCTCGCTGGACCATTTTGTTTGTGCACAGAAACAAAGATCATTGCCAGGCGGTTGTACGGTAAATCCTTTCGGTGGCAGATTTATTAATGGAGTTGAGGAGTCAGTGGCTCCATGTACAGAGTGACAACATCTCAGCAAACTGGGCATCAATGGTCCGTGGGACTCGGACCTACGTGTTTTACTCAAATAAACCTGGATGAGGGAATATAGCTTTCTGCATAATGTAGGCCAACCTTTTTGATACCAAATACCGCTATGTATTCAGCATTTCAGCCATGGACCACCATTTGATGACATTTTCATTCTGCAGACCCAAAACTGAAGATTTCTTTTGCTTTTGTCGACAATTCCAGGCTGGATTTCAGAAACAAAACAGTCAAACATACAGATCAAAATGCTCATTAATCTACATTCTCTAGTTGTGTAGACTTTGGCTAATTCAGATGATGAATATTTTAGCTCTTGAGAGTGTAAATATGAAACCAAATGGACCCACAAGGGTCCATTTGGTTTTGTCATTTAGTTTGCTGTAGGGCCTCCTAGGAATTCCTCCTAAGAATTGGCATTCATGACAATGAAACGGGTAAATAAACCAACTCAGAATGCAAAATCCATTATTCAGCTTCTCTCAAGGCACGAGAAAATAAACAACTCCTTCACAGTTGTATGCATTTTGAGGTAGACATGGCAATAGTAGGCTATATGCTTACTTTTCTCCCTATAGCACCACTGACACCTGTCACTCAGTTATTGAGTAACAGGTTAAGTACTGTGAGCATGATGCTCATTGGCAAACATACTGTAAGGAGCTTTACACACGGCGAGTAACAAATCGTGCATTCTAGTTGATTTTCAACAGGACCGGCGTTTTGTGCTCAGAAAACGATGTGCGATAAAGAGAACGTGTGACGCCAGGCGTTGGTGGCGTTCAGTGTTGTTTTAATTCGTCCCATATCTATTTGCGTTATGGCTACTGCTAAGCCTACTACTAAGAATGCAGCCTCACTGTGGGCTTAGTAGTTTTGTTTTTTTTGTTTTTTGTAGTCTCAGTAGTTTTTTTCTTTGCTGTATGGGGTGTACAAATTGCAAAAAATCGTGAAATTCTCGTCAAAAACAGTCGTATTTTCAATCAATCATTTCTCGGCCATTTTTTACATTTCAAAGTGCTGTGTGACCGGCATGCGTTGTTGTGTAGCGGACAACGAACTGGGCTATCTTGCACCACCCCTTTTCTTTATCCCTAAACCACTTTAGCATTTTTTACAAAAAATAGGTATTTATTTATTATAAAATAGTAAAAAGGCGTGCCCCCTTCGACTTATGCCCCTCTAAATCAAATCTCTTTACCTATACCTATTTCCTTCTTCTTCTTTTTCAATGTTAAAAAGGGCTTGCCTTAGCATAAAACCCTCACGGTCAAATGGGTCTATATCCCTATTGTTTTATCTGAAAAGACACTTTGAGATTGCATCAGGCCATTTTTAAAGACCTTCCATCATGCATAATTAAAGCACTGTGTGAGATTGCAGGGTTCAGTGGGGATTTTAGTCAAGGTGAAATTTGCTCCTCTCTGTCGCCTCCATTGTGAAAACTAAGTTTTCCAGCTGCCCTCTCTGTTGTTCCTCACCGTCTGTGACGGCACGATGTGCCCTGCTCAGCAGAAATGGGCCCATCTGTACAGAGGTGACATCGGCATGGCTGCTTCTAGTAACAATTACTGGCTTCATCCATTCTCTACAACAGGTGGTCCGGGGACCACCATGGTCCCTGTGTGGATTCCAGGTGGTCCCCAGCTAAATTATGGAATGTTGATTAACCAGATGTAACTCTTTTAGAGCGTTAACATGGAACCAAATGGACCATTTGGTCTCACGTTTACTCTCAAGGGCTAAAATATTCATCATCTGCATTAGCCCAAGTCTACACATCTAGAGAATGTTGAAGATTAATGGCCATTTTGATCTGCACGTTTGCCTGTTTTGTTTCCCAAAAGCTAAAGCAATCTTTAGTTTTGGCCTCTGTGGGCTTAAATGCCATCAAATGGTGGTCCGTGGCTCAAATTCTGAATAAATGCTGGGCCCTGGTGTCAAAAAGGTTGAAAGCCACTGCTCTATCAGAATGACGTTCACTTCAGAGACCAATGTTGTGGATCATTTAAGGCTTCATATCTTGTTCGACAGTATACATGCACCATGTCTCTGTCTCTCACCAAGTCAAGAACCGTGCACCCCACCCACATTAAAAGTCTCAAACACTTAATACATGTATGAAGTATGAGACAGACTAACTTCAAACCTGGTGTGCATATCAGGGAGTGATGTGTCAGATGGGAAGTCGGTTGCATCAGAGGAGTACAGTTTCATGTCCATTAATCTATTTTGTATGCTACTGGTACTAGTAATATATTGTGTTCTGAGAAAACAAGGTGGTGTGAAAACATTTAGAATATTCCATGGCAATGAGCCTGTAAACTCACTTTTGAGGGAGAATGAACAAAGAAAGGGTATTTACATTTTCTCCAGGTAGGAAAATGAAAATGTATTTTCATAGTTTTATATTTTGGTGTGTTTACTTACTGTCAAAAGTACTTTCAGCTATGAATGAAACATCAAACATATACTCCATAATCAATATGAATGTCAAACATTTACTGTGTAAATTCAAAATAGTTGTAATTACTTACTTTCTGCCACAACCTCACAACCTTTCTGCCTTAAGTCAAAGTCAAAAAGTTTCAAGACCATTTAGCAATCCTGTGTAACACGCCATCAATTTAGTTTAGCCTAGTTCACTGATTTTTTTTTCTCATTAGTCTACGTACTAATGACCTTTCCCCATGCACATCAAAAATGTGTCATTCTTTGGCACGTTTACTTTTTTTGGACATGATTTTTTGTATGCTTTCCAGAAGTTTTGCAGACTAATGATTTGTGTCTCCACTCTAGTAGGCCAGTCTGTGTGTCTGGGCATTTACTGCCCAGACACCAGTCAGTGATGGATTTATTGTGGGTCGCAGATTAAATCAATGAAAATCAGATAAAGGCTGAAATTATTGAGCTCAGTTGGAGTCCCACTCTTATTATAACCTGTCTCATTGTTATAGCCTATAGTTTATATTTCCATCTAAAATGTCATGCCTAAATAGGGGTTACTTTGCCTGGCTCCTGCACTATATCACCACCTTGAAAAATACCACCATAAATTATTTTCCCTGGCGATTCAGAGTCTGGTGACGCTGCCTCTGGTGTGGTCAGTTACCAGTTGAAAATCCGAGTAGGGCAGTTGATTGGCCGACAGCCCTGTCTCTCAACAGTGTCAAACAACACTCAACTGCAACTGGGTTAGTCCATTAGCCACATTATTGACAACAACATTGTCTGCTTTCCCAATATTCTGATTGGTTGGTATAAACCAATTGCTGAAGGCTGTCAACGTTGACAACGCCCAACCCATAAACTGCAATAGTTGAGAGGACTTTCAGACTGAATTATGAAGTGAAACGAAATGATAATTCAGACTGAGTGTCAGGAAAGGGGGTACTTACTGTGGTTGAACTTTCTCGTCCTTCCAAAACAACCTAATCTTTGTCAGATAAGGACAAGGAGGAGGCTGTAAATTGATACATCAGCATCATGGACAATGCATCATCACATCAGTATTAGGATCAGTATCGTTTCAGCATTATGTTGGTAGCATGTCAGTGTCATAGTCAGTGTCATATGTGGCTGTAGAATTCAATTCTAACAGCAATCAATCAATGTTAGTAGGAATAGTAGTAAGGGTAATAATAATTCCTACTGCATTCTTTTTTGAACTCAAAACAACACTTACTTCAAAAATTACTTCTGTTGTTGATATTGTTTAATTGAAGGAATCTGCCACATCCAACCCAATCACCATTCTATATGCCAATATGAAGGAAATATTAAGAGGATAATTAACTATGCAATCAGACCGTTCTCAATCGAAGTGCAAAGTTAAAGTGT
Organism: Benthosema pterotum; assembly: GCA_039105355.1. NCBI lineage: Eukaryota > Metazoa > Chordata > Actinopteri > Myctophiformes > Myctophidae > Benthosema > Benthosema pterotum. The sequence continues at coordinate 22,749,262 of CM076979.1, forward strand.
TCAAAAAAGAGAAGCTAAACATCAGTTATTTCAACAGCTGGCAGCACATGTGTCTACCAGGATATCTTCCACTTCAAGTGATGCAGAAAGCTCAGGGTAGATACCACACTGATAGACGTGTCCGGTGGGGTGGGGGAGGGTGGGTGGTTAGAGAAGGGATTACTAGAAACAGCTGTAATTACTCTGGTGACGGTTCTACCAGAGGGATTGTGGCACAATCAAGCAGATAAAGGACTTCACACATGTCGCTTGTGGGGAGCGTTGGCTCTCCAGGAAAGCTGCTTAAGCAACAGGAGAGGACAGGAAATCTGCCATCTCTGTTTCCTGTTAACACTATTTGAATAGCAGGGCTTGCATAGACTCACTAGCGTGTCTAAATACTCGGTTCAAACACTTTGCTCAACTAGAGACTGGTGACAATCTTCCAACAATCGTTGCAAAAAAGAAAACAATTAAAATGAAACAAAACACCATCAGGTACAACAGATATAAATCTCGAGAGAAATTTTTAAAGGCGTGGTCTCCTTTCAACGAATTCACCCTTTCTCTATCTTTGGATATTGAATGATTTGTCATTTCACCTTTCCTCTTGAGTTTTCTTTTTTTTAATATAACATGTATTGTCAGTGTGTAACCATGTCTCATGCAAATGTTTTTCTTTTTGTGTTTTGCTTTCCTTATTTATGGCATTGATTGGATTACGACAACCCACTTTTCTTTTTCCCCTTGAGTAATTGTTCATCTGATTAGAGTCTGGTTTGTTAGCCGTGTAATCCCTCAATCCATCATAAGACAAGCAACTGAGGGGGGGGGGGGGGGGGGGGGTTCTTTGGGGTTGTATATCTTTTTGAAAATTCTATAAATAAAGTTTAAAAAAAATTAAACAAAACTCCATGGTTATGCAAATTGTATTGAGGGCACTGATATGATGGATTCCCAAAGAAAGCAGGGACCTATAGGTTTGCTATTCTTCACACTAGATGTTGATACCACCATGACTCATTGGTATAGGCAAGCTTACAATGTATTGCAGTGATGTGAGCTTGAAGATCAGCTACTCATTATGTTGTGCATGATGACACCCACCCACATGCACGCAAGTTGAGCAGACAGTAACTTTTATGTGGTTTCAGTTGCCAAGAGTTACTCTCCACTCCTCACTGTGTCACATTATGTCTGGAGTCATTTTTTTTCTTTTCTTTTCTCCGACAGGCTGGGATTCCCCATGATGATGATGACGTGTACGATAGCCATGTGTTATCTGCTGGCCACGCACATCGGCCTGGGCTGGAACATGTGATCTACTACAGCTGCGCAGAACCAAAGAGACTGTGCATGTGCGTGTGTGTGCGACGTGTGCATGTGTTTGCATGATGAATGAATGAATGAACGAATGCATGAATGGATACAAAATATAGTTATTAATAACAAAGATGTTTTTATGTGTGCGTGTGTGAGTGTGTGTGTGTGTGTGTGTGTGGGGGGGGTGTTCTGTGTGTGTGTGTGTGGGGGGGGGGGGGGGGGGGGGTACAAATCCTATTGGATTTCCATAGGAATCCAATAGGATCCTATTGGATTTTCCCAAAATCCTATAAGATCCTATAGGATTCTTATTGGAATCCTATTGGAAACCCAATACGATTTGTTCCAAAATCTGATAGGACTTTTCTATCAGAATCCTATAGGATTTTTTGACTGGGGGGGGGTGGAGAGAAAGAGTATATGTGGATGCATATGACCATGACCTTGACTGACCCGTATAACACTGGAGTAATCTGAGCAATCTGAAGTAAAAGCATTGAAGTTCAATCAAATAAACTTTGTCAGACAGAAACTGACAGAAACTACAGATGTTCAGTGACCATATTAGTTGAACCTCCAGGGACTACAGTTGTGTTTGCCGTCTGCAGCCTTTTTGAATGAGTTCTGGCCACAGGTCGGTCCACTGACTTGTTTTATAAACGTACTTTGCCCACAGCTTCCCATGATGTTGTACCAGCAACCTATTTAGAAGAAACATGTTACCAAGGGAAGGATTTTTTTTTTTTTACTGAAAGCATGGTGCTACCACTTCTGTGGGTCTAATTGGTATAAATCGTTCTGGCTATCACCTATGAGGTCGCATTCATTCTGCTGGAAATCCCTGTGGTCAGTTTACCAGCATCGTGTTCTAATTTGCTGAAGAAGCTTCAGTTTTCATTGATTCACTTTTGTAAAGTTTTAGATTGATGATCATTATTTTCTCCCCTCCAACTTTTCAACAGTGTTCCTGTTTATGCCTTGAAGGTACCACAATACGAGATTAAAGGGATTTTATTATGGTCAATGGCTTATTTATTTGTTTGCCACCGGCTTACTTATCAGTGTCATCTGATTTAATTAAAATGACACAGTAACAATCAAATGGTAAAAGAATTGTAATCTCACATTATAACAGATCAGTCCAAGTGATTTAATACAGGTAAACAAATATAATATTTTAAAAACATGTATGTATTTTAATGACATTAATACCCTTGTATGAAATGCCCAGAATAACCACATTTATGTAAACGGTATTGTGTTACAGTCCTAAAAAGCACACAAAGTTTAAACATTTGTAATATTAACATGAGCAATAAATCATCGTCAAAGTTGTCTCCTTTTAATTATTTGTGTGTAGGAGTGGGTGGTGATCCACTTTTTCCCAATGTCCCTTTAATGAGAGAGAGAGGGGGGGAGAGAGAGAGGGAGAGGGAGAGAGATAGAGAGAGAGAGAATTAGACTGTATAAAGAGAATTCCCCAGAGAACAGCTATACTATAGTATAGAAGGATGAGATTTGATCTTAAACTAACAGTACTGTACATCACCATGCACTGAATCGCCACTGAATACTTCATGATTAATTAATAACTTAAAGATTTCACGTACAGGTCTGAATTTAACCACTTCAACCCTGCATTCTAGTTTGGGAAATTCTTTATATACAATGACGCTATTCTTGTGTAACTTTTTCATGCCAATGACTCCCAAATAAAAATTGCCTGTGGACCCCTAGTGCTTGGGTCCCACGACACACCGTCATTTACAACTCTTGTAAAAGTTTGACTTTCGCTTCTAATTTGTAGATGATGACCTATAGAACAATTTTAGTTCGAGTGGCCCATCTGTAGATGAAAAAAATATGCATTTTTTGCCTAATTTCAAAATTGACCAAAATCGGATTTTTGTTTTTTCTTAAAAGTCTTTATTTTCTCACAATTGCTGTTTTTTCTTTGTTTTCTTTTGCTATATCTAGTCAATACTAACCCAGGAATTAACTGGATTTCAAATATTAATGTTTGGAATATGATATGGAAAAAATGGACGCCCATGTACATCAAATTACTTCAAATGGCACCTAATTTAAATTCTGTTGAACCTAGAAGGATGAAGTTAGTGCCTACCTATCATGAATGAGTAATGGTATAAATTGTAAATAAATAGAAACAATACAGTATTGGGGGGATTAAAGTTAGGCATACCCACTTATAGCCCAGCCTCTGTGTGAAAATTGTGCACTTTTCAATGAAAGCATGACATTTGGCACAAAGTTAAAGCCTGCCATAAGGAATTGTTTTGGCTAAGGGTCTGTGATGACAGCTATGGTGGCCATCATCTGCTGTTATTTTACCAATGCAGCTCATACAATCTTGATTCTGATGACAAAACGTTTTCAAGGATTATGATTTTTTATAAAATGCTAGATAATAGTCAAATCATCAAAATGTGTAATATTGATGTATTGATGTATTGTAGGCAGTAAATCCATGTCTTCTACCCTATATGTGAAAATCAAGTGAGGCCCATGAAATCAGCTGACATATTCTTAGTACTCACTCCAACTCAAACCAGCTCTACACGATTGACCAGTACCCAGTGACACACCAGTCTGTGTACTTCTAACCAGATCCCCATCCAGATCCAACACCAGTGTACTTCTAGCCAGATCCCCACCCAGATCCAACACCAGTCTGTGTACTTCTAGCCAGATCCCCACCCAGATCCAACACCAGTCTGTATACTTCTAGCCAGATCCCCATCCAGATCCAACACCAGTCTGTGTACTTCTAGCTAGATCCCCACCCAGATCCAACACCAGTCTGTATTCTTCTAGCCAGATCCCCACCCAGATCCAACACCAGTCTGTGTACTTCTAGCCAGATCCCCATCCAGATCCAACACCAATCTGTGTACTTCTAGCCAGATCCCCATCCAGATCCAACACCAGTCTGTGTACTTCTAGCCAGATCCCCATCCAGATCCAACACCAGTCTGTGTACTTCTAGCCAGATCCCCACCCAGATCCAACACCAGTCTGTATACTTCTAGCCAGATCCCCACCCAGATCCAACACCAGTCTGTGTACTTCTAGCCAGATCCCCACCCAGATCCAACACCAGTCTGTGTACTTCTAGCCAGATCCCCATCCAGATCCAACACCAGTCTGTGTACTTCTAGCCAGATCCCCATCCAGATCCAACACCAGTCTGTGTACTTCTAGCCAGATCCCCACCCAGATCCAACACCAGTCTGTGTACTTCTAGCCAGATCCCCACCCAGATCCAACACCAGTCTGTGTACTTCTAGCCAGATCCCATCCAGATCCATACAGTAAAAGCTGTCTGGTGAAAACCCCTGCTGAAGTGCTGTACCTTCACACACAAGCTAGTTGACAGGAAAATAGTCATACTCAAAGTAGTTATATTGCACCATGGTGACCATTCTTTTCGACTCTCATGTCCTTCTTGAAGATGGTTCGGAATGCATAATGCTTCTCCCCATGAAGACTCAACAACAATGTCAATTGAAGGAGCCTTCACCTCATGATACCTGGTGCTGGTGAGAAACTGTCTCCTGTATATAGCCTCCAAAACAAATGCAGGCACTTGGCTAGACTGCCACAGTTTGAAAGGGTCAAGCCCATAATAGTCCAGTAATAATATCACTTGACCTGCACCTAATTGCAAAAAAAACAAACTCAACTGATTTTGTATCTTTATTATGCCCAGAATAACATACAAAAAGTTGCCTGGAATTGTCTGGGGGAAAGTTGTGAAAATAGCCTCTAAAGTATGAGACTACAAAAAACGTTTTTTTGTCCATTTCTGCTAGATTTCACCATGCTAAACCATATAACAATTTGATTGAATGGTTTACCAAACATTTCTCAGTTGTTCCATATGTATTTCTTCCTATAGAATCCAGTTGTGCAATGTACATATTTGTATTGTGCATAATTATTGAATTTATCAGCATATTCACACATGGGCGGAAATGACAGGAAAAATCCTATAACAATTTGTCAAGCAGTTTTATCAAACTTTGCTCGGATGTTCAGTATGTATATTTTTCTCTAGATTCAATTTCTGCAATGTACAGTACTGTGCATAATTAATGACAATTAGTATAATTGACAATTGACACATAAGCGGAATTAATTTGATATGTTGATGTGTATGTGTAATTTGATTGTTTGTTTCTGGCATTACATCATAAACATACAACATAGTCACTATAAATGAAATGAATGAAAGCTAGGAATGTAAGGATAGAAATTCTATATGCATATATTAACACTATGGTCCCATGTTTACAAAAATGGTATTCGGTATGTTTGCTAACTGCAAAATAAGATACTAAGTGGAGCCTTTCCATAGCATAGGTCGAGGCTAGGGCAAGTGATATGGGCTAAGATGAAGTCTGAAGGAGCGTTTTCAGACTGTGGCTGAAGATTGAGTGAATATGCAGTTCTGTTTCGCATTCGGCTCTGTGTCGGCTAATCTGAGTGCTCTGGAGGGCTTGTGGGGTGCGATCAGACAAGATATATAGTTCCATATTGTATTTGCTTTGAATGCCAACATCCAATATTCGTACTGCAGACAGCAGCCAGGAGCCAATGGAGGGACCAAGGAAGCTGTAGTATGTTGGATCAGTGGAGAGGCTTAAGTATGCCAGTAAGGATGGAGTTAGCCTGGTCTAGCCCTCAATGATTTTGGCCTTGGGGGGCGGGGTGTCGTGGGATCCACACGGCGGAAGTGCTGCGCTCTGATTTGATCTCACTAACGTTTCGTCATCTCCGGCCCCTCCCCCTCCCGTCCACTGCTGTTCTACGTCACATCATTTAGAGTGACGCCCACCCTGGAAGGTTCACTCCCCCCTCAAGGCCACTTTCCAACGTGCGTTAGTCCAGGCTTTCCGTTTTCGCGCAACGCGAATGAAAATGAAAGCCTGGGTGTCGAGGCTAGGATGGAGTTAACAGTAACAAGGGAGTTATGCTTTGAAGGAAGCAGGGTGGCAGAGGGTGTGGAGCCCAGGATCACATTAGGAATAGGCACAGGGTGATGTCTGAAGTATCAATCTACAAGAACGGGTGATAGCTGTAATGTGTGCTTTGAACGAGAGCTGAATTGTCCAGGACAACACCAAGGTTCCTGGCTGTTGGGACAGATGATACCAGCGTGTTGTCAACGGAAATGGTTCGTTCCGGCCCTATGCTCAGAAGAACCTCAATCTTGAACCCAGAATTGAGAATACGTTTTTCTGGAGACACATTCCACTCAGTTCATGGAGACTTCATAATTGAGGTGACTGAACAAAGAGGTCAAAGTCAGGCGTGGTTTCATGCAAGGAGGATTCAGTACATCACTCAAGGCAGAAATCTCATGGCCAAAGAGAATTACCTCTTCACTAAGCCCCTCCCCAATCCGACCGTGTCCAATGGGCATGCTGGAAGAGGAAAGCTTGAAAAGGAAAGCCTGACCTGGATGGCAACAGTTGCTAAAGTATATGGATTGGCATTGGACAGTGAACAAACCCCACCCCAAAAGGTGGGGCTTAGAGAAGAGCTTATTGAAGAGAAGAACTTACTGATACTGACGAGTTCAAAACAAAAAGAAACTATCCAAGGTGCTGAAAATTAACAAGTTGACCAGATAGATGTCCATGCACATGAATCAATTCGCATCAGAAGTGGCAAGGCATTTAAAGACTGGCCAAGCCATAGATGAAGAAGTTGTGAAAGGCTTGTTAGAATCATCAGAGACACTTGACAAAAAAGGGAAGGGGCTAAGTCAGCCTTTCTACAGTACATAGTGATGATTAAACAAGACAGAACTGATCAGAAAATCTGAAGGAATTTAAACATCTGGAGACAGTGTACTCAGATATATATTGATTATCGTACACCAGAGGACAATGCCTGCAAGTGGCAACAGACAACAGTCATCGGTCTTGTCCCAGTTTGGTTCACCCACAGAGTTTTCACCAAGCCTGAACAGGAAAACTCCCAGCTAATGAAGGGAGAAGATGAAAATGATTAAGAATTCACGGGAAGAGGTCAAAGAGTTCAAGATGAAAAGACAAAGCAGAAAAAAATCCTACATCCTTTTCAGACATCTTCTTCCTTATTAGAGAGTGACAGTGATTTTGTACTAATGCATCAGACAAATGACTTTTAATAACACTTGTCAGTTGATCAAATATCAAATAATCAAATATCAAATTATCCATATACAGTAGATTATCGAATTGTTTCTGCCCATGTGACAAATATGCTAATTATCAAATTATATATGCTCAAGATATATTGCAGAATTGCATTCTATAGGGAAGAATACACAGAGATTACCTGAGAAAAGTTTGGTAAATCAAATTTCCCAAACTATCAAAACTGTCAAATTGCTATAGGGTTTTCCCTGTTATTTCCACCCATGTCAAATATGCAAATTATCTTATTAATTATACACAATACAAAAATGGCCATTACAGAAATGGATTCTACAGGACTAAATAACAATCAACTGAGAAAAGTTGGGTAAACAATTTAATCAAAATGTTACAGGGTTTGACATGGTGAAATCTAGCAAAAATTGCCAATAAGATGTTTTTTTTTTTTTGTAGGGTCATACCTGACAGGCAATTTTCTAAACTTTCCCCTCAGACAATTCCAGGCAACTTTTTGTATGCTATTCTGGGCATATTAAAGATTCAAAATCAGTTGAGTTTTTTTTAGTTGCAATTAGTCCAAGGTCAAATTACATTATTACTGGACTGAAACAATCTAATTATACATACACATCAACATATCAAATTAATTCCGCCTATGTGTCAAATATACTAATTGTCATTAATTATGCACAATACAAAAATGTACTGTGCATTGCAGAAATTGAATCTACAGGAAAAGATACATACTGATCAACCGAGCAGAGTATGATAAACCCGTTTAACAAATTGTTATAGGATTTTCCTGTGATTTCCGCCCATGTGTGAATATGCTGATAAATTCAATAATTATGCACAATACAAGAATATACATTGCAGAACTGGATTCTACAGCATGAAATACATATGGAGCAACTGAGAAATGTTTGGTAAACCATTCAATCAAATTGTTATATGGTTTAGCATGGTGAAATCTAGCAGAAAGGGACAAAAAACGTTTTTTGTAGTCTCATACTTCAGAGGCTATTTTCACAACTTTCCCCCCAGACAATTCCAGGCAACTTTTTGTATGTTATTCTGGGCATATTAAAGATTCAAAATCAGTTGAGTTTGGGTTTTTTGCAATTACGTGCAGGTTGACCCCTTTTTTCCCTTATAATGCCTGTACTATAATCCTGATTGTGGCAGTCAACCCCACCTAATCACACAAACCGGGGCCTCCAGATGAGCCAGCAGCCATCTGCACAAGTCTGGGTTGGACCTTGCAGGGCTGAGCTAGAGACTTGGAAAGAAACCTTCAGCAAAGACAATGGCATTGACATAGTTGACATAGCCCCAGAACACTGAGGCCATAAGAAGTGAGGAGAAACTCTGGCTGGAAGCCCTCACCCCACGTCATCCTTTAGACCTCGTCCTTGAAAACGTAGGATTAGTTACCAGAATCAGGATCAGAGAATTTTAATTACTGTTAAAATATCAGCAGGTGGTGGCCATTATGAGAAAAATCTACCATGGTCACAGGACAAATGTAAATAGTACCAATGAATTCCTCATCATTGACAATGTGGGACTATTTACTAGAATTAATATTTTAGAGAATAGCTGTCAGGATTACCAAGGGACAAATTTGTGATGGTGCCATAGCCAACAATGCTCCTAATGACATGCTCCAACTGTGTTCCAAAATTCATGCTGTTATCATCAAAATACTGCACATAGAGGCTGGACTACGTGCTATTCTTGTGGATACACACTAGAGGTGCGAAACCCGACCGAAACCCGACCCGTCGGGTACCCAACGGGCCGGGTAGGGTAGGGGTATGGGCTATATTATTATAATAATAATTAACAAAACGAAAAACGAAGGGAAGAAAAAGTGTGCTATCATTTTATTTATTTTTTTTAGGTGAAAAAAGGGTGTCGGGTTGTCGGGCCGGGCTGCGCATATATTTTAATAATAATGGTCGGGCTAGGGCCGGGCTGGCCCTAGCCCAACCTACCCTAGGGTAGGGTCGGGCTGAAAAAAGTCGGCCCGACCCCAGCTCTAATACACACAAGGGGGTGGGGAGGGGGGGGGGGGGGGCTGGGGTAATATGGTCTAAATGACTAAATACTACTTCTGAATGTGAATATGTCATATGTTCAGATTGGATAAGTTACGACAGTCTTATATCATATTTTGGAAGCCTCCCCCAATAATCTTTATCTGCGTGCTGGCCACTCTAACCAAAATGGTTACCTCACCTAGAATTTAGTATTGAAAGTTAAACTTTTAAAGTTGTAAACGACAACTAAATTTAACATGGAGTTGGAAACTCACTTCGGTTTTAGCTAATTTTAGCTTGTTTTGCTTGCTATTTTTGTCGATATACACCAATAATGGATGAAAAAATATATTTTATGTGTAATTAGGTTTAGGTAGCAAATGCTACTCCTGATTGTGAATCCATAGATATCCCATATGTACAGATTGGACAATTTGATCAAAAGTTACAACAGTTTACATGTTTTGGTAGGGTTGGCACCTTGTTACGCCCCCTACAGGCCAAATATTTAATTTGTGTGCGGGCCACTCAAACCAAAATGGTTCTATAGACCCTCACCAACAAATTAGGACTGAAAGTGAAACTTTTACAAGAGTTGTAAATGACATCCACATTTAACATGGAGACGAAACCCCACTATAGTGCTTGCAGGGTACTACTACTGCAAGCACCAGGGGTTCAGTTTTTCTCTTGTGATTGTGCTGTTTGTGGATAACTTCATATGCAGCACCACAAAGCTTTGGGACCTGACTGAAGCTATATCTTAGTGCAAGGCAACCTGTTTGTTCTAAGCAATTTGTCCACTGAGCGAGATGAATGATAGTGTGCCTTGTTATGCATCCCCATAGCGAACAGCACAAAGGATTTTCTAATTCTGGTTGTCTCCATGGGGAAATGTTATTGTTCAATACAAACCAAAACGGGCTCAGCCATCAAAGGAAAAACCTAATAAAAGAAACGTGAAGTGTTGTTAATTGAATCTGAAACTATGTGGACACATCTTATGGCCTCATATAGACCTACGAATTTCCATGGAATGTACAGTTCAAACAAATGCTCACTAGTATAGCATGTCAGGAATAGATAGAATAGGGTTCATGTACTTAACACTCTGAAGGCTGTGGAGATTAATGTGGATTTTAGGAGGATCCATTCTGCAACACCAGCCACCAGCCCACAATTCCACAACCTCTTCATCTCCCATGGTCAGGAAGCAAGTGGGAAAGATCACATACACTAGTCTGGGTAACCTATGCGAATTAAAACAAAAGCCTGGATACTAAGGCTATCTGGACACAGCTTGTGCTTGTAGATCTGGTATTTTCACAATTTGACATACAATGGGTTTAAAATGTTTATCCCTAACAACCACAATGCTAGATATTTCCCACATTTAAAGCCGTTACTTCCGTATATCATGCCGTTGCACTCATTAACAGATGAATTTCACACCTCTTCCAGACAGACCGGATCAACTACTGCAATGCTACTGCAATCCTCCAGTACCTGCTTACTGTAACCTGCACCCTGTTCAGTGTGTTCACCTATAAGTGCAACATCCTGTAAATTCTGTCATGAATGGGGCAATATTCTGCTCTCATTTATACGTTTTTGTGAGTAAATTTTGTACACGATGTCAAGTGCTACATTGTTGCAGATTTCATTATTCTTTGATAACCACTTAAACGCAGTATGTATTACATTGATTTGCATTACATTGATTTGCAACTGTATTACAAAGATTTGCAACTCTCCAAACTCAGGCCACTATACAACCCTGTACCAACTATGTGCCATAGGAAAGTATACATTTGTCAATAGAGGTAATACATATGATAGTGCACACTCAACAATGGGCCCATTATTACATTATAAACATTTATTACATTGTAAGCTGTTGTGTTCATTTATAATGCAACACATCACATTATTACACTACAATACAAAAATCTTTTTTTTATTACATTTAAATGATAAAATTACAATCTACCTCAAGGCAATTTTAAAGAGGGGGTGCCGTGATTTTTCTATTTTTTCCAATTTTGTACATGTTTAAGAGGTGACAGTATGTAAATAGACCCCTTTGTGTGTTTTTTATGTGCAATGATGTCTTCCCTTTGTATTTAGGGTTTTTTTCCTGGGGGCTGAACCTTTCCAGTCAAACGTGCCAATGAAAAGAAAATCAATATAGTGACATCATGTGCTCAGCCCCTCCCCTAACTCCTCCCCCTTTATCAGGCAACTAAAGCTGTGGGTGTGGCTTCAGTTCAGGTGGATCTCCGTCCATCAAGACCCACCAGGCAAACCAGGCATACTTAATGAACTGGCTGGGTGGAATCATAAAAATGACAGTTTAACACTGTACACTTTTTGGGAAAAAATCTTACATATAATATTAATACCCAATGATCATGTTTTAGGATAGAAAAAAAGTCATGACACTGCATCTTTAAGGAGACTTACAAACACTGCATGCACCATCCCAGAAAGAGGACTCTGAGACGGTGAAGGTGTTCTTCAATTAAAACATATTTCGTGCAATGACCTGTGGCCTTGTTTACAATTTGCAAATTTAGGCATAAGCAAAATGCTCTTAATCCAGAGCAATTTACTTTAAGATGGAGTTTGAAGAGGTGGAATTCCAGACTGGGTGAGTGTCTGGAGTTCTGATTGCAATGGATTGTTAATTCCATAGTTTTGGAGACAGAAGGGAAAAGGAAGGAATTCATCAATAAGGAATAGAATAATCAATATAAAGATAGATCAATAATGACCACAAGTAGGATATTTTCAAATTTTCGTACACATCATTAACTCTATTTTTCCACTGAACACCAACAAATTAATTATTTAATTAATTAATTAATTAATTAATTAATTAATTAATTAATGCTGTTTCTCTGAAAATCTGTTACATTTACATGAAATTCGCTCTCTTTAGCGCTCTTATTCGATCATTAAGATTACCTGGGTTTTATACTCTCTCTAATTAAGAACTGCCATTGGGAGCTTAAGAGGATTTATTATAAAAGAAAACACCCTGATCTACAAGACAAAGCAATGTGATACACTGTTTGATTAACATTTCCTTTGATCCCTCTCCCATCTATTGTAGGGCCGACAAAAGAGAAGTCATTATTCAAACTAGTTTTCTCTCAGACTGGGAATGTATTGTACAACCGTATCTTGAACGGAACCCTTTTGCTTCCAGTTCAACACATCTCTTTTATTGGTGATCGATGTTGCAGTTACACATTGACCCCTTAGACAGTTTAGCAGCCTAAACTTTCAGGGGCCTTGGAATAAGTTGTCCCCTCCTGAGAAAGTGGCCTTGTGCTGTAAACCAGCACTCACCCAGAATTGTCCAAGGTCAGAGACCATGCAGGATGACTTTTGATAGTGCGAGCCAGTATCCTTGCTTTATAATTACAGTGATATTTTTGGGGGGTTGTTTGCTTGTTCAGATACAATTCATATTGGATCCTTTTTGTTTTGTTTTGTTTTTTCTTTCTTGATAACGAGTTGCTGATGTTCAGGAGGGAAGAGCCTGTCTGGGTGATAACAACCATGTCTGATAACAGCTCATCCCTTCAAGGGTCATACTATTTGTATCTCACATCCATAGATTGTTTAAAAAAAAAAAAAAAAAAAAAAACATGTTTTTGCCTTTGGGCCCAACTCAACAAAATAAATGACATAAAAAGACAAGCCTGCCAATATCCCGTGCAAGCTTGGTCACTCAAGCAAATCGTATAGAGACATCTCCATGCAGGATGGTCGCAAAAGCCAGGTTTAAAATCGTATCTATCAGTATTCGGAATAAAGACTAACAACATATTCATGGCTAGAAAATAAAAACACAAACTGAACTTTATTTAATTTACTTGGTGTATCATGGGAGAGAATTTTATAACTGATCTACATACAGTATGATGTCGTTCAAAACTGCCAAGTTACAGAAATGATGGTAAGAAAAGGGAACAAAATTCACATCAAAGTGTCAAATTATTTCAGGATTAGCCTAAATCTGCCCTCATGCATTGTCTTCTGAGTTTTCCACTGACCTGCCCATTGCTGTGTTGCAAACTGTTGGTTGCCATGGAAACAATGTTCATCCAACGCATAATGAAGAGAAACTAAAGATGTGATCACGGTGTGGAAGCTGCATCTGACCCACTTTTATCAACTGCCCTTTCCATGCTGGTGGAAAGAAGTACATTTACTCAAGTACTGTATTAGAGTATCCTTTTGATTCAGTTACTTGCTATATACTTTTTTCGGCTCCATTTGAAAGCAGCTGGTGATACTTTTACATGACATTCATTGTTCATTCATTTTAATTATTTTTTAGTAACTGTCTGACACAAACATTACTGTATACAATGAATGGATAACTTTTGTCATATGTGGATGAGCAAATCGGCTATATATGCTTGTTCTACACAAACATTATAAATTCCACAATGCCGTCGCTACAATATATGCGCAATACGCACTGTGAGTAGGGCAACACGCCAAGGGGGGCAACAAAAAGTGCCAAGCCAACGCAACCCTTAATAACACATTTCTCAGCGACGCTGCCGCTTATTAACGAGCAGCTGTGTGTGTCCTCCTCATAAGCCAAGTAGAGTAAAATAGCTGATCTGTATGAGGAAACACAGCACTTTCGTCCAGAGGGAGGAAACACAACTATCCTATAAGTATACTGTATATACAGTATATAACAAATTGGTCAACTATGTCCTTGAATTTCTATTATTGACAATGAATGGATATGTGTATGAATAAGAGCACCCCTCGCTTCACACATCTGTGATTTCAATTGCTACTGCTCTTGAATCTTGTGAATAATTATATTTTGAGAAAGGACATACATGTACAGTAGGTGTCACGTTTGCTCCAGGGGAAAAATATTTGGTGAATAAAGGATTTTCATAGGCGTGCATACATAGACGTCAAGGGGGGTTTGAGCACCCCTAGTGGCCCTCTCTGGACCAACATGCCCTTTTTAAAAGAGCAAAAAGATGCTGAAATGCTGTTTTTTTAACCCCCCAAAACTCAGAGTGCCCTCCTGGTTACATTTGAGCACCTGCCCTTGAAACTCTCTGTGCACGCCAGTGAGGATTTTTGTATTATTTTTTTCTATCTTGTGAATTTAGCCTGTGATAGTGTGAACTGAACCTAATCTTAACACACTGTGTCAGGCAGGTCTATGATGGACCAACCCAACACAATAGTGGTGGTCCTTATAGGTTGTTCTTTGTCAGTATAGTGGCCCCAGGCTAAAGACCATTTGAAACCCCCCTGGCCACAGAATATGCAGTGTCATTCACAAAGGAATACAAATAAACTTGGCAAGTTACTCTATATTGACTCGGTCTGTTTGCATCTACAGCATTTCCTTCAGGTGCACTGCAGTGCTGAGGGTTTTTCATCACAGCAGGTCAATGCCTTGCATTGTCCAATTTCATTCTTGTGAGTTTGTGCAGGTAGATCTGTCAAGCATAAATTAAGCATCAGTCAAAGAAACCAACAGAATGGCCAGTGAGTGGGGGCACAGTGGAACAGTGGTTAGTGCTGTCGCCTCACAGCTAGAAGGTCCTGGGTTCGATTCCCGCTAGGGGCGCTGCTGTAGGTGCTGGCAATGTGTCTGCTCCTCCGCGTCATCAGTGCCCATACCTAAGGCAGGGGTGTAGTGGAGGGGGGACGTGGGGGGCGGCGTCCCCCCACTTCTCACATCTAAAATATTGTTGGGTCTGAAAAAAATCATTAGCATGGGGAAATACATCTTGATGACATCATCAATGAGTTAATGAGTTTCCTTTTTTCTGAGAGTGTACAAATGGAACCAAATGGACCCGCATTTGTACACTCTCAGAAAAAAATAATAAAATGGGGGAATTCCCCTTTCAGAGGCGTCCCCCCACTTATAAAAGTACCACTACAACACTGGTGAAAGGGCCTTTCTGTGTGTTTGCATGTTCTCCCCATGTCCCCTATGTATACCCTCACAAAAACAAGCAGTAATCCTGGTCTCTAGACTGCCTCCCCCTGGCCAGCCGGGGCGCCTGATGGAGGGGACTGGAACTGGTTGGAATAACGTGTTCCTTTCACGCGCTATGTCCAACCAGGGAAACTCCCCCCTGTCGGGTGAAAAGAAGGCAGCTTCCTCATGCATTGAAGGAAGCATGAGGCCAGTCCGCTGCCTCCCCAGGTTGGCGGAGGATGTGTAGAGCCCAGGATCACATTAGGAATTGGCACTGGGTAAAAAAATGGGTTACAAAATCGTGGGATAAAATATTAAAAAAAAAGAATGGCCAGAGAGCAGGAAAGGACGGTTCAGCATTACTTGAAATTGGAGAGAAAGGAAGGACAAAAGATTTTGGGCAAGGAGCTAGTAATGCTGTTGAACAGACCTTTGCAAAATACAGACAGGAACTAGACGGAAGTACCCATTGAAACCCATTCAAAAAAGGAGGATGTGACGTCACACCCCGGCCGAAACACGGACTGTGCAAAAAGCAATGTGGAGGCAGCCCTATGGCTGTCACTGAATGTATGTTGATTAGATGTCTAAAGACGAGAGAGACACGTTCAAGAAATCATATTTCACTAAAATATTGCTACCCTTACTTTGCTTGTGTGTTGTTTTCGTTAAACATTGCGTTTAAAGCGGGAACTTGTTTTAAGTGTTTCCGAAGAGAAAGAAAGAGAAGGACTTTACTAATGTTTTGCCAAAGTGGTGAAAGGGCAATCACACCTCGCTTGTATTTATGACTTGAAGCCACTGAGCCTGCATAAGAGAAGTGTTCACAGGAGCCAATTCGACAATCTTGTTACTTCTCCAGTAGGCCCATTTCTGAATGGGGCATAATTTGCTTGAATTGAATTTGGAATACTGGCCTACTACCAGCTATAAAATGTTAGGGGGGGATGGGGGGGGGGTACACTAACTACACAGTGACACATTGTGAGTTTGTACATCTGTAATTTTAAAACCACATGAAGAATAAAGTCAAAAATATTTTGAATACATTTTAAACATCTTAATAGCAAAAAGACACACAATATTTTCTGATGGTTGTCTGTGTGACAATTACATAGGCTATTAATCTGGGGTTCGTTAACATGAAGAAATGTGTGAAAAGAGTGGTTTAATCTTTGGGAGGTAAGCTCAAATAAACAACTAATGCACACTTTAGAAACAAGCCCAAAAAACATCATTCAGCAACCTACAGGTAGGCTATAATGTATTTGTAGGTGACTTTCTGCATAAAAAAACAAGTCGACGGTTGCTTATAATGAGCAGACATGGCAACAAGGTACTATCAAGTACAGCTGTTATTTTGAAGAGCACGGAACACCGTTGTAGCTTAGCCTACTTGACATTTTGACAATATGTAAACATAACGTGCAGTGGTGATGTTTGTGGAATTTGTGCGTGTTTTTTTTGCCTTTAGCCAGTTTTGAGTTTTTTATATTTAACCATATTAAAGCCATGCTGGATGCTGCTCTTTGACAATGTGTACGCACAACTTGGAAAGTTGGAATATACGTTCAAAACTCACATGAAATCAACCTCTAGACCTGCAGCCAGCATTTTGGTGAGTTAATTGTAAAAGTATCACGGTAAAATCATCATCAGCTGATCTACAAGGATGTACTTGGTGTTGGCCGCCGAGCCATGATGTAACATGTGCAGGGACTTTTACCTGTGAGCTCCGTGTGTATATCTGGTGTGGCCAGTGTTGCCAACTCCATCCATAATCCAAAATGCACTAGTGGCACTTCCAAAATGCACTAGAATGCGCTAGATGCTTGCATTGAAGGGAACATAATATGTTGTATATAAACATACAGATCAAATCTTCTACATTCTCTAGTTGTGTTGTTGTTGTTGTTGTTGTTGTAGACTTGGGATAGACTCTTGAGAAAATGAAACCAAATGACTTGAGAAAATGAAACCAAATGGACCCTTGTGGGTCCATTTTGTTTCATTTTTACGCTCTCTAGGAGTTTTTCACTATTTTTTGCGCTAGGGGGTCTGGAAAACAGCTAAATATAGCGACAAATGCGCCAAGTTGGCAACACTGGGTGTGGCATTGCTTGCACACGTCACATGCCTGACCTCAGTCTGAATTGTCATTTCGTTTCACTTAATTATTCAGACTTAAGTCCCTCTCTACCACAGCAGTTTGATGATGATGATGATGATGACGTTGTTGTCATTATTTTGGATAATGTGTTAGCCGGTTGCTAAAACAAACACAGCTGGTTGTAGCTCTGGTCCAGAGCTCCACTGCTTCTGAGTCTGACTTGCATTGGAATGCAAGTCAGACTCAGAAGCAGTGGAGCTCTGGACCAGAGCTAACTTACTTACTTACTTAATCCTCTTCGTTCCCGGTGGAACATAAGGCTGCGACTATCTGCTTCCATCTGGTCCTGTCCTGTGCAGCATGTTGTGCCTCGCCCCATGTCAGCGATGCCATCTTCAGCTCTGAGGTCACAGTTCTCCGCCAGGTTGTTTTTGGCCTCCCTTGTTTCCGTTTTCCAGGTGGAGTCCATCTTAAGGCTACTTTAGGAATGCTGTTCTGATCCATCCGAAGGACATGTCCGAGCCATCTGAGCCGTCTGTGTTTGATGTCCTGCACCACGTTGCAGCAGTTGGTCTTTTGGTACAAGTCTTTGTTGGAGATCTTGTTTGGCCAGAATATGCGACATATCCTCCTGAGGCATCCATTGTGGAAAGAATTGATTTTATTCGGACCAGAGCTAAGCTGGTTGCTAAATGGACAAACACTGCTTTTGTTCACTAGCATATGAACAAAATCAGTGAAATATTTCAGACGACGATGTTTACAAAACCTAAAACCTGACATTTCTTTAAAGAATAATGAAGTGAAACGAAGTGAGTGACAGGGCTGTTGACCAATCAGGTGCACTGCTGACCGTGCTGTTAGTGCTCGGATTTCCAACCGGCACCAACGACCCCAAAGGCAGGGAAGCCAGTCCTTGAATCACAGGGGGAAAAAAATAATCTAGTATTTTTTTAAGGTGCTGATTCAGGGCTGAGCTAGGCTAATCACATGCAGCAGGCATAAAGAAATGGGAATATTCGCTTATCTGGTCTGACACCTTAATGAAGTTGAGAAAGCAAGTTATATGCGTTTGATGCACTTGTCGTGAAATGTGTGTTTGAAAGTGCTGTTACACGATGTCAACTAGCATCACTGTTGAGGCGGGTCGAGCTGCTGTTGCTGAGTTGGGGTTCGGCTGGAGCACCCATTGACGTAGTTCCGCCGGTGGGGGGAAGGTACCAAGTGCTACAGAGCAGGGTGTCTGTTGGTATTGTAAGATCTCTTGTGTTTTATGTTCTAATTATCATGTTGGTGTGGCACAAGTAATGTATCTTAAATGTATTGGAACCTATTGGTTTAGTAACACCGGCTCATTGTGTGAGTTAACTCATGTGTGTTGCCAATTACAGAACTGTTCCTTGGTATGGTCTTGCCTGGTATGAGAGGGAGGCTGAAGAGGCAGTTGTTCAGTTGAGTAGTGTTTGAAGCAACCAGAAGGTTACTCTCAGCTGCTATAGGGTCTAAAATGACCTAAAAAAAAAAGATGGTCATTAATAAATAACACTTAACTTCCCAATGCTGTATGTTATTTCACTAGCGCCTAAACATAAATGATTGTGATACCAGCATTGTATATCTGGGTTTAGGGGGACAAACCAAAACAACACATTTTAGTCCTACTTGTAAAATTCCTTTAATTTCTTGTAAATACACATAAATAAAACACTTATAAAGTGCAGAAATCGATTGCAATGACATACATTAAAGAAAAGAGAGAAACACATGAACCATAGGTATATGAAACATAGCATGAGCATCAGAATTGGGTGGACGGGTTCAAGAGATATTGTCCAAAACAACCTCACGTACAGTACAGGACATCACACCGCTGAGGAGCACTACAGCTCAACACTTTCATATACAGTAAGAACCATTGAGTTATGATTAATGCATGTTACACAGTCAGAAGCCACAAGTATAAAAACACAAATATCAATCATAAGTGTGTTGTATATTTCAGATAGTGTGCAAGCGCGTACCTAATACATACACACACTCACACACCCCACCCAACCTGTACTGTATTAGTGATACAAGCTTGCATTGATTGACCAGATTCCATATTATTTATACGGATAGGAATGCTGACCTGAACAGATTCTACACAGTTCCTTTTTGCCAGTTTATTCAGTGTTACTGTTGATTAAATGCTATATTCTTGCTGTCTTAAGCCGCCTGGGTCTGTCTGAGAACAAAAATTCTCACTGTTGGCAGACACACACACACACACACACACACACACACACACACACACACACACACACACACACACACACACACACACACACACACACGCAATCTTACTGTATATGACGCCACACTGTAATCTGTAACTGTCATCTGTCAACAGTTTTGGACATGGGCAGCTCACCGGAACTTGCCTAGGTGGGAAGTTAGGCATCGATTATACAGTGTGTGTGCGTGTGTGTACATACTGTACATTGACGGTTGGAAAAACGAAACAAAAAATGGATGAGCTAGTGATAGAATACATGTGTATGTATGTCATATGCTGAATTTGTATATCAAAACAACAACAAAAGACATTATCCCTGTCATTAGGCCTACAGTATGTTCAGAAATATTTCTGGTGCCTACAAACAATATTAAAAGTATATCAACTGAAAAACAGCCAAAAGACACACACATTTAAAACTACTAGGCTGGGTACCAGTGATGATGATAAAAAAGGGTTTGCACGCCAAATTCTGCTCACCGAAGTATCTTTCACTTTTTCAGTAAGTTAGAAGCCAACCAGGCTCTTTGTGAGGTCTCACAGACCTGGGGTGCAGACTTTGTATAATCAAGTGGCCACTGGTATCATGACATTGGGACAACATCCTGTTAGCCTGCAGTCCCACTGGCAACTGCCATAAACCATTCAAGAAACAAATCCAATTTCAAAATGACAGATTACAGTATACTGAACTGGATACAACAACTCTAAGCCATAGTTTTATAAAACTATGCCTGCAGTCTTCTACTATTGTCAAAGAAATTCTGAAACGTACATTGATTTGTCTTTGTCTTTTCACATCAAAGTCTGTGCTCACTATAGAATTACAGATTTTTTATTTCTTTCTTTCGTTATTATGTCTCTAAATGCAAATCCCATTCACTCATGTTGTCTTTTAGTTGACAAAATGAAGGATTACATACCTCTCTCGTTTCATTAATAAGATTTGTAATCTGAAAATTCATTAACAAAATATTAGCTCAGTACTGCATAGTACAAAACAAATCTTAATACATACAGCAAGGTCCCAGTAGAGTGGCTCCATCTTGTACATTTGTGGTATTTTGCATAAGACCTGGTCTGGACTGTTCAAAAGTTTTCAGGAATGTCGAGATCCGGTAGCACCTAACGACCCAGTCACGACCAATAGCTTCTGGTCACGTTTGGTTAGGGACCAGGTCGTGACCAGTTGCTCACTAGTCAGGTAGGAACCTGTAGCTTCTGGTCCGTGCTTGCAGTTTTGTTTAGGCTTATGGTTATACGTAGGCTTCTGACCTATTTACGACCATAAGCAACTAATCGTGACTGGATCTCGCTGTGCCTCAGTTTCTCCACTGGTTCAACCCCCCATTTAAAGACAACTTCAGAAGATTACATTGTGAAATGTTACTGTTTAATCATGTTAGATAAATATGCAAGGAGATTATAAATATTCATAGCCCATAAATTTGTGAGGACAGATGCCACTACTGCCTTTTATAAATGTTCAATATAAAATCTTTTGTTCTATCCCAAACTCAATCCAAAACAAGAGTCTATATATGTGTGTGTGTGTGTGTGTGTGGGGGGGGGGGGGGGGGGGGGGTGCGCGCGCACACACCACACGCACGCACGCACGCACACACACACACACACACACACACACACACACACACACACACACACACTAAATCAAAGTAATGATCCATTACAACCACTTGGCATATATACCACAACATAAAATACCTTCAAACAAAAATGACCATTGACCATTGGAAAGCAATTTCACTGTGTACTATTTCTGAGCATGTCATACAGCAGGCGAACTATCGGTGAAAATAGTCAGCTGCTTGTAGATCATCTATCTTAAATTATATAATTATATATATATATAATTATAATTGGTATAGCAGTAGACAAGGAAGGGGCCAAGTACAGACCTCTGGGGGAGCCTAGTCTTCAGATTATAGAGGGTTTAAGTGGTTTAAGTGTAACAGCTGTGAGTTTACATACAAGCAACTGTGACGGTCCCCATAGGCTGGGTACAGACATTTAAATCAGGGGTTTTCAACAGGTGGTCCGGGGACCACCAGTGGTCCCTGAGAGGGTTCCAGGTGGTCTCCAGCTAAGTAGTTTAACCAGATGTAACTCTTGAGAGTGTAAAAATGAAACCAAATGGACCCTTGTGGGTCCATTTGGTTTCATTTTTACACTCTCAAGAGTTAAAATATTCATCATGTGAATTAGTCCTAATCTACACAACTTGAAGATTAATTGGTCATGGACAGAAGCAAAGGAAATCTTTAGTTTGGGGGGTCTGTGGGGCTAAAATGTCCTAGAATGGTGGTCCGTGGCTCAAATGCTGAATAAATCGTGGGCCCTCGGATGAAAAAGGTTGAAAACCCCTGATTTAAATAAAAAAGGATCTGGCTGTCTTAACTGTCTCCAATGTCATCCCTGCCCCGCCCCTGGAAGGAGCAGCTCCACCGCAAGGATCATGTCTGATGCTTCCAACCATGTGACTCCCATTGGAAATTAATAGCTTCCTTGATTTAAATGTCTGTACTCAGCCATAGAGGTTTCTACTGTATGTTCAGTAAGGCAGACGAGTCACAATCCTAGCAAATTTCCTAATTCCTGTTGTAGGCCTATTATATGGTATGATCACAATTATCATCATCTCAGTTTGTTTCCTTTTCCCATGTTTTAATATCTTGATAGGTCTGTCAATACGTCTACAGAGAAAATGGTCCAAATACCTTCATTGATAAGTTTAATGCACTTTTAGGAAAACTAGGAAATGGGCAGGATGACTCTGTACAGTCAAAAAATAAAATATGCCCCTGCAAAACATCAAACCTAGCTTAAGTACTTGAACCCTAGTCTGGTTAGGCCATAATGGGCAACAAACCTATTCAAACATTTAGAAGAAATAGTTGATCTACAAGCTCACCTTGAGAAGAGTTGAGACAAAGGTACAGACACCTGGATATACAACGCCATTAAGTGATTATTGAGGGAAAACTAAAACATGTATAGACCTTGAATGACATATTTTGTCTAAATTGTGTTTAGATATGAATATTTCATCCTAAAGCAGTGATGAGAGAGGGTCATAGTATAGCATAGCACCACTCAGAGTACCTTATTGCAATTACCTTCATAGCGAACATTAAAGGGGATCCACCGTGAATTTTTCATTTTTTTTATGATTGTTGGTGTTTTAACTCCCCCAAAAACTTGTTCTTTAAACAGTCAGACCTTATTGTGTGAGTGAGTGAGTGAGTGAGTGAGTGAGTGAGTGAGTGAGTGAGTGAGTGAGTGAGTGAGTGAGTGAGTGAGAATGGGGAATGCATGAACTCTCGGTTTGTCCTATTTACTGATGTCACTAAAAATAACAATTTTAACTTAAACATTGCCTCTACCCTTTAAGTCAGTGGTATGACTGTAATCCAACCCCCCATCAAAGAAACCCAGTGAAACTGACTGAAACCAGGAAGATCATGCATATTCTATTGAGATAGGAATAAAACAATGAGGTGGGTGGGGGGTGGGGGGGTGAGCCGTCAGGCTGTTTTTGTGGACATTTCTGGTACTGCAGCCAAATATCACACAAAAATATGACAAATAATTATCTGAGTGGTTGTTTAGGCTACAATAAAAATGTATTTAAAGGCAACATTTACGTATGATACATTTCATCAAATTCATGGTGGATCACCTTTAATACATTTTGTGTTGAATGAGAAGTAACAGGCTGGCACATACGTGATACATTCGGCACATACTGTACGTGCACTGTAGCAAGTCAATAAACAAAGAATAGCTCAATAAATGATATTAAGACATTCTACTTCAGTACAATGCCAAAAGCTAAGATGAAACCTTTATTGGTGTGAGGTTTTCCTATTTCAAAAATTGTCACAATTTAAATAAATGTATATTCTAAATTATAGTATAGTGGACGGGGTACCCTAAGCTAAGGCAATTCCAAAGTCGCTAATGCCAGTCTAACCATAATGAAATCAAAACACAATACACACAATCCAATAATATTATGCATTATACCAACACATAACTGTTGGAGGGATATGATATAAATTATAAATTGCCCGTAAATAAGGGAGTATAATAGTCATGACTGACCTTTCCCATGTGTATAAATTAATCTTGTATTTCATAGGCAGCCAATACAGTCTGTTGTTCTTCACCTTCAAAGCTGTGATATTACACAGTCTTCAGTAGCGGTGTGCTAATAACAATGCAGATGAGTGTGAGGGTTGTTGGAAAGCCATACAATCATCGCTCAGCTAATGAAAAAAAAAAAAGAAATTCTGATTCCTGTTACTAGTATTCTGGCTGGAAATGGCTATTGTGACACATGCGGCGATATGGCATTTCCCAATTGTTGTGGGGAAACATATCCTATAAATTTGCTAGAAGTGACAAAAATGTTAATGGAGAAGTGGATCCATTTATTGCCAGCAGTTGACATTGTTGTATGAAACAAGCCATAATTTCACCCAAAAGGTGGTATAGCGGAGTGAATGATTTCTGGCAAAGAGAAATTGTCATGCGAGTGCTAAGAGCTTGTGTGTGAATAAGTGGCTGATTTATAAATCTAAAGTTGTCTGAATGACAACCACAGTCAGTCAGACCCAGATAGATCAATACTTTGATCACCGTAGTTTACCTGCAACATACTGTGTGTAGCTTGCTACCCCTCCAAAGGAAGGCACTGTGAGTGGTTAGATGTCCTCAGCTGAGTCGTCGACTGGTTTTGAGTGCTGTGCGCTGAAGTGACAACATCCTAGAAATGACCCACAGGGTCATCTTCTCGGCCGAGACATTTTCTGGGTCGCAGTGCAAAGCATATTCTCTTCTTTCGTTTCGGTATTACCGTAATTTGCAAAATAGTCCACCAGCGTCACTCTGCACGTGTACGGCATAAGAAGGGAACGAATAATGTCATGTCGTCATACCTGAAGTCAGAAAGGCAGAAATCTCTGTTTGGGACAGGCCTGCAAGCAAATTGTCCTCCTGACAATTTTAGGCTAATCATTTTGGGTAAGAAAGAAGTCACATGGTGTTACTGTACTGTGCTGTAGGAGGGTTTATTTTTTGTATGCGATCTAAAGTTTAATTCACATGTTTTTGCACGCTGTGTTGCACAACCGAAAAAAGCCTCCCGGCTGTTTTTTAGTGCATGACACCAGTGCGCAATCAACTATAATTTGAGCTTCAGACTGTGCTTTTCGGAGTCCTCCTTAAGTACCTCCTACAGAGTGCTAAAGGTAGAGATAGCCCACCCAATAGACGATGTTGAACAAAAGGAAGGAGGTGGGGAAAAAGACACGGGAATAGGCGTCCAGTTCAAGTAGATCTATGTGAATGCGGCCTCGTCGCCATGCACCATCTTTGCATTCCTCGTAGCAGCAGAAGAAGCTCTGGCAGTCTTTGCCTTCCAGGCACTCATAGACACAAGCGTCCTCAAACTCCTGCCAGTACAGCGAGTTGTTCAATGTGATGACTGTGTGTGGTGAACCCACGTCCAGTACGGAGTACTTCTGAAATTCCATAGAGAGAAATCATTTGTCTACATAGCATTTAAAGTCATAATTTGCATTATTGACACAATATGCATTATTGTATTGTAGTATTATATAACCAGTTAAAAGTTCTAACCAGTTAAAAGTTCAATATTAATGCCAAGTGATATATAATATATATCACTTACCCTGACTCTAGCGGCTTTAACACGTACTTTAAACAAAAAATATTATTCTTGTTTAAAGTATGTGTATGTGTTAAAAAGCCGCTATTGTGATACTACACATTTTATCCAATATGGCAAGAAAAGAAATGCAGCTAGTAGCTACAAGTGAAATTGGCAAAAGCAATGAGCAGACCAAATTGAATCCTTTAACACTATAGCATGTAATGTAATACTCTCTCTCCTGATTGGTTGAATGAATTTTCTGTTTATTAAAGACCTGGAGATACAGTGAGACTGCGATGTACAATGGGAACAAATTGCAGATTTGGGAGGTTATTCTCCAGAATATACTGCTTTCACCAGCAGAACGTCTCTCTCTTTGAACAGAGAAATATCAATTACCCTGCCATATGTGAACATTAACAAGTTGCATGAACACATGAATCCAACATGGTATTATGGACAGTATACAAATCTTAAGTAGAGCACAATGTTAGCACTTCAAAGCCCATTTGGAAGAAAAAAGCTTAAACTATAGTATTTGCGCCGGTAGTGCAGTACTTTTTCTGTAGATCTGCCAGTGTTTTGTTTAGTGCTAGAGCTATATGTGTGCTTACATGGAAGTAAGGGTCTCCAAAGGTATTCAAGGATAGCATCTAGCCTGATGCATTGATGGAGACCAAGCTAATGGGTTTTGGATCTTTCAAGCCTGTGACTGAGTCACTGAGGGAGAGATAAAGTTCAGCCTGTTGGCCTAAAAATGAACGATCAATCACAAGATATGGGAAGTTATCTCATGTAGGTCTGAGCCCAACTCGTTCCACTTTAAATAGTTGTTTTATCATTTCCAAAGATAGGTTGGCAGACAAGCTCTTTTGGCTCTAAGACTGATTGCGCAGTATATGCCTTCTAAATCAGTACTTCTCAAAATCAATTGTGTCAAGCACCCCCGAAATGATATACAGTATGAACATTTCATTTAATTAGGCCGGAGCACAAGATTGATGGATTACTTTTGCTGTACATCAGAGGGTGCCCAGTGATATCCTTTGAGCATTTTTGTTATTAACCCCCTAATGCTTGAAACACAAACAATCCTCCCAAAATAGAGTTTTATGGATTTCATACTTTGAACAGGTAGCCTATAACGGATGTCCTGTCTGACCTGCCGCTAATACAGACATGAAACGTCATTGCCCAGTAGGAAATGCTTTTAACTCTACAGGGGGACTGAGTACTGCAATTTTATTTTCAAACATATTATTATTATTATTCTCTCTCTCTCTTCACCTCAACTCCAACCCCACACTGGGTTGATTAGAGAGATATTGTTCAGAAATGGACCCTACCGGGCTGCAATGTTAGAAATAGCACAAAAGAAAGCTTTTTAAGTGTCCTGAGCCTTTATTGTAAATCTATGACTGACTCCTGCAATGGATTTATTCATTGCAAGTGTTCAGAATTCTGATCCACTGACCTTTGGTCCTTTTTTATGTCAATCAATCAAGTCACCTTAATTCACGTGACAGATAAATATACAGTATAACGGCGGTGGCCAACGCGGCTTCGTGCGGCTCGCGGCAGGGCTTCCACGATGCAGCGCGCACCGTTCCATTCACCACCAATAATTCAAAACAAAGTTGAATTGTGATGAACAATGAGGTTAATTGTAAATGAAAGAATGCAACATTTGACAGCCCTAGTCCTGATTCCTGGACAACCTTACCGCTCTCTTGGCCTTGCTGCACCCGGGTCTTTGGGCGCTGTAGGAGTAGTAATTCAACATGGCGTACTCCATCAGAGCGGCGAAGACAAAGAGGAAGCAGACAGTGACGAAGAGATCCATTGCTGTGACATAGGACACCCTGGGCAACGAGGTCCTGGCCACCGTGCTCAGAGTGGTCATGGTCAACACTGTGGTTATACCTGTGGACCAGATCACGGCAATCATTCACCATTCATGTTGAATTCATGTTATTTATATTTTCTATTTTACTATTATTATTTTTTTTTACACCAACCGTAGCCATCATGACAGATTATTATGCCCAGAATATATAAATTCTGTTTCCATATTTATCGAATCATTGAATAATTATGTTGCTAGGAAACCAATAAAACTGCAAATTAACTGGAAGTGCAAAATAACACCTTTCTGAACTGGTAATGGAGTCGAGCAGCAGTAGTGATGGTGTTTTTTTGACCTCTCCCATTTAGAGAAGAGAAAAGAAGGAAAGTAACTGCTTCAGAACTGCTTCTAGAATGTCTGTCTGGCCCACCAGCTACCATGAACCAATTGAGGCTTAACGACACGCGCGCACACACACAGTCTCCATTCTCTTCTGTCTCTCCCTTGTGAACAACAGGTAGGGAATAGGCTAAAACCCCTGCCTCTGTGTCTGTGAGGTTTCTATGGTAACAGCTGGGTCAAATCTATTTCAGGTTGACATCTCAAACCTTTACCCTAGACTCCCTATATTCTGGTGCAATATTAACAGGAATATAGCAGATCTACAATATCCAGGACTCAGCGTTCTCCAATTTGGTGGCCCACGGGGCACCAATTGGTGAACTCTGCAGTGCAGTGTCCTCTTAAACAGGCATTACCAACCAGGGCCGGATTTAGCCAGCCCTACTAGGGTGGGCTGGAAGAATGGCAAGGTGGGCAACTCCAAAGTTTCTCATATGAAGCAGTGGTTTTCAATCTTTTTTTCACACCAGGGCCCACTATTTATTTGGCATTTGAGCCATGGACCACCATTTGAGGACATTTTAGCCCCACAGAGCCAAAACTAAAGATTTCTTTTGCTATTGTCCACAATGCCAGGCTGGATTTGGGGGGAAAACAGTCAAACATACAGATCAAAATGACCATTAATCTTCTACACTCTCTAGTTGTGTGTAGGCTTGGAATTCAGATGAATATTTTTCAGTTGAATATTTTAACTCTCTCAAAGAGTTGCATCTGGTTAAACAACTTTCCAGCATTTAGCTGGGGACCACCTGGAACTCTCCCAGGGACCACCGCTGAAAACCACTGATATTACCTTTCATTGGGTGGGCAGGATGCACATTTGGATTGCCCCCCCTCTAGATCCGGCCCTATTACCAACACTAGAGCCTCTCAGGCCTGTGTCACCTACTAACCCTCTAGACCAGGGGTTTTCAACCTTTTTGACTCCAGGGACCACCATTTCTTCAGAATTTGAGCCACGGACCACCATTTGATGACATTTTACCCCCATAGACCCCAAAACCAAAGATTTCTTCTGTTTTTATCTACAATTCCAGGCTGGATTTGGGAAACATAAGAGGCAAACATAGATCTCTAGTTGTGTAGATTTGGGCTAATTCAGATGATGAATATTTTAACTCTTGAGAGTGTAAAAATGAAACCAAATGGACCCGCAAGGGTCCATTTGGTTTCATTTTTACGTTCTCAAGAGTTACATCTGGTTAACCAACTTAGCTGGGGACCACCTGGAACCCTCTCAGGGACCACTGGTGGTCCCCGGACCACCTGTTGAAAACCCCATGCTCTAGACCAGGGGTTTTCAACCTTTTTGACACCAGGGACCACCATTTATTCAGTATTTGAGCCACGGACCACCATATGATTACATTTTGCACCCCAAAGACCTAAAACTATAAGAATTCTTTTGGTTTTGTTGACAATTCCAGACTGGATTTTGCAAACAAAAGAGAGTGTAGACTTCTCAATTAAATAGTGCTAATTCAGATGGTGAATATTTTAACTCTTGAGAGTGTGAAAATGAAACCAAATGGACCCGCAAGGGTCCATTTGGTTTCATTTTTACATTCTCAAGAGTTACATCTGGTTAACCAACTTAGCTGGGGACCACCTGGAACCCTCTCAGGGACCACTGGTGGTCCCCGGACCACCTGTTGAAAACCCCATGCTCTAGACAAATAATTGTACCAGCCCTTATCTCATCACCAAATACTTCGGAATTTCAGACACAACACACCACAGCGTGACAGCGGCTTGAGGAGAACGACGGAAGGAAGGTGGGAATTCAATAATAGAGACAATGACATAATTAGAACAGGAAATAAAACAAGAAAGGATTATACTGTAATTGAGGCAGGTAGGCAGCCAGTAGAGACAGGAAGCAGGGGGAAAAACAATGAATGCATCTGAGGAGAACGAGGGAGAGGCAGTGGTGGTGGTGGTGGTGGTTGATGACAGACACTATGAATTGCGGTGGTTGGAGTGCTCAGTGGTCGTGGTGATCGCCGAAAATCTGAATTCTGAATGAGCCTTAACAGGCAAAGGAGTAACCGGCCAGAGTTACAGGAAGTGTTCCTGCTGGTCATAGTAACTGCAACCTGTCGTTGCAACTAGTATACTTCAGTACTTTTGAAGATATTTAACTATTCTTAGCATGCGTATGATTCATGTGATTTATGTAATGACGCATGTTGTATATAATAAAGGAGGACACCAGTTGTTCAATTATCATAGATGGTTATATTTACTGTATTTATCATTAGCTGGAGATTGGCTTCCTACACACAGATCGTGCAGCAAAGACAAGGCAACAGAGTTTGGCTTTCCCCGTATATGCACCTTAACCATTGTGTGGGTGTGTTGGGTGCACGTACAGAATGTGTATGCGAGGTGTGCGCACGACATAGTATGTTGCGTGAGAGCTTTCAATTAAGTTTGCTAGACGTTAGCTGGTTAGGTGGTCATTAACGGGAACCCTAAGGCTTAGCCTAAGCTATAGGCAGTGGTGTTTCTGAAAATCTGGGGCCCCCCTGCAAGGATTAGGTGAGGGGCCTTTTACAACAGTGTATCCTATACATTAAGAGTACTCGCTGCATTAAGAATTTACACACAAAATTGTATAGACCTAGTAAAATATGTTTAATTATCCAAATGATAATATGCTGCATGTTTGCAGCCAATAACTGCATTGCCAATTTCCCATAGAACTTAGTGAACAAATAAATGTCTCATATTAGACAGACCAGGTATTGTAGAGTGAGTGTCTCTCTCTCTCTCTCTCTCTCTCTCTCTCTCTCTCTCTCTCTCTCTCTCTCTCTCTCTCTCTCTCTCTCTCTCTCTCTCTCTCTCTCTCTCTCTCTCTCTCTAATGTTTACTTTTCTAGAATAGGGACAAACAAGAGTTGAAAATACTTTGTTCATTGTCAAAGTATTGTAGGCTACAGTAACCACCAGTAACCACCGTAGTCTGTGTAGTAATAGTGGCACATAAATATCACAGAGACTCTCTGTGATGTTTATGTGGCATTATCTCTCTATATATCTCTCTATATAATTCTAGCAATGTGTGTCTGTCTGTCTGTTACCTGCGCAAATGCACTGTGCAATGAGGATCGCCCACACATGCCACGGTGCACGGACAGCCTCGATGAACCTCGCGTAGCACAGCCCTGTAGTGAACTGAACGCAAATCTGAATTCTGAATGAGCCTTAACAGGCAAAGGAGTAACCGGCCAGAGTTACAGGAAGTGTTCCTGCTGGTCATAGTAACTGCAACCTGTCGTTGCAACTAGTATACTTCAGTACTTTTGAAGATATTTAACTATTCTTGTCCAGCAGACAGACCAGGTATTGTAGAGTGAGTCTCTCTCTCTCTCTCTCTCTCTCTCTCTCTCTCTCTCTCTCTCTCTCTCTCTCTCTCTCTCTCTCTCTCTCTCTCTCTCTCTCTCTCTCTAATGTTTCCTTTTCTAGAATAGGGACAAACAAGAGTTGAAAATACTTTGTTCATTGTCAAAGTATTGTAGGCTACAGTAACCACCGTAGTCTGTGTAGTAATAGTGGCACATAAATATCACAGAGACTCTCTGTGATGTTTATGTGCCATTATCTCTCTATCTCTCTATATAATTCTAGCAATGTGTGTCTGTCTGTCTGTTACCTGCGCAAATGCACTGTGCAATGAGGATCGCCCACACATGCCACAGTGCACGGAAAAGTTAGGGGACCACACAGTACAGTGCTTAGCCGTTAGCCATCGCCTAGCTTGACACAGCTGTGACTCAATCATGCCTTCCACACCGGGCAGCGAACCCCGTCTCCAGCGTACGCGCTACTACGGTCACCTACGAGGCTACGACTTATTTCTTCTACTACTGAAATCTACACGTCTGTATATTCATTACGAACGGCGGCCATGGCATTCACTTCTCTCTAAACTTTTACACAGAAAAGTTAGGGGACCACAGTACAGCGCTTAGCCATAGCCTGGCATCTTAGTTCACATCAATTGTATTGCTTTTTATTGAACGGGAGCGCTCGAGACATAGCTTTGACGCAATCATGCCACCGGCCAACGCCGTCTCCAGCGTAGGGTTGCTCAGTGCGCGCACCGAACACACCAGTGTGGATAAACGAACGAGGAGCACCAAATGCCCCAAATACACCACGAAAATGAATGAATGAAACACAACAGGGCACACCAGTGCATTTAGGGCGCAGTTCTGAAGTTCCGAACACGCCCCAAATAGCCAGTCTACAAGCTCACATCAAAGGTTACTTGAGCCACGCGTTTCCCCAGCCAGAGCTAAAAACACACACACATTGTGCACACAATCTGCCCTAGCCTTTCATCTGTGCGACAAAATATATTAGGGAGTAGCCTACCAGGCTGTGTGACTGAGCACAGGCTACTGTATGTAGGCCTATAGGTCTATAACATTACTTTTGTGCCCAAGTTCAACCCAACTTTCCAACATCAACAATTCCCTCCCAATTAATGTGATCTACACATCATTTCCAGATCATGTATTTCACAACGGGTATAGGACTAGTTACTACAAAACGTCTATTTAGAAGAGCAGCAGCCATTGGGCTGGCTTCATGAAGTAAACAGAGTTGGCATAACTGTCTATATTCATAATACTCTAAGCTTTGGGCATGATAGGAGATGTTATTATTGACAAAATACAACAAGCTTGTATCTCTGCCACCAAGAAAATCATTTTGTACAACACAACAACAACACACTACCGACAGCTAAGCAAAGGGGGGGGGGGGCGTTTCTGTGTGGTGTAAAAAACCGCGACAGCGGGCATGATTCAAGTAACGCTGTTTATAGTACTAGCATGCACTAGAGTGGTTACATTCGTCCGCTGTACGTTATTTGCGTAAATGCTCTGCGATTCAACAAACGTACATGCGCCCGATGTACGCCATTTGCGTAAATAACCGTTCTTTCAATTAGTTCTTTACTCAGAGCTGGCGGGGAGCTTTTTGGGAATCGGGGGCCCTACGCAGAGTTCTATTGCCAACCACCTTCAACTATAATTTTGTTTCACATTTCGAGGTTTATATTTGCTTTGTATACAAAATATGCTTTATATACAAAATATAAATTGTGTCTTTTGCTGGGGCCCCCCCCGCATCGCGGGGCTTGCGGGCCCTTCAAATACGCCACTGGCTATAGGCTTTTCAGGCCCGGCTCTTATTGCCTTCTGTCCCCCTTTTGAGACTAAGGAGTCTCAAAGTTAACAATGAGGTGTCTGACACATTATTCTTAATTCATGCAGGAATGTGTTTGAGCACATATACGTGAACATGTTGTGACTATATGTGAGTATGTGCGGATGACTATGTGTGTGTTCTTGAGATACAACGTTTACTATTACCCTGCCTTTTGTTCCTGCTTATTGAAGTCGCTCTTATTCACTTATTCCTAAATTGTAGCTTCCTACTGACAAGCACTGGTGAACAAGGACAAAAACTGCCATTAGCTTCTTCTGCCACGACCTTTACTAAGGTAACGTAACACAATCAGATGTACTCTTTACTATGCATTCAACATGCTGACGTCACCAACAGCATCACGCATACCATCCCACCCCCAGGTTAATTGGTATCAGATTGATAAGCAGACGTACGGTACGCCGTCCTGTCTCCAGGAACGCTATACGTTTCCTGCCTGCCTCAGACCCATTTGTTATCTCCCTTCGTCCTCCTGAACACCATCAATCAAAGCCTGAAAAAAAGCAAATATCTATTTTTCCCCCACATTCAGCATAATGATTTATTTAATCTGACAGATTAATTGCACTCATCCTTCATGTTCTCCCCCTGTCCCATCCCTTTGTCTGTGTGTGTCCTGATCTGTCTGACGCTGCCTCAGTCTAGTCTTACCATGGAACTACAAACCAGGTGTTCCTTTCATCACAGCAATTCATTTGAGAGATATGTGTGGCATGGAGAGAAAGAAAGCTTTCCAGCAACTGACATTTTTAACAAAAATCACATCAGGCAGCTAGAAAAAGTGCTCCTCAGAGCACAGGTCTGCACCAGGGCAGTTATAGACTATTGTGGGACAGCAAGCAGTGTTGACGAAATAAGTAGAATCGGACAGATGTATCTTGATTACGTGACCACAAAATCTGTAGGAGCAAAACATTGTGCTAAAATAGAATATGAGATTCCTCAATAGTGTGAATGTGCGTGCAGGTTTCGCAGCTGAGTTCATGATTTGAGAAAATCATTCAAAACGGACATGACCATTCCTTACACTTCTACACTCGCAAACGTTAGAAGTCAATCTTGGTCATACATGATGAAATAAGTACCATCTTGATCACATGAGTAAAAATCTCCTGGCAGCACTATACAGTATAAGGTTCTGATCTTGCGTCAATCGAGTGTGTGTTACGTTTTGTCCAACAGTGCCATAGATTAGCTTGTCACAGACAGGGATGGAGAGACCGATGAATAGGGTTCAAAACACTCTCTAGAAAGCCTTCGGTCTAGCGAAGACAGTAGAAAATATGTATATTGTACTTAGCTCTGCTTTCACACAACCTAAAACAAGTCCAAATTGCAATCAATGGTGTGGTACGTTGGGCCGCGGCAACAGACCTTTACGTTTGATTTACTCTTGGTTGCGTACTGTGCCGTGCTCCAAATAAAACTCATAAAAAGGTACAACACAAGCTAGGAAGGTGGATACAGGAGGTGCAGCAATCTGTACCTCAAACAGATCACCATCCAAACAACATGTTTCACTGCATGATTGCGTTCCAATTAGCCCTTCTCAAAACTCCACCCTTTGGGGCGGGGTTTAGTCACTGACCAATGCCAATTCAAGTATTTTAGCAACTGTTGCTATGCAGGGCAATCTTTACTGGTCAAGCTTTCCTCTGCTAGCATGCCTATTGGGGAGGGACTTAATGGAGGGCTAATTCTGCCTTATAATGTAAGTTAAAAAGTGCATAAAATAATATTTTATGCACTTTTTGTGCATAAAATAGTGTAGTGGAGTAAAAGTACAGATACTGTATCTTACTTGAAATATATTTAGTTCTTATTTCTTGATTTTTTTAAAAGTTAAAGCCACCCATAAGAAAATCACTTGGCCATAAATGTAGAATGTTCTCAAGTATCAGTATGTGACATTCAGTCAGACTGAATTAATGAAAAATTATTATCACGTCATCTGCCTGGGGCAATAATATGCATTGTAAAGGCAGATGAAGGCTGGCCATGCGAGGCTGATGCTGTAAGTCTCAACTAATGGTTCATGAAACAGATCATAACAGTTTGTGCCCTTTATCAGAGAGGTGTTCAAAACAAAAAACATTCATTTATACCAATATGGAAACACTTTCATGCCAGGCTGCTTTCTCACAAAGATGCTGCTGAGGCAGAGGTGGAAAATATATGCCCTTTTTTTCCTGTTAAGATAATATAATAAGCTAAATGGATAATATGTCATATAAAAATGTACTGCAGGATCAACAAAGCTTCACTCAAACGCGAATGTGCGTAATAAAATAATAAAACAAAGGCAAAAGAACGAGTGAGATCGATTACCTTCACCAAAGCCTCCCACAGGACTTCACAACAAATGGACAGCATGGAGAAAAAATAAAAAGAAAACAAGAAAAAAGGCATAATGAAAGAACAGAAGGAAAAAAGAGTGATTGAAGGTATAACGGATGCTCATTCAGTGTACACAAGGGGACATGAAAAGCACATAAAAAGGCAACTAAAAGCTAAAACACAAAGCATGCAAGGTGAATTTGTGTACTTGGACTTGGACCCTGAGTGACATGTGCATGTCTTTCTTTATTAATTTAACGCCACTACTACTTTTTAATAAAACAAAACTGTTTCGATTTAGGTACATACTGTTGGCTGCTAAAACCAGACCAAATCAGCTGTTGGCAAAAAAGTCAACTGATTTGGACCTTGAGTATCCATTTGTATACTCTGCGTTACAAACCAGTTTCAATTTGATCAGTTGGTAACTAACTACCACTAATTTAGCTTGGGACCCTCTGAAACCAGCAAGGCCCTGCACTCCACGCCGAGAACCACCACTATAGTATATAGGCTACATGATTAATGGAAAAAAGTGTACCTAGTGCTGTTCTGGCTGGTGTGGCATCTTTTTTGATCCAGAAGGACACCCAAGAGAGGACGACAGTGAGGATGCAGGGGATGTAAGTCTGGATGGTGAAGTATCCCATTCTTCTACTGAGGTCAAAGTAGACGGTCATCACCACATAATCACCTGTGCACAATGGAAACAGACACAGAGGTTTGCTCTTAAATGAGAGGTGTAACTTTTAACACCAGAGCCAAAGCTGTTCCCAAGGTCAAATGCAGGAATACAGAAATATATTTATATATGTTTTTTAATTGGTTTGAACCAATTCAAATTATATATTTCCGTATTCTTGAATTTCATTTATAAAAACACAGACAGAGCGATTTCTTATCACTTTGTGATAAGGACAGACAGTGTTTACTACGGAAAGAATCAGCTTTGGTGGGTGTGGTGACAGAAGGTGCAAATCTGCAGTGCACACTGGATGGCCGAAGGGATGTTTGTCTCTCTGCACACAAACTGACAGAGTTTTAACAAGGGCAGACATTTATCATCAAATTTTCCGAGATTTGTCCACGTGTCACTCTACAGCAGAAGAGGGGAGCCCAATTCAGACCTGTGGTCACTGACATTGTCAAATGGTGGGACATGCTGTCCCCTCCTGTTTGTTTGTAT
Source organism: Benthosema pterotum (assembly GCA_039105355.1). Classification (NCBI taxonomy): domain Eukaryota; kingdom Metazoa; phylum Chordata; class Actinopteri; order Myctophiformes; family Myctophidae; genus Benthosema; species Benthosema pterotum. Next base: position 22,785,859 of record CM076979.1, read on the forward strand.
GCTGGTGAGATGTTCTAGGAACTCATTAAACTGTAAACCTCCTTTTCCAACTAGAGGAAGAAGGCAATTGTATTTTTGAAAACACATGTTTTCTTCATTTCCTGAAAAATGAATATTTTGCAGTTGTGAGGTTTCCTCCAGCCGCAGCAACGCCATTTACATACTATTGCCAGAGACGGTCACACAGCCCAACACAATGTGAGGAAAATCTAATCTTCTATCTCGACTGCGGAAGACAGATGATGATAATTGCAATTTACGGCGGGGAAGTTTAGTACTGAAAAGGGTGAAAATGTAGCCTGGAATCTGTTTAGCGATTGAATGTAGCAATTCAGTCTGGATTCCAAGCTAGGAAAAAAAAACTATAGTTAGTTTATAACTAAACTAATAAGAGGCACTTTTTAACATACCTTGGCTGTGTGTGTGTGTGTGTGTGCGCGCGTGCGTGCGTGCGTGCGTGCGTGTGTGTGTGTGTGTGTGTTCCAAAATCTATTTTGTACTCGGACAGACCCTGCCAGGGATGGAAGGACAGACACACATACTGTAGCTCCTTAATGAAGTGGTTGCACCACTTAAAAATGACTGTGGCTTGAGGGCACAAGCTGCTACAGTGTCCGCCTGCTTACTGCGTGGCCTACATGCTGAGCTGTTCATTTCATTGATATTTTCTTCTACCATTGATGATTGACCATATTTGTAGGCTAGTCAACTGAACTAAATTCATGATTCGGACTCAACTGTTCAGTCTTCTTTTGGCCTGCACAATTCAGTCAACAAACCTACCTCAGGGTCATCTTTAATATCATATTAAATCCAGTTTATTCCAACTTTAACCCTTTATACAGTACACACATGTGCTGTACGTAAGCTTGTACATCTGCTACTTTCAAACAAATCTTGGCCATTTACAAAATACAACATGTAACAGCAAAAAGCTTGCATGGACAGGACACATTTTCAGTCCCTTCAGTCCAAAGTAAAGCTTTGCTTTACTATATGGCATTGAATTGGTACAGGAGTTGGTGAGCCTACCTGTTGTGGTCTTTATGATGTCTGAAGTATTCCTCAGGCCCATAAAATCAAACTGATAGAGTCGCCATGACTTCTGGTCAGCCGCCTCCACTGAGTTCTTCCTCCACTTGTAAATCATCTCGTCCTGCGGGTATCCATCTGCAATTACACAGAGCACGTGTGTGTGTGTGTGTGTGTGTGTGTGTGTGTGTGTGTGTGTGTGTGTGTGTGTGTGTGTGTGTGTGTGTGTGTGTGTGTGTGTGTGTGTGTGTGTGTGTGTGTGTGTGTGTGTGTGTGTGTGTGTGTGTGTGTGTGTGTGTGTGTGTGTGTTTGTGTGTGTGTGTGTGTGTCATGGCCCTACATGGCACATTGTCATGATGGATGCCCCCTGCACCAGACCTTAGGGGCCACCCAGAACAACATTAGTCTTATGCTGGAGGCCAGCTAATGAAAAGACGGTCTGGAATGAAGACAGAGGCAGGCGGAAAGAGTAAATGAAAGGTTTGGTTCAATAATGTACTCTTGGTGAGAGGCCTGACCTTCACAAGATGTGCGTGGTGGATGGAAGCGCAGCTTTTAACATTGATTTACCTGAGTTGGATGACGACGCTATATATTCCTATAGTTCCATTTTTGGCTTTGCTGAAAAATACATATTCATACTAACACTGAAAAAACAATTACCAGTATAATCATGGCTTCTAGCAATTTGTAAAAGAGTTTCAATTAAGAAAATAATTAAGTGAGGGGGAAAGATGCTGCCCTAACTACTAATTGTATTCAAACATGTGTAATGAGTGAATTTCATTAACATTTGCTTCCAATTGGTATGAATGATATCTATTAAATGTGTTCTCATACACATAGCCGGTGTGCAATTAGTTTGCAACTGTATGCACATACTGTGCAAATACAGTAGATGATTCATGTACCTGTGATACCAATACTGTACTGTAGCTCATACTGTATATGGTAACACATGTATTTATTTATATTCTCCCAGGAAGAATAAAATGGGATGAAAGTTATTTTCTTTTTCGATATTTATTTATTTTAGTTTAGTTCGATCTCTTTCTTTACACTTACTTCAAACAGATGATTTTTTTTTCATTGTCGTATCATAGATTAGACATCATCAGTCAGCTGCAGTACTCAGGAAAAATAACAGAAGAAGCACTTTGTGGGTCCTTTGGGGGAAAGTGCAGCCAGGTGCTCTTTGGAGAAGCTTTCAATAGTACTTAGGCAGAGATTTGGTCAAATTACCCTGCATATTTTTGTGAAAAAACAAGAACATAATTATTTAAAATCAGTGTAATGGCACATATTTGCTGATGTCTTATTTGGCTGACCAGATGAAACACTTGAAACTCAAATCACTGCATCGTTATGTGTGCTTGTGCAGGTCTAGAACACTTAAGTGGTTTTACAGTACAGGTATTGGAAAAACGGCCTACAGTATGACTGTGACTACTCCAAACTCCTCAACATGGGCTGAACCTTTAGCAGATTTAACCGTGCCGTGTTCAGGTGCGGAAAAGAATATAATGAATCACAGGCAGGCTGTGTGCTGGTGGGTGTGTACACATATTAAAACCCAAAGAGTTCACAAGGGCCTTATGCAGAGAATTCATCTCCCGGAGAGGACACTATTGATCCAGAGTAGATAACATATTGCCCATATCTTCTGTTTTATCAACATTCTCCATTCCTATTCGCATGCTGGGATAAAGGGAGTGATCGTCCTCCAAATGAACTCTGAGAGAACCAAAACGAGCTACAGCAAGATTAATAATTGATTCATCTGTATAGGTAACAGATATCCCATCATATGCACCATTCAAACATTCAGTACATGTTTCCTTTGACTAATGTTACTTAGTTTAACATATTTGTGTGCAAAATAAATCACTGCATTCACTGCATGTCTTGCAATAATGGGCTGGCAGCATTAAAATTAAACGCAAAACAGTGTTTGGTATCAATATCTTATAGATGTCCAATCCTGTAGTGTACTGTAAGCCCCCTCTACACCAAAATTGTCCAATCTCCAAGTCTCACAGCTCACAAACCAACATGTGAGCTAGATAATCTACTTTTGCTATGAAGGATACAGTATAAATTATGTGATTTTGATTTGACCACTATCTTATATAATATAAGATAGTGGTAAGATCTAATATAGCAATTATCATCAGTATACCACTAAACGCTCACTGTATTTATACTGTATAATATATATAATTTAGATTGTAAATGTTAACTCTGAATATTCCTTTATTTGATTCTCCAAAATACGAAGGACTCCAGAGGGTTTTATTTGGCACTCACACTTACATTTTAAAAGGTTAACATCCGGCTTCGGCAGGCAATAGGTCATTCCCACGATGTAAACCAATTATTTCCTATTGCCTGGACTCAGTCATGGTGAGCATGCCAAACACTTAATGGCGACTAATAACGCTGTGCAGCTGCATGATTGACCTAATCCTTGCATTAAACCAAATTAAAATATTTGGAATTAAATATTTCTGACTGACCCAAAATGGGTTCATTAAAGGTTCTGATTCCCAGGTGTCACGACAGTTACATCACACGTCTTTGGAGAAGAATGAAAGAGAACTCATATGTTCTCCACTTCTGTGATCTGATTTCATACCTAGCAAATATTCTGGGTGCACACTGCACAGATATTATCCTCCCATTAAGGAAATGAAATGGCATAGGATGAATAATGAGATGAAATACCCAAAAGACAGATTTCTGTATGAGTATAACAATCACTGTCTGTTTCTGTCTGTTTCATTTTAAACCTTAAAAACATCTAAGGCAGTAGCGGTTTCGAGGAGTCTATGTTTCTACTTAGTTATCTGTGTGCCAGTATCTTGATCTGAAATTAGATCAATATATTCACAAACCTGAGCCTGTGGGCCGGCTCATCTACTGTATAGACTAATAGGTGTCATTACTGTGTATTTAATGTGTAGTTTTCGGTGATTCTGTCTGGCATTAAACATTTCACTTAAAAAACACCCGCTGCATCATTGTTTCTTTATTTAAGCATGTGCTCTAGGTAAAGGGGATTAATGGGTCTCATGTCATGGATTCCCAAAAGGACTTTGATTAGCTCATGGTCTTCCACTCACCAAATTCAATGATGGCAATGACTTCAGAATGTAATCCCACTTAAACCTACTAATCTTTAATCCCATTATAGCTTAACTTATAAAACTTGGTAATGTGACTCAAATGCGACTTACTAATGTGTCACTGAAATAACTTTGTTTTAAAAATTTGTTTAAAGATGACCCATGCCATGATGAATGCCCTCTCCAGTTCTTTTGTAAACCTAAGCTAATTCATTAATGCACACACCACGTGGAAAAGTGCAAAGTTCAAATTTGAGAGCAAAGATCAACATTTAAGCCCCTCTCTAAAAGGCTAATGGCCTACTTTGAATAGACCGTGAATAATGTGTTCTGTTAGTCTGCCTGGATGCGTTGCTCTTGTCAGTGCCAGTTCCTAACCACAGGCCAAACAAAATAATGTTACTCTCAACACAAAGTTGGCACAAGCTCACATCTAAAAGCGATGCCATGCTAGACTTGCATTGCAATACTAATATACTGTACCACTGGACAGCAAAGGGGGCATGAAGTCTTCCTGCACCAGAGCTTACTGGTAAAACTGACACATGCATTGCACATGACTCAAAGCAACATTTTGAAACAATTGTTATATTACCCCCAATTGGCCAATTGGAGTAAGATTGGTTTCAGTGCTATTTGGTTTTCATAAAAAAAAGAAAAAAGAAAAAGAAAGACAACTATTTCATCAAGTCTGTGCAGAGACATTTTGTGAATTTTGTTTAAAGATCTCTTTGGACGACTGGGTCAAATTTGACACAGACCAGTTAATGGCCAAGTATAGGTCACATAGAAAAGTCGGCATGTGCCAAAACCAACCCAATAGGCAATGGCAGCCTATTGGGTTGGTTTGGCCACATGCCAAGGTAGGACTGGAGGCACTTATGATGACACGGCACCTGGCTCTAGTCTAGGGCCAAATCTGGGATTAGTTAAAGGTAGGGGAAGTGATTTGAAATTCATGGTGTAGTACCAGCCTGGTGCACTAGGGGCCCCCAAAAGTAGCTACACTATGTGAACCTGCTGCTCTCTCCTGATTGGAGGAGAATTGTGGTGACCTGGGGAACTTTTATTAGCTCCTCTGCTAACGTGGGGGAGGGGGAAACTCCATATGTGGTTTCCACACCTTATAATAGAGCATTTTAACAGAAAAAAAATATTTTTTGGGTGATATCTGACAAAAGTGAAATCACTTCCCCTACCTTTAAAATATAAATACACACCAGCTAACTCAATGTCTCAACTACAGATATATTTATAGTATATTACATTTGACCTCACTTTTGTCTGAGATATTTGGCAATGTCTGGAACAGATTTGACCTATCAGGCCTTTACTACTAGATTCAGTAATATTCTACTACCTGTATTAGTAGACTATTGGAATTGTAATAGTGTGATAACTGTAATTGTGCAATAAGTGCAATATTGTAATAGTTTAATACAGGTAATAGAGTAACATTGTAACGGTGTAATAAGTGTACCAGTGCAGTAGTATAATTAGTGTAATAGTGTAATTAGTATAATCATATAAATAGTGTAATAGTGTAGTATTAGGTTGGGAGCCCTAACAGACTAATATGCCAAATTTGGAACATACCAAGTGTACACATAACATAACAAGTGTATATTAATTATTAGTGCTAAATCAAATTGAGTATTTCAACTTAGTATAGCAACTGATTAATGGCCAAAACACGCACGCACGCACGCACGCACTCACACACACACACACACACACACACACACACACACACACACACACACACACACACACACACACACACACACACACACACACACACACACACACACACAGGGATGGGACTTGATTAAAAAAATAATGTAATTAATTCAAAGTTTTTTAATTAATTAATCTCAATTAATTGCATATCAATATTTGACCTGAGAGCCATTTTTGGGTCAATCAAAACAGATTGGTATGTAGTGTATCAATTTGAGCTTTTTCAAATCTAAATTTTTCAGATAATTCAGTACAAAAGGGTTAAGTTAAGGGTTATGGGGTTAAGTTTGTCATATAATTCAAAATAGTAGAAATGGCATGAGAAGACACATAATGTGTATCAAAGTTATATTGCAGACGGCCAAACAGTTCAATGTTTGCATTTTCAATTGAGTGTTATTGCGCCACCCTTTGGCGGGTGCAGTACAGTACTATTTGTCAAGTGAGGGAATGTTGTTCTGGCGCATGTACTGATAACACCATGTTGTACTGTATCTTTAGCCTCATCAGGCTCGGTACAGAGAGCTGTAGTGGCAACATTTGAGCATGTTGAATCAGCTGTCACATTTCCTGGCATCATCACAAATAAAACTGGCAAATGTCAATGACAGTGCTAACAATAGCACATTATTATCGAAATTCATTGCACAAACACGGAACAGAAATAGCTCCTGTTTGGTTGTTAGTGGCACTGGTTATATGAGAGATGTTTGGTGGGATTTGTTGAGGCATTATCTCACATACTGTTACTGTTGTTCCTCAAAACATGAGAATGGAGAGACAGGATCTTTTTTCCAACACAAAGTACAGTATAGTGTGTGATAAAAGCTTTCAGGAGGGGGGAGATCCTGCTGCGACCTCCAATATAGTCAGCGATGTGGAAAACAAAGCATGCGGTGCTGTTGGTATGCCTAATATAAATGTTCATTTCCCCCCTGTCATCCCAGCTCATATCTCATAAGTTTGAATGATTGAGTTGTTGGTTTGATCATAGTCATTGTCAGCAGCACACCACGTCACACAATACTGTGTTATCTGTGTGTGCGTGTGCGTGTGCGTGTGCGTGTGCGCGTGCGCGTGTGTGTGTCCTGTTAAAGAAATATTGTTGGTAAACATTTGAAAATGTCCCTACTGTTTGTTATTTCAGTTGTCTAAATGCTCCATTCCTGTTAGGGATGGGGGTTTCATTGTAACCATCTGTTGACTGTGTCTATAGTTAGATTGTCACCTCCTACCATGGGGGGTTGGCTTTGGTTGGGTATAAGTTAACGTGTTTCCCCCAGATCTTTGTCTTGCTTTGACTAAGGGACCTGTTTCCCATACATGAATGTAAGTCATTGTCAAACCTTATGATATCATAAATAGAATCACTCATATTTAAGCTCTGGTGTGTTGTCGTTATTAACATGTGTATATTCCTCTTTTTCCCGAGTACTGCCAAATCCGCATTCACATTCTGGAGGTTCCACCGAAATATTGTCTGGACTGGACGGAGTTTGGCTGTGCAAATGGAGGGCTGGACCTTGGCCAGGCGAATCGAGATGTTCGAGGTGAGCTGCCTTGTGGGCAAACCTTTCAGCCTCCAGTTGTTTAGCCAAAGCTTCCGTGGTACATTGGAATGTGCAGATTTGGTAGTAGTGTTTAGTGGTGGAGACAATCCAGAGTTTTATATCAGTGATGTGTTGTATAGGCGTCCACTGAGAAGGGTACTTTGTATTGCTTCTGAATGACAGAGAGGTATTTTTACCTGCTGCTGGTCAAAATAAGTGTAGGTTGGAGAACCATTATATGGTTTTGCCAGACCGAGTGGACAGCCTATAGAGGCCGAGGGAGACAAGGTGTCTCGCCTGTAAATCGTATATGCATTACGCTCAGAAGCGGGGACTAAATGTCGCCATGCTGTCTAGTGAAAGGCAAGCAGGAGATGCTTGGCCTAGGGTCCTTTGCTAAGGGAAAGCATAAAAAAACACAATTGTGGGTGAGAAAATGATCATTGCATTGAGTAGTTGTATAAATGAAAGACTGAGTCTTGTGTATTTGTGTGGTCTGCCTGGGTGAGAGTGAAAGAGTGTTGAGGGCAGAAGGTGTGTTTGAAGAGAGAGTGTGACAGAGTGTGAGAATGAGTAGCCTTGGCAAATTATTTCATTATTATTTTTTTGTTGCAACTAGTTAAAAATTGGCATTAAAAATACTAGCTCTAAAGATTGTAAAATGAAGGAAATCGAAAGCGAAACTAAAAGATAAAAATTAGACCCTTTGAAGAACTTTGATGTGGTCAAAAATGGTTAAATTAGATTCTGTGTGAATGTGACTGTACAGTCTGTGTCTTTAGTGTTTCCTGTCTGAGGTTGTTTGTTCTGTACTTAGTCCATTTGTTAACTGTGTAGAGTGAGTCTGTGTTTGAAAGAAAGTGAAAAGGAAATCCTTGCAAATAAGTAATTGCTAGATTAAAAATGAAGATACCGATTATAACAGGTTATAGTTCATTTATAAATGATGTAATGATTTAGGAAAGTATAAGTTTTGGATCAACACATGTAATAAGGTGTGATCATGTATAGTAACACAGTAAGTGACAATTTGTGAAAGTGTTTGAGATGAAAATAGTAAATATAAATAAGTAGTAGTAAATAAGTAGTAAAAAAATATATATATGCACACCTATGTCAAGAATGATTTGACATGTAGTCGTGTTGAAGTGTGCACACATCTGTAACCAAGTATGAAGAGAAAAAGAAAAAGGAAAAAGAAAGAGGTGTAAGATCTGAAGTTAACAGACCCACATGCTTGTTTAATTATAATATGGGGTTGTTTCAAAATTTCAGACATTTGTTAGCAACTGTAGGAAATAGGAAATATATCAGTTACTAAATGTTCGCCCCAGTATCCATTTCTATCCTGTGGCATATACCTGGTGTATATGTATATTGATGTTTGATTTCAGGAGTTCAAACATATATGTCAAACTTAAGGCTCCGAGGCCCGAATCAGGCAGCAAATGAATTATCTTCGGCCCGGGATGATATTTTATTACATTTAGAATTGGCCCTCTAGTGTATTATACACGCCATTCAGATTTTTTTGTCATTTCACAATGATGCAGTGCTTAGTGAGGACCATAGGACAGGAAACTGAGCTTTAATGAAAATCAGTTGTGAGAACATGAAGATTCATTTTTGCATTTATCTTGTGGCTAAGTGATCCATGATTTTTGAAGTAGAATTACTTTTGCTATTTTTCTGGTACTTGCACGTGAACAGCAACAAATATGATGGATAATAATATGATGGATTGACTATAACAAGTGGTTAAGTTGCAGCTTTGCCTGCTAAAAGTTAAATAGTGACTGTTTTGTCTGTTTTGTTTGTTTCTCAAGCAATATCTGATTTGGTTGGTTAAAAGGGAGAGAAGTTGACCAGGTGTTACCTCCTGTAAATGACAGTTGTTTTTTTAGTGCTCTCATGGGCTGTGACCACCAGCTGTTATTGTCTTTTTGGAGTAGGTTGGGGGGTGGAGATGACACCCTAAGGAAAGTATTGTAGTATTGAAAGAGACTGGATCCTGTAAGTGCATAATAGATGCATAGAATAGATGCATAAAATTGATCAAAATGCAAATATTTCCCATAAGCTATATAATAAGTGATAACAGTGATATAGGAGATTTTTGTATACACTGTATGTCTTATTGTAAATCACTCGCTGAGTTGAGTGTCTGTTCAACTGAACAGTGCGTGAAATTTGTGTGAAAAGGGAAAAAAAAGTATTTCGCAGTAGTTTGTGGACAGTCTGGTCAGCTCTGCTGATACTTTTAAATAGTTTGTGTTGTTTGGGAGTTTAAAAAAAAAAAAAAAAAAAAAAAAAAAAGAGTGAAAACAGATGTCTTACAACAAGATTTTGGCTATAGTTAGTTGAGATAATATTGATTTTTTTATCTTAAGAATCTTTTGTCACTGCTACTATGTAATCCAACAGAGCCCTACAAAAATATTTGTTTCCCACTGAAACTAGAACAATTTGGCATTAATATATCAGGTACATAGTTTGCAGTATGCCTTGGTAAAAATGCAATTGGAAATTGGAAAGGAAAATTGCAAGTTGTAGTGACCACAGTACTAGTTCATCACCTTTTAATATTATAGTGTGGAATTAAGTAGCTTATGAAAATAGTAGCAATGATAATAGTTAATAATTTGGTTATTAACTCCATTCTGATCACTAAGAAAGGTAGCAACACCTAGAGAGTGTTACCCCTAGCATAGGCTGTTTGTAAATGTAAATGTTATTGTTTTCATTATAGTTTTCACAAAAGACCAAAAGACAAAAATAGCAGGTTGATGATAGCTTTTCTTGAGAGAAAATAGGTCCCTAAAGAGGTAGATGTTGTACTATTGTGATGCCTGAAGCCAAAGTAACTTGTTGTGGTATGCCTTTTTATTTGATAGCTGTATATATTGTATTTGGATACATTAGAGAAGCTTGCTCATGCACTGTGTATTACGTAAGCAATATAGGAGATTTCATTTATAGGATACTATTGACTCGGCCAAGTGACAAATGACTGAAAGATTTAGGTCTGCAAATAGGGAAATTATCAAAAAATAGTAGCAGCCATATTTGCTGATTTTAAATTATATGGTGGGAGTTGCAATTGTGCAAACATATGCATTCATCAAGTAAGCCCATAATCTACCCATTACTTTGAGAGAGATACAAAGCATGCAAGGCTGTAAAATAGTGAGTCTTCTTCCTGAAGCGGCTGGGATGGCATCAGGAAGCTGTGAGCAGTGGAGTTTTTTACTGGACTTTGAGACACTGAAACTGAGACACTAAGCTGGCACCATCAAAACCATGATGGTTCGTGGGGATTTGGGGACCCCCACGGCTAGCAGAGAACTTTCGTGAAATGGGAGCTATTTCTGACTGATGCAACAAAGGAATATATGGAGGACAATATTTTGGACACTATGCGGATTTTGTGGCGAGCAAGAAAACTGTATTCTTCTTTCTGTAGTGACGGGGAGAGATTGGTAAAGATTGACGGATGTATATGTACAGTATAGAATTCATGTGGGAAAAGTAATTATGGCTGCTATGAAACTATTAAGTGGGACAAGTGTCCCTGGCAGATTACTGACTTATGACAGAAATTGACCTCATGTTGAGTTAACAGAGTAACAAGACATGGGTATTTTGGGCAGTTTAAATTAGGGGTTTAACCTTATGCTCCCCGACTGCCAGGTGGTACTTACACTGAATTAGATAACAAAAACAAGGCTTCCAGCTGTTTAGAAGTTGAGTCCTGTGTGAACAGCTGAGGTACCCCTTTAGATGTGTGACTGGGGTGTCATTATGTTTGAGATGTAAGCCAAGTATACATACTCTAAGAGAGTTGTGGTCTTTGTCACATTTCAAAGGCATACTGTAAAAAAAAAACATTGTGATATACCTGTTTAAATGGGCAGATTTTGCTTATAGAGGCAGAACTATATTCATCTAGAGGTTGAAGCTGTATATAGTTAAAAGAGGAAAAACTATGGTAACTGAAGGGAAGTGCAAAAAAAGAGCATCAAATGATAGGGAAGAAAAAGCATATTAGCCAGTTTCTTGTAGCAAAGTTAGGGATTTCTTTGAGTTGGTACAGTTGAGGCTACGTTCTACAGTAAAATATATGGCACATAATACGTCTAGTTAGAAAAGACATTAATTGGATACCCATTTTGGTTCATTAATATACATAATGAATACAGACGCAAATACATTAATTACATAATATTATATTGTAAGGCATACATTGATATTGAGTGTTGCATATGATGTTGTGCTTGTTTGTGACTTCGCCATGTATACAACAAGAGAAAATTCAAAGATGTGCCTATAAAACACCACTTGAATAATTTTATTATTAGGTTAACAAGACCGCTGCAATTCTATTTTCGACTTGCAACATGCAAGGCAAACAGAAACCCCCATTTACTGAAGCCTTGTGCCCCCAGGGGGCCAAGAATAATTGACAGTAACCGGCTGATGGCTGGCTAACCAGCCTGGTGTGATTTGGAATATTGTGATAGCACCCTTTTTGTTAAGGTGAAGATCCTAAATATAATGGCTAAGAGAAAAGTTAGATTTAATAAGGAAAGGCATACTGTGATCTGATCAGGCCAGGTATTACATTGGAGCATTTACTGTTATGAATAGAAATTAGCGTTCTGAGGTTATAGTAGTATTGCGATTGACCAAATATTATATTGAATATACTGAATATACCGTAACTGCCTAAAGTAAGTTCTGACTTCTGTGTTCTTGGCTGCAAGCTACTGTTTTGCAGATGAAAGATGATGAGCCAGTTGGTTGAAAGCATTTACAGATTTGTTGTTACTTTGTGTGTAACTTGAGACTGGGACCCATGAGTAAAGTTGCAAGTATTGGTTATTGGTTATTATAGGGACGTTTATGTTTCAATGCTGAAGACGTTGTCTGTGACTCTGCAACGGATTGAATAACCAGTGGAGTGAGCCTGCAGGAGTGACCAATTACATTGCTTACGATTTGTGGCAACGTTTGCTTGATGCTTAAAAACATAAGTATTATACTATGTATTGTCAGTGAATGAACTAAATGGGGGAAAGTAGGCAACTACAGATGAAGAATGACTATTTTTAGAGGATCATAATCTTGATTATGAAGTCACTTGGTTCGTGGTTGCTTGGATGTGCCTCAGTAGTAACTGGTCTATGACATATTATATGACATATCATATTATATATGACATACAGAGATGAGCTTGATGCGACTTGACTTCGATAGGTTTGCCGGATGACTCTTTTTGACAAAAGTAGAGTTGTGTTGCATCCCGAGAGTTTGTATATACAGTATGACGGGTTTTTCCTGCCCGCGGGATTTGAGCGAGCTAAACAGTGGTGAGGCAGAAATATTGTATATTTTAGGATGTCTCGTTGCACAAATGAGGTCTTTGTGATGGCTGCAACAAAATGAGAAGTGTGTAAGTTACAGTAAGTATCCGGTAAGTATACGGTGATAGTTCAGGTTAAAAAGGGGACGCCCTTTTCCTGAACCTGTGGCATTGTTGCGTTGTGTATCTTTTCGAGTCATGATTTCATTTGATGTTGTCAAGTGTACCGTGTGATGAGTGTTTTTCAGGTTCTGAGTTCGCGGTGAAGGTAGAGTGTCGTTTTCCCGTGAGATGATGGCATGTGTTGACTAATCCCTGACAAAAACCACAAAAATCGGTCGTATGTGTGTTGTGTGATTTTGCGCCGCGATGATTTGTTGTATTTGCAGAGAGAATGTTCTGGGATAAGGACGCCGCGATCTGTAAGTATGGAGTTTGCTTGATTTGAGGTTTCTGAGTGCTGTGCATGCTGTTGTGTGCCGTCTGTGCGTCTTTCAGTTTGATCTTCTACAGATTTAAGAAGCCACCAGGATTCAACTGTCCGGAATCGGACTGACGGGAACGAATGGATGACATGGTTCATGAGGCTGAGTATTCTGTCAAAAATGTGCGTTACGATAGCATATTACAAGTTCTATTTTGCGGAGTTGGGCTGAGTTGAATGTTGAAAGTGAGGTGCTCTGCTGTGGCTTACACAGCCATGCTAAATCTCTACTGTAAGAGGAGCTGATGTTGGTGGAAGATACAGATACAGATTCTGTCTAGTATGGTTATAAGGTGTAGCCTAATGAATGATTTCTATTTTGGATAAATAGGAGTGTCGAATTGACGCATATTGTATGTTGACCCATCTGATGAAGATCCCTGTCTGTTGGGGTGCGTCTGGATTTTAGCTGGTTCGGCTTGGCTCAACTCTGTTTGGTACTGGTAAATGGATTGTGATGTGTGTCCACTGTGGCAAAATATGGATACTCGCACTGGGTTTCTTTCTTTTTCAGAGAGATGAACCGTCGGTGGTGAAAGAGGATATGGGAGTGGCCGCTTTCTGTGTGATGTCGAGGAAAGGATGCATTGGGGGCCCTGTTCCTACCGGGACACTGGTGGCATCCCCTGTCCGATGATGACCGACGGATCCGAGGCGATGTGGGGGTAGGGCACTGTGTGCCTGCCCTGGACCGGAAAGGGTGCAGTGTACCCCATGGCTCGGCGTGTCAGGCTTTGTTGCTGTGACGTGTGCAGCTCCAGAGCTTTGACAGATCTGCAAGCTCTCTACGTTGGGAGTTTGAGGGTTAGGATCTGCCAGTGACACTGGTGTGAGGTCGTGAGTGGGGGTTGTACTCTTCAAACCCTGGATTCTGCGATCCTGTGCTATGATGTTAGGTCACCTGTGGGTGGTTGTCTGTCACTGTTGGCTGCCAAAATGGCCAACGACTGCGAGTGGCAGTGTTCACTGGATGTTCACTGGAGTGGAAGCACAGTAGTGCTTGTTCTGGAATTCATGGAGCTTTAAAGACTTTTAGGGCTGATCTGCTCCATGCAGGTTATGCTCTATGGTGGCTGCAGTATGAAATGCAGTATGAAATGGGACGACTCTCTGGAACGGACACTTTTCGGGTGCTGAGTCGACTTTTCTGATGCTTGTATCGTAGGCCTAATATGGTGATCGCTCGAGAAGAGGGTCATGTAGGAATTTTCCCTGTTTGTCTAATTCGGTATTATACAGGTTTTTTTGTCTACATCTGCGGTACATTGATAGCTATTGATAGCGGGACTTTTAAATGTTAAAATGGGGGTATGTTAAAGAAATATTGTTGGTAAACATTTGAAAATGTCCCTACTGTTTGTTATTTCAGTTGTCTAAATGCTCCATTCCTGTTAGGGATGGGGGTTTCATTGTAACCATCTGTTGACTGTGTCTATAGTTAGATTGTCACCTCCTACCATGGGGGGTTGGCTTTGGTTGGGTATAAGTTAACGTGTTTCCCCCAGATCTTTGTCTTGCTTTGACTAAGGGACCTGTTTCCCATACATGAATGTAAGTCATTGTCAAACCTTATGATATCATAAATAGAATCACTCATATTTAAGCTCTGGTGTGTTGTCGTTATTAACATGTGTATATTCCTCTTTTTCCCGAGTACTGCCAAATCCGCATTCACAGTCCTCCCCCTGACTTGCGTACTACCAGGGGTATTGTGGAGCCGCCCTTTTGGTCAGATTGTAGTAATACAGAGCCAGCATAGGCTGCCATTTTGGATCATCTAGGAATTTTCCATAGAATGGAATATGTGAGGTAAACAATACCAGTCCAGCAGCAGCACTGATCTGTGCACTCTCATTCCAAACGGTGGTGTTTTCTCTGTGATGCAGACAAAAATCACAATAAGGATCTAAATGAATGGATAGATTGTTTTGAATGGATTCCTATGGAGAGGTGGAGGACAATACTCATCTGCCTAGCAACTGCGATGACGTAGTGGTGAGCCGAGGGGGTCGGCCGCTCGTTTATATACAGATCTGAGCAGGTGTGGTATTTATCGACAATGGGTACAGATCGTCAAACCCGTGCCCGGACGTGATGGGGTTTTAAGTGTTAAACATCAGGGGGGAAAGTGACCGGGTATGATATTATACTTACAGCTGGAGAATATGAGTGGGCAGGAGTGTTCGTCCATAGGAAAATTATGAAGCTGGAGTTGACATTCTGCATTTATGGTCAGCCTGCAAAGGACAGAGAATTACTGTTGTTATAAATCACATATAAATGTATGAACTGATTGTGAGAAACATTCGTAAACAAACCTGATTTGGGTGTAAATACATACACATATACAGTATCAGTGAATGAATCAAACAATACATTTCATATATATTTTATCCCATTTTGTAATCCATTTTTCACCTGGTATCAATTGCCTAAGCTGTAATACAATATACAATCCATTCAATCTAGGGAGAGCCCTGAATTTAGCTCATGCTTGAGATGAGAGTGAGAGGGAGAAAGACAGAGAGACAGAGATAGAATTGCAAAGTGACAACAACAATATCAACAACTTAATTTCCCATGGCTCATTGTGTTTGGAGAGCTGAACTGTGTTGCAGGTGGTTCCACATCACTACACTCACCTTGCCGTCTCCCTTCATCACATCTAATTAACACAATTGAATGCCTAAAACAAGAGAACATCTTCGATGTTCTGCTTCCACTGACACAGCTTTGTTGCTTCTACCGTATGCTGCCATACTGACTGCATTTTAAGTCATTCCCTGTTACCACAAGGATAGAATTGTTGTTACAGTTATAGCTTAGTTCTAGTACAGTATGTTTTATGTACTATTTTATAGTAAGTAGATTTTACGTATGTATATGTTGTACGTACCATGCATGTGTATGCAGTTCTGTCTAGTTTCCTAATACTTCCCACTTCATTATTATTATTATTACCCTTATTATTATTATTATTGCAGCTTAGCACTTTTGTTATACACTGTACATTTAGGTTGTACAGTCAGATAGCGCTTTACTGCCTTCATCTGTCACACTTGCTACTCTGTTGTCTTTTGTCTGTTGTCTTGTGCCACTGTGGAAGAGTGGGGAACGTTATTTCATCCTTGAGTATGTCCTGACATCCTCTAGAGCAGTGGTGCCAAAGTCATTTGGGGTGGGGGCCGCATTGGACTTCATGTGACTTCATGGGGGCCGGAGCGCCACGGTGCAACCAGTCGCAGACCGCAAGCATGCACGGCACACACATGTTTACGTACACAGCCGTTACTTCTACACTACAGTATATCACACAAGTCATATTTATTATTAAGAATAGATATTAATATATATATTATTGGTTTCATACTTGTAGCCTAGATTAAGACAT
Source organism: Benthosema pterotum (assembly GCA_039105355.1). Lineage (NCBI taxonomy): Eukaryota > Metazoa > Chordata > Actinopteri > Myctophiformes > Myctophidae > Benthosema > Benthosema pterotum. Next base: position 22,802,543 of record CM076979.1, read on the forward strand.
TTGCTATGAAAGATGCTATTTTTATTTACAGAGCGTCAATAAACCATACGAAAATAGCATTTAAATTTCAAATACTAAATTTAAGTATAGTTCTCGGTTACACACCCTTGTACTGCTGAAGTATAGTTCTCTCGGTTACACACCCTTGTACTGCTGAAGTATAGTTCTCTCGGTTACACACCCTTGTACTGCTGAAGTATAGTTCTCGGTTACACACCCTTGTACTGCTGAAGTATAGTTCTCGGTTATACACCCTTGTACTGCTGAAGTATAGTTCTCACTTTGCAGCGCCAGCAGCCTAGCCTGGTAAAATGACTCCCCCTGCTGGACAACATGCATTCCATGCCGTTCAGAAGAGAGCTCAAAAGCATTTCTTTAAACGACCATAACTTTTGATAGGAACGTGCTAGAGACTTACTTTTTTTTTTGTTAGACTCAGACATTTTTGCTCTACAAGCCTGGGGCCGGATTAAATCATCTCAGTCAAGGCCCGCGGGCCGGATCCGGCCCGCGGGCCTTGACTTTGACATATGTGCTCTAGAGTGACAAATAAAAAACCTTGAACCTTGAAGATGACAATCATGGATGTTTGTATGCCATAGAACATATTTCATCCTAAACATTCTCTAGTAGTGAATGTAAACCGTATGCCTAACTGCCTACACAGGTACCACATGTGCAAAAGAGTGTGTACGATTATCGTTACCTAGGCTTTGATGCTGCTGCATATGCATGGATTGATTTGTAAAACAACAAAAAAAAAAAGTGTGAGGGTGGACAATACTGAAAATAATACAACGTAGATCTTACTGTGCATATTGCATTTCGATTATGAAAGAAAACTGCCCAAAGGTTCCCAAGGGTTAATCTGTTTGGGATATATTTTTACCCTGAACTTAGTTGTCATCTTCTCAAAAATAAATATCAAACATATGAGACACTACTCAGGAAAGGAAAAGCATGTGACCTATTTAATAATTCAGTCTGACCACCACCACCCCAGCATTTCAGACCCTGGGCATGGGGCTTGTAAACAAATACATTTGCTGATGTGTATGTGTATCAAGACAAGAGAGTTGTGAAGGATAAAATTATCCAATGGTTTTGTTATTGTATCTTGTATCCTTGTATGGTATAGTGTGTTCTGGTTTGCTGCATTGGTGACTTGGGATAAGAGACAGACCATCTCACAAACAAACACATGCATATGTGTAGTATCCAAGTGTGTTTTGAATCTGAACTATATTCTAGCAATATTAGGCATTCACATGTAATGTGTTAATTAGATGAACCTCATTAAATGAGCTTGTTCAACTTTAACAGAACGAATACATCAAAATGTTTTATGTAAAAGTTTCTGTTTGGTTTATGTCTTTTAGCCATTATCATAAAAAAATTCAGCTCACTGAATTAAATACTAACAAAGGAATCTACATCGCCTTAATTGACCATTCATCTTAATTCATGAAATGAATAGTACTCAGCTCTGACTTTAATCAGATCATTTCTCAATGGTGTATAAAGCTAATTCACTACTTGATCTCAAGAGCTGTATTAATGTGATTGTGAGTCAGCTCTGGTTCAAGAGACTAGATCTATGAGTTTACCTGTTAATGTTCTGCACAATTGCTTTTTAAATTCACTCAATGGGCAATTATTAATTAAGTACACTACACAATGTAGCTTTAAATTTTAACATGCAAACCAAATTCCAATCAACCCCGATTGAAATAGCAATAAAGTTATCTTGTATCTGGTAATAGGTAAATCCAATCTTTACTCTTGTAGATATTGAAGAATGTTCTAAAACACTTTCCAAAAGTAAAACCAGTGCATGAATTAAAGATTTAGCTGGACAATGAGTCCAAGGGCATTTCAATTTAAAGCTGAGAGTCCCAGAGAGAATGCAATAATGTTATATTTAGCCTGCCTTCACCATTATTCTAGATTTTAGAACAGTCAAAGAGATATACGGTACAGTTTGTTTGTGAAAAGTAGCTTTGCTTTACAGATGCTGACCTTCAATTATAAGACACAATACAAATGTAATTGAACATCAACCTTGAAAGAGTTGAATAATGTCCTTCACATCCCATGTAAGGTTACCACGATCTCATTAAAATCAGCCGCCATGAGCAATACGTTCGGAGGGTAAATGTGAAAATGAGTCTGATTTGGATGTCTTCGACATCAGAGAAATTCAAGATTGCATTGCTTTGACGTTTCAGTTTCTCACAATGAGCTTGGTTTATTGATGAATTTCTGGAAGATATGTTTCGCTTGATCCCGTTTTGTAGAGAAGACCTACACCCCTATTCCACACAGCAAATGAGAGATTGATATTTGATGATTACTTTGAAATGATTTATATGAAGACAAATCGTGACAAGACACACAATATTATCATACAATCTCTAATTAGCAAGAAAAAAAAATCAAGATACAACACTTTTTGTTTTGTTTTTCTGCCACTGAGGCAGGCACTTCAGCTAAGTTGGGGGTTGTTGGTTGGCATGGCATTTTTATGTTCCCTGATAACTACAATGAATGTGCATTAGTTTTGTCTTGCTAGTCAGATTAAGTTAAGATGGATATACCAAACAATATCAAAAGAACCAAATGATTGTGCCAAAGTGAATAATATATTTAATATTCATGCCAAAGTAAATATTCTATTTAATATTTACTTAGATTATTCGGAGGAGAAACATTATGGTGAGTTGAACTGTAGGTCTGTCCGGTCTATATTTAACTATTGTGAGACGTCTCACTCAGTCCTAACTGCCTCTACCACCAACAGGGAGGCTTCCATGGTAACATCTAGCTGGCCTGTAGGAGGTCTTGGATAACATGCTACAAATTGAGCCTGTGACATGTCTCCCTCCTTAACAATTTGCTGCTGCTGAGCAATTGACTTTATTTAATGCTACAACACAACTTATTTAAATGACTACGTACTACAACACTTCCCTTGGTCAGGAACGTAGGGCTAGACCCTATGTTCCTGACCACTGCGTGGATGCCTACCCAGGGCTGTCTCAGTTTTGAAGTATAGTAGTCCTGACGTTTTGGAACTACAGTTTGTAGAATTGATGGGAGCGGTTTGATTCCTCCTACTATGGGCAGAAATGAAAACAGTGTTGAAGGCACACCCTGTAGAGTCCCCCACAATAAATGCCATAAATATGCTTACGGCACATGAAAGTACAACAGATTGTATCTTCTCAGAGACCACGGCCACTCAGAGTCAGCAACACGGCCAGCACACAACCTTGAAACCAATTGTAGCTTTTAGTCTGTTGTACATAGAACATAGTCTACTGTAGGCCATGGTCACACAATACTAACCTATACGTCAAGGACACAATGTATAGACTGTACTATAAAGTCAATAAGATCAATAAGATCACATCACTGTTGAACATGACATCAAACAGCAACACTTTCTTTACGTGCTAAGAAATCGTGTGTGTGTGTGTGTGTGTGTGTGTGTGTGTGTGTGTGTGTGTGTGGTGTGTGTGTGTGTGTGTGTGTGTGTGTGTGTGTGTGTGTGTGTGTGTGTGTGTGTGTGTGTGTGTGTGTGTGTGTGTGTGTGTGTGTGTGTGTGTGAGAATCACAACTGTGTGAAGTGAGTGGTGCAACTGTTACAGCTTTCTGTGCTCGGACAGACACGGGGACAGTAATACATACACTCATTGCTACTTAATGGAGTGGAGGCACTGATTAAAAATAGGCCAGAAATAAGCAGGAGGGACGAAATCATTTTGCAACCGTGACCACTGAGTGCGACCGATATAAAAATGGTCGCGACTGCTGGCACAACTGTCGCCCCCGGTGGCCCACAGTGGCTAATTTTTCAACTGCTGCAAAATCATTTTGCGACAGCGACCACTTGAAATAAGTCCTAGAACTCTCTTTTGTATTTTTTTGTGGAATATTGACAGAATCCACTATCTATTTCAGGTTCCTCACTTATGTAACAGCAACAGAGGAGGTTGTCCCATACACTATACATAACATACATAGAGAGCAACGGTGCACCTCGTCAGTCCGTACGCATCCTAGCTGGGTCACGGTGCACTCAGTGTTACGGATCAATAATGGTCCCTTGATCCGACGCTGAAAACATCATAATAGGCTAACATTTACTGATAATGAGGTGAAATGTGTGAGCTTGCAGAGAAGATATTTTCTGCAAACAAATTTGATGTACAGTACATGAGGGAAAAGGAGGAGTAATGTTCCATACCTTAGTGTATAAAGTATCTTGCCGTCATTCCATATTCTAAGCAGCTGATTGGGTGTGGTAATCCAATGGGAATCAGCAGTCTTGGAGTTTCTGAAGATGGTGTCTGGTAGCCAAATGAGTCCCACCATGTTGCTGTTTAGAGTCAGTATTTTCATTGTGCTGTTGTATCTGAGCCGGCTGTCTGTCCACGTCTGAGCAAAGATGATGTCAATCTGGTATTCCTACAAGAGAGAATAATCAGGGTTTGATTTAAAATATTAAATAGCTGATCTACAAACTCATACGCATCACATTGAGGTGTTGTTGAATGTGTTGTAAATATCAAACATAGTAGACAGGCTGTAGGCCTACATTTCCCAAGAAAAAATACAAGTACTGAGTTTAAAGGGGCAGTTAGTGATTTGGTTGATTTGGGACACCGTCCATGCCCCCCCCCCCCCCCACACACACACACACACACACCTGCACCAAGGTCCACCACCACTCACATCCTGATTAAGCGATTTGGGTTTCACTGGGTACATCGAGGAACTCGGTACATGGTCAGCTGACTTTACAATAGGGAGGATTAGCCCAAAAAAAGAAATATGTGCTGTATATATACCTTTAATTCGTGGATAACATCCCCCAATATACCCCCCCCCCCCCAATCAAAACGGCCATTTATATATAAAAGTCATGAAAATCAAAAGTTATTTCTTTGCAAATGTACAAATAATCTGCCAAACCATTCAGACAGAGCTGAAGAATTATGTCACACTCTCCCCAAGCTAAAACTCCACAGGTCTATTCATCTATTTGAGAGCGCATTGATTTTCTTCTCGTGGCCACCATAGCGTGAAGTATCAAGCGGAGAGGTTTTATGAAAGTTTTGGGACATCAAAAAATCTATTTTCGTGTGGGCCAGGAGGAGGACGTGCTAGTGAATAATGTTAGACGACAAGCGACAGCAGAAAGTGAATTCAGGCACTTAAGTGAACCATACACCCTGGGTGTCTGTCTGATTCACTTACTGTTCTTGTAAAATTACTTTGTGGTCTTGGTACTTTCCAGGGATGTTTTATCATGTGTAAACAGGACAAACACAAGTTTCTGTTGCTGTGCAGGGTTAGTGACCAGGGAGCCTTCGCTGGGGCACTGCGGGTCAAATGCCAGGGGAGTGTCTCCTTCCATGTTGATGTACAGACACGTGCACACACAAAAAATAAAACATTCTTAAGTTCTGCAACAGCCCACTTCACGACCAATAACCCTTGAACCATGAGTCATATAATAGAAATCATTGGTGACACTTGCCACACACTGCATGTCTACGATCATTCTAAGCATGTTTATAATGCATCTAGATATGGTATACATTCACTGGGGCAAGCTGTGGATCATCTCTCAGGAGATTCTGTGTTAATACAAGTGCGTGTGTATCTACAATGAAGTATCCTTGGGCAAGACACTGAACCCCAAATTGTCTCCATTTAGTTGGTCGGTGTAAGCTGTTACCATTGTGTGTGTCAATGTGCGAAGTGAGGACTGTTCGACTGCTCGCTGCTTCACCTACCAATGAATGAATCAATGGACCATTTTAACACGCTTTGAGCACTAGGAAAACCACTATGAAAATGCAATCCATTCATCAGTGCAGCTTTCATTCAGAATTCAAAAGGGAATCCCTTCAGCTCGCTGACTGGGATAGAGGTCAGCTGCAGCTTTTAGTAGCTGTTACACAGAGTACATGACTTAGCACTATCAGTACAGAGTGTTGGGGAAGACCCAGAAATGTGAAGAAAGGGACAGAGATAATGAGTCTAGGAGTCATTCATGAATAAATTATACTCTAATCTTATGACTGTGTCGTCACAAATAGATCGACAAGCTGGCAGTGCTCCACACAATGGTTATTTTTGGAATAATTTGGTATCAAGCCTATCAACTTAAGCCCTACACAATTTGTATATTTCCCTCTACTCCAGATATATTATAGCCTGGCTCAGCCCTGAATCAGCATCTTAAAAAATGCTATCTTATTTTTTCCCTGTGATTCAAGGACTGGCTTCCCTGCCGTTGGGGCCGTTTGTGCTGTTTGGAAATCCGATCCCAGCACCTGATTGGCCAACAGCCCTGTCAATCACTTCATTCCCAACGTTGTCTGCTTTCCCAATATTCTTAGGGATTCATATGAACCAATCACCTTTAAGACAGATGGTTTGGTAACCCCCATCCCAGAAACTGCAGTGGTAGAGAGGGACTTCAGTCTGAATAATGAAGTGAAACGAAATGACAATTCAGACTGAAGTCAGGCTAGATATATTAGTCATTTTCATGGACTATTGGTTTCTGAATGCCCACAGCCACAGCACACCTTAGTGAGGACCAGTTATATGAAGATAGGTTGAAAAATAAAGAGGTCTTTAAGAGCCTCTGTCATCTTATCTTACATTTGTAAACATTAACATCTGCCATCTTACATTTGTATATATTGTAGCATTGTTTTGTTTTTTGTTTTTCCCCCAGAAAGTATTGGGTTAGAACAGTGGTTGTCAAAAAATAGCAAATATACTGTACAAGCTCACAATGTGAATGCATCTGCCCTAGTGTTTGGATTGGCTCTGGATTTTGGAACAAATCTTATTGGATATTTTCTGATAGGATTAAAAGGAACCCTGGCTAATGAGACAAATATGAATAATACATTATACTTGCCCTCTATAACTAGAATTGAACATTTAAAACACATCTTATAAGCTGTGTGTTAAATGTTCAATTCTAGTTATAGAGGGCAAGTATAATGTATTCTCCATATTTGTCTCATTAGCCAGGGTTCCTTTTAATACAATCCAATAGGATTCCTAAAATAATCTTATAGGATTTTCCCCCAAATCTTATAGGAATCCTCTAGGATTTTTAACTTGGGTCTAAGGTCTTAGGTAGGATGCACAGGATAGAAAATATTAATAGTCAGTGGATATTCATGAAATTTGGAATACATTGCATACCAAGAATTTTCTTCACCAATGTGTTTGTAAGGGCGTCTACTAGCATATTCAACATTAACCCTAACCCACGTTCAACCACTCTAGGGGGAATTTTTGACCGCTGCTTAAAGATGGAGTACCATCAACAACCAATATAAGTTGAAATGCTATGAATGTCATCATGTGTTACATTCCATGTTTCTAAAGGCGCACTTCGTGTGCGTTGGGTGGGTTAATTGTATTGAAGATTTCTGAGTATGCAAAAGAGTATGCAGCCGTAGGAAAAAAAAAAACAGAAACTGCATAATAAGCCAATAGTGAATTTTGTGGGGCATGATGAAACTGTCTCTGTCTGTCTCAATTTGTTTCTCTCTCTCTAGGGCAATTATAATAATTGATCATATTTGTTTGATGTGGTGTCTGACTAAACATATTTCCCACAAGGAAGTGACTTTTTGGTGCCATTTTTACTATGTCATATGGTGAAACTTGCTGGGTGCAGCACGAAATTGGGTTTGTTTATTATTATTATTGTTTATTTAATTATGAATCAGTGATTTAAAGAGGTTAAATAGACGTTTAGACCAGCATTGAGATGCTTATATAGAACTCTCTGGATTCCTCCAGCCACCCACAGGCTTTATCACACTGTCACCATCTCCTGACATTCGTTTGACCTTTTTCCTTTTCTCAGCAGGCCTTCATCTGGCCAATTAGAATAATCAGGAGAACCACCAGGGTCGTTATGACCTTCAATTGTTCATTCAGCATATGGAATGCGACAAACTAGGACAGTGGTTTTCAACCTTTTTCTTACCAGGGCCCACTAATTATTCAGAACAATTCCAGGCTGGATTTGGGAAACAACCCATTCAAACATACAGATCAAAATGGCCATTAATCTTCTACATTCTCTAGTTGTGTAGACTTTTCATCATTTAGCCTGGGGACCACCTGGAATCCTCTCATCAACATATGGAAGGAATTATGTACTGGCCATGTATGGAATGTGTCTTGAGTGTACAGGGTTTGATGAAGTCAGATCTATAATGTCAGAGTAGGGCATATGGAAATCCAGAAGTGGGTGCTGTGTCTGCTTTTCATTAATTTGAGGCAAGCCCATCAAGATATAATATATCTATATTAAATTGTTGTATAGGATCAATGTAAGAAAATATATAGGATAACCCTTCCACATTAGTAGCTTTATCATAGTTTCCTTTTTTGCACATTTTCCTCTATAATGCCTACTTTGCAAATATAGCATTTTAAAATTTATAATACAATAAATCAGGAGTTTTCAACAGGTGGTCCAGGGAGGTGATCCCTGAGAGGATTACAGGTGGTCCCCAGGCTAAATGATGGTCAACCAGAGTTGAACAAGATGTAACTCCTTGAGAGCATAAAAATGAAACCAAATGGAACCTTGCGCGTCCATTTGGTTTCATGTTTACACTCTCAAGAGTTAAAATATTCACGATCTGAATTAGCCCAAGTCTACACAACTAGAGAATGTAGAAGATTAATGGTCATAAAATGTCATCAAATGGTGGTCCGTGGCTCAAATGCTGAATAAATAGTTGGCCCTGGTATGAAAAAGGTTGAAAACCAGTGCAATAAATCATTGTCTTTGTATAAGTTGTGGCTCCAGGACTAAAAAAAAAAAAAAAAAAACTGAACCGCTTCCCAGCCGGTGGAAAAGAGGCCTGCAAAGAGACCAATCATTCCACTCTATTTAAAGGATTAAACACAAGCTCTTTTTATACTTAGATGATGAGTTACAGATCTCTAAACATATCACACAATACATAACGTCTAGTGACCTTGACGATCTGTTACCTTTGCCGTTTTTTTAACGTCTTTCAATGCCCAAAATATGACAGCTTCAAAGTGAGTTAAAATCCAGAGGGGCTTGTTCAGAGGTGCTGCTGAGAACGGCATACTTTTAAAATCAGTGATGTTCCATATTATGTAAACCGAAAGTGGATGCGTTATGATTAATCAGAAGCAAAAACACAGCTTAACTGCACCCCTGGGGACATGCGGATTTGACAGGTGCAAGAAAACTGCATAAAAAATCTTCATCTCAGAACGTTCAGTATAGCTTTAGCAGACTGAGGTGTACAGTATGTTATCCAAGAGCTAAGAATAGAAGTGGAAGCTCAATGTACACAGGAACATTAGCATTAAATATACAGCAATGTCACTCAGTGAAGGTGAATCTGAAGACTTAAACAGTTTTTTTTAGTAAGTAATTAATGTACCATTATTAGGAGCTGGAAAGAATTGCCAATTAAAGAAAAGCTATACAGAGCTCTGTTTGTCAAAGCACCCAAAGAAAGGGTATCTACCTGTAACCCTAGGTGTCACCCCTACTGTGCCAGGAAATGTGCTAAATAGTGTAATCCTGAATAGAGTGAAGGTATGCAAGGCGTTTTTTACATTTAATAGCTACTGTAGATTGGATGTATTCCGAATAATTCAGTTCTTCTATAGTCCAAACTAATATGTCAAATTAATGACATTCCTCCTATCCAAAATAGTCTTCCTTGGAGAAATGATGTCACTTTTTTCCATTAATTTGTATTGAGCTTTTATTTTCAGGTATCTTTAACTACTTTCTAGGTATCTGAAAGCAACATTCTGGATATCTACAACTGAATTCACCACCAATTATGAGCTGCACGGCAGCTGCCGCCAGGGGCATGCACAGCAGAAGTGGGAATGATCGCCCTATTACCCACATTCTATTAGGGCATTATACTGTATGTGTTTCACATGAAGATATTAAAACATACTGTACAATAAGACACCACCAAACATTGAGGCTCACTGATTGGTGAGTGATGAGTTTTGCAGTCAGAGGTACATGCCATTGCTATCAGTTCTGCTCCCTGGGGCAGGCTGGCCAACATGTGGTAGTCGCTACCCCTTTCATGAAGTCATAATATTAATAACATTGTGCAATACATTATCGTACTGCAAAGCATGAACACTGAGTGTCGCATGTTTGCAAACAATACTTTATATTGCTGAGATGTAGTGTCTCATCTTTCTCTGGAAGAGCATGTACATTAACTCTTGCACCACATTGAGGCACTCCAACACAAACATGGCATGAGGCTTCGCTGGCACAAAATAACACCACCAAAGCACACAATAACTCCTCTCCCCCCATGTCATGTGTTCATTTTTCTTCAGCTGTAGCTATATTCACAAATCTGATGACCAAAACGCTGCATCTCCTCTCCATGTCTCCAACTTCCCCACTTGCTTTAATCATAAAATAGTTAAGATACCTGCACTTTGCACATGATACTAGAGGCTCTAACCTCTGCTTCCTTCATTGCATTAAATGCTTCCTTCATTGCATTAAATATATCTCCTTATCTTCTAGCAATCTAACTGATTTAAAACATAATGATCATAGTACACGTGCCTCACTCATACAGTGCATACCAATATACGTATGTGATAGCCAGGGCGTAAACAAAATATTTAAATAGACCCATACTGTTGCAGGCAGGTTATACATTTACGCACTGGCTGGACATTGCACAGGCATTTTGCCAAAGCAAAGGGCACCCATGAGCCGAGCACCCGCACTATGACTCTTGGCACAGGCACACGTCTGCACCTATCATTCATTAGTAATATCGACTCTGTGAGAATTGTGTGATATACCGATGGAGGAGGTTCTTTATTGCGATGGATTTTCTCTGTTCTAATGTCAAAAAAGAACATTTTGTTTTATAAGGCAACAGCAACTCTCTCTCTCCACCCCCCCCCCCTCTCTCTCTCCACCCCCCCCCCCCCTCTCTCTCTCTCTCTCTCTCTCTCTCTCTCTCTCTCTCTCTCTCTCAGGAGGCCCCTTCCAATTGAAACGATTGAAAGTCCGTTAAGGCCGCTGTGAACAACGATTTAATTAAATTTACCTCTCCAGCCTTTCAGATAAGTTGGTTTACAGTATATTGAATTGTATTTATAAAGGAAATATTTGAATCTCTTAGTCCTAAATCATCGGGACAAGTGGGAAAATGACTCAACCTACTGTGAATATGCACTTGGTTTTCAGCTGACTCGTACCAGCATTTTCTTAAGTATAAAATGAGCAGAATACAAATGAGATGCCTCAAGAGAAAATGAACAGTTGCAAAATAGCATTGCCTCTATAAAACCTCACTGATAGCACTGCATTCATTGTGCCGGTGCAGCTCGGTATGGGAAGAGAAATGGGTCAATATTATCTTCACACGAATGCGTTCATACGAACGCGTTTTGAAGTTGTACAAATCCTTTACGATATTTGACAAAAGTCTTTTCACATTTTTCAAAAGTCTTTTCACGATTTGCAAAAGATTTTTGTATTTTTACAAAAAAATATTAGATTTGTGTGTGTGTTAATCCTTGAAAAACATTTCTAAATCCTCAATTCTGCTTGTGAATTCTAAAAAAAACACGTGTGATTCCCTTTTCTTTTTGAATAATTTTGACACAAACATCATGCTCGTTTATGATAATTTTCACAAATGAATTGTAATTATTCTGCGATTTACTAGTTTGTATCCAAGATTTACAAAAGTGTCTTCCAGATCTTCAAATGTTTCTCTCTGATTCACAAACTAAATTCCATGTTTGACACATATTTCTTTGCATTTCGCAAATGTTTTTTGTATCTTTACAAAAAAATATACGATTTGTGTGTGTGTTAATCCTTAAAAAACATTTGTAATTCCTCAATTCTGCTTGTGAATTTTAATAAAGTATTTGTCATTCTCTTTTCTTGTTGAATAATTTTGACACAGATGTCATGCTTTTTCATGGTGATTTTCACACATGTAATGTTGTATCCACAAAAGAAAAGCATCAACTCTGTGTGTTGCCACCAGGTGGCCACCATGCATGTGTGAGAAAATTTCACTCATTTGTGAACTTCATTTTAGACACAACCACACCAAGCACGCTGGGATGTTTGTGTCAAAAAGATTGATTGGCTGCCTTGTTTCTAGGCTACCTCTAGGCCAATGGGAGACTTGACTTGCCATAAAACCCATAGTCTGAAAGACGCTAGGGCCATTATTGAGAATGGGGACAGAAGTAGGGACAAGTGGACAACAGTCCAGTTGTAATGATCTCAAATCCTTTTATTAGAGATAGTTTTGTAGTAAACTGCATAAAGACAACACTTTAGAAGCCGAAAATAGCTCTTATTTGCGCCGCCCTTGTTGAAAGTTTGCCCCTATTCTACCCGAACAAGGCACAATGTGCCTCGGTTGTCAGCCAGACAGTGTTGCCAACTTGGCGCATTTGTCACTATATTTCGTTTTCTTTCCAGACCCCTCTATCGCCAAAATTAGTGAAAAGCTCCTGGCGGAAAATCTAGTGCTTTTTTGGCTGCTGAGTTGGGGTGAAATTGATTGACAGGCGCCATAAATAAAACCCTCATTTTCACCATTCTCCTCCTATGACAGTGGTTTTCATCCAGTGGTCCCCAGGCTAAATGATGGACAGTTGCTTAACCACATGTAAATCTCTGAGAGCGTGAAACCAAATGGACCCTTGCAGGCAGGGGTGGACTGGGAGCTCAAAACGTACCGGGCAATTTTGTCTCAGAGCGGCCCTCAGAGCGGCCCTCTGAATCTTTGTGGGGGGTCCGGGCCTGAGCCCCCATGAGAATTTAAGACATAAGGGGCTCTGGGGCTCGGGCTAACTAAAATTAGTTAGTTAGTTTTAGTTAACTATAAAAACCCTGCAATAGGCAGTCTCATTTGAAGAGGACAGAGGGCCGCCAGCACTGATTCGTGGGCCGGTTTTGTGCAGATTTTTTTTTTTAAATTAAAACACGACATTAACAGCCCCCGGGGGGGTCGGCCCACCGGGAAAATGCCCTGTATGCCAGACTGTCAGTCCACCCCTGCTTGCAGGTCCATTTGGTTTCATTTGCAGCCAGGCGGGCTGGCAGAGCAGAGCACACTGAAGCTGGTTAATGATTTTTTTTGTTTTATTATCGAAATAGGGATGTTAATAATGCCACTTAATATTTTAATGCGCGCATAACATCGGGTATGCGCGCAATATTAGGCATAGGCCTACAGTATTTATGGCTTTCGTATAGCGGCACAGCTGCCTGTAGGCCTAGGCCTACTGTCTGCAATGCGACTGTATATAACTGTGCTTCATGAGAGAGAGAGAGGGGGGGGGGGGGTGACTATTGCACAGTCGATCCAATTTGGTTGAAATTCACGTCTCTAATTGAACCCGCAAGGGTGGTCCATTTGGTTTCATTTTTACTGGTTAACCAACTTTCCATCATATAGCCTGGGGGCCACCTGGAAGCCTCTCAAGGACCTCTGGTGGCCAGCGGACCACCGGTTGAAAACCACGGCTCTGAGCTAGAGGGTTAGGTGGTGGTGTAATAGAAATACGTGTAGGCTATATTCTCTTTATCATGTTGTGCTACCGGTAAATATACAGTAGCTTCTCATACAACCAAATGGACCCTGGCAATGGCATTCAATATAGGTCAGTGCGCAGGCCTATGCTGGAATTACAGATTGAGATTGCATTTATAATTTCTAACTTGCTAACTACTGCAAACTGTACTCCGCCATGTAAACCCTCTAGCTCTGCTTAGAACAGTGGTTTTCAACCAGTGGTCTGCGGACCACCAGAAGTCCTTGAGAGGGTCGTCTGTGCAATAATGTCTCTCTCTCTCTCTCTCTCTCTCTCTCTCTCTCTCTCTCTCTCTCTCTCTCTCTCTCTCTCTCTCTCTCTCTCTCTCTCTCTCTCTCTCTCTCTCTCTCTCTCTCTCTCTCTCTCTCTCTGCAAATGGAACCAAATGGACCTGCAAGGGTCCATTTGGTTTCACGCTCTCAGAGATTTACATGTGGTTAAGCAACTGTCCATCATTTAGCCTGGGGACCACTGGATGAAAACCACTGTCATAGGAGGAGAATGGTGAAAATGAGGGTTTTATTTATGGCGCCTGTCAATCAATTTCACCCCAACTCAGCAGCCAAAAAAGCACTAGATTTTCCGCCAGGAGCTTTTCACTAATTTTGGCGATAGAGGGGTCTGGAAAGAAAATGAAATATAGTGACAAATGCGCCAAGTTGGCAACACTGTCTGGCTGACAACCGAGGCACATTGTGCCTTGTTCGGGTAGAATAGGGGCAAACTTTCAACAAGGGCGGCGCAAATAAGAGCTATTTTCGGCTTCTAAAGTGTTGTCTTTATGCAGTTTACTACAAAACTATCTCTAATAAAAGGATTTGAGATCATTACAACTGGACTGTTGTCCACTTGTCCCTACTTCTGTCCCCATTCTCAATAATGGCCCTAGCGTCTTTCAGACTATGGGTTTTATGGCAAGTCAAGTCTCCCATTGGCCTAGAGGTAGCCTAGAAACAAGGCAGCCAATCAATCTTTTTGACACAAACATCCCAGCGTGCTTGGTGTGGTTGTGTCTAAAATGAAGTTCACAAATGAGTGAAATTTTCTCACACATGCATGGTGGCCACCTGGTGGCAACACACAGAGTTGATGCTTTTCTTTTGTGGATACAACATTACATGTGTGAAAATCACCATGAAAAAGCATGACATCTGTGTCAAAATTATTCAACAAGAAAAGAGAATGACAAATACTTTATTAAAATTCACAAGCAGAATTGAGGAATTACAAATGTTTTTTAAGGATTAACACACACACAAATCGTATATTTTTTTGTAAAGATACAAAAAACATTTGCGAAATGCAAAGAAATATGTGTCAAACATGGAATTTAGTTTGTGAATCAGAGAGAAACATTTGAAGATCTGGAAGACACTTTTGTAAATCTTGGATACAAACTAGTAAATTGCAGAATAATTACAATTCATTTGTGAAAATTATCATAAACGAGCATGATGTTTGTGTCAAAATTATTCAAAAAGAAAAGGGAATCACACGTGTTTTTTTAGAATTCACAAGCAGAATTGAGGATTTAGAAATGTTTTTCAAGGATTAACACACACACAAATCTAATATTTTTTTGTAAAAATACAAAAATCTTTTGCAAATCGTGAAAAGACTTTTGAAAAATGTGAAAAGACTTTTGTCAAATATCGTAAAGGATTTGTACAACTTCAAAACGCGTTCGTATGAACGCATTCGTGTGAAGATAATATTGACCCATTTCTCTTCCCATAGCTCGGCGGCCATGTGGTTACTGGTTAGAATATCAAACCTGAGTCTGGGAAGTTATACCAAAGATTACAAACAGAACCCAATGCTCCTGACAGTCAGGAGGCATTGGAAATTGTGACAGCGTCATTAATCTGGTAACATTAAACCAGTAACATGCTGTACTCAACTGTATTTCCGCATTTTTGGCTCCAAATGCGGAAGCAGGCACTACTTCTGGTGGTCTTCCGGGTGCTTCAAAACGCCACTGAGCAACTTGTATTGAAATTAATGGCAAGGGGTTGGGGCTATCGCTCCGGTTAAGCCTCTATATTTTATTACTCTATCTATGGTATCACCTCATGCAGCCTACTATAGGCATACGCACCAGTGACAGCATGCTGCGTGCATAGAAATTAGGTCTGGAGAGGATTTACCACTCAATATTGTTATCCTGGAAGATGATTAACTACACTACATAATCAACTATACTTTGTAATATAGTGTTTGATAATAAGCCAACTGTCATCCCTTTGTTTGCTATGGTGTAACTGCAGACAGCAAAAGATACTGTATTCGTGGGCAGTTTACAACATGGCAGTGATGGCACACCACTTTAAGAGTATGAAAGGGATTTTTGAGGATATGAATCCGAATTATAGGTGTCACATGGCAAACATAACCAACCTGCAAGTTCACCATTCATCACTTCTGCAATGGATTATGAGCTTGCAGATCTGATCTTCCATGTGGTGGTGTTACTGTATATGAAGCATATAAATAAAGCAAAGCATCCCCCATTCAGCCCTCAAGCCTTTTTCCAGTATAGAAGAAGCTTGGGCTGCATTGCACGGACAAAAGTTCCTCTGCTCGCTCTGTCCTCTACCCCCCTCTGAGCCCCTTCCACATTGGGACATAAAGTGCCACACTCAAAGTCGTGACGTGCAGACTTAAAACTACTGACCATGTTCTGCATTTGCCCACTGTAATGCCACAGAGAGAATATGGCAGTTTTAGCAGCACAGTTCATGTTCTAGTCCGTGTGGTCACTACTGATGCTGCACCACATGAAATGGGTCACATAGCACCATGGTTTGCAGTGTGGTGCTGGCTAGTCTTGGGCGGTATGGATTTTTTAATATCGGTATTGATAACGTGTTAATTAGCTCGATATTCGATAATACCGGTATTGACCACTGGATGGCAATTGCGAAACCTAGTTCTCAGCATTGCGACATTGAGTGGTCAGAAACTGAGCACTCTGCTGTTCAAGCAGCCTAAATAGGGAAAAACTGGAGTTGGAAATACATTGTTTCCAAAAAGCCTAGCCCAAATAACGGCTATTTTAGGCATATGTGTTACATGAAAATTGTTTGTATAATTACAATTAAAATCTCATTGCTCATATTTTAATAGAATGCAGTATAATGTCGGTATTTGACAATATTTGGTATTCGATATTTTTTATAGACCCAATGATATTACTCGGTATTGATTTTCAATATCAATATAAACGGTAATACCGGTATATTGCCCAAGACTAGTGCTGGCACTGTGGTCCTGCAGAGAACGGCCAGTGCCACCAGCTGGTTCTGCGATGTCCAGTATGTTTTTGTTGTCCCTTGCCTTGGGATGCATCTACGTATAACCCCCCAACTCCCCATTAGAGGCAGCCCAGAGCCCAAGGTCATCTTGAGAGTGTGGAAATACAGGCTTCATCATGCCAGTGGTGTGAGTTATGTGGGTTACTGCTAGCACTGTGTTTACTGTCATTCAGTATTCTGGCACAGTGTCTATTGTCATTCAGTATTCCTCAGTAGTTTTTCCTTGTGCCTAATCTGTCCATATTGGTTTGTCAACATGGGCCAGTGTTACAAAAGGTACCACTTTTCATTCATAGTGGAATTGGGTGCAGGCAAGGTTAACAACCGTGTACATTCGCATCGATTCACTGACAAAGATACGGTGTGACTCCCACCTCAACTCGAATGAGCTCCATCTCCCACTGCTGAGCATCGGTATTAATTTCACAACAACGCTTGAAAGCAAATGAATAGTGAATATTGCGACAAACACGCGGTTTGGAACAGATTCTGAAGACCAGCCCTGTAAAATCCTTCTCTCTATCACTCTGCAATGCTCACCTTTTAATACTTTTTAGAGCATATTGTCACTATGGGCATACCTAACATTAGATGCCAAAACCATGGAACAATTTCTAGATCGTGCAATTCTATATCAACATTATCCAGCAAAAACAGGTTGCATATGATGTAACATGGTCTGAATAATCTGTACCTGAACCTGTTTTATACCCCATACCCTATAAACACAGCTGATTTTGATTACAGAACTACTCCATTTTGCTGTATTCCTATAGGCCTATATATATATATATATATATATATATATATATATATATATATATATATATATATATATATATATATATATATATATATATATATATATGTGTGTGTGTGTGTGTGTGTGTGTGTGTGTGTGTGTGTGTGTGTGTGTGTGTGTGTGTTAATTAACATGCAAAGTACACTTGTAGAGAGGTGAGATGGTAGCCAAAGAAACATATGCAATACAAAAAAGTTGACGCACTCCTGTAACTTATGGTGCAAGATAAATGTATATGAGTATATGTGTACATGATTGAGAATAAACAGATATGGCATCTAATAGAAATACCTCTATGTTTAGGTGATAATAGGACTGTGAAGACCAATATGTTCAAAATATTTTCATTAGGCCATCATTTGATGAACCGTTTGCAAGTAAAATCTCGGTGAGAGGCCAAAATGGTAAATGCATACTGTAGGCCTAATTCAAGTGACAGATCTACAAACTCATGGTGCACACTTAATTAAAATCCATGGTTACCGGTAGTCATATATGTTCGCAATAAAGGGATACTATTAAATTATTAAACTATCAGCATCAATGTTTTCAAACTTGAAGCAGGCAAATTTGCTATTATCTATGACCTAATGCAGACACTTTCCATTGGACGTTAGACCAGCAAACTTGCTGGTCTAACTAAATCTATACGGTTCAGGTTCAGAACACAGTAATTTGCTAGATAATTCAGAACAATTACCCTAATGATTACTGCATTGTGTTGCAGCATGTGGACACTTGCAGATACATGCAGTGAAGCTATTGATCTCCTATAAGATAATGTCTGAATAATGCTGCTTGTTTGCTCTTAATTGGCTCAGTCATTTCCTCGTCTCCCAGTCAGTATATACAATTAAAATCACAATGAGATGATGTATCCTTTTTTAGATGGAACTTATTCCACATCAGGAACAAAAATCAAATCAGGGTCATCTTTCTCTGTGGCATTGCTGGGGTAAAAGGCCAATGATTAATTACCGTAAGCCGGTTTGATTTGTTAGAATACTGTGCTGTGACATGACAAGGACCATCTGTCACCATGACAGAGGCAGCAGGGCCAAATACTTCCTCTCGGATCAATGAGGAGCTCAGCAATGCAATCATCACACCCATATAGAGAACTACTGTGTTATTGAGCCAAACCTGTGTGATTTGTATTGTTGCTTCTTAACAAGTCTTATTTGAACAGTGCTGACAACATACAGTATAGGCAATTCTATAAAGCTGGCTTATTGCTGGAAGACGTGACAGTCGGCTGAATGGTCTGACAATTGGCTAAAAAACAAAACACATCATCACATTCCATTTCTTTGGTTAAATGCCTTTGCGAGTGTGACCCCCCCCTGTCACTGGACCCAATACATGGACAAACAACAAACACACAAGCTACAATATTCAAGGTTTTATTCGAGATCACTAGAACACAGCTGAACCAATTGGGACCATTTGGGCCAGGCCAAATCAAAGGGGGGGTTGCTTTTGCCGTGGAGGAATAGACCCTGATGAACTCTGAAAAGACTTTGTAAAGGCCAAAAGACTTGTGAAATGAATGAATATCCATGCTTGAATCTACAGGCTCGTCAAAACAAATTAATGTGAATGTGTTTTGAGCTATTGTGACATGTTTTGACCTATTATGAGTCTCTGAGGACTGTCTCTGTCACTTGCCTTGGGGAAATAAAGCATTGTTAAATTCTGCCCAACTGTGTACTGTACCTTGCCATCTTTGATGTTTATACCCTCACCTGTGTGACATGCATGCCCTTTAAAGTACAAAATTATAGCCAGGGCAGTTTTGAAAAGTCACTAGCCCAGAGGACCAGTCAAAAATGTCCCTTATCGTCTTGTCAAGAGCTTGTGCTTCCATAGGAAGGATGAATCTGGAACCGGAGACTGATCTGTGCACGGACACGTCCAGTGAGTGAAGCTCACTTCCTTGGCATTGTGCTAACCAATAACGGTGCATGACACATTTAGAATAACTTTGTGGGTGCTGTGAGCAGCACTAGCGCAACACGAACACACACACACACACACACACACACACACACACACACACACACGCGCGCGCACACACACACACACACACACACACACACACACACACACACACACACACACACACACACACACACACACACACACACACACGTGCGCCTGTGCGACAGTACACAGTTATGCAAACTCTGCTGACTTCATAGAGCCTACTTCATGGTGGCTTTCCTACACGGGCTTGTATTGATTGGGGACAACCGGAAGTTATGGATTGCATTGGGATTGTGCTGTTTTCTGCCCCGTCAATATAGCCCAAGTC
The DNA here is from genome assembly GCA_039105355.1 of Benthosema pterotum. Classification (NCBI taxonomy): domain Eukaryota; kingdom Metazoa; phylum Chordata; class Actinopteri; order Myctophiformes; family Myctophidae; genus Benthosema; species Benthosema pterotum. Next base: position 22,822,644 of record CM076979.1, read on the forward strand.
TGCTGACAGTGTGATCGGCCTAGCCAATCACAGCTGCCATTTTCACACAGCCATTGTTGTTGCCAGTATGAGAATGTCCAATAAAGTCTGTTGTAATTACATTCATGTGATCGGGCTAGCCAATCACAGCTGCTATTTTGATGCTGGAGACAACTGTTGCAAGTATGAGAATTTTATTTAATGGTAGTCCAGTCGTGTCACGACTCCAAAAAGCACAGCAGTCTGACGGTGCACATATGAGCCCATAACAGTCATTCGCAGGTGTGCATTTATTCCAATCTTCCTCACTGGGTGTTACAGAACTGTAATAGCCAATTTGATGCATAACAGCTAGTCATTTTCAGCTTAACAGTGGGACCCCTGAAACCCAATCAAGGACACCTGTTCATCCCCATGTTGAGAACCACATCTGTAACTGAACCTCTCATCCCCTTCTCCATACAAGACTTTGACGTAACAGCATCCAGATACAGTATATTGCCTATACAAACACAACACTATGTTATATTCTGTGTTTGAGCCATTTTTGTTGTGTTTTGTTTGGTGGAAAAGGCAACAGCCAAGAAAAAAGTGCCAGGCAATTAGTATAAATTAGTCCGGCTGCTTGGTATTATTGCAGATTGAGACTTTAATCTGTATTTCCAGGTGCACTAATTACACTCAACAAAAATATAAACGCAACACTTTTGTTTTTGCTCCCATTTTTCAGGGGATGGACTTAAAGCCCTAAAATTCATTCCAGATATACAATATAACCATTTCTCTCAAACACTGTTCACAAATCTGCCTAAATGTATGATATTGAGCACTTCTGCTTTGTTAAGATAATCCATCCCACCTCACAGGTGTGCCACATTAAGATGCAGGTGTGACATCATGATTAGTGCACAGGTGTACCCCAGACTCTCCACAACAAAAAGACACCCTGAAATGTGCAATTTTCTTTTGCCTTATTGGGTGTATGGGCCTCCGAACCAGTCAGTATCTGGTGTGACCACCATTTGCCTCATGCAGTGCAACACATCTTCTTCACATAGAGTTTATCAGATTGTCAATTGTGGCCTGTGGAATGTTGGTCCACTCCTCTTCAGTGGCTGTGTCAAGTTGCTGGATATTAGTGGGAACTGTTACACACTGTAAAAATGGTAATAACACAATATTACCACATTATTACCATTTCGACAGCGCATACCAGTTCCCACTAATATCCAGCAACTTCACATAGCCATTGAAGAGGAGTGGAGCAACATTCCACAGGCCACAATTGACAATCTGATAAACTCTATGCGAAGAAGATGTGTTGCACTGCATGAGGCAAATGGTGGTCACACCAGATACTGACTGGTTCGGAGGCCCATACACCCAATAAGGCAAAAGAAAATTGCACATTTCAGGGTGTCTTTTTGTTGTAGAGAGTCTGGGGTACACCTGTGCACTAATCATGATGTCACACCTGCATCTTAATGTGGCACACCTGTGAGGTGGGATGGATTATCTTAACAAAGCAGAAGTGCTCAATATCACACATTTAGGCAGATTTGTGAACAGTGTTTGAGAGAAATGGTTGTATTGTATATCTGGAATGAATTTTAGGGCTTTAAGTCCATCCCCTGAAAAATGGGAGCAAAAACAAAAGTGTTGCGTTTATATTTTTGTTGAGTGCACTAATTAAATATCTGGGACAGCCAACCACTGCATAAGAAATTGCTCATGGCAAAGAGAGTCAAAGAGAAAACCCAGCTTCTTCAACTGCATCACTGCCTGCAGCAGATGACTTTAGTTTAGTTTGTGAAATTGCTTGTTGAGTTCAGTTCACCCAGTGTTGAACTTGAAGTTGAAGTCGAGTTTATTATTGCACAATTTATTTTCTTTGACCCTTATTCAGCAAAGTACTACAGAGTCTGAGAGTACGGGAGTGGCAATTGAGATAAATATATTTTATTTTAATTTGGTGATCTCGAATGAACTTGTGATGTCGAAATACTATTTTGTGCTATCAAATTGCTAATTATAGTATCTTATGATCTCAATATACTATTCAAACCCACAGTAGGCCTACTAAATCGTCATCTCGAAATAGTATTTCAAGACAATATTCTTACTAGGATGATGCTATGGACTTCATAGCTGGTTATTGTAAGGCTCTGGTAAACTGTATGGATCATTGTTTTATTCAAAGTATGGTACATCTTCCAGCTACTGTAGGCTATGGTAATAAATTTCCAGGCTTTCATTGCACACATAAAAAGCTACAGTATGAAGGCAAAATTAAGTTAATGTTATGATCACCTCGTCCAGTTGCCCGACCCCAAAGCCATTTCTCTAATTAAAATTGGGATTTAAATGGAATTGAACTGTATAACTGGGTAATTGCAAACCTCGGCAGAGACTGTGGACTGGCTAGTATTAACATAGCAATAGGACACAAGGCAAAACAAGTATGCATGGCGTGTGCATAGTGAAACTAGTGTTGTGAGAGAAATTGTGAATCCAATTACATCAAATAACTGTTTGTTGAGCATATTACAATATAATATCCCAAATCATGATATGGATATAATATTGATACTAGGGATGTCCTTAACGTTTTAATGAACCAACTGTGGAAAAAAGAAAATAAAGTGTTATCCTTTAACCAGAACAATCTGTTGGGCCCATCTACAGTTCATGTGGTATAAACTGCACCATACAGAGGCAATACCTGCTTGCGTTAGCCTATAGTATATCCTTATCTGACCTTATGAGTCCACATGGTGAGCTTGTAAAGTAGTGTGTCGACAAATTCTGATATTCAAGACCCATGTTAGAAAAAGGAGTGCGTTCCAATAGCTCCAGAAAATCCATACAAAATTTTCCTCAGGAGTCAGTTTCTTGCATGCATACGGTATTCAACACACAGAATATCCTAAAAACAGAAAGAAAGAAGAAATAAATTTGCACTAATATCTGCATAAAAACCTCAAGCTTACACCGCTCATTACTATGTCAATCACCACTTCCAAGTTCCAATAGGCCTCCATCTACTTCCACACCCTATTCCCTCCAGAATTCTCTTGAAGTCTTACATTCCATATAAAAATACACATTCGGTGGAGTGAGAGAGAGAGAGACCTGTTTGTACAGCTCTCCATCGTTCAGCAGTGCCGTACCCCGGAAATAACCGCACTACAAGCTCACAAGACCTCGAATACGATGCATGGAGCTTGTAGATTGGCTATATTTGCACCCCACCGCTGCGCGACTGCAAGTATAAATTTGGTTTAAGTCAGGGGCGGATGTAACATTTCCCAATTGGGGGGGGGGGGGGGCAGGAGAAAATGGTATGGGTGCGGCTTACCACCATACCAGTAGCAGTAGTAGTGTTTCAAATCATTTTAAATATAAGCACTTTAATTTGAAATATCTTGGGTTGTTTTGCATGCCATCATGTTTGATGGGGCAGTTTGGGCATTTAGGGGGGCATTGCCCCCCGATGGCCATGCCTAGATCCGCCCCTGCTTTAAGTGATGGGGAAAGACACTTATGTATGTTCATTATGCGATGATTGAAGCACTCTTAGCTGCATATTAGTATTCCACTGAGATCTGTTCTGATTATGGTATTACTGGGAGTCTCATTATCTGATGCTCATGCTGATGACTTCATTACCCAAATCTCCCACCCAGAAAAAAAGAAATGATAAAAAACAAGAAAATATATAGTTTCTGTATGTGCTCTTGCCTGTAACTAAAAGCCTTGCTGTTGTAATAATGTGTTATGATATGGACAATGGTGGAAAGTATTTTAGGTATATTTACATTTTCTGCAACATAATTCTACTCTACAATTTTGTTTGATACCTTTGCAGATTGGTATAGAATGTAAACAACTAAGGCATTAGGATCTATTATACGGTATATACAGTAGATAGGTAGATAGATATGTAGGTTAGCATGATGAAACTACAGTATATCGATCAGTTTAGGTTCACAACACTTATACCAGATGCAACGAATAATAAACAATAATGTGTTGTAATAAACCAATAAGACACCTGAGGGCTGGTGCTTTGACATGGGTGTCAGATCAACACAATACAAATAATAAACTAGAATGAATGCAATTTTGCAATTGCAAAGTGAGGTTGCCCTGATGATCTTGTAATCTGCGAACGAGATGCTAGCCCCACTGATGTTGTAATGGTGAGGTGATGCTGCACTGGCCTCACCACTTGTGGTACGACTGCTGCCCTGAGTCCTAAAGCTCTCCACCTGTCTAGGTTTTCTAGGTTCATTCATTGAACACTGTGGAGTAGAGCAACATACACATTCTCAGCCGATACATACAGTACAGTACTGTACCCACTAATGACCTACCGATTTTAAAACATGTTTTAGTCACGTCACCTAGAACAGTGGTTTCTCATTGGCTGGAAGTTTACAAAATAAATATTTGAAAAAGGTTTACAGAAAAAGCTGTACAGCCATCAATCACATTAACAGTAGTGTGGTTCCCCTTGCCAACCCCACTAATAAATTCTGTACTGATTATACTGTATATGGAATGTGTCTTGAGTGTACAAGGGTTGATGAGATCGACATGGAATATCAGAGCAGGTCAGTAATTGAGCAGCGATGTAGGCTAGAGTTGCTGGTATCTGGTATGCTGGTCAGGTATCTCCATATATGGTGTGAAATAACTTCAGTACATGCTCAAACCCGTGTTGGGCGTATTATTGTCTTTTTCTAATATACAGTATTATTTATTATTTATTGTCTCAATTTTAAAGTAATATATTCATATTACACATTACATATTACATTTTTATTAGCATCGACACCCAGGCTTTCATTTTTGTCCATGTTGTGCAAAAACAAGCCTGGACTAATAGAGCTGCGCAGTGACGTCACCGCCTCTGTTCCGGAAGTCTTTTCCCAATTCATTTTTCTCATAGACTTTTCGAAAATAATTTATATCAAGACGATTACGCCATGGACAAAGCCAACTCGAGTCGTGACGAATCATGATGACACACACAAACTTTTGGGACAATAAAATAATTTCTAAGATGCAAAACGAAACAAAAAGTCTTGTATCATGCCGTTTTCTACTTCTTCCCAATTATATATTATATGACGATATTGTGTTTGTTGTCATGATTTGTCACGACCTGAGTTGGCTTTGGCTGCGGCGTAATCGTCTTGATATAAATTATTTTCGAAAAGTCTATGAGAAAAATGAATGGGGAAAAGACTTCCGGAACAGGGGCGGTGACGTCACTGCGCAGCTCTATTAGTTAGCCACGGAGGCCGAGAAATGGGAGTCAACCTTTCGGGGTGGGCGCCACAGTAATACGTTGTATAATTGCATTGCCCATAAGAAAAGCATGGCTACCTCACCAAAATCTCTGAGAACTACAAGGTCTACCCGTCTGCACTGTTTTATCAATAAATTCAGCACTGGAAGCCAAGCACCGGGGAATTCTGCCATCCAGAAATGGTCTAAATACAGCTCAAACAATAACAAATTAAAGTTACACCGGAGGTCAGCATGCCTTCTCGTCAGCATGCCATGCTGTGTCTATGCTGTGTTTCCGCTGTTGGCTGGAAGTTTATGCAGTAGAAAATAAATTGACATGAATATTTTTGTCAAGGAACCCGGTGAAACATTAAGAGCAGCAGCTACGGTAGGTAGGGAGAGAGCGAACGTCACATCCATCCCCACTGCCATGGCTTTGACTCTTGTAGGAAGTGGCAAATCACAGGTTATACTCGTTGCCTAGGACACAGAATGAACTAGAAGAGTAAAAATAGAATACTTTGTACATGACCACGTAGAGACTTTTGTTATCATCGACTATGTATTGGTTTGTTCTCAGTGTGTTATGGTATGCAGTAAGTTTGGCATCTACAGAGTTCATTGAACTGTTTGCATTGACGTTTAGACCCTGGTTTCTGGTAGGACACCAACCAGCTTATGAGCACAAAGCTTGAAGCATAATATCTCCCCAGGAGATACAGTATATACAGTCTTGGAAGATGGTCAGAAACCAGGTTCAAAACCTGATATAATCTGTTCTATACACTAGAGCATGTTCTCGGCTAGTCTAGTTTATAAACCAGGGTATGGTTTATGTGTTGTGTATGTGTTTATTAATATTGCTTACGTTATGTATTTGACTAGCCCAGAATATATCCTGGGGAATGAAGCCTAGTCCACTTTAACCCCAGGTGTAGTTTGGCTGGGGGCATATTTTTTAAGTTACTCCTGGGCATAACAGTTAGAGAATGTTGCTTTAACATTTATTTTGACATACAACTAAGAATATTGAGAACATTCTTCCACAGGTAATAGCTATAACTTGTGTTGTGTACACACGTCTCTACAGAACCACAGGGTGCCATGAAAACCTGGTTCAAATTCGAGGTAGAAGTGGAAAGTTACACAGTGCGGCTTTAAGAGATGTCTTAAAGCACACTTGTAATTATCAGCTCAGTTTGTCACTGCTGCCATCTTTAATATCATTGTGTAATTGTTCTGCATCCCCTTTGCTTGTCTTGTATTGATACTTGATAGTTCTCACCAATTTAAACAGACCCAGGGACTACAGATGCAAATATGCTCTTTGCCAACTTTGTCTCATTTACATGAATGTGAAAAGTTAATTCATGTGCACTCTGCCTGGTAATTAAATAAATCCAATCCAGTAGCTTCCTGATTTACTGACTCTTCTCACTTTATCCGATGTCTGTCATCAATGTCACGCAGCTCATGTAGTGTATAGTATTTCCAGGGTAAACTCATAGATACGTCCTGGACCTCCGGCCAGGGCCTATAGGCCTATACTGTACAACAAAAGCAGTAACTTCAGATTCAAACCTTGGTTTTTGTTCTGTATAGTTAGTAATATGGTGTACGGTATAGTAATATGCTGCACAAAACAGATCACTGCCTGCTGACCAATCAATTCTCTTGGATTCCCTTGGACCTCAGCTAGTGCACGGATCACCGAGAAGCTGTTTGTTTTTCCCTCATGATTTTTCATGAGAGTTATAGATTCTCATTGGAGGCAGAGAGATACAGTATCTGCATTAGCTTCTTGAGACGTCAGCTGTTCTGCAAAGCAAAACTAACCTAATTGCGCATTTGTATACCCATATGACCCTACAACAGATACAGATTGATGCACTAAGGCCTTGTATCAATTTTACTGATACCATAAGATATAAAATGAATAATAGCCCATAATAGAGAACCCGATAATGGCCCCTACACTACAGACTGTAGGAGTTCTGAAGTTGTCTGTGAGTGAACAGATTGTCATGCATTTCATACAACAGGACTGCCATATCTCTGTGGCTTTCACATAACACACTGCAAGACTTCCCCAAGATGCGATCTAGACCTGGTACATACAGTATGGGCTATGTCATTAGATTTTTATTCCAATATTTTGGCATCTTTTTGACATCTCACGTGCAAGATGCCATGCCTGTAATACAAGTTAAGACCGAAGTTGGAATAACGTGTTCCTTCCACACGCTACGTCCAACCATGGAAACTCCCCCCTGTCAGGTGAAAAGAAGGCATGCATTGAAGGAAGCATGAGGCAAGTCCGCTGCCTCCTCAGGTTGGCGGAGGGTATGTAGGGCCCAGGATCACAGTAGGAATTGGCACTGGGGTGAAAATATGGGTTGCAAAATCGTGAGATAAAAAAGGACGCTGCATCTCGATTTTCATTTCTGAGCCAAATCCTGCAGTGTGTAAGAGCCATGAGTGGGGGGGGAGAGAGAGAGAGAGAGAGAGAGAGAGAGAGAGAGAGACTAATACTAGAAGACGAGAAACTGCTTGCTACGTCCAATAATTGTTTATGGGAAACTTTCTTTAGAGATTGTTTCCTCACTGGTAGAGTTCTGACACATCAGTATCATTATGGCAGTAGCTTCCAAAGCCATGCGGATGCACTGGCTGTAGTGAATTAAGTCATCTTACCATAATCATAGTAATCTTTATATTCCATCATTCAAGTGCTTTTGGATAGAAATGAAACAGGTCACTCCATGCAGTCACTTTAAGTTAGAGTGAGCTGAGTGTCTTTGACTGTAACCACCAGATGGTCGTTGATGCTTAATTGATGCATCAAGCCAAGGAAGACAATTGTGTTTCTGCATTCTGTATCTCTCTATCTCTCTCCTGCATTGAAGGAAGCATGAGGTCAGTGTACTGCCTCCCCCAGGCTGGCAGAGGGTGTATAGACTGTAGAGCTCCAGGATGACATTAGGCGATTGACACTGGGTGACAAATGGCTTGCAAAATCGTTACTTATTTATTCATTACTTGCGTAAGTAGAGCGGGCGCAAGTAAGGCGATCGGTGGTTGGCGGTGCGTGGTCGGTAGAGATGCCCAACGTTTAACCGTTAACCGTTAGTCATTAAGAATTTCAGTTATCGACAACATTAACAACTAATGATTAACTGATAAAATAAAAGCGCACGTGGCTTTCGGCGCACGCTGGACTATTCCAGTTATCCTACTAGCCAGCGGAGAAGAGTGAGTTCACCCCATGATATAAACCCCCCCCCCCCCCCCCCCCCCAGGACATGGTTATATCCGGCCCTGATTCAATTTGCAAACGCGACCGAAAAAAGAAAATAATGAAAGAAAGAAGGCGATCACAGACGCTCTTTCCCCTCCCTTGTGACGCGTGATGGATTAAATAATTGATAAAATACTGCAAAAGGTACACAGTGACAGTAATTTAACATCGATTCTCTCAGAGCACATGCACACGCCAAACACCGCTGTGACCCACACACACATTTGATAATTGGCTGCTCGTTCCTGTCCCTGAAATTTAATTTGTTTCTGATACAGAACATGTCCATACAACTTATATGTTGTATGGCCATCCCTAGTGGTCGATGGCCATCGTCGGGGCACTCTGATTGGCTGGTTTGACATAATTGGGACGTCGGAAGGGGGACAGAGACTTTGCTGTAGGGGTGATTAATTAATAGTGACGTAAGAACAAGATCTTACGACTAATGTTATGTGTACAGTATTTACCTGTCTGATCAGTGCATTGACGACAAAGGTTGGGGTTTTTCAAACAATCATATCTCGGTCAATTCTGGACCATTTTTTACCTTTAAAAGTGTGTGATCGTCAAACATCAATCTCTCATTTTCTGTATAGATTAGGGATTGGCATTAAGCAAAACATATCAGGAATTCAGTGAAACATGGCGAAACTGAACCAGCAGCAGCAATGTGTCACTAGTAATAGTTAGTTAATGTCTTTAACTATATTATAGATTACCTAAACACAATGGACACAAGGAAGTGACTGACAGCAGGCAATCAGGCAATACAGCTGTTTATAGGACAATGAATAAATAAGGAGATTAAGTGAACTGATGCAGCAGCTGTTCCATTTGGAAATATCCAAGGCAGATGGATGCACCTGCTGCCTTCTCAAGCTGGGTACATGGTATAGGTTAGCGTGTGCTTTTAAATCCTATCCTAATCTATTCTCCCAAATCTATTTGACGAAATTAGCAACTGCGTGACAAACACGCCTACAAACCACACCTCCAGACGCAAATAAAGGTGTTAACATATTAAAGGAATAGTGGCAAAAGGAAGAGGAAAGGTGACGAAAATAGCAAGATTGGAATTAGTTGCGGGCTGCGGACCGCGTCCCGGGCAACGCATGTTACGAAAATCGGGCCCTTTGTCTCTTGCCTTTTCGTTTAGGTCCTTACTCCAATTCAGTGCTCATATTAAAGAGCCAACAGAGATGAACTATGGCCTTGACTTGCAAAGAAAACCACATATATCTGATTTGCTTTGTACAGAGCCTGACCAAACCTTCAACTCCATTCCCCCTGTGAACCACCCACCTCTTTTTTGTGAATGTAGAATTACATCAAAGACCACTTTAGAATAAAACCACCCTCTCCTACAGTACGTAACCCCACTATACCCCCAACTCTAAAGCTTACTTTGCATGCTAGTGAAGTGTAGCTAAAATAGCTGATTTACAAGCTCACCGTGTGCAATGATGTGTTGTGCATATGTCAACTAGTTTCAACACAAATAAATCCAGTTCTTAGGTGCCTGTATCTCACGTGGACTTATCCTGCTTACCATCAGAGAGGAGGTTTTAGCCTCACACCGCAGGTTGTCAGGTGTCTGGGGAGGCCAGGTTTATAATGGAGTGTTTCAGCATTGAAACACCCGAACCATTCAGGCAGTTCCCATGTAAAGTTAAAGAAGAGTCTCTTTAAGAATTCATACATACTACAGTATGTCATCCGTTGACATACAGTATCAGTTTGAGGGCTGTAACTGCAATGGGTCTAGAAGTTTGACACACACAGCAAGCAATGGTGCCAAGGCATAAAGGGGAGGCTAAATGAAAAGGGACAGACTACAGAACACTGGTTATTGTGACCAATTTAAATGTAGTTTGTAGTAATTCAATTAAAAAAGAGCAAAATAAAGACTTTCTCTGGATAATATTGCTGGTGCACACTGCACACACATCAGGGCCATATCACATCCACAATGACATCCACAATATGGACTTCATATTAATTAGTCCCAGCGCTGGCAGGGCAACACAGTAAACACTGGTTGAATATAATTTTTCTGCCTAAAATATCTAAAAGATTGAATGTTCAGGAAGAGCTGAGCTTTCTTTAATAGATTGTACTTCCCCTTTATACTTGAATAACAATTAATATTTGAAAGACTGTATCCACTTACCATATTTATTGATGACACAGGCCCAATGCTGTTCACAAATATGTCAACATCTATAACAGTTGGTTTATCTGCAAAATAGACAGAGAGTACAACATGAGACACCATGTTCTTCTACTTTGTTATTTTTAAACCACAAGTAAGGATGTCGATAGAAGTTCACCGTCTTGCTCAGAATCCAAAGATCCAAAGATTTCCTGGTTACTGACTCAGGCCTGGGTATACCGCTGTCTATTAAATATTTTAGTAACTATAGGGTTCCAATAATGTGCAATGATCACCCATAAGTGTTTGGTTCAACATAAATGATCACAGTCTTCACAGTGGAAGGGTTTAAGCTCACTGGACAAGGGCTTTACAAGGATACTTATCTACAGCCCATGGATAATACACCAAAATTACTGAATTACTGTAGCTCTGTTAAGTATTGTCAGTGGATAATAATTCCCGTTGTTGTTTGTTTGTCAAGTGCCTTGTCATAAAATCTGAGAGCCAAATGTACGAGACTGTACGAGAACGAGGAAACTCTTCAGAATGGATGTAATCAGTGAGTTTATTGTCTCCAGCTCTTCGGCCTTATGCTGAGATTTCCAGCAGCTAAATGTTTAGTAAAGTGTATTGTTAGTGTATTGTATTCTCATATTTTAACTTCTGTAGCTATGAAGTAGTAAGTGTATAGAGGTACAGTATGTGCAGGCAAAAAATATATATATACTGGGGCTGATCGCTGACAGGAATGCCACTGGGCCCACTGCTCTTAGGCTTGACATCGTATGTTCCATACACTGCAATATGTGAAAATCCCCTTGCTACATGAACCATACAATATATTGTTCATTAAAACTGGGCCAGTAATGTTGAACTTGAGAGTGGGGGGCACTGTTGTGCCACAAGCTCCTCACGTTCCCAGTCCCTCCCTGCACAATGTCTCCCTTAGTAGCCAGAAGCCAGCACAGGTGTGGATGGTTCCAATCAGTCCAGCTGCTTCTCAATCACCATCAGCAGAGTCTGTCTATATAAACGGCTCAGCCAGCGCCCAACGTTTGGATGTTGACTATATGTGGTTAGTGAAACCTCAGTCCAGAATGGAGTCTCTAGCGTACTTCTCCAGCATGGGTTGACACTAAGGTCTCCGAGGCACTTGCCCATCGGGCAAGTGCAAGTCAGGTTCTACTTGCCCTCAGGTCATGGTCACTTGCCCCCCAAAAATATACTGTAAATTTTACATTTAAGTTTACTTCCTACTTGGGTGCTTTAAACCAGGGGTTTTCAACAGGTGGTCCGGGGACCACCAGTGGTCCCTGAGAGGGTTCCAGGTGGTCCCCAGCTAAGTTGGTTAACCAGATGTAACTCTTGAGAACGTAAAAATGAAACCAAATGGACCCTTGCGGGTCCATTTGGTTTCATTTTTACGCTCTCAAGAGTTAAAATTCATCATCTTAATTAGCCCATAGTGGTCACAGACCCAGTGGTCCCTGACCCCAGCAAAATGATAGTTTGGAACCAAATGAACCTGGGAGAGAGATAGGTAGAGATAGCTAGAAAGCAGGGAAAGACACAGAGGCAGAGTACAATGACTGCCTTCAAGACACATTTATCTTGTGTTGTGTTATAGTGGACTAAGTTGCACACTTGCCCGATCGGGCAACCAGGTAGCAGTCTTCACTTGCCCCACCATTTTTTTTTTACTTGCCCCGGGCAAGCGGGCAAGTGTTAGTGTCAAGCCCTGTCCAGTGTTTCATATAGTACAGTAGATTTGCTAGTTTTGTTTTTTGAGAGTTTTCTTTGGTTTTGTTTACTTACTGGTCCTTGTTCATTTTCTTGCTCCCTCCACCAAACCCAGTGTCTTCCAGCTACATCACTCCTTCCACCTAGACTTACCAGACCAGTTTGTTATCTATTTTTTGTTTGTTTGTTTTGTTTTAGAATCAAAGGTTTTATGGGTATGATTCACCAGGATTCTGCCTGACTTGATTCTGGCCTTAAAATGCAGATCTCTGCAATTCCTGAACTTCCATGAGCTTCCAACTGACTTCAGTTAAGTCGACACAAAGAGGTGACTAAGCAAGTGATTTGAACACTAATGTAATCTACATTTCTCTCAGTTAGAATCGATCGTGTATTGTGGAAACCAATGCACCCTGTCTGAACAGCGATATGAATGGCCTTTGACATCATCACCACCACCGTTCCGAGGTCTGCTCAATTTTCAGACCCGGCAATGGACAATGTAGTCTGAATTTTGTCAGACTATTGTCCGAAATAGCTGCTTTTAGCGTCCAACATGACAATTTCCAGGCAGTGTCTCAGTTTGAGTAATGCCATATGCTGTCAGACCATCTCTTCTCAAGTAATAACAAATCGGTTATGGTCTAGACTAGAGTATAGACGCATGAGTGAAAACACACACACACACACACACACACACACACACACACACACACACACACACACACACACACACACACACACACACACACACACACACACACACACACACACACACACACACAAAATACACTTTACTGAACTACAGAAAGACTTAAAACAGGAAACATCTCTGTTTTACCTGTAGATTAGATGACAAATGATCAGTGATTGTATGAAGGATGTGATCATAATTGCTAATCATGATGAGGCTACAGTAGAATGTTTAATCTTAAAACATCAAAATCTTATAATTAGCGACATCGTTATCAGAGCCAGAACAGCATCTATTTATCAGTCTATTTATCAGCATCTATTTAGTTAGTCAAGATCTGATGCCCCCAGAGGCCTGACTGACGAACATAAGAACGTGTAGTATTCTATACTGGACATTTCTAGAGGGTTCTATTCACTGTGTTTACTGCGTTAGTCATCTACTCTATCATGTCTTGTTGATCTCCACTGCTGGTGTGAAAATAATTCTGTCTCTGACAGAATTATGGTAATACACGGTCACATTCCAAAATACATTTTTTGGAGACGTTGAAAATGTGTAGCACTGAGCAGGAAGAGCTAGTATAGTAGCTGTCTGCCTACGTGTGTAGTTAGTGGGTTTGACGGCTCCCCACTAACGCAACATGCAGTGATGGCTGCACTGCCAAATCGTGTTATAGATATTTTGAAAAGTGTTTTTCTTTCTTTTGCACTCTAAATGTGTCTGTTGTCTCTTTTCCTTTTAGAGGTGTCTGTTAAAATAACTCAAGAAGTAATTCCACACATTAATACGACAGCAAGATGTTAATAATTTGCTAACGCTGTTTCATCCCATAACGTTTACCCACTTGTCCCACACATGCAATTATTCTGTCCCTCAAATGAACAGATAGATCTGGTCACCAAGCTGCCATGAATTCTGAATGAAGTGTTTATATGGCAGGTCTATGCTGATGCAACGGTCAGCTCTCCTGACCCGAAAGAAAATTAATTCGGAATGGCATATTATATTCCAAATTAGGTGTTTACATGGTCATTTCTATTCTGATGACTCAAATGGACTCCTTCATTCCAAATAGATTTTGTCCATGTACACTAGGTCATAGTGTCTTGACCTTGATGATTTGCCACAAATCGCGACATTCCGGGGGCAAATCTGAGATAATGCCATTCGAGTGCATGGGATAGAATGGGTACGCGCATTTTGTCCCAAATGAAATGCAACAAAACAATGATACGTTTACAAACAATACGTTTGGAATGAAAGATGGATTAAACAATTGAAACAATTGTCGTTATTCTCGAGGATGGTGCAGGGGATGGCAGGGCTTTGGTATGTACAGTAGGAGCGGCTAAGTAATTGCACTTCAATTGTTTAAGTGCACTTTGACTGTGTAGGTGCATTCTATTGAAATCTGGTACTTTTTATTTTAAGGTACTTTTATGTGGCTTGAGTAAGCCTCATCTTTCAGTACTTTATACTTAAAAAAACTTCAAGATCTATCAGTGGAGTAGATAGTTAATAGTGAAAGTAAACCATCTCACATGTCGTAATGCGATGTCCTCACATTCTGAGCTTGTAGATCTCATACTAGCCCTTTTTCCTTTATTTTGTAAATTTTCACCAATAATGACATGCTCAAAATAGGGATGCCAGAGTGAAAGTGGTTAACCTCCCTTTGAGGGATTATGGCCGACGCCTCAACGGCATCAAAGCTCAGCTCAACAGCATCAGCAGTGTTGTTAATAAACCAATAGATTGATATCAGGTTCTACAAGAGTATTAGTCAGGGCCTAATTCAAAATGCCCCTCAATGGACAATAAATGGAAACAACCCGGATTATGCTGTGATCAAGTTCAACAACCCTGAAATCAAGTTTGTGAAGACAATTGGGCTATTATTCATTCTTAGAATGAAATACCTGATGTAAAAAACAAGAATTCAAATAAGAAAAGAAAACGCAATGGAGAGGATATGGTCAAATGATCATTGGGCCATGTATTCTTTCTCTCTTATGTCTCACACATTTTTCTCTCCCCAATTTAGTTCTGATGGCAATTAATTCCTCCCCACAGACATTTCAATGTTTTCAGTACAGTTGTATCCTATTGACTCTCCTGCCAGAGAGGAACCTCCGTTGTCCCCTCCTGCACAACACTCCCTGCAGACATTTACTGCACCAGATACATGCAGAAGCACTCTCCCAACCCGGCTTCCCTCCACCGAACACAGGCTGAATGTGTTTGTAGCCAATTGTAGCATAGAGATTTTTTTTTTTTTACCAAAAACCTTCCCCACGAACAACAGTGGGGGGCATAGAGTATATTGTACTTTATGATGGCGCCACCCAAGCACCCCTGGCCCATCTATTCTTCTTCTGGACAGCAACAGATGCACTTGAACGGTACCCTGTCTGCTCCTGACTTATAACACAAGACCTGTCACTTTGATCTGGGCAGCGGAGAAAAGACTATTCTCCAACGGAGCTGGTTCATTATAAATGAGCTGTCATCGAGATGAAAGCCCAACAATTTAACTTGGGGACTAATAGAACTACCTCACCGCTGATGCCTCGTCTTGTGTCTGAGAGTAAAGTGCAGGGCCAAGCCATGGTCACTTCTCCAGGATAGGTGAAATCCTTTTGCGACCATTTCCGAACGGTCGCGACCGTTCAAAACAGCCGCGACCATTCAAAGCGGCTGCGACCGCAGTCGCGCTTGCAAAATGATTTTGCTGGCTCTCCACTTCTCTGGCCCCCCTTACTTAGAACTTACAACCTACATCGAAGTATAGCAGCATGCCACAGGCCATTCTTGTAATATTACAGTATGAGTACTAGTATGGTTGAAACAATTTTTATATCGTAGACTATGTCGGATAGATCAGGGTATAGGGTTTGGTTATGGGGTTATGGTAAGGTTGATTTGTTAAGGTTAGGGTTAGCGTAAGGGTTTGAGCTGCATGAAACGCCATGGACTGCCCCGGGTGTTCTGTGGTGGCTGACGATGCCAGAAAGTTCACTCATTCTCTCTCTCACTCTCTCATAAATCCTCCACATTATTTAACATGAACCCAGAAATGACCTTTCCTGTACGATACCTGCCTGACGGGCTTCTGAGAACAGACAATGGTCTATTAAATCACATTAATGACGCTACGTAATGGTGTTCATATGTTAGAAGTAAGGACAAGTGTAAGATAATTAACAATGATGTACTAAATTGATGTATTAACAGTAACACTGTAAAATAAATGAACAATAAGCACAATGGGTGAGACATTAAGTGAACATTCATGGAATATGATTGTTAGCAATCATGGAATACCAATGGTATTTAAACAACTCCACTCATTTGCATGCTGCTTTCAGACAAAAGAATCAATTCAGTGCTGAGTAAAGTTTGACTCGAGTTTTGGGCCAGTTAATGTTGGAATGGATTGAGAAAGTTAAGTTCCTTTCTTTGACCTTTACGAACTGATTAACTGAGAGGCTTTCAGTTGGGATGAAGAAGTCATTTGTACGACTAAGTGCAATCCTAAAGTATTTATAATGTTTTGATGCATGGATATACTGTGCATGCAGGTTCCAGCAGTGTCTGTGTGTGTGTGTGTGTGTGTGTGTGTGTGTGTGTGTGTGTGTGTGTGTGTGTGTGTGTGTGCGTGTGCGTGTGCGTGTGCGTGTGCGTGTGCGTGTGGTGTTGGGCACTAACTAAATAAATATTATATATTACTGGAATATATAGTATGAGCCAAGAAATAAGTGAATACCATGCGAATTGTGATAACAAAAATGCAATCGTAGGTCAGAATTAAAATCAAAATGCCACAACAAAAATATTATACAATGAACTAAAGCAGTACAGCCCTTAAGTAAGGGATAACACCTGACAAACCAGTGAGTTGTATCCTACCTGTATTACATTTTAAAAATATATATGATAATTCTGTTTCAGAATTATAATTTCTCACATATAGTGACAGCGACACCTGCACATACAAATAGGTTTACAGCAGGGGTTTTCAACAGGTGGTCCCTGTTGGGATCACCTGTTGAAGGGACCAGTGGTCCCTGAGAGGGTTCTAGGTGGTCCCCAGGCTAAATGATGGAAAGTCGTTTAACCAGATGTAACTCTTTGAGAAACTCTTTGAGAAAAAATGTTTACTCTTGTTTGAATGTTTACACTCTCAAATATTCATCATGTGAATTAGCCCAATCCTACACAACTAGAGAATGTAGAAGATTAATGAGCATTTTGATCTGTATGTTTGCCTGTTTTGTTCCTCAAATCCAGCCTGGAATTGTGGACAAAAGCAAAATGAATCTTTAGTTTGGGGGTCTGCGGGGCTAAAATGCCATCAAATGGTGGTCTGTGGCTCAAATTCTGATTAAATGGTGGGCCCTGGTATCAAAAAGGTTGAAAACCCCTGGTTTACAGGAACAGAACACAAACAGTGCCCTTGTAAATTAACCACCCATCTTCAGAGGCTGCATGTCATGGCCAATTAAAGCCGCAAGAATTTCACCTACTGCCATGTCTTAGCAGTTAGCACCAGGGGTCCAAGGCTCTTTCCACATGCAAACAGCTGGTGTTCTGGAAACCCCCTGCTGAGTCAGCCTTTCAACAAGACACTCATCACAAAACGTCATCCCATCTTTTATACAGTAGTTATAAGATGCAGTACTAGTATAAGACTTTAAACATTTAAAATACATTTGCATTGTACAGTCCCTGGGTCTTCTCTCATAGGGCGCAGTCACTAGCAACTAGGCCATCACATTCTGTTATGCTGTTTGCACTACCGCCGCTATAGGGAAATGCACAGCACGCACTGGGTATGGAAGAGGATATGGATAATCTCACTATGAGTATGATTATTAAAAGGAGATGAAATTCAAGGGTTTTTTTTTTCCCTAAGCAATTTAGAATCGCATTTTACATTTTCACCTGTAGTATAATGACATGCTCAAAATTGGAACTCCAGGTTCCAAGTGCAGTCCATCACTTTTCTGAAAAATGTTTTTCCTTGCTCTCCTGCCAGCAGATGAATGGAGGTGGATGGAGCAGGGTGCAATTACCAGTTAGTCAGGTGATTACACTTGAAACGCCACTGCGTGTCAGCTTGCAGGTCACATCCTGCTGCAATTTTGACCCGGAGCACCGGCGCCATGATGAGAAGCAAATTGGACACAATCAGACCCGCTGCTTGACCCTGAGCGCAGCGCGACTCAGCTCTGCATACTCTCTGGCATGCTTCAAAACGCTGTGCTTGTCAAAGGAGAGGACTATTAATATGCACGCCGTTTTGCAGTGTAACCCAACAGGTGCTTTAATTAAAGTGCTAAGGCAAAAGCAGCCCAATAATGAATGACCCTGACCATCTTATGACCATCTATTAGAAAGTCTCCCCAAAAGCCCAGTGTGTTTGGTGGTTATGAATGAGGCCAGGAATTACTTCCAAGCAGTGTTAAGCGACACTCTGACCGTGAGCGCTTTGGCATACAGAAGACGCAACACTTTTGTACAGGCACGCCCACCATCAAGGGAGAAAATTGTTCTAAACGTTGCCGCAGATGATTGAAATCAAATGGCTTACAATTGATAAAAGGTGACGAGAACAATGATGGGCTCATTTGTGCTGTGATCCCATTGGAGTGCTGCCAACTCGGGAGAACGCCAAGGTCTTTATTTAAATTGCCTCTGCAGTGACACGAAATACATACCTGTAAGGAGGTTTTTGTCCATACAAAATTGAACTGAATTACATTTTGTACAGCTCCTTAAATAATAATATTACATGATGATCATGTTTTAATGGCGGCAAGAAAGATCATGGCACTCTTTAGACATCTTTTCACTCTTTCTCTGACCTTGTTTTCCTGTCTCTGTACAAGAAAAAATACAACATGCAATTTGTCTTACTTCAGGCCACATACAAGACCCCTAAACTGAAATGACATTCAGAAGATTGGGCCGTGTCACCTGAGTGCTATGGCTATTTTGCACCAGCTGATTAGCACAGCAGGACACCTTAATTACAGCACTGAGGCAGTGAATATTGGATCTACATTACTAGAAAGTGAAAGACAGCCAGGCCCCCATCAAAATTACTCAAAGTTTAATGTGGTACAGATTATGTTAATTGACAGTGGTTGGCTTGGGACTGCGCCACCCGAGTTTACTGTCTGAAACCTACTTTGAAAAGAGCCTTGCGCCTGTGCTGCCTCCCTTTGGCCACTCGATGATTTTGAGATCCCACTACAAAATCTGGCCTGGCAACAAGACGTTACAGGGAAATCGACTGGAACAACTGCACGGCCTGAAAGAGAGAGCCAGCGAAATCATTTTGCGCCCGCGACCGCGGGCGCGCCCACTGGGAAACGGGCGCCCGTTTTCACAAAAGGGCGCCCGTTTTCAAAAGGCCGCCCGTTTTCAAAAGGGCGCCCATTTTCACAAAAGGGCGCCCATTTTCACAAAAGGGCGCCCGTTTTCACAAAAGGGCGCCCGTTTTCACAAAAGGGCGCCCATTTTCAAAACGGGCGCCCGTTTTCACAAACGGGCGCCCGTTTTCACAAAAGGGCGCCCGCCCATTTTCACAAAAGGGCGCCCGTTTTCACAAAAGGGCGCCCGTTTTCACAAAAGGGCGCCCGTTTTCACAAAAGGGCGCCCGTTTTCAAAACGGGCGCCCATTTTTCAAAATGGGCGCCCGTTTTCACAAACGGGCGCCCGTTTTCACAAACGGGCACCCGTTTTCGAAAACGGGCGACCGTTTGGGCTGTGTTGGGAATATTACTTTACCTTGTTAATATATTACTTAATAATTATTACCAATATATTATATTACAATATTACTGTTCGCCGCCAAACAGGAAGTGGTACTTGCACCTGATTGGTCGATACTATTTTCCGCCATAACTCCTCAATGCTATGTCATAGAGACATAATGGTGGTATCATTGGACTATGTTTTGGCTCCTTGTGACTTAGCCGCGTCCCCTTTTCTGATTGGCCGATATTTGCTCGAAACTTGCACGATCGAGGGCCCGTTAATCGCTGCTTGCAGCTTTAATTATTATTATTTTTTCAAAAATATATAATTAAATATTTAGTGTCACTATTAATCAAATATTACATAGGCCAGTGGCATACCTACAATAAAGCAAGCACACTTGGCTTTCTGGCCAAATCCATATGAAATCAACTTGGAAAAAAAAATCACTCCTGAATAAATAAATTGATTTATTAATTATTTAACTTCTGCAGTTGTCAAGATAATAGGGCGACCGTTTTCAAAACCGGCGATCAGACCGGCAATCAGAAAAGGGGACGCGGCTAAGTCACAAGGAGCCAAAACATAGTCCAATGATACCACCATTGTCTCTATGACATAGCATTGAGGACTTATGGCGGAAAATAGTATCGACCAATCAGGTGCAAGTACCACTTCCTGTTTGGCGGCGAACAGTAATATTGTAATATAATATATTGGTAATAATTATTAAGTAATATATTAACAAGGTAAAGTAATATTCCCAACACAGCCCAAACGGTCACCCGTTTTCACAAACGGGCGCCCGTTTCCAAAAACGGGCGCCCGTTTGTGAAAACGGGCGCCCGTTTTTGAAAAATGGGCGCCCGTTCACAAAACGGGCGCCCTTTGGTGAAAACGGGCGCCCTTTTGTGAAAACGGGCGCCCTTTTGTGAAAATGGGCGGGCACCCCTTTGTGAAAACGTGCGCCCGTTTTGAAAATGGGCGCCCTTTTGTGAAAACGGGCGCCCTTTTGTGAAAATGGGCGCCCTTTTGTGAAAACGGGCGCCCTTTTGTGAAAACGGGCGCCCTTTTGTGAAAACGGGCGCCCTTTTGAAAACGGGCGCCCTTTTGTGAAAACGGGCGCCCTTTTGTGAAAACGGGCGCCCGTTTCCCAGTGGGCGCGACCGCGGTCGCGGGCACAGATTGATTTCGCCCCTGGAACAACTGCACGGCCTGAAAGATCTACTTTTAACTGCAAGATGTGGCCAGGACACACGGTGGTGGAAAAACAGCATGCCGCGGAGTGGGGAGGCAGTGCAGCAGATACAATAGCGCTCCTGGTTAATTACGTCCTCTTTGAAGATTTGCACCTCTGGCAATGAAACCGTATTACATTACTTTTTTCATTATACAGTAGTCTACTAATTCCGTTGCAGTTGATAAATCAGCACCTGCCCACATGCCATTTAGCACTGGTTTGGGGGGTGGGATTGTGTATGTGGAAACCATGATGGTAGATAATTAATTAGCAATGCCTAATTAGCCTGTTGGTTATTTACCCACCATTGCATTCTTGTCTTAGTGCTGAGGGGAGCAAACCCATTAGACAGAAGCATGTGTAAAATGATATGCTGTGATGTTCTGCTATGCATGAGGTACAGTAGATGCTATAGCTGAATTGCGTGCCAAGAATAGTACATATTTCCGCTGCGTACACTATGAATAGAGGCTTTAGTCCACTATTTCTTAATATCGGAACGCCAGTTAGTCATTGGTCCAAATTCAACCTTATTGGCCTGTAACTCTGAGGCCTCATACAGTACACACACAAAGAACAAATGTTCTATGCTCTGCCTTACTTGGCCGCCTCATGCTTTTGCAATCACATGGTTTGACCAAACACTCAGAGGGGAATCAAACTCAGATCAAATATTCAATATTTTTAGGCCAGCACAATGCTTTTAGAATGTAAGTCACATGGTTTGACCAAAGATTTTTGTTTGAACAAATGTTTGCTCCAACCTTGGCATATCATAGGATCGCTAGTGATGCATGCAATGTTTATGCATTCGGGACTAGTGATGAGATGGGGAACTGCAGGTCTGGATTGAATTGGATGAAAGTCCGTGCTCCAACAGTTTAACTATGCGGTTCTTACGGGTGCTTCAGCACGCCACTGAGCAATTCGCAGTGATATGTATAGTGAGTTAGGCGGGGCTTAATGGCTCTGCTTCTGCTTCTATGCTCGACACTCTTAAAGAGAGGGTGCCGTGATTTTTGTATTTTTTCCAATTTTGTACATGTTTAAGAGGTGACAGTATGTAAATAGACCCCTTGGTGTGTTTTTATGTGCAATTATGTCTTCCATTTGTACTTAGGACTTCTTTCTGGGGGCTGAACCTTTCCAGTCAAACGTACCAATGAAAAAAACTTCAATATAGTGACATTATGTGCTCAGCCCCTCCCCTAACTCCTCCCCCTTTATCATGCAACTAAAGCTGTGGGTGTGGCTTCAGTTCAGGTGGATCTCCACCCATCACCACCCACCAGGCAAATCAGGCATACCTAATGAACTGGTAGGGTGGAATTATAAAAATGATAGTTTAACAAACACTGTACACTTTTTGCAAAAAAAAAAACAAAACTTACTTTTCATATAATATTAATACCTGATGATCATGTTTTAGGGTAGAAAAAAATCATGGCACTTCATCTTTAACTTATGTTTGCACTTGTAATAAGTGATGATGATGATAATCTGAGTTTTAACCCTTGTGTTAAAAGATAACAGTTTATTTTGTTTTGTGAACATTGACCAATATAAAAGTAGTATAAAACTAGATCAACATTTGCTATATACATCAAAGCAGGAGCAGTGTCTGGGAAGTGTGCCCAAAAAGCCAGCTATTTTTGTCACTGCAAGCACAAAGGCAAGGAGATCAGGGAAGAACCTGTGGCCTGTTATAGCATCACCAATTCACTGTCACGTCACCATCTATTGTCATGTGATCGAGACCGATCTGTCATATTTTTCACATTCCATGATGATTGGCTAAGATTTGATTCTAAAGTTTGCAGGAGTGGCTTTTGTACAAAACGCACAGGTCCTGGTTAAAGCAGGACTAAATCTGGTGAGACGTAGGAGGGGCCCACACAGGAGTAGTCCCAATGGCTGATCTCCCTCCCATAATATTGGAGGGAGATAGCCTGAAACATATCAGGAGATAGCCTGATCATATCTCAGCATATCATATTATATGCTGAGATATGATGATGGTAGCCGAGAAGAAGCTGGAGACAATTGCAGGTGTGTCTTATCTGTATGCGTGTGTGTGTGTGTGTGTGTGTGGGGGGGGGGTGCTGGTCCTAACCTCTCGTGAGATTTATTCCCCTTTAATGGTGGGCAGAGAATGATAAACAGGTCTGTTAGGACATTAGCTAATCTCTGTTCAGCATAGCCACATTCACTGTTTGACTGCATTGTTTGACATATTTAGTGCGGAAAAAATAAATTAAAAATACAATTATATTTAGGTCGCACTCGTTTGTCGAGAGACCGTTGGTGGCGACCATATTAGTAACCACATATTCAACATTAAGCAAAATAGCTAGCATGAGGATCAAAAGAAACTTTACAAGAAGGACAGAAGATCCACTAGAGGGATACAAAATAATACCCGCCTACAGAAAAAATAAAAACTTAAAAGATTACCGAGTCCACAGCAAACAGAACCCTCCCTAAAAGCCCAGATTACTTTAAACCCAAACCACTAGTGAAAAATAGATCAACGAAAACCATGATAGGGATAAAACAAAACATAACAGCGTCCACAAAAAACTGTGTCTATCTAATCACATGTAACAAATGGGGAAACCAGAAACACAATAGCGGATAGACTTAACCAACATAGATATAACATAAAAAATAGCAAAGAGATGTCGCTAATAGTAGAACATTTTATGGGACATGGAATTGGGGCAATGGAAGTGTGCGGATTAGAATCAAATCAAACATGGACAGAGGGAGAGAGGAAGTTTGCTGAAAAACAATGGATTTTAAAACTTAATACAACATTTCCACAGAGTTTAAACCACTATGAAAGATAATTAATATTATTTATCTCAGACCTAGATAGACTCCTTCAACAAAGATGGCGAATGCAAACATTCTCTGTATTGTACTCATACATAATGTTGTAAGATACAAAACACGGAAGTCTTATACCACAAACTTAACCCCTGACGGTTGTCACAATGGACCAACCATTGGACCAACTGCTGCAACCACCCCCCGAATCACAACGGACGTGACTGTTGGAAAATAAATCATTTGCGACTGTTGGATAGAACAGTCGTGACCGTTTTATAGCTGCCGCGCCCAATGGTCAGCATCGGGAGATGTTCGCTAGCACATTGTCACGTTGTGTGAATGTGGCTGCAGTCAAAATCATCCATTTCATTCAACCCTGTGTTCCAAACTCTTAAGTCTTCAAAATTCTAAGTCTTCAAATAATTAGCGCCCTGAGAATTCCAATTATTAAGTCAATAATGTCTTGGCTGCATTGGGCATGTGATCCTGTGTGGGTTTGTTGGTCCCACTACAATACCTTCTTATAGCCCCTAAGTCAGAAAGGATGATAGCTTGTTTGATTTCCAATAATGAATCATCGTCCATCACAAAGACGTATGGGGATAAGGCCATGTTTAGATTGTACGTTGGTCAGGGCTGGTCAATATGGGAAGGAGTGGATTATCGTTCCCTTTTGGAAGAAAATCAGCACATGCACAGCAAAATCCCAAGCATTCATTTAACTCTTGAGAGCTTATAAATGCACCAGTAAGGGGCAACTTTTACAGAGGTAAAGTATCACTCAGGATGTTTAAGGCGTCTCCTTCAGTGCCTTCTGGTGCACTACTGTTGTCCTCTTTGGCTTCATCCCTATCGATATCTGTGATCTGGGCCACTATACAGTATATTTATTTCAATACTGAAAGAGCATTGTTATGCCGTAGTGATAGGTCCAATAGTATGTGGTGTCTCCCAAGGAGCCTCAAGGGGGCTCCTTGGGGCCAATCGGAAAGGAGGCTACTGGTAGTTGCATTTCAATCGATCAACGATTAATAATAGAGGATTTGCGTATTTATTAAAGTTTGCTTGAATTTGTGGGTGTCGCCTCCCAGTACAATCTTTAATTTTTCATAGCAAGGTAGTACTGCATCTGTGCAGTTCTCTTCAGTCACACACACACACACACACACACACACACACACACACACACACACACACACACACACACACACACACACACACACACACACACACATTCTGTATGTACTGGATATAAATAGCACAGTCCCCTTAGTGCCTGTAGTGAATGTGAACATTGTAGTTGAAGTGCAGTATACAGTATAATACAGAATCTGCACACTCTGTATTTAGTTTATGGCCTGGAGATATAGAACCTGTCCCTGAGACTACTGGATTCAGACCCATTGCTATTAATACATTATAGAAACAATAATCTAACAAATAATCCATAATTAATCTCTACTTTTGGGTGTGTCATTTTAGCTAAGTGTTTTCAATCCACAGCAGTTTATAGATAGGCTATTCTTCACTTACAGTATGTACCACATTGCACCGCATTTAATTCTTGATAATGATACATTATTTTTTACTAGTCCTAGTTTAGCTTTGTTTATACTTGGGATCACAAATAAATATTGTGTAAAATAGTTGATCTTGTATATTAATAACAATTGTTGTGGATTTTTCTATGATTTAACACTTTACAATGTTTTTTTTTTTTTTTTTTTGAAAGTTTCTTCCATGTTCAACGCTATTATGCCATGCTAATTTGCCATATGTGTTGTTACAACGGCTCTGTTTGCACCTATTTTTTATTATTACTCTACTTTAATGTGTTTTTGTTTCAATTATTGTACTGCACCTTGTAACATTTGTTATAAATAGATTTACCTAATTTGAGAAACACGTTATGGAGACACTCAACATGGAACTTATGTGTAACCTATACCCAGAAATGTGCAGATACTTGGAGTGGGAGTGTTCATTCAAGTGACATGACAAAACATTTGTCATGATGAAGAGGTCAAACTAAAGTCACTCAAAACAGATACAGTATAGGCTACTACAGGGCTCTGGAATACAGTATGTGTTCATTTGGTCCCATTTTGCCCAATGCTGTCAGTGAAATGTTTTCCTACCCTACCCTGTTGCATCAGATGAACGTATGTCAAGTAGAAGTCAAGTCGAACAGGGAAGTCCTAATTAGTTCATACAGCAGTTGACATCTGCAATATAAACACTTTCACTGTCACTTCAACAGTATACTATTCATACGCAGTTGGCATAATGTACGAGATACCTGCTGCTTTTTGTTTTTTTTAACCATTCCATTTTAACTGCACACAAAAATGGGATTTTAATCACCTGGTGCTTATTTGCTGGATATGTTTTTCACATGCAAGAACAGCATGCCCCTCAGAAAGAAATCCATCAAAAATTCACTGTATGTAGTCTTAAATTAAAGTGACTTTGGTATTCTCTTCATTTTTTGATTCTTAATTCACTGTGAAGGAATGCAAAATGTAAAAGCGATTAGCATTTGTTTAAATTCATATTTACAAAGAATGACCTCTCAGGCATGAAAACACAAACGGCTTGTGTTGAAACACATGCCAAGGCATATTACTTTTTACAGCTTACATCACTTGTCACTCGTTTAACAAGTATATTGTATGTGAAATACTGTAGGTACTATAGATTTAATGCCAGTTCAGCCTGCCCTTGTGCTTAAGATTTTTTCTTACATAGTGACATAGTGAGAAGTGTTTCATTGCTATAAATATTGCTCATTTATTTTTGCCAGCTATATAACAATCCTCTGAGACTAAAGTAGACCTACTGTGATTTCTGCCCTTCCCCTGCTGGACGCAAGGCCACTGTTCTCCAATACAGAATGTTTTGGACCAATCATTGGTCACAGGAAGGAAATCCCTTTGACACAAAATGCACTGTTGGATGGAGACACAACCTATTCTTGGTCTGGTGTCTTCACACTCTGTGCTGTGGCGTATGGATTGATGGCACAAAGTCTGCAGCTCTGTGTCTTCTCGCACTGGCTGGGGCTCATTACTGGAAGAAATGCCAAGGCTTCTGAAATATTCAAACAGCAGAACAGATCGTCTCCCCGTTGGCTAGCTGCGCCAAAGCCTATCACATGTCAGTGAAGAGAAGTGGCAGGACACCAAGAGCTAGCTGAAGTTGGAGGTGGGAGGGGAGGGGTGTCGGGGCTTTTAAATGAAGAGTGCATGTGCATCAGGTGTTCCCTGACAGCTGGCCTGCCAAGCCAGAGGAAGAACAGAGACCAGCGGTATCTGTGAGAGCTCTTGGAAACTAGTTATGGCTTGTGTTGTATAGGCGATATGAGAGAGGGCATATAAAGCGAGGTAGAGGATGTAAACCAGATGTGTTAAATGGGTGAGAGTGGAAAAAATGCTTCTTTAACCACTTGAACCACTTGAACTGGAGAAAAAATGGTAAAACAAATAGCACAATGCGTTGAAATTGGATATTGTTGACATATTTGGTGTAAGTGCATCAGTGAGGGAAGTGTGCTGGGGGCACTGGGGACGGTGCGGGAGGGGGGCGGGGACTTTAATCAAAACAGATTTCTGTTAATATCATACGCCTAATACATCTGCTGTATCACAGTACAGTTCTGCTGTGTCAGTTTGCTTATGCATGTGGAGAGGGAAGGTAAAATCCGCTTTACCATGTGTAAGTGCACGAAAATGTGCACGCACGAGGCGCATGCACTCGTGCATCTTGCGTGCTCACGCATTTTGCAGTACCGCATAGTGAACTGATCGCCCAGCACCCTCTACTGTACTAACGTACTTGGCTAAACAGCTCCCTGGGGGAGGCCAGTCAACAAGTTATAGGGATGAGATAACTAGGTCATTGCTATCGAAGGCAGGCTATCGAAGGCAAGAAAAGGGGAAATAGCTTCCAAAACGGCAGGGAAAAAGTATGATTTCTAAAATGGACGGTGTAAAACAAAATAATTACAACGATGTTATAACATTTGGTAGTGTAAGCTTTCTCAATCACTGTCCTTCCAATAAAATGGCTCCAACTCCATTAGCCTGGAAACCAGACAAATTATCATATCTCACCACCTGTATCATACTGCTCCCTCTGATCCATTTCTTATAGAATGGATCAAAAGACTACTCCCACTTCTGTCCATTTCATTTCAAGTCAACATGTAGACTAAAATTACCAATGCACTCTGCAACCCAGGTATAATCAATACATAGTTCATCAGAGATATTCACATTCATGCCTTTGCTATTCTGGCCAATATATAAAGTATATACCAGTAAGTATTTACAATCTATCTACAATTTTGGCATATTCCCAGCTGCCTGCTCACCCCAGAATGGCAGCCAGGCAGTAACAAACATGTTTTTATTCCACCAGAAGAACTTGTCACCTGACCTCACATGGACCAGGGGGTGAAGGCGAACCCACCTTGAACATCAGCTAATCTAGGCACTGTAGTAGCTGCTTTACACACAATGAGCCCTTCTCAAAATCCCACCCTTTGGGCGGGTTTAGTCACTGTCCAATGCCATTCTAAATAGTTTAGCAACTGTTGCTATCCATGTCAAGCTTTCCTGCTCAAGCCTTCCTCTTCTAACATGCCTATTGGACAAGGGCGTATTGGAAAGGGGCTTAGTGAAGGGCTAATTGCACTTAGCTGCATTCTCAGGAACAATAAAACACTCATTTTGACTCATATTGGATAAATAATAACCTGTACATTACATTACATTTACCCTGTACATTTGCCCATAGTACCCATTCCTGAATCTGGAACATGTCATTGGATTAAATATTACACAGCTAATGATCAAGAGCTGTTTTTATAATTGCCACCTGTCCTTTGTCAGCACACAACGATGTTGCTTCTTAGTCATGTTGGGTTCCACATGGAATGCAGCGAATGCTCCAATGTGGATAATGGACGTGTGATCAGCCTGCTGTGACCTGACCTCAGATGTCATGACATCTATGATTTACCCTGAATTTGGACAAAGTTTTAGCCTGAAAAGAGCCCCTTTTACTTCCATTGTAACGTCATTATAGATACATATTTCAGGGGTGCCTGCTGGCCTAGTTGGTCCAGGTGCATGCCACATATAG
This sequence comes from Benthosema pterotum, assembly GCA_039105355.1. Lineage (NCBI taxonomy): Eukaryota > Metazoa > Chordata > Actinopteri > Myctophiformes > Myctophidae > Benthosema > Benthosema pterotum. The sequence continues at coordinate 22,851,796 of CM076979.1, forward strand.
GCTTTAGCCTGATAGCTAGTTGCGTGTTCGAGTTCATGTTCATGACGAACTTTGCTGCATGGTTTCTCCCCTTCTCAAACGGCAGAGATATTTCTTTGGCTACAGAACTCGGTGCAAATAGGTCCAACGGTAGATACTGTAGACCACACACACACACACATAGACCAAGGGCCCGCAGCCCTTAACAAATTCCCTTATTGTTAAGAAATGGGCCAGAATCTTCCAAGATATGATTTACAAAAAGACGTTTTCGGCAGCGCCTATAATATATGATTTTACGTTTTGTTTTTGTTTTTGTTTTGTTTTTCTCCTTTTTTGTTTTTTGCAAATTTCTTTAACGTTTCGTAGACTTGGGCTAAATACAGTGCATATGTAATGTACATGTATTGGGCTAAATACACACCCATACAACAAAGGAAACATCAATATTTGGTGATCATATAGCACTTTGAGATGTGTTTTTTGGGGGCGCATGTAGAGAGAGCAAACAGCGAGACTGTGGACAGAGCCATGCATCATGAGCTGTTAACAGGTATTTCACTTTAAAAAAAAAACCTTGGGTCATTTTATGGTCTACTCATTCTCATGTCAACACACCAGTTTATGAGTTACTTTATACGGTATTTGACCGGTAATTAGATATTGGGCCGTGTAATTTCATTTACAGTTTTCATTTATTTTTAAAATATTGTTTTATTCATTTGGGTAGGCATGCCCAAATATGCCCAAAACAATATTTTGAAAATAAATGAATGCATAATGTAACGGGTCTAGTATGGAGGGCCAAATCTGCCAGCTCTTTCTATTAATAAATCAATGAATATATGTTACAATACATATATAAATGCATAAATAAATCCATGAATGCTTCATTTTATAAATAAATAAATGAATATATGCGATAATAGATAAATAAATCAATAAATCAATCAATGAATATGGAAATCAATAAATAAATCAATAAATAAATACATAAATAAATAAATAATTAAATAAATAATTTAATGCATAAATGCATAAATAAATAAATATATAAATAAATAAATAAAATAAATATCATTCATTGAAATGTGCATTGAAGTGTGCCTTTAAAAACACTATTTCAATCATCTTTTCTGTATATCAATAATCTTTTCTGTATATCATTAATCTTTGTAATGTGTATATCAGTACACATTTCAGGACACATTTCAATACACATTTCAGTGAACCTATGTTAATGAGGGGGTGTGTTTTTCCAGTTGTGGGCGTGTCTTTCCCATTCAGCCACTAGCAATCAAGCCCAGAGCAAGGGAAGTGGTGTGGAAGTGCATACGGCTACTTGACAGGACGACAGCACCCCAACACATCCGGGCTGGCCTGGAAGTCCGGTTGTGTTGGGGCGCTGTCGTGTGGGGGGTGAGGAGCTTCTTCTTTGTAGCTAGCATAACACGACAAACTAAACTAAACTAAATGTAAACCAAACGGGACTCTCACGGGTCCGTTTGGTTTCATCTGTGCACAGTGCACTGTCAGAGTTAAGGGGGAGTGGGAGACGTTTTGTCGTGTTGTGCTGGCTGTTCTGGCTTCACTTCTGGCTAGCCTGGTCTAGCCCTCAATGATTTTGGCCTTGGGGGGGCGGGGGTGTCGTGGGATCCACACGGCGGAAGTGCTGCGCTCTGATTTGATCTCACTAACGTGTCGTCATCTCCGGCCCTCCCACGCCCGTCCACTGCTGTTCTACGTCACATTATTTAGAGCGACGCCCACCCCGGAAGGTTGACACTCACCTCAAGGCCACTTTCCAACGTGCGTTAGTCCAGGCTTTCCGTTTTCGCGCAAGGCGGACGAAAATGAAAGCCTGGGTGTAGAGGCTACTTCTGGCTGGCGTGGCGTTGCTCGCCTTCGCTTTAACGGTGGGGGCTCTTCACTTTCTACACAGGTGGCTGTCTGCTTTTGTGCCGGCGCCTTTGTGGCGGTGTGGCGTGGGGACGGATTCCAGGTGGTCCCCGCCAAAGTTGTTTAGCCAAATGTAGCTCCTGAGAGTACAAAATGAAAACAAATGGACCCGCAAGGGTCCATATCGCATGATATCCATCAGCGAATTAGTCCAAATCTACAAAACTAGAAGATTAATCGTCATGGACAGATGCAAAAGAAATCTTTAGTTTTGGGGTTGGTGGGTCTAAAAAATATCATCTATTGGTGGTCCCTGGCTCAAATGCTGAATAAATGGTGTGCTCTGGGATGAAAAAGGTTGAAAACCACTGAGCTAAATACTCCTTGGAATTTAAAACAGCTAGGAAACTGCGTGTGTTATGTTTACAGCGACGTCCTTTCTGCCCGCCAGCTAGGGGACGGAGAAACCACGTGACTGAAAGCTATGAATTGCCATGAAAAGCCAATTTTATAGTATCACCATTTCCGGGCAGTGGCGTGCACAGAGAGTTTCAAGGGCAGGTGCTCAAATTTAACCATGAGGGCACTCTAGCCCCAAATCTCAATTTTTTTTTGAGTTTTGGGGGGTTAAAAACACATAGAAAACAGCATTTCAGCATCTACAAGTACAACTATACAAACGCATTAGGCTACTGCTATATAAAATGGTTTGAAGAAAATAATGGCTTCTTCTCTAGAAACTGAATTTCTAGCTCCTGTCCCTTAGAATGAAAGCAGATCCCCTTCCCTTTAAAACAGGCCATGACTCTTGTGGACAACAGTTCCATATTCTGACACAAAGTGGTAGTGTTGCAAACCTACTGCACTGGACTGGACTCGAATGCCCCTCCTAGTGGAAGAGTGGTGAGTGGCACTCACCACTCTTCCACTAGGAGGGGCATTTGAGCCAACTCTAGTAGCAGAGTTGCGCCATGACCCAAGGAATGCTGGGAAAAAATAATTTTAAATTCATGACCTACGGTTCAAGAGTTATGGGCAAAAATGTAAAGTGGGCTGTTATAGCGCCACCATGAGGCCGACCAATGGATTTTTTGGCTACCTGTTGGTGCCACCACCCACAACATGCGATTCAAATTTGGGGAGGTTTGGACATTTGAATGATTTGTGGCACTTATTTGTGAAATAGGCCCCTCCCACTAACTTTGGAAGCCAATTATGGGCAAACGATACGCTTAATCAAAAATCTGTGTGGTCACTTTTATCGGATAGGTCCACAGAGCATGTGTGCCAATTTTTGTAAGATTTGACTAAAATATGTAGGAATAGGGGCAAAAAGTGTGTTTTCAACAACATTCAAAATGGCGGAAAAACTTTAATGGCAGAAATGGGCGTGGCCTATATGGAGAGATGCATCATGACCCAAGGAATGCTGGGAAAAAGGAATTTTAAATTTACGACTTACGGTTCAAGAGTTATGGACCAAAACGTAACTGGCTGTTTGGTGGGCTGTTATAGCGCCACCATGAGGCCGACCGATATAATTTTAAAATCAAATATTTTTTAAAAATATGTCCACCCACCTCCCCAAGTTTTGTAAACATAGCCCTTATGGTTTCAGAGGGAAAAATCGTTGAACTTTAGATTTTGTTCTTTTAATAAGGGCATGTTGGTCCAGAGAGGGCCACTTGGGGGTGCTCAAGCACCCCTTAGCGTCTTACTGTGCACGCCCCTGTTTCCGGGTAAAAAACAGACAAGTATAGTCAATCTGTGATCTCCTGCATAGATTATCCAATGGTTGCTTACTGACATCATCAAGGTCCGCCTCATCAGTGAGTGACATCATCAAATCCTGCCCCCTCATTAACATAGGTTCACTGAAATGTGTCTTGAAATGTGTACTGAAATGCGTACTGATATACACATTACAAAGATTAATGATCTACAGAAAAGATTATTGATATACAGAAAAGATTATTGAAAGTGTTTTTAAAGGCACACTTCAATGCACATTTCAATTAATGATATTTATTTATTTATTTATTTATTTATTTATTTATTTATTTATTTATTTATTTATTTATTTATTTATTTATTTATTTATTTATTTATTTATTTATTTATTTATTTATGTATTTATTTATTTATGCATTTATGCATTAAATTATTTATTTAATTATTTATTTATTTATGTATTTACTTATACATTTATTTATTGATTGATTTATTGATTTCCATATTCATTGATTGATTTATCGATTTATTTATCTATTATCGCATATATTCATTTATTTATTTATAAAATGAAGCATTCATGGATTTATTTATGCATTTATATATGTATTATAACATATATTCATTGATTTATTAATAGAATGAGCTGGCAGATTTGGCCCTCCATAGTCTAGGAGGTATTTCAGAGAAATAGGATGGTAACAAAAATAACAACTTTAGCATGAGAATGCCTCTTCCCGATCCAAGATGCTCTAATTGCGTATAAAGGGTGATTGCAGGACGCTTCCTGTCTCTTGATCTAGACAGCAAGCATCCTGCAAAGCGCATGCCATAAAATACCATGTTTTATTAACTGCATTATGTATAGTGTCTTCACAAAGGGGGGTTAACACCCCAGTATGATGATGTAATTCAAGGACTTATCACCTCTATGACACGCTGCTAAATTGAACTGCTGACAAGAGTAAATACAGTACATACACGCACGCACGCACGCATACACACACACACACACACACACACACACACACACACACACACACACACACACACACACACACACACACACACACACACACACACACACACACACACACACACACACACACAGAGTAGTAGTAGCCATGTCTAATAAAGTCAGCCATAAACAAATAAAAACAAGATTGTCACCTCTCATAGCTAGGAAACTGCCATAGCCTACTTTCTAAATTCCAATGTGTCTGCTGTCACACAGGGTTAGCCTTGCCACGAGGTTATCCTGACCCTGAACACCTCTCAAACGTGTCAGCAAAGGCTGACGTGTTTGAGAGGGTTTCTTGTGTCAGCCCAGAAGGAAGCAGATACAAACAGGCCACAAGAGACTGTCACAGAAATGTTGACAATGTCCCATTAGCCTCAGTACAAATAGGGTGTGAGTAAGTGGACCAGAAATGGTGTATTAATTAGTTGCACTGGCCTTAGAGGTAGTGGAGGTTTCAGGGGTTATCTGCTATGCAGCAAATGCTGCTCAAAGAGCCTGACACCTGGGATGTTCATCAGACTACTATCTAGCTCGGATCAAAAGGCCTTTGCAACATCCGGATGGGGGGCTGCATGACAGGACAGAACCTGTGAAATGCTGCTTGTTGATTAAATATGCTTCTGTAAACTCTTCCTTGGCAGCCTATCCTGTCTGTCCATCACATCTCATTTATATCAAGTCAGAGCATCACTATAATGAACGATAATAAAATGATGACTCTAGCTAAATCAAGTGGTGAAATGATTTGCAATATATAACATCAATCCGTTTTGCTCCTCTCCCAAAGAGAGAGAGAGGGGGGGATCTTGATCCTTTTGTGTTGGTGGAGCCATTGAAGTTTGTTTGGTATTTCATGTCCTCTGACGATCGGCAGGATGAGGATACTATATCAAATTCATGACGGCATACACAAGTATAAGTAAAAATGGCCTTCAAAGAAGACAACTCTCCTGACAGTGTGTTGGATTCTTTTAGCCCCTCTCGTCTACCAAATGTTATTTGTCTTCAAAATACGGTTGCTGAGTGTTTTTTTTTAGGTACCAGACTATGAAAGCATAATGAACATAATACATAAGGAAAGGATAAAAATGAGAGAGAGAGAGCATGAATGTGAATGATACAAGTGATAATGAGTTGACATTTCAAATGTTTGTAACTGTATTCTGTATTTATTACATTTAATTATATCAGGATAAAAAGCTGCACGTTCAAACATCCAAATGGGAAGCAGAACAAATACCACATCTGGACCCTTGAAGTGAGAAGGCTTGTGAATGCGAGAGCTAATTCAGTCACAAGCTGCCTGTTTTTCTATTGCTTTGAGAAATGGAAAACATTCAACACAAATGAAAAGGAAATCTTCTCCATGTGCGTTTGAATGAAGATTTTGTCCAACTATTCAAACATGCCCAGATTCATATATTTGCAAGACAGCAACAACCGCCATAAATTTGTGGGACACAAATCTGATACATGCACATACTGTACTTAGGGGCGTTACAGACGGTGAATCGCCCAGCGAGAATCACGCAGCAAGAAAAAAAGCTCACTGGATTGAGCTTTAAAAAACATTGCGCGTGTGTGCACGAAACAAGCGTGCGCCATAGACAACACTGGACGTCGCGCAATAACACCCAGCGCCACACGCTCTCTTTATGGCACGTCCTTTTCTGAGCACAAGACGCCGGTCCTGTTGAAAATGAACACGAAGTCGCGAATTGTTACTGGCCGTCTGTAAGCCCCTTTAACCATAAACAAACATTCCCTGAATTTGCCCGTCCAGAGTCACAGGACGGCTAGCCTTTACACCTCAGTGTTATCAAAGCTCAAGCTACTGAAAGTATGCAACAAGAAATGTGGGGTCAGGTGTGGTATGGGATTGCAATTATATCCAAACTCACTAGGCCCAGAGTAGGATCCCCAGAATGAGAACAGTGCAGAAAACAGAAAGACCAATAGCAGGCAGCCAATTGTGGAGAAAGACTGTGGCTGTTTATCGTTCAGTTGCCACAACACCGTTGGAATCCAATTTAAGTGGGAGATTTTGCTGTAAAGTAACAATATGCAGTCATTTCCAAACCCTTGGGTTTCAAATTCTTCCTGTCAAAAAGTGCTACAAGTACAGTAGTGCCACAAATACTGTACAGTATAGTATATGCCATAGAAGAATAATTTCAATGTATTTGTATAAGGAACATCTCCTTGTTGCTTATACAGTAGTCTCGCATTATCAGACTGTTTCCTCTCGCAATTTCCAAATGCTTCTGTCATACAGTCTGGAGCAATAGAAAATAGGAAACTCACCACTTCCATTTTGTCTTTACAGTCATGCAAATTTGTCCTAATATAAATAGAACACAGCCAAAGCATAGTGTAGGTTGTTGCTTAGCAAAAAAGAGGAAATAACAAAATAAAAAGGTAAAGTTATTTTAAAATATATATATATATTTGTGAACAGAAATACCAGCTGCCTTACTCAGATATCTGTAGTGCTAAATGCAGGTTGTAGAATAGTTGACTGGTTACGCAAGACTACAGGGGCTACCATAACTTTCAATGTGTCACATGCTGCATCAGCAAAGTTGCAGTAATAAAACAATGTTTGGTGACTAATTTGGGATTCATTTTTCATGTTCTAAATGGGAGTTTCTTGTCTGTGTCGGGGCAAAAAGCCTAACAAGCCCAATGGAACTACAACCCTAAGTCACTTCTATATTCTCTTTACATGCTGCTTAATTAAAAACACTACAAGATCCCAGAAGTTACACATTGCAGCTACAGTATAGAACAAGATTGTGCCCCTACGGGGCACAGGTCTCCACCGTCCGGGCTGAAGAATTGATGATATTATTCTAATATATATAAAACACTAATGTCTTTTCTGAATTTGAAATTTCCATTTCATTTCAGTTGGAAATAAAAAATCATTCAAATGCACAAACAGAGGGCGTTTTATACCCATGACCTATGACCTTCATACCTATGACTTCATCATGACGTCCATTCTCCGATATTTTTCTTATAACTAATTACTAATTGAAATTAAACAACATCTGTTAAAATCTTCATCTTTCTATCTTTTATGATGCTTCTCATTACATCATCTTGTTTTCATTCAAGCTTAGGGTTTCTCATCATGACGTCATCTCAAGCTTCTCAATCTCAGGGGTCCTCCTAGAGTCCTGTACCCAGCTCTCCACCGTCTGGGCTCAGGTTTGAAGGTCTACTAGTACTAGTGTATCAACTATAACCTCGTCATGACGCCATGACGGACGGCCTGCATGCACAGACAGACAGTCGTGGGACAGACACATTCGGGGACTGATGGTCTGCGTGCACAAACAGAGGGCGTTTTATAGCCATGAGCTATGACCTTCATACCTATGACCTCATCATGGCGTCATCTCAAGCTTCTCAAGCTCAGTCTTCCTCCTAGAGACCTGTACCCAGGTCTCCACCGCCCGTACTCAGGTTTGAACATTCACTGGTACTAGTGTATCAACTACAACGTCGTCATGACGTCATGACGAACAGGCTGCGTGCACAAAGTTGTGCACAGTGCACATGTGCACAGACGTCGTGCGACAGACAGATTCAGGGCGACGGACGGAGGGCATTTTATAGTCCCCACCTTCGGTGGAGACAACAACTATAGAACATTGCTGTGGTGGGTCTCTTGTACAGTAATGACTTTTTTTGCTGGAGCCACAGCCTGGCTTACACCTGGAGCATCTTGAGCATTCAGAGTTATGATATAGGCTTGCAGGGAAAATTCAATGCGTAAAAATATCTGGGAGGGTCAGCATAATTGTGATCTCATCTAGAGCCTATTTTTAAAGACATTTTTATTCTTTATTTGAACAGGTTGAGCATTGATTTTCAAAGTGGTGTCCAGGGACGCCCGCGTGTCCCTCAAGGGCCTGTAGCTCTGAGAATGATTTTAGACAAATTGCATCAAATGCCGTGGCCTAATGCATATGGCATTGGGGTCCTTGAGGCTGAGAATTGTGTAGAGAGGCAGAGGGCAGAGAGAGGGGAAAGCTAAGATAATAAGATGAGGATTGGCTTTGAACCCGGGTCCTCGTAAACTCACAACAAGCATAATGATCTATGCATTAACTGGCTGAGCCTCTACACCCCTGTGGACATATTCTAATAAGCCAATGGGCTGCTGACAGATTCAGACTGTCAGGCTAGATGTATCCTTACAGCCAATTTTATTCTTACTCCTATCAGCAGATCCGCAGCCCTTTTGATGTGCATAGTGTGTAATGCCATCTCAAAAGGACGGTAACTTTGATTGGCTATAATAAAGTGTGAAAATAATACTCGCAGTGAACCGCCACACGCAGTGGCGGTTCTAGAGTGATTTACTCCCTGGGCGAAAGCCTCTGCTGGCAAAAAAAATAAAATAAATAAATAAATAAACAAACAAGAATACTTATACTTAGATAACAAAAAATAAACAATCTGTACATTACAGAATAAAAAATACTACACCTTAAATTGGCAAAAATGGTGCAAAAAGTGCAATCCTCATCATAAATCCTCAAAATAAATGACCAGTTGGTTATGTGTTATGCTGCCATTGACTTCAATATTAAAACGATGAAATTTGAAAAGGCCACAGTCCAGTCATTTAACCCTTTAAAAAAAGTAGGACTTCCCAATAAAGCTTGAGACGAACGATTTCATTTACTGTATCATGAACAACACTATTATTCACCATTCACCAGTGAACTGTGGCCTGTTCAAATATCACCGCTTTTACTTCTTTTTTTTTTTGCTTCGCTATGACTAGAATTGAACATTTGGTAATGGGGGGGGGGGGGGCAACGCCAATGTGTGTCATGCCCAAACACTGAGAGAATGTGTGTCATACCCAAACACTGAGATTTCAATTAAAGGTAGGCCATAGTAAGTGGTTTGGAAAACCCTCTGGTCCACCCCGGTAGCATGATGTCCATATGCACACGCTCTACAGTGAGGGGAAGTACAACATGCCAACAACGCATACACCAAGGCCCACCCCCACTCTATCCTGATTGGAGGAAGGCCCCTCTCGTCCTGATTGGATGAAAGGCTTTTATCCCAAAGCCCAAACTGAAATTAGGGGCTCACTGGGGACAGGGGTGAACTCCTTATATGGTCACCACACTCAATAGTAGGGAGGACAAGCCAAAAAAAGATGAAAAAATATAAATATTTGAATTAAGTGAAATCACTTAATGATACCTTTAAATATCATCTCAGTAATAGGGATGGATGCTCACTTGCAGTTTCAGCACCATGGACAACGCTCATGACGCACACACACACACGCACGCACGCACGCACGCGCACGCACGCACACGCTCGCTCGCTCGCTTTCGAGACCATGGACAGCGCACATGAGTCTCTCTCTACTATGGGTAGCACTTTTCTGTGAATGAAAGCCATGCAGTGTGACTTTACCTCCGATATCTGGACGTAGTTTCCTGTCATATTCCCTCAGCAAGTTGTTCAGTATTTCCGTGGTGTCCGAGGTTTCATGCGATTTAGGAGCCAACATTTGATTCACAGTAACATCCTCATATTCGTCTTCATATTCGATTGTTTGAGAGCTAAGTGGAGAAAACACGCATTCATGAATCAATATTTTACATTGATGACAGGTTTTACGTGTCAATTAGATCTCTGTGGATAAATTCATAATCAATCTTTATTGATCCTGATAATTCACAGCCTAAAATGATAACCGACAACTTGGAAAAGTCTACGAAAAAAGGCAAAAGTGATAAATGCCACAATTAAGCGCGTCCTAGCATGATTAATGTTCAACCTCAGTGTACTGTATATAAAAGTTGGCTTAAACGGTGCGTTAAGGATGGTTAGCAGCTCAACCAGTGGTCCGGGGACCACCAGTGGTCCCTGACAGGATTCCAGGTGGTCCACAGCTAAATGATGGACAGTTGGTAACCAAATGGACCCTACTCTTGAGAGTTAAATTATATTTAAACATCTGAATTACTTAACTTTCAAGAATGTTCATATTTAGAAAATGTAGAGGAATTGTTATTTTGACCAACGTTTTGCCAGTTATCTCCTAAATTGCCAAAACAAAATCCTTAGTTTTTGGTGGAGAGACTATAAACTGGCATCAAATGGTGGTCCGTGGTAAAAATAATAATAATAATAATAATAATAAAATAAGCTGAATAAATAAATAGTGGTCCATCATATGGAAATCATTGTCATACACGAATTATGTATCTGCAGTATGCAGGGAGACAGGGAGGGGAATTCCACCCATTTTCAACATTTTTCTGAGAGCGTACAAATGCAACCAAATGAACCCTACGGGGTTCATTTGGTTCCATTTGTACGCTCTCATAAAAAAGAAGCGTCTAAAGAAATCCATTAACATGGTGAAAATACATCTTGATGATGTCATCAAGATGTTTCACCATGTTAGTGGTTTTCTTCAGACCTCCATTTCTTGAGAACACAGAATGGGGGAACTTTTTATAATGTCCACCCAACACCTCGGCTCGAAGGTCAATGCCATAGTAAAATGTTGAAAATGGGTGGAGTTCCCCTTTAAAAAAAAAGTTCCTCACAATGCAGGCTTCATAGACTGTCCTCGTGAACGGATTGATCTGCTTTCTGAAAGTTGCCAAAATGCATCAAGTTTTATCAAGCATTTGTATCCGTTCGACTTCGACAAATTAAGTTTGGTAGCCTACGTGTGCTCTCAAAAAGATCACATTCTATAGGCTACAAAAATCAAAGCGTGACATAAAACGCCGAGTAGATAAAACATAATAAACGCGTCACTTACCACATATTGAAAACGGACAGAAGTAACAAGTACGGCAACAGTTTCTGTGACATATTCGTCCTTAAAACATGGACACTGAACATGATGCAGGTGTGCGTGGAGGAGGAGAGCAGCGGTTTGTGGGTTTGGTTGAATTGTTATTGGAGAACTCGATCCGATTGTGCTCTGCTGAGTGGAGGATGCACAACCAGATGCACCCTCTATATCTAGAAGTAAGATCCAACGTGAGGCTCGCACGTCCTTTGCACACAGGTGTCCCGTGTTGTTCTCGCAGTCATTCCTCATGCACCTGCTCCTCCCACCACTCATCGTTGCATTTGGTCATAGATCTGCATTCTGCAGATTCTGTTGCACCGCCACGTAGGCTACTGTAGTTTAGCCTACTGGTGGTCTTACATGCAGGTGCAGCGAAACTACAAATGCACATTGTCGGACCTCGACAACATTCATCATCACATACATTAAAGGGGAACTCCACCCATTTTCAACATTTTAATATGGCATTAATATACCTTAGAGTAGTTGTGTGGACATGATAAAAAAAAAAGTTCCCCCAATTCTGTCTTTCCTAAAAATGGAGGTCTGAAAAAACATTAACATGGTGAAATACATCTGATGAAAAGGAAAAAAATGAAAATGGGTGGAATTCCCCTTTAAAGGACAACTTTTCAACTCTTTGATTGGTCCCCACTAGTGTTCTAGACTAGCTACTTTTCAAGCGTCCGAGATATTGAACCCCTGTCCCACTTCGTGAGTGGCAGTCATCAGTGGCCAAATGATCTATAGTTATAGCCCCCTATAACAGTTGCCTTTCTGTTCTCTCGTTGTTTAGATGTAGATCATCAGGTGTATTATTGTTGTATGAGGAGGAAGATTAAAAAATAAATACATTACACAGTATTTGTTAAAATAACATGGAACCTGGAAGTTATGCAGAAATGCCTACTGAGTGGCATTTACTGTGTGAGTATAATTACGTTTAGGTCTGTCTGACTGTGCACGAGCAGGGCAGCAGTACTACAGACAATAGACTGGATCTTGTCTGTGATTTTGGATACTGTACTATTGGCACAATGCTATTTTTCCATCTGGCATGTAGAACTTGACCAGTGTCATTAGGAAAATTGTTTTTCCTTGTAAAACAATTTAATGTTATTTATTATTTCTTTATTTAAGTAAGTAAAATAAAGTAGTTAATTTCCTAATTTAGTAACAAGTAGAAGTAATATGACACCTTTTCAGAGAAGTAACTACTGTATAACTCACTATAACTAACTAACTTTTTATTAGTGACTTCCCCAACACTGCTTTTTGGCCTTGACAGCCAATACATTGAAACAGAAAAGTTAGGTATACATGTAGACAGGCTAGCTCTCATATAGTATGGAATTGTCATCAAAAAGTTCCTCACAATACAGGCTTTAACCCGTTCTGTTGTGAACGGGTAGAAGTGATTTCTGAAGTTTGGAAACGCCTACCGAGTGGCAAAAACCTACTTTTTGTTCTTGGCAGCCCATACATTCATACAGAATTTGACTATGTCCAATTAAGTTAAACAACATTGAACTCAATTTGCTAAGTCACTTTTCCACTCGATTTGCCACTTGATTGCCCACTCACTTTAAGCATGCGCATACCTTCAACTAAAGCAGATGGAGAGGGCCGCTATACTGTATTTCCACAATCTATTCCCTCTCCAGAAGGACACATATTATTTATTTATTATGACATCAAGATATGGATTATTTGCTAAGCCCCGTTTCCCCAACCATCCCACACATGCTCTGTCCCTCAAATGAAACATTTGGATCTGATCAAACTAAATGTTCATGATAAAATGCCACAGATTTGTTGTACTCAGTCTGTGTCTCTTAGGGGGGCTGTGGACAGTCCAGAATCTTCACTAGGGATGATCATTGGACAATCCAAGCTAATGGGAAACTGCGTGCTTTTTATGTTCATGAAAAGTTGCAATTAGTGCAAAAATGGAAGTCAATATAAATAAAAATCTATTAAAAATATAAAAAATCTGTCTAACAATGATGTCACCAGTGCAGGCTTCTAATCTGCCTCAGCCTTCCCATGAGAGGCAGACCAATTAAAAAAACGGAATTGAAATTTTATCATGAACAGGTGTGGCACAATTATACGAAGCCAGGTTTTAAAAGTGGTGAAGTAGTCCTTTAAGGCTGCATCAAACCTGCATGGGTTTGGTCCACTTCCTACTTTGGACCAACTTCAGAAATGACTTACCGTAATTTAGCCCAATGTAATTAATCATAGAACACTAGAACACTTTTTAACACCAAAAAAGTTATAACTTTACAACTACCAGTTTTTGTGGGCTAAATGGACAGTATATGCATCTGTCAGTAAGCTACTGCTGGCAGTAGCTTTTTAACATAATCATTATAATGGTCAGAACCAGTACCCATTTTTCTGCTCATGTTTCCATCACTTCCAATTTCATTAGGTTTGTTATAGCTTTATCTAGCACTCTATTGCCTTCATCTGTTGCACTACTGTTGCTTGTTGCTTTATTGTTTGTGTTGGTTTTACTGCACTAGGTATGAAATGATATCCCTTTATATATCACAGCATACATTGGTGTGACAAATAAAAAACCTTGGATACCTTGTACCTTGAACACCTTGTAACATAGGGTAATTACTTTAGATCTGACTGCATGAGTAGGGCAGCAGTACTGTAGCCATTAGACTGGATATTGTCTGTGATTTTCAAAGCTGTACTACAGGTATAAGTGCTATTTTTCCCTTGAAAAACAATTTAATGTGATTTATTATTTCTTTATTTTAATTGAAATAAAGTAGTTACTTTCCTGATTTAGTAACATAATATGTAAGTAAAGTAAACTATAACTATAACTCTCTCTCTCACACAAACACACACACACACACACACACACACACACACACACACACACACACACACACACACACACACACACACACACACACACACAGTGTACACATAGTGTTGTCCACATTAGCCTAGTGTTGTTTGTGTCATTGCCCCTACAGGCTATTATGGTCAAGGCTGCATGTTATCATCCTCTAGTGGCTAGATTGCAAAATGCACACAACAAATACTACCTGATTCAATGGATCCCTGGAAACAGGAAACCATACTGTACATGTAGAAGAGGTTCTTCATTTAGTTGTTGAATTACTGTAACAATATTGTAATTATGTTATTATTAGGATTACCCTTATTATTATTGTTATACAATTCCGTTCAAAGTGTGCAATCAGGCTATAGTTATTACCCAATTTTATTTGAAATAAACATCCCATATAAACTAGGGATGCACTGGAAATTCTTAGTCGGAAACGAATACTGAATATAGGTAACAGTTTGCCGAATACCGAATAACCCAATATGGTTAAATATATCTTTATGTCTTTATCTAATTTCTACCATTGATGGCTGCACCTTATGACTACCCGATTATGGCAAACAATTTAATTATGGCAAAACCTTACATAACCTTACCTAATAATTATGGGTCCATAAAATATTTATCCAGCACTTGAATACATACCGAAAATGCATTTTTAACCATTTTCTGCTGAATATTTTCTGTGGCTGAATATTCGGTGCATCATGTATTTTGTGTGGGTCAATACACACACCAGACATCATCAGCAACCACACTTGCGATTTCCCAGAATTCCAGCTGTCTAGTTTATGTGTAGATAGTGTGTAGCTGTACTACAGTTTGGTTGCATGACCACTTTATTCTGGATAAACAGAATACTCAGTGCTCAAGGGGAATTGCAACCCACACTTCTTATTTGCATACAATTTTACACACATTTTCTCAAAATTGCAAGTTTTGCAACTTTGTAATTGTTTCTATTTTTCACTTATTTGACACAGCCTTGGTGTTTTAAGTGAACTCATTTACGATATTACTCATCAATACTCATTTAAAATATAAAAAAATAGCCTGTAACTTGTCTACTACATTGTAGTTGTGGAATTATTTGAAACACACAACAATGTGACTGACTGACAAACATTGTACATATTGTAGTAACATAGGCTTTGATCTTGATGCTGGTTTCAGGTCAATGAAATTCCTTAGGCACAGTAAAAGCCACAAGCCGAAAATGGTGATCACTCTTCATTCAGAATTTTCAGTTTCTTGGCTCAAATGGCATGGACATCATAATCCATGCCCTCAGTTTAACCATCTGTACCACAAGTTTACAATATTGCATCTGTAGGTAAAGCTAGCAGGGTGAATATCTGTACAAAGTTCATGGGAAGGTAGCCTACACTGGTGTGATGATCATTTTGATGGTGGGATGCTAGTAGTACTGTGCATGTGTGTTGCTCTGAGCTTCTTGGGGAGTATGTATGTGCTGTACATGTACAATGTGATTGCAGTCAGCCCCTGCCATCAGTGACAGCTTAAATTGGAGTATCATCATGCTGAATGGAAAAAGCAACTTAAGTGGACTTAAATCCTCGACAAACAGATGTGAGCCAGATGTCACACAGCTAGAGAACCCCACAGGATGTGTTTATAATCAAAGGAATAACTGCATGCTGCCTGTTTTACAAATAGCATGAGGTATTATTTATAGAAAGACTACTGTGTGTATGTATGTATGTATGCATGTATGTATGTATGTATGTATGTATGTATGTATGTACTGTATGTACTGTATGTACTGTATGTATGTATGTGCATGTGTGAACATGTGCAAAGATCTAATTAACTAATAAACTATTGACAGGACACTGCCAATAGTCTAATTCTGTCAATAGGACATAAGAAACTGTTAATAGGACTAGACTCATTCATTACCATTAAAGTGTGTCCCTTTGTTTATCAATCAAAGTCTTGAAAAATGCCATTTCCTGTTGCCCTCATACCCTCCTCGTTCCTCACATGGAAACTCGAAGCTTTTTCTTTGGTGACCTCAGAAACCCCAGGAATGTTTTTAGACAGAAATTGCTACAGTATAGTTATGTTGCTTTACCGTTACTCAGTACGTCAGCAGTAGTCATTTGCAAAAACTGTGTATACACACACTGAAAATGCTTAATCTCAATATTTTATAGTGTGCCAGAATTTGTCTTGTGCAAATACCCTGTATTCCCATCAGATCTATTGTGAAAGGTGAATACAAAAAATACAATCAGATAGTGCTGTATTCCCAAGACAAAAGGGTGGTGCATTTATTATTTTCCAACCAATAACAAATTGAATGTGTCACAGAATATAGGCCTAGATACAGGGAGAATACTGCCAAAGATCAACTTAATGTGGAAATAAACCCAGCTAAAAACTTTGAGGGTGAAATTATAGACTATCACAGATACAGAAGTCATTATCTAGACCAGCATGTATTTATTGCTTCAGACATTTGCATTAAAGAACAGCTGAACTGTACATCAATTCTCTTGAATATAATAATAATAATAATAATAATAATGATGATACAATTGAGGTGATCCATGACCTATTAAGAGTCAACATTCCAACCAACGCACTAAAGCAGACCATTGACCATGTTTCAGTTTCATTCCAGCTGTTTGTTTTTTTTTTTTCTAAATGTCTAAACAATGTCCTCTGCACACTGGGACAAAACAAGAGGACCGCAAAATTTCTTTCAATTGTATGGAACCTCTGCAAACCTCTGTACCGTGTATTCTGCAAACCGTGAAACAAGGTCTTTGTGAAATGTCATATAAAACGCTGCGCTTGTATCCACACAGTAAATCTGAAGGTCCTTACACATCATTAACGTTTTCTTTACTGCGATTCATTCCCCAACGTTTCAGCAATGCTTTTCTGATCGTTTATTTGTCTCACTCCCAGTGTTACATCTTACTAGCTCTGAGAATGCACAAGTTACACTCTGTGAGTTTAACTGTGCAGGTGGTCACTGAATCTTTCGTTTTGATTATAATTAGTTTTGGATCTTGTTTTTGCCTGGAACATTTGAAAAACAAAACAAACTAACAAAAACATAGTGAGATTTCAATATAACAAAAACAATAATTTCCCAATTTCCTCCAAACAGCCTGATCATTGTAGTTAAAAAAGAAAAGCAAAAAAGTCAATGCCTCTTCAGTAGAGCTTATTTTCAGTATGTTCACAGATACGACAGCAACTAATCTACTTCATAACAAAAAAGTTCAAAAGCATCAAAACGTTCATCAAGAATAATGTATCATCAAAGCTTATAAAAAACCTAAACTGTTAATTAAAAAGCCAAAAATGTGGAGGAAAAAGCATATTCTGTGGAAAACTGCTGAAGCTCAAGCTATTCTGCTTATCTCTTTGTAATATCCAGTCACTTAAGCGCTAGACTAGAGTAGCACATTGCTTTGCCTGCATAACATAGCTAATCTTACTTACTTTATGGTGCTTGTTTAAAAGCAGAGCATTATGTATATGAGAGTCCTACACTGCAACCTTACATACATACAGTACACACACACACACACACACACACACACACACACACACACACACACACACACACACACACACACACACACACACACACACACACACACACAGGATTCTCAGTAACCTGGAAACAAAAGCTGACACTATCACAAAATTAAATTCTCTACACATCACATCTAATGATATTCAATGACAATTCTAAACACTCGCTTTTGAAAAAAGGTTGATGGCGGGAGGTTTCAGTGCATTCATAATGAGTCGTCACTCTGAAGGCGACACATTTAGCATGGCTATTCTTCTACTTTTGACAAACAACGAGGTTCTGTGTGCCTGGGCCGAGCCTCAGACATCAGAACGCATGGCCCGTTTGTACAAAGCAAGAGTCTCCAAAGATAAAAGCACACTTATGCCTGATTTATACTTGTTTGTGTCCCATGTCACCCACTGGAAACAGCAGATCTACCAGCACCTTGTGAGTGTGTAGATTGGTTATTGTTGGTCAGAGACACAGACAGCTACAGACAAATCAGGCTTTAGAGTAATAACACAGTAGAAATGTTTTGCATAGCATTTGGCTTTGCTGCACTTTTCAATGCCACCTGGACTACCGGAAAAAAATATATAGATGCCAAATGCTAAATGTTTCATGTCTTTAGAATTGGTGGCAGGAACTAATAAGTGAATGGCATTCTACAAGGAGACTGAAGTAATTAATTTGAAAGAAAGTAATAGATTATCATACAAGTAGAAAGGCAAGGCAAACATGGCAATATTATTTTTTGTACAGATATGAACATGCAATGTAATGCAATGAAATAGAAACTAAATGGGAGAAATACAAAATAAATCCACTAACCGATGGTAAGAATAAGGATTTGGTGCTTGGTATTGGTTTTGGATTCTGTTCCAGTTATTAAACACCTGAAGTAGGACGTCAGAGGGATGAAGGACTCTTGTTATGGAGGTTTATACAGCTCCTTTAATTACTGGCTCCCTGTTGAGATAAGTAGCCCAGTAGACCAGGTTGAACGTTCCAAAGAGAACAGGGAACACTATCCTGGACATCTTATCGATCTTGCTCACGCTGTTGTAAGTCTTTTTGGGTTCTGGGGGCTTGGTTTCCGAAGGTTTGAGTTGAACAGCAGTTGTACTGTTTGAAATGGTGGAGATGGAAGAATCCTTTGTAAGGTTGGGCGCGTAGTTCACCCCTGCTGAACAGGCGTTGTTTGGCTTCTTTGCCAGGCGGTCCTTTTTCTGTGGTACAAGAGAAAAGCATTGATCAGTCATACAGTTCAGATAAAAGCTCTGCTACTAGCAGCATGTCGCGGCTGTGCTGCGCTTTACGCATTTTGGCTGAAGTGTTGGGCCAGAGGAAAGGCCATGAGTTCATAAATATTCATTGATGTCTCTCTTTCCCTCCCGAACACAAGTTAGGTTTTCATCAATGAGATAACTTTTAATACTTTTATGGTTTTATGGTTTTCCCGGACATGATAAGCTGAAATTGAATGAAAAACAGAGACACTGGCTCTCAGGACTTCGGGAAAATTGAGGTGCAAAGCTTCTGTAAGTCTATTGGAGCGCCATGGCGGTGTCCATGACTCCCAGTTTCCCACTGGTGCTGTTGTTGGGAATGTGGAATATGAATATTTTGAAAACACTTACTGTACAAATGATCACACACTATTTTAAGTTGGATTTTCATGAAATAAAACAGTGATCATTGCTGTGTGTGAGTGTTTCTTCAAAGGTTAGTGAAAAACAACAGCAGTCAAATGGGGATTCAGATGTATTAATCCCGTAATCTGTGTTAAAGGCTATACGGATGCATTGGGAACTTGTAGATCTGCCATTTCTTGCAGAATGTTCACCCCAGAATAGTAGTTAGTCAAAGTGGTTAAGCAGGTTAAAACATTATAAGGCATCTTGCAATAAATCTGGAAACAATTCTACGCTGGCATTAGTTTAGTTGGGCAGTGTTATATGCCAATTGAAAATTGAGACATACCACCTGCTCAGGTGGTATGTCTGGTACAGTAGTATTACTTAATGAATTAATTCAATACTTTAATTATTAATTAAATACTGTGTCTCAGTGTGGGTACCTTTGTCCTGCTATGAAAAAACAAAGCAGTTGAAATGACTCAACTCAACTTCACTTCTCTGTCAGGTGCTGGCTGGTACCTAATGTATAGACGGCTGAATTTAAACTTGTTCTGAAGTGCGCAGAGCAAGGAAGGAGCTTTTAATATAAATACTTTTGATTTATGAAGGGAGGCAAAGGCCACTAATTAAACATTTTAATGACACCATTGGGAAAACATTATATCCCAGTAAAATTGGACCACATTGCAGAGCTGCAAGATAAGCAACAAAACGAAGCAACTAAATATGCAAAAGCTAGCTATTTTCTAAATAAACAATTTGCTTGTTACAGATAGCTTGGCCAGAGTCACCACATCCCTACAGTAAATTTCACATTGCTGTACTTTGCATCTTTCAACTTTAACACTGAAATGAAAAATGTGTCTCTGTTATTGCTGGATAATACATACATAATAAATTGAAGAAAAGTATTTCAGACTAGTCTCTCCCTTTCTCTCTTTCTCTTGCTCACACACACATGCGCACACACACACACGCACGCGCGCACACACACACACACACACACACACACACACATACACACACACACACACACACACACACACACACACACACACACACACACACACACACACACAACACACACACACACACACACACACACACACACACACACACACACACACACACACAGCAAAGCAATATACACCCTGGCTACTGAATAACTATGGTGAGCATTGATGTTCATGGCCGATAATGAACTGGCAGTGTGCCACGATGACACTGGCAGGATGAGTAGCTCCTCTATCGATCCAGCTCCCTTGCAGTGCTTCAGAATACCTGACTTATATCTATATTTAGATCACGTATGGCAAACTTTATATGGACTCTTTTTGAGTCCATTGAGTTATGGTCCTGTTTTTAAACAACCCCTCTGTCACTTCAGCACCAGGATCTTTGCACACAGCCCTATAGGCTATCGGACAGTGGTCCTCAACAGGTGGACTGCCGCACATCTCTATGCGGACCCTGGCATAAAGGGAAGAAGAGAAAGACAGGGAAAAAAGGCACCATGACATTCTCTGCTGTATTCGCTGAATACTGACCATCCAGTGCTCTGAATGTGTGCGCGTGCATGCCTGTGTGCATGTGTATGGACTTGCATTTTAAGCTTAATGCAGTAGCTTTGTTTCATTCGGCCCACATACACACGCATCCATTTCCCTGTCCCTCCCCGAGTCGCTGATTGGCGACAGTTTGGGATTTTGCAGTGCAGCCTTTGCAGCAGTGTGTTCTAAGCTCACCAGTAGACACATGGGACTTGGGGTACTTCTCATCTCAGACCATACATATGCAATAGACACACACCTTGGGTTGTTGGGCCTCCATTGCTTTTTTCCCATCCCAGGCCCAGCTCCGCTTGGTGAAGTAGTTGACCGTTGCAAACTCTATTAAAGCGGAGAAGACGAAGGCATAGCAGACAGCAATGAACCAGTCCATGGCGGTGGCATAGGCCACCTTGGGCAAGGAGTTGCGAGCGCTGATGCTGAGTGTGGTCATGGTCAACACTGTAGTCACACCTGGAGGACAAAAGTAGAAAAAAGTTTGAGGAAAGAGACGCACGCGCACACACATAATGTGCACGCACGCACGCACGCACACAAACCAATCAATATCAATGTGAGTTAACCTGGAACGCTTGGGCACTTTGGCCAGGAGGGGACAGATTAGTGTATGGGATGTCTTCTGTATGGGCCATACGGAGTGTGTCTTGAGGTTTGTGAGGTCCAGGTAGTGCCCAGATCAAACATTTGTTGAGAACTCTAGTTTTTGCCAGGTGCAGCTGCACTCCTCAATGAAATGGAGTAGGTCTACTGGTTGGGAGCAAGGCTATAGCTTGACGCTAAAAAACACAATATCTTAAGCATAGAACCAGGGGCAGTGATTTTGTCTCCAGTGTAGAAGACCTACTGTAGGTTTGAGTGTTGGTTATGGGATCAGTGGGCCTGCCCCTGGTGTTGTACCGGTGGTCGTTTCTCATTCATTTTGAAATAGCTTGACAGGTACATGTCCCTTGAGTGTCTTGACCGATTAGTAGTGTAGTATTGTTACCCAGCAAAATCGTGGTAATATAATTCGAATCAAGAGTGGAAAATCTCTGCTCATGATTTTATTGTGTAGCTACAGCAGTACTCACCAAAGACAGTTCGTGCCGGCACGGACTCCCGGTTGAGCCAAAAAGAAACTTGAGATAGGATGACGGTCATGAAGCAGGGCATGTACGTCTGGATGACAAAATATCCAATCTTCCTCTTCAGGTAGAAGTGACACATCATTACAGTGTATTGACCTGTGGGAACACACCATGCAGAGAGAGGTAAGGTGAGTGTGGTGACAGTAATATGTCAATCTCCATTGACTCCCCTTGCTGCTGAATTGAATGGAAGCGATATAGAAATTGGCAGGTTCTTTAGCCAATCCGATTTTGAGTTTACTTTGCAGTGCCAGGGCCAGCTATAGCTAAAATCTTGTAGCTCATACCATCGCTTGGGCAAACATATCGTCCAATTTATGGGACTGGGGTTTCTGTTTTGAAGTTTCTGCACGACTAAGTTGCCATGTATAGATATACATGACTATGGGTTGAATTGATTTATCTCGCCAAATTAACAGATTTAACTCACGAACAAACATGGCTGGCTGGAGGAGAAGAAACGTGTGTGTGTGTGTGTGTGTGTGTGTGTGTGTGTGTGTGTGTGTGTGTGTGTGTGTGTGTGTGTGTGTGTGTGTGTGTGTGTGTGTGTGTGTGTGTGTGTGTGTGGGCGTGTGTCTTTTGATGGCCTGGTTCATTTCGGCACGGCCCACCACTGCTATTTGAGGGTATTTTTCAGAAGCATGAATAGATTCTTCTTCCTCGAAGAGGCTGTACTGTGTGTGACAGACTCTGTCCTAACCCTAAACTCAACTCAAAATGCACGAGTGCATGGATTGTACTGCATTTTCATACATCTGATACAGCAGTACTTCTCAACTTGTGGGTTGCCACCCCCAGGGTGGTCCCCAAAGGGTGGTGAGGTCACAATCCAAGTCTAACACCTCACAAATAAAAAGAAAGAAAGCATCAAAAGAAATCAACAAACTATAAGAGTAAAAACGGGTCAAATGTTTACCAAATTCTTAAATAATTTGATTTGAAATTTTTAGTGTTATTACATTTGACTACTTTCAGATCCTGTTGTACCGTAAATAGTAATAATGTTTTGAACAGGGATGTTGTATTCAGTCCATACAAAAATGTCCAGCTACAATACATATTCACACCCGTGCACAAAGTTGTTTATTGTCAAGAATGTCTAAATGAAATAAGTGGTTGTCATGTTCTGATGTTTCACCAAGCATCAATCAAGCATTCATGTCTGAGGACACAATGTTCTCAACATTGTTGATTGTTTCCCATGTTCATACAAGGTACTGTAAAATAATTAATTGAAAATGCATTCAGTTGAGTTCATTTTTTTGAGTATATATAAATATTATTTCCACAATATTCTTTTAAATTAAACTTATCAATTATATGCTAGGCAACAGGTACCGGTAAAGGTGTTTGCTAGGGGAAAATTTCCCGGGATGATCTCTTTAAAAAGCTATTTGAGCGTGTAGATTGTGTGCTGGTACTGTTTTTCTGCTATTACAGTACCTCTGGCAGCCTTTTCTTAAGTCTTTATTGATAGTATCAAGTGAAGAGAGACAGAGAGGGAGAGACATGCAACAAAGGTCATAATGAGCTAGACTCGAACACGCGATGCGCTGCCAGGAAAAGCCTATGTAGCATGCGCTTGGAGCGCAGCGGACGCCCCATACAACCCCTGCTGGACTGAGATGAATCCTCCACCCTCTCAGCTGTCCTACTATCGTACTGACAGAAATAATAATGATAATAATCTACAGACATGAGTTATCATCAAGATAATAAATACTAAAACAATGCAATGCAACACATACACAGTAGCATTATACGTAGGTGTCATCATGAGATAAATCGTTGAAAAAGAGATGGATTCTCTTTGTATCTATACCCCATTGACCAACTAAAGATTGCATTTGAAGCTTTAGATAAAAAAAATCCTGTGGAGCCGTGGAGACTGATAAACTATAGAAAATCCACGGATGACTGCTGCTTTCTCCTGGCAAAATCGGATTTTTGTGTCTCACTAATCCCTTGTCACAATCTGCATCGTGCAGCTCTCTCTCTCTCTCTCTCTCTCTCTCTCTCTCTCTCTCTCTCTCTCTCTCTCTCTCTCTCTCTCTGCAACACATACCATTCCATCCCACTCGTCCAGGGCTAGGTCACATTTGATTGGGACTAGGACTACAAGACAAACACCCTCTGACCCACGGTGGGATTCCGGACAGGTGCACAGATGCCTGGCGTGGAGGGGGGCTGAGGGGGACCGGTAGGAGGGACAACTCTTTTTTTTGGGCAGGTTCTGCGTGCTCCAAAGAGCCGGGGGCATGATGTCTACAGTGAGAGGGGTGCTTCCATGACTGGTACCCGGCCGGCCCGCGCGGCTCTGGGACGACAGGAGGAGCCCTGCTCACGACCACTGACTGCCGTCTATGCTCGGACCTGGATGGAGTTCTGAGAAGGCGCGACAATGCGGCTTTGGTGGATTTTACTGCTTGTTGATGTTTGGAGCGCTTACGGAGAGCTGCCGTTCATCGCGGAGAACAACGCAGCGATGCTGGTCAACTGGTGAGTAGCGTGGAGAGAGAACTTCTGTGGTCATTCATGACTTCTCCTGTTAAGATGTTCAGTTCAGGGAGACTCCACAAGGTACTCAAATAAGCCCCGGTTTATAACTTCTATCGGCGTTGTTAAAGGTCCAGGCATGTCCTCTTGTTTCCGACTGAGAATGTGTAACAGTGTTGTCTGTTATGTTCATTCTGGTCAGCTTAACCTATGAGGTTAAAGGTCATTGTGAGCTCTCGGCTGAGCTATTCTGGACGCCGCAAAGAGGGTTTGCACCTCAGATTAGCAACGCTAATTGAGGCCTAGCTCACTGTGACTTCCCCCATAAGCCATGGGAACGTTTACAGGTGGGCGTTTGGAATAAGATGGCAGACAGAGAAACATGGCCGACGCGTGCCTCTCGCTCTGATGCCCGATGGGAGCTGACTGACGATGACCTCGCCATCCGCTCCACGGCCGCGTTCGCAGGGGAGGACCTTGAACACCTTTAGAGGGGCGGCGGTCTGATTGCGTTTAAAAAGGCGCCGCGGACAGACGGACTTAGCAGCTTGAAACGCTAAGTGCTAATACGCCTCCCACGCCAACGTCTTTGCTAGCACCAGATATGGGTTAAAGTAACATACCAGCGTTATACGCAAAAAAAACACCCTATAATAACCTCTCTTCTGACAAGCAGAAAACTGTATTATCATACCTCTTTACATAACAGTATTAAGCGGATGCTGCTACCCCCAACCCCCCCTCTGCCCCACACACACACACACACACACATGCACGCACATGCCACACACACACACACACACACACACACACACACACATGCAAATATATGGCTTCCCCCACGTGTCTCCACCCGCAGCAACCAATCCCACGGCAGGTGACGTCACTCAGTAAAAGCACAACTGATGGGCCTGCATGAGGATTAACCCTGCAGACCCATTGGCTCAGACCAGGGATAAGTGATTTCCCCCTATAACCCCGCCCCACCTCTCTCTGTCTGCCCCTCTCTCTCCCTCCCTCTTTCCCCTCAGCAGCCCAGGAGACAGCTGGCTGTGTGTGGGAGGCCTTCTCAAATCCTTGCGATTCATTTGTTGTCTCCGTACAGCTTGATTTGAAAACATTTTCTCCTCACACCAGCTTTCGGTGACACGCAGCATAATAAAAAATGCCAGAGTGCTACATGATGGGGCTAGTGGGGGTACACCGGGCCGTCTCTGAGGCACTGTTACTCTGGGTTTCTATATACAGTATATACATATGTACAGTATATACACAGTATATAGCTGGTGTAGGAAAAACACCTTGTATTCCGCCAGCCTGCCGATTTGGATACGTGAATCCAGGCCAACACACTGAGGTTAGACAACACATGCATGGCTGCATGGCTAAACTCCTGTATAATGGTTATGGCTGTGTCATAGTGACATGTGAATGTGAAGACGAGGTCTGCTTGCCTGCCTGCTGCAAGCCGGCACATTAGGCATAGTTTGCTTCATGACTTTCCCAAAATAAGTAGCTACATTATTGACGTATTATTATTATTATTAACTACTGTGGGCAACGATGCAAGTGACAATTGCACTTGCATAATTGCAAAGTCAGAACAGGACAGCTCCATACATAAGGGTGATCATGAGGTTGGATCAATTGGCTGCCAGAGCTTGGGCTGAGGCTTTGGTGCTGTTTCTGGACAACCGGCTATCCGACGGACTCGACACCGCGCACTGCACTCCCTGCACTGGTGTCAAATTTGAAGTCTGCGGGGTGAACTACGCGGATTAAAGACGTGCATACACAGTACACACATACAGAGCCTTACATAGATAGATTAGCAGCCTATAAGACTTCACTGGGTGATCACGCAAACCCTTGGAAAAGTGTGCTTTAAAAGACTGCCCACCCCTGCTGTATTAGTTCTCTTGTAAGAGGTACTATGCATTGAGGACTTGACACGAGAGGTATGGTGACAACAATGTCAGGTGTGCAACAACAGCGTCTATGCGTCTACTGCCCAAGGACGTTATGTTGTCAGATCGGTGCACATTCCAAAGGCACGGAAATCGTGTCGGGTTTGGTCGAAAAAGACAGCTTCCAGGGGATGTTCAAACAACGGAAGTCCCGTCCTATATGCTTCTTCACCAGGAGTTATGTCCTGATGAGATGACATGAGGCAGGGAATGAGCTTAGGCTGCAACCAGGGCCGGATGTAACATTTCCCATTTGGGGGGCAGGTGAAAATGGTTTGTGGGCGGCTTCATCGCCGCACCCATACCATTTTTGGTTACAGGACTTACAGTAGCTATTAGGCAAGTAAGCATCAATAACAAAATCAGTTGTTGAAGTTGTAACAGGCACGCAGCATGCATCATTAATGGTCTGACTCAGACCTTTAATGATGAAATGGTGTTGGTTTAGTGGTACAACATTTGTAGTTAGTTACAACGTAGGAGCAGCGGTAGTGTTTCAAATCATTTTAATCAGAACTTAAGAACTAATTTGAAATAGCTTTGAAATTTGGGTTGTTTTGCATGCCATCATGCTTGGTGGGGCAGTCACCAAACATGAAGACCCCCCCCCCCCCCCCCCCCCCCCCCCCCCCCCCCCCCCCCCCCCCCAGGCCTAGATCCGCCCCTGACGGAAATCGTGTCAGGTTTGGTCTAAAAAGACAGCTTCAAACAACGGATGTTCCGTCCGTTGTTTGAGTTATGTACCGATGAGATGACATGAGGCTGGGAATGAGGTTAGGCCGCGACCCTACCTCGGCTGGTGTAGATGTCCTCCGTGCCGGCGGTCTGGCCGATCAGGTGGTACTGGTTGAGTCGCGACCCCTCCCCTGCCACCACCACCGATTTGGCAGCTCCCTCGGTCCACGTGTAGACCACCTCGGACACTGGATAGGCATCTGAGAATACACAGAGATAGAGAGAGGGGGGGGGGGAGAGATGGTGTGCACATGAGCACAGAGCAGCACGTTTTTTCCTTGTAAACATCAGGAAATTACAGTCAGTGCGATCAGCGTCCCTAATGTGTACAACGCTATTATGATATTACGTCAGGGAATGTGCCCACAGGGCTGCAATTACTCTGTTCCATTCAACTTGGACGATAAAGCGCTGAGTGCTTTAGAAAGCGATTAGACAGCACAGACAGACAGAGAGGGTGTGTGTGTGTGCGTGCGTGCGCACATGTGTGTGGGTGCATTGGTGTGTTTATGACGCAAAAATAGAGGCATCAGTTTAAAAGGGCGAAGGTTAAAGTAATATTGATTTGCTCTTTGCTGAAGAAGTCGCCGATTTGTTGGGATGAAAACAGTATTTTTTTCATTTTCATTCATATTGGATTAAAACTGAAATACGGCCTGTTGGTCTATAAAAAGGTAGATCCACTATCTAGCTACATTCATGACGTTACTGCAACCACAAGCCGCATTTGCTCTAAAAACGTGCACTTCTGGTCAGACCGTTTGTCTGTTCGTCCATCCATCCTTATGGGGATTGGTAATGTCCATATATGGAGTTCCCTAATGTTACATCTACATCAATGCACTCACTGTTTCATTTGACAGCCTTACTGCCCTATACGGAAAATAGGTTTTGTTTTCTGTAGTTATACCATAAGTCAATAATTTTCTGTGGACAATGCTCCTGACTTTGGGTGATTGGGTGGTTGGTGATAGCCTTTCCCTCCATTTTTTTAGCCTTCTTTATTTGATGGCTTTATGAATTACTTGATTTTTGGAAAATAAATGATCTACACATTTTGGTTTAAATGCTTTTGGGATAATAGTGGGATAAAAGTTTTCTTATTTGAGACATTGGAGAAAGGAACTTTGCATGACTTAAAAATCAGAGATTGAACTTTTCAATTTAATTATTATTTTGGTTCAAGATCAAGATTAAGTTAGACAGAACATATTGCAATTTAACAGTTTTGTGTTTTCCATTTGGCACGCAATAGGCTACCGTTTGGGTATAGTACAAGCAGTGACTAATTTAGCCCTTTATACTACATTCCTCATTATAAATTACCTGCATACTTTACTAGCCTACTTTTGGACTCACTGGCTTTTCGACTGTTACCAGAGAGAGAGAGAGAGAGAGAGAGAGAGAGAGAGAGAGAGAGAGAGAGAGAGAGAGAGAGAGAGAGAGAGAGAGAGAGCGCTGGCTCGGTGGTTTTAAGTTGTGTAGTCATAGTGGTTTAAAGTTGTATTACCAAGTCTGCACATACCTGCATAAAGCATCCTGATCCCAGACTAGTTCATGGATTGAAAGCCCTAGCATCAATTCACATGGGGGTATTATAGCAGCCTTGAATCTCAAAGATGCTTCTAACAACCAGGAATGGCTTTGTGAGTGCA
This sequence comes from Benthosema pterotum, assembly GCA_039105355.1. Classification (NCBI taxonomy): domain Eukaryota; kingdom Metazoa; phylum Chordata; class Actinopteri; order Myctophiformes; family Myctophidae; genus Benthosema; species Benthosema pterotum. The sequence goes on from CM076979.1 coordinate 22,880,910, forward strand.
TCGTGATATCCTGCATTAATCCACTGTCTTTGATCAAACACAGAGGTTATCCTGGCACTGCTGCTATTAAGCAAAACACCTTATCTGCATCATCTATCCGATTGCATCAAAAAAAGTGTGAATTAGAAACACTTTGTTGAGACAATTCACGAGTGGGGATTTGTAAGCTCAAGAGTCCTCAGGGTGCTGAGACAATTGTTGTGCTATTGCCTTTCCTCTATAATACCATTTCCCTTTGAGTCATTCCACTTTGTAATTTATTTGAACGTTGGGGTTACAACATTGCAGTGGAATGTTGCATAGTCCTAATGAGTTAATTGTGCTGCAATATACTGCATAACTGAACTGTACACACACACACACACGCGCGCACGCACGCGCACGCGCGCGCGCACACACACACACACACACACACACACACACACACACACACACACACACACAGTAAATCTTCATTATTAGCTCCAAGATTATTGAGGCTCCACTGCATGAGGTTAACTTTTTTTAATTACTTACATAATTACTTAATAGTGTTGTGTGAATGTCATTTTATATAAAAATCCATAAATGAATTTTAATTACTTCCTGAAAACGAAAACATGGGATTCAAATTAAAATGTCTACCATTTCCATTTCACTGTAGCCCAGGATTTAACATTTTTCCCCCAATTTGGCTAATTTTAATTACCGGAAAATTGCTGAGCTTTTCCAGCTCTACCTGTGAATTCCCATCAAAAAAGATGAAAAGGCATAGAAAAAAATCCCCCCTAAAATGCAATTACTGTTTATGTAGATACTTAATATTTTCCAATAGAATATTTCATAGTTTAAAATGTTTCCTTTGATTGGAAATGAACATATAGTATGAATTATTAAATTGAAATATTAATAATATAGCCTCATAGGACGGCCATAAGACAGGCCTAGGCCTAGTCAGGAAATAGTGTCAAAAAAGCTTCTTTTACCCTTTGAGCAGTGCACACTGTGAAGCCTCATTTAACTTCATGAAAAGTCCGATTGGGTATGAAAATAGGCAGGGACACAATACACTGATTAGACAAAGATGCAGAGAGAGAGAGAGAGAGTGTGTGTGCTTTGTCTTACTGATGGGCATTGTGTCAGGGATGATCTACACGCTGACAGCGCATCACGTATCTGGTCTTGTAGTCTACATCGCATAATGTTATCTGCACGTCACGACACTGTCATATGACGAAAGATAATCCAGGCTTGATCATGACCATGGCATTGGCATGGCATGATACCATTAAATAAATACCGGGTGGGTGCAGTGCAACACAGTGTAGGCTAGGCCCTATATCAAATATTTGGTCCTCTCGTTTAATACTAGATTGATTGCACTAAAGGGTGATGTGTTATCTGCAAACTGATCTGATCTGAAGACCTCCCCGGTCCCGTAGCCATTCAGTGTGCTCGGGGAGCTCGGCTCCCAGGCCCCCTTCAGACCGGGGATCCATTTTTGGACTCTGTACAGTATGTACAGTATTGTAATTTTTTATTTTGCAAAAAAACATTGACGTCCCCCACCTCTCTCTCTCTCTCTCTCTATAGTATCCAATCTACCAGCTCTGCATTAATCCTACATAACCATGGTGTTAGATGACTTTACAGCAATTTAGATTGACCTCACTTGGGATTATCAGCCCAACGACACCCTGCTTTGTCTGAAGCAAGTCCTCACAGAGCCACATGGATGGCCCTGCGCAGGCTGGTCTTTCAGGGACTGCATCCCATTACTACGGTTAGGGTTAGGGACATGGTTAGTAATGTAGTGGCAATTACTTTTATTTTAAAGATATGTTTAGGTGTTTTTTTTTTTACTATTGACAGAAATGTTGACAGGAAAAATGGGACATGCAGCAAAAGGTCACAACATGCTGTGACCTTTGTTTACAACATTTTAAGGCGATTTATTTTTGTATGATCTACTACAGTCCCAATAAACCCCAGGAAATTATAACTAGCCACAAATGATCAGACAAACTGTCATATTAAGCCTCTGGATCAGGAATGCTCAAGTCAAGTATGGAGTGTGTAATTTCCTGGGGTTTATTATTTTGTAAACAAATATGTATTTAGGACCATATTCGAATGCCCCTCCCATAAAAATCCCTAAAAATAAAGAAAACAAAGAATGTAAAACAATTAACACCCATCTTTTACTTTCTCTAATAACAACATAAAACAGTGGGTGGTGGCGTGTTTTCAGTGTGCCCTATTTTAACCCTAACCCTAACCAATCGGATCTCCAGGGGTAGGTATACCTCGGCCATACCAGTGCCATCTAGAGACACAGTTCTGACTGAGAAGCAGACTATGTCAAACACTTTACCACCACAGTGAATGGATCTAATGGAATCCAGTGGACAGACAACATGTCACAGGTTATTTTCTTACAGTTTGTTTTATGATTTGCAAACGATATAATTGTATTTACGACTTGAAAGAGCAGAATAGTTTCTCCAATAGCACCCCATTCACATACTGTTCAGAACTGACATCTCGTGATAGGGGACGCAAACTTCGGGACTATAGCTGGGTGCTCTTGTTAAGCAGGCAGAAAAGCATTGGACTCGGGCAACAGGACAGCTTTAATGGCTTTAAATCCCTTTATTTTATACGTTGTAGTTGTCAATGAAACTGTCGATATTCACAGTGCTCTCGTCCCAACTTTCGTTCAAAATAATATATTCCAAACGTCAGTTAGACACAATTGCTTCTCCATGAGGTCACATGACCGGCTACTTTCTGTCTGAGCCTGTACCCCTGTGATGATGCAACTCTTCCTACTATAAGGCTCTGGGCCATACGGCATTCTTTGCATGACGTATGGTATTTTCAAACAACCATGCACTGAATGCAATGAATAAACGAATGTCAACAGAGCTCACCCAGTCACACCAGTGTGTTTAGGACACGTTTCCGAACAAGACTTAAACATGCCTGGTTTGCCTGGTGGGTGGTGATGGATGGGGATCCACCTGAACCACCCATAGCTGTTGTTGTAGGATAAAGGGGGAGAGTGGTTAGGGCAGGGGATGAGATGTGCTATCACTAAATCAGGCCTTTTGACCTGGGCCCCAATTTGACCTTCTGAGAAGCTAAAAATCACAGCACCCCACCTTTAAATAAGAATAATGCGCAATGAATGTTTATCATATTTGATCGGTTACCAGCTCAGTGGCCTTTTTGTTTAGTGTCCACCATGAAATTGGGAGGTTTGGGTTCGATCCCTGTCCGAGTCATAAACAGAGACGATAAGAATGGTGGTAGCCAATGCTTCCCTGCTTTGCACACAGCATCTATAATAGAGTGGATGCATCATGTCCAGGGGGTGATTTTCTACATCAAGGCACCTCACGTTATGACAACAGCACCTGAACTACAATAGTGTCACATGGTTCAGAAACACATGGACGGTTCCCAATTTCCTCAATTCTGTTCTTACCACATGGTTTGCAAAGCATTGGCTACTTATGTACTTATGTAGTGCACTGTCTCCTTTTCTCCAATAACTGGCATATTAAAGTGTGCAAGAGAAACAAAATTTGTATTTTAAAATGGCTCATGTCCTTCAGATGCCGTACATCCATTCCAAATTGACATTTACAGAACAAAGCAAATGTTACGTATCCAAGTTGTTGATGATACGTCATTGGCACCACGGCATCCTTCATGCACCAGTGCATGCTTCTCACTGTTGAAAAAATGTTGTCAGTTTGAGATTCGAGAGTAAAACCATATTCAGTAATGCAAAACAACTGTCTGATGAGGAGAATTTAGGGACTGTTCGTAATTTACCGGGGGGGGGGGGGCTGGTGCGTAGGGGGGGGAGGGCCATGATGAAAAAAAATGAGGTGAGGGGAGGGCCATGGCAAAAACAATCGGAGTTTAGGGGAGGGCCATGGGGAAAAAAGGAGACGGAGCTTTAGAGTATAGACTGAGTTACGTTTACTCATAGAGCTAGTAGACCAATGGCGATTCTTCTACATTGACTTCAACTGCAGTTTGTCCCTATTCAGGCCATTTGAACAGCGCTCAAGCGCTCAGTTTCTGACTCCTCAATGTCGTGACTCCGGGTGGACTGCCGCTTCCGTGTGCGTTAGAATATTGGGTAGGTGTGAAACGGTGATACATGAGAAACGTTCCACTTCAATGGTGTGAATATTTTCTGGGCTTACAGTAGTCTTTTTATTCACAGCTAGACATTTCAGGGGACCCCAAGTTGAAGTCCTGGGGTCCCGACCCCAGGGTTGAAAAACACAGCTATGCTCTACCAGAGACCTTTGCCATGACGTTGAAGTCTGCAGCTACTGTAGATTGCCCGCGCTGTCTTTCTTTCACTGTATTGCTAGTGCTACGGAGGAACATTGAGCATCATCGAGATGATAGAAAATGCCCGTGAACAAATATCAAACTAGCTGAGGTGAACTATATGGGCTAAACAGTTTGGGAAGTTTTGACAACGAATTGGATGGGCATTTCCAGAGGAATTTTGGAGAGGTGTTGTAGTCAACTGGTGGTCACAGCCTCTGGTAAGTCATGATTTTATTTATTGGCACCGCCGTGTGCCATCTGTGTTCAATATAGGCTACGAATGTTTTTCCACCGAAGCAACTTGTTTAAGTTGTGCTACTAGAAGTGATTTTGTTGTACCGCGTTGGATGTTGAAAAGTGCCGAGCTTCATCTGCCCCGTTGTTGAGGAATGGGTGGTAGCGGCTAGGTAGCATGTGTAGGGTCTGAACCATGTATACTTTCTGATTGATGGGCTGTGAGAGGCATGATTCCGCAAGATTGACCAAAAGGGACCTGTCAGCGTTTTATTTGTTGGTTAAATGTCAGTGTGTACTGGGATGCTCACGACAGCTGGCATGCTCATTGAACTGAAGAAAAAATCTCAAAGTAAATGGCGGGGCAATTTTGTACCTGTAGGGGGAGGGCCATGGGAAAACAACATTGAAGTGGGGGGAGGGCCATGGGGAAAAAATTGAGGTGGGGGGGGGGGGCATGATTATTATTTTTTGACCGGACTTCCAGCGCACCAGCCCCCCCCCCCCCCCCGGTAAATAACGTACAGTCCCTTAGTGAATGATAGTGAGGAAGAGGTGAGGAAGTGTATGTCTATTATGTGTGTGTGTGTGTGTGTGTGTGTGTGTGTGTGTGTGTGTGTGTGTGTGTGTGTGTGTGTGTGTGTGTGTGTGTGTGTGTGTGTGTGTGCGCGTGTGTGTGTGCACCGTGTGTGTGTGTGTGTGTGTGCGTACATATCTAGTATTGCAATTACTGTATGTGTGGTTGTCACAAAATTCCATGTGATGCCTATAATTGTCTTGCAGCACACCACCGTTATAGTATGGTGGAATTTGCAACTAACTGTAGTACAGAATGTTGAACAATGGACGTTTTTATTTGTGGTTTTATCTACAATGCTGGCAAAAGGCTCATCATGAAGTAACCACAATGATTTACCTTGTAATATCACACTCAGGAAGTGGGATAGGTTACACTTTAAAGCACAGCATAGAGATTAGCTAGTGTTAGAGCTGCTTTGATGGTAAATGAGGCTGTTCTGTTGAGACTCGTCAACCTAATAGGATTATACGTAGGTGTCAGATGGCCTTCAGTGTACACATGCAACACAGACGGTTCAAAGGTTAAGAGAGAGAGACAAACACACCTCTCCTAACTCAACCATTTATCATGAAGTCCTAGAATTCTCTCACAATGGTCAACCACTTAACCCTACATACTTGGTGACTTGTGTCTCCCAAGGACCTGCACATTGACCTTCATTTTCTCTTCATGTTTCTCTTTTTTGAAAAAGCTCTAGAAGCTCACAATGCATCACACACTATTCTAAATGCACAATTGCTTGTACTTATTCCCGGTCAGCTTGGAAGTGACTGTGGTGAGTGGCGTGTTTCCTATTTGCACAATATGGGAGATGCAGTCAACACTTCCTGATTCAGGACAAGAAAAATAGGAGGAAGCAAACCCAAAGTCATTTTCTCTACTTGGCCAATCAAATCTGCAGATTCAAGCTGCAGCTTGAAACTGCAGGGAATACATTGAAGTCAATGGAGCGGTGGAGTGGACAGGGACAAACAAAAATTATTTCCGAACGACTGATACCATTGTAAATTAAATACTTCTGGAAAATGACAGAATACACAACACATTGTTGTCTGTGTTGCTTTTCGATGTGTACACTGTGTAATGTTATATATCTATCCAAAGAGCAGAAAGTATGGTTCTGAACGTGACGTCACTGTCTGCGAGACTGCAGCTGGGTGCTATTGCAAAGAGGGGCAGTTCTCGCGATGATAGGCTAGGCAGCCCAGGCAGACTCATTTTGTGCTCTTTAGATAGCTTAATAAAATGAAATAGCTTGCAATTCAAAAAAAACACCCACTTGGACAACAATCTGTGACCTGTTTTCTTTTATATTCCTGAACCGATTATATGACATTGGTCGCAGTCGTTCATAAATCATGTTTGTTTGCAAGAAATCCGGCATGCTGCCATCCACTGCCATGTATTTGTCCTAGCGTTTTGTCACCCGAGGTGTCATGGTGCAGCTGCGGCAGACTTGGCCTCCCTTCCTTCTCAATAAGAACTTCCTTGGTTCAGGTTGGAGCTCTCAAATTCTCTCATTCACTGAATGTACAGTTGTGAATTTCTAGGAATAAAGTTCAGTTCTTTAAACCACTATTTCATTTGATCATTTCTTAGTTCTGCATAATATTTGTGGTGTGCCGTTGACATGATCGCATGAGTTAGAAATGTCTAAAATCTCCAGTTAAAATCAGGAGCTTTTTAGGTGTTGCCATGTCTGATTTTTATAAGCAACCTTTTTCCAGTAAAGTTGCTTGAAAATAAAGACCGTTTAATAGTTGCAGGATTTTTAAATGCTTGTTCCATACCTGTGATTCTGCTCAAATGAACATTGAATCAAAGACCCACATGTTCCAAGCATCTGTGCACACAGATCCCCATCTGTAAAATGTTCTGTGCCAACCAGATTTTATCTTTCATCTGTATAAAACAAGAACTATTTGGGGAAATATCAGATCTACCAGCTCACAGTGGCACATTTTGAGCTTGCAGATCTACTAATCTCAAGTAGCTGCCAATGTATAGGGTACAGGTATATGTATAGTTCATGATTGACTGATTGCTTATCTCTCACACAATCTGGCAACACTGGAGCAAGCACATTGTTCCTGATTGTGTGAGAGAAAATAGAAACCATGGCCTGACAGGGTGTTTCAACTGATTGTGAACCAGGGGCCACCACCCTGACTTAAAATCAACCTAGAATCAACCTTTAAAGAACTGAACTTTATTCCAAGAAATTCATGACTGTATATTCACAGTGAATGAGGGACTGCTGACAGGAAGGATTTGAGAGCTCTAACCTGAACAAGGAAGTGTTGGCTGCACCTCCTCCATTCAAGCTTTCCCTCCATTTGGTGAGTTTATTACAAGAAGGGAGTTAATGCAGATTATTGCAACTCTAGATTCATCTCCTGAAGGTGTGAGATTTCAATCATGAATATTGCCACTACTTTACCTTGAGATGTCTTCCAACTACAAAAGCAGGGTATTAGCCACATGAGTTTATTCAAGTGCCAGACCCATGCGTATTATATGTGTTGTGAGTGTGAGGATCATGTACAAACATAGTGGTAGGGCTGGATTTAGGGTTTAAATAGGCTATGTGGAAATATACATAGTGGTTGCAATGGGCTGATAATGGAGATTACATCATCTGATAGCAATCAAAGCCACTAACATGACATCATTGTGTGTTGTGAATTTGTATATCTGCTATTTAAAAATGGTAGTGGAAATGCAAAGTAAAACACAGGGACATTATCACCTAGACTCTGGGATTAATTCATCATAATCCCATTTGACTGTTGTTTTTCTTCAACCTGTTAAAGTACCACCTTTCTGCAATCATCATTCAATTTCATGAAAATCATGAAAAATAGTGTGACTAATAGTTTGTAATTGTGTCCAAAAATACAACAGTAGCAGGGATCCCCATATGATCCAAACATGAGACGTGTCCTCCTTTGTCTGACATAAACCTTGAGTCTCTTAAAAGCAATCTAAAACAGCAAATTAAGCAAAGAAAACGGCAATAGAAAACCCAGCGTGTGTGTGTGTGTGTGTGTGTGTGTGTGTGTGTGTGTGTGTGTGTGTGTGTGTGTGTGTGTGTGTGTGTGTGTGTGTGTGTGTGTGTGTGTGTGTGTGTGTGTGTGTGTGTGTGTGTGTGTGTGTGTGTGTGTGTGTGTGTGTGTGTGTGTGTGTGGTTTCATTTTCACACTCTCGAGTTAAAATATTCATCATCTGAATTAGCACTATTTAATTAAGAAGCCTACACTGTTTTGTTTGCAAAACCCAGCCTGGAATTGTGGACAAAGCCAAAAGAATTCTTTAGTTTTAGCTCTTTGGGGTGAAAATGTAATCAAATGGTGGTCCGTGGCTCAAATGCTGAATAAATGGTGGTCCCTGGTGTCAAAAAGGTTGAAAACCCCTGCAATATATGAAACGTTGTGAAAGTCAAGTCTCAATATGTGCCTTGTGAAATGGGAAAAGCTGTAAAACAAAGCATAAATTACCATAATAACATGATGCATGCAGCACAAATGAATTTTTGGAGTGTTTGGGCTGTGATGCACTGTACAACTAGAACATCCAGTAGCGCTGTTCTATCTGCTATATGCCCATACTGTATATGGGTTTGCATGCTCTTGTAGACAATTGACTGCCTTTATATTTTGGATCTGTGTAGAGTGTAGTGCTAATGTGTGTAAAAATAGATATAATAGTCTTTGGCCCTCAACCTAAATGTCTTTGACAAAGATGTTTGTAGATCAGCTATTCTCTCCGAATGCTTACGGTCAAGAACCAAAGCGACCGTTGGTCGCGACGACTGTAAATCAGTTGTGAGCGTTGGGCCAAAAGCAGCAACCGTTACTAACGGTCAGCCATTTTCACCACCGGTGACCATTGAAACCACTAACCCCTGACCATTGGAACACCTGCCATGACCTTTCACAACCGCTGTCATTTGGCAGTTGGAAAATATCATAAATCAGTTGAGACTATTGGGCCAAGAGTCGCGACCGTTTTATAGCCGTTGCAACCTACAGTCAACGCCAGGTAATGATTTCGGCTCTCCTAGAATACAGTAGATATGAATGGAGTGAATATGTAATTATGACAATGTCTGCAATTATGACACGGTACAGCACTGGTTTGACCCCCGGCTCATCCATTCTATGTGTTAAATTGTCCCTGAGCAAGGCAATTAACCCATAACACTACAGCCTTGACATCCCCAACTCTCTCTGCATATATTCTTCCAACACTGCTTCTCATTTTCAAAGCAATACTCCAACTTCATACTCACCATGGCCGTGGTCCAGGACCATACAATACAACTGATATATGCATATTGTCTGGTTGTCCATATGTGCTGATCCGCCCGCTATATGATCATATACAGGCTTGCATGCCAAGTAGAAGTAGGAGTGAACTTCAAACAGAAATCTCTATATACTGTATGGCCACAGGCAGACAGACGGCTATTGCACAACTGGATCACAATTGCATCAATCCGAAATAGATTCGGTGCCCAACGGTCACAAGTCTAGTATTCTAAAACATATTGATCTCATAGATGATTCATGATTGGTCAATACTAATGTTTTACCATGTGAATGTGTCATTTTTAAACACATCTCTTTTTTCTCACTGTACTGTAGAATATTCCTTAAAGTGGGGTCCATGGACACCCAGGTATAGGGAAAAAACACTAGTCGATCTACAACATGAACAATTTGGGATCATTTTGAGACATTTTAACAATACAAATCTTGCACTTTGAGAAGTTTTGAGAACCACTGCTGTACTGTACTGTATTTGACCTATTTTGTTCAAATACTCCCACCAAGGCAGTGCTGTAATTGATGTTCCCTTTAACTATTTCTTAAAAATAACCTTGATGAGATCTGTGCTTGCTGGCTAGCTCCCACCCACGCCTTCTGATTCCAACCTGCCCTTAAAACTCATTGCTCTTATCAGTAGGATTAGGACATCCATTCTTCCCTGAGCCAGTCTAATACTCTGGCCCGCATACCTTACAGTAAGCTCTTTTGAAATCAAATAAGGGTAAAATCAGTTACTGACACACAGCAGGGTTTTACATATGACTGTAATCTGTCTGATGATTCAATGCATGTCATGAATGTTGTTACATTAAATCTTTCACCATTGCTATTCCTTTTCTATTATATACCTCTTGCATGTTAGTCATGGTTGCATGTACTCTTGCCTACGCAATAGTCTGTTATCACTGTATGTAGTACCACACGCACATTGCCGTAGGTCTATAGTATACTGTACTGTACTGCCAGATATTGGTGGTTAAATCTATGATGATTTAACAAGCATTACAGTACTTTAACTCAACTCCAAATTTATCTGGGAAACTTTTCACTGGTAGAGGAGTAATATTTGACTTGAGTACTTTGTCCACCACTGAACTTAACCCATAGAAATGCAGCTTCAATCATGGCTTTGGTTAAGCAGCATGTTGGGTGTGTCAAAAGGATCAGAAAACCTCCATTGTGTAGAAATCAAGCCAGTACAGGATGGTTTACGAGACAAACACACACATAATATTCCATGGGCCTCTTGACCTTATTTCAATTCACTCTCCTGTTGTGCTGCCTTTCAATTTCTCCCGTTAATCTCCCACAGGTTATTTCAGAGCAGCTTTCAAAGAATAGACGAAGCCGGCTCTGTAGCACTTCCTTTGGGACAGTGGGTTAGGACCCAAATGGTCTTTGACTTTCTCCATCATTTACGTTAGAAATACGCTGACATGGACCGAAATGTGACCTAAAGGCTAAAAATGTCAGTTGAATATACTGTATTGGCCAAATGAACACTTGCTTTCTATTTGTGTCTGTTTAGATTAGATTGGGAATTCGGGACTCTCTAAATGATTACTGTAGACACAATTCAAGTCTGGAAAAAAAGGCAGGATAGGAGTAGGACCCCAGAGATGATGATGTTCATTATACAAACCAACATACATGGTTAAATGTATAAAGGGTATCTGCACATTTCTGAAGATATAAGAACTGTGCAAATTGTTAACCATAAGATACCTTGTATTTTCCCTGAATGTTTACCCCCAGAATAGCACCCAATGATTCATGTACACACCAATCATGAATATAACACAGTTGACTGGTAAATCTGTCAGAGGTAGCTTGTGTAGTATTTACTATTGGCTAAATACTACACATTACAAGTATATAGTATTGGCTGTTGGACTATTGTTTGTCTGAGTATTGGCTGTTGCACTATTGGTTGTCTGAGTATTGGCTGTTGCACTATTGGTTGTCTGAGTATTGGCTGTTGCACTATTGGCTGTCTGAGTATTGGCTGTTGGACTATTGGTTGTCTGAGTATCGGCTGTTGCACTATTGGTTGTCTGAGTATTGGCTGTTGCACTATTGGTTGTCTGAGTATTGGCTGTTGCACTATTGGCTGTCTGAGTATTGGCTGTTGCACTATTGGCTGTCTGAGTATTGGCTGTTGCACTATTGGCTGTCTGAGTATCGGCTGTTGCACTATTGGCTGTCTGAGTATTGGCTGTTGGACTATTGTTTGTCTGAGTATTGGCTGTTGCACTATTGGTTGTCTGAGTATTGGCTGTTGCACTATTGGCTGTCTGAGTATTGGCTGTTGCACTATTGGCTGTCTGAGTATTGGCTGTTGCACTATTGGTTGTCTGAGTATTGGCTGTTGCACTATTGGTTGTCTGAGTATTGGCTGTTGCACTATTGGTTGTCTGAGTATTGGCTGTTGGACTATTGGTTGTCTGAGTATTGGCTGTTGGACTATTCCCAGCAAACATGGTCAGGACCAGAACAAATTAGTGATGTCTTCATTGTGGCCATATCAAGGCAATCCAAGACTAGTCATATCTGGACCAAAATATCACCTGATTTCAACCAACACAAATCCTGTCCATTATAGACGGACATCCTTGGATGAATCAGAGAGAGTCAGATTGAGACCAGACTAACTCAAATCAATCATAACTAGTCAGATCTGGCCCAAAATAAGAATATTTCAACTTGTAAAGACGTCCTGGAAATGACATAAAGCCCACCCCCCTGTGATCTGGGCTAGTCTTGAACGTCAACAGAGTCCACCAGTGGCATTACGATGATGTCCTCCAGTGACTCCAGTGATGTTCAAGAATAGGCCAGATCATGTTCTTCTTTACGTCATATGCAGATTATAGGCCAGATAATATTCTTTGCATCATTTCCAGGACGTCTTCACCAATTTAAATAATAAAGCTATATAACTAATCTATTGTGGGCCAGATCCGACTAGTTATTATTGATTTAAGTTAGCATGGCCTCAATTGGACTCTCTCTGATTCATCCAGGGACATCTGTTTATAGTGGACAGGATTTGTGTTGTATGTTGTACTAGTCTTGGATTGCCTTGATCTGGCCACAATCAAGACGTCACTAATTCATCCTGATCCTGACTGTGTTTGCTGTGTTGGTTTCTGAGTATTGGCTACTGGACTATTGGTTGTCTGCTCTCAGCTCCCTCTTAAGCCCTAAAAACACACAGGATGTGTAGCATAGCGGCACGCTATTGACATGCATTAAGTCCCACCCGTCAACAACAACAGGACACAGCACTCTGCCACGCGGCTGCCAACTAGGTAGAGTTGTAGTAAAAAATAAATAAAAACACTTTCACCACATGGAAACGACTGGAAATAGAGCATTGGCGTATCAGAGCGCCGGGTGATGTGTGATCAGCTTGCTGTCATGCACCTGTGCAGTGTGAAGCTTGACAGAAACACTTTGTCACCTGTGGTACCCTATACCAAGGGTTTTCAACAGGTGGTCCAGGGACCACCAGTGGTCCCTGAGAGGATTCCAGGTGGTCCCCAGGCTAAAAGATGGAAAGTTGGTTAACCAGGTGTGACTCTTTGAGAGTGTAAACATGAAGCCAACATGAAACCAAATGGACCCTTGCGGGTCTACACAACTAGAGAATGTGTAAGATTAATAGTCATTTTGATTTGACTGTTTGGTTTTCTCCGAAATCAAACCTGGTATTGTGGACAAAAGCAAAATAAATCTTTAGTTTTGAGGTCTGTGAGGCTAAAATGTCATCAAATGGTGGTCCGTGGATGAAATTGGGCCCTGGTATGAAAAAGGTTGAAAACCCCTTGCTAGACAACAACGGGACCATAAAAAGACATACTGTAGGAACCCACATTGCTGTGTTCATTGGAGTGCAACGCTCCAAAATATGTACTGTATTAGACAAGTGTTTACCTGATTTTAGATGTTAACTGTACAATCACCCCAGCATTTTCTTTCAATACTTTCCAAAACAGCTGACCTTTATCACTATGCCGGCTATTTTGGCTATTTATACTTATTATTTATACTAGGTGGTTAAAAGCTAAGTCACAAACACACTGCCAGTATGCAGCTTTTAAAATGCAATGTTGAATGAGAACAGATAATAATATAATGAGGAAACAAGAAATCCAAGACATCAAACAACCGAACTGGAGCTGTGCTTCATTTTCCACTAACGTAAGAAATGAGCTGCCAAGGGTCAGAGAATGTGACAGTAGGAGGGCCCAGAAATGGAGCCACAGAGCAAAAAACACAGAGCAAAGAAGAAAGAAAGCAAGGGGCCCTGGCAGGGAGACACAGAGAGAGAAAACAGGATATCAACAGAGGAGAGATTTAGAGATTAAATCGGGAGAGCTGAGGACAATAAAGCAACACAGCAAAGATGGACAAATTATAAAGATAAAGATAGAATGTCAGACCATAGAAAGGTTTTGGGGGCGGTCAGGCATCATATCTTCAAAACAAAATGTTTTAACATCAATATCATGTTATTTCAACATTGTTATAGAGTATCCAAAGAGCACACTCAAGAAAGAGAATTATGAATTTAATGTAAGTCTGTCTTAAATATTTGTGCAAAGTGAATATTTTTATTGTCCAAACCTTTGTTGACTCACTGACTTGAAATTATAACCTTGCACAATATAGAAAAATGACAGTCATCAAAAACGTTTCCCTACGATGGTTCTATTATTATACTATGCATTCTATTCTATTTTATTGTGAATGCAGTGAGCCACTTACTATGTAATCCAGGCCGAAATGTCTGTCCATGCTGCGTGCATGACACGTCACATTGTGCATCACACATCTGTGCATTAAGTAACCCATATTTTGGTATGCATCACACACACTATATTTGGGTATCGTTCGCTTCCTGGGTGCAAGTAAGATGTGCATCTCACTTCCTTTCTCATCCTTCCTGTCACCTCTTGGAATCATATGATTTTTGTTCGCAATTGCTGCCTATTATACAGTATATATATAAACAGCACTTTGTATGTCATTAGCCTCGATCTCCAAGTTTACATCCGCACTGCGAAATGAAAGCCTGGAGACAGGGTACCCCAGAGAGACAATGAAAAGGTTTGTTAACCTCCCCCCGGAAGACATTTTTCAGCCAATCGTGGTGCGGTGCATATCCTGTGGAAACATTTTATTTCTCCCTTTGTGCTCGCAAAGCTGTTGTAAATTTTTAAAAGATGGAATTGTGTGCAATTTGCAGACTTCTATAACTGCTTTGTAGGTTGAAATCATTATTTCTTAAAAAGAGTGAACAAGTCAAGTTGACAGTGAGGACTGAACAGGGTTGTTTCGCTGGGGATTGCAAATACAGTAACTTCCGCAACTACCATTAGCAACTTCCGTCAGCAACTTCCGTAACTACCGTTAATATTCTCAAAAGCGCACCCGGCACCCAGGATGGTATGTCCTCTTTACCATTGAATGTGTTGTAGACAGACACTCAATGTCCGTAGGGCCTGCAGGCTATATATCTATCCTATAATATTCCCGCATACACAATTACAGAAGCATAGTGACATGCTCCCGACGTGCTGGTTGTGCCTTGCATGGCTTCCATTGCTGTCACTGTATGAAGGTATGGGTGAATGTAAAGGGCCTCGGACAAAGGCGCTATATAAATGCACCATTTACAACTTGTACCCGAATTTGTAGGCATATTAGCTGCTGCTCAATATGGTTCCCTTGATTCATTCTAGTTTCTTAACCCACTCACGGTCCGCAAAGAAGTTAAAGAAGTTTAGGGATAAGGGGTTTAGTGGTGACGAAAATCTAGGCCTAGGACTAAGACTAGTCAAATCTGGTCCAGAGTATCACCTGATTTCAATCAAATCACAAATCCACTACAAGACGAACGTCCCTTGATGAATCAGAGATGAGTCTGATTGAGACCAGACAAACTTAAATCAATCAAGCCAGATCTGACCTAGAATTGCTTAGTTATAACTTTATTATTTAAATTGGTAAATTGGTCCTGGAAATGACATAAAGACCATCCTCAAATAAGCTGTGATTTGGCCGGTCTTGAGCAGGGGCGGATGTAACATTTCCCAATTGGGGGGGCAGAAGAAAATGGTAAGGGGGCGGCTTCATCGCCTGTGGTGTGAAATGAAAGCCTGGAGACAGGGTACCCCAGAGAGACTATGAAAAGGCGGGACTTCCAGTTTGTTAACCTCCCCCGGAAGTTGACATTTTTCAGCCAATCGTGGCGCGGTGCCATTTAAATTTTCAGTAGTGTTTCAAATACTTTTAAATATAAGCACTGAAATATCTTGGGATTGTTTTGCATGCCATCATGTATGGTGGGGCAGACTGGGCATTTAGGGGGGCCCCCCATGCCTATGCCTAGATCCGCCCCTGGTCTTGAGCATCACTGAAGTCACTGGAGGGCGTCAAGACTAGGCCTAGGATGATCTTTACTTCATTCCCAGGACGTCTTCACCAGTTGAAATAATAAAGCTTATTCTGGGTTTCTATTCTGGGATTTAGGTTTTCAGTTTTTAGTGGACAACATTTGCGTTTTTCTTAATAGTCCCTTCCCCTTTAACCCCCACCCTTTAAGTAATTGACCGCTAGGGGGACCTTCTTTGTTTCCTCTCCATTGCCGCGGCTCAAACCAGTTCGATCGGTAAAAAAGCCCTTATTTTGAAGCTCAGATCTCCTAAACAGGATGTGCTGTTTCTGTTATGCTGTGTCTGTTGTCTTGCCTAATCGGTCATCTGGCGATCTGCCCATATACATCCGGGTCACAAGTCAGGAAGAGCCGTGTAGCGCTAGTTGATTCACCAGTGCGACAACCCCATTCAGAGCGAAAACACAGGAGAGCCGTTTGAATGCATTGGATTGAATGGAAGTGAATGGGACAAAAAAAAAAGAGTTGTCGCTCAATTCTGTTCCAAATGAAAGTTAGCAACGGGATGATCATCAGACGATGCGCACGGACTAATAGTTGGATTAAAGAATGAAATCTACATCTCGTCGTGATACGAGCCGTCCGCGTTACCGGCAGTGGGGTTCTCCACGGGAGGTCCACGAGCAGCTCGAGAACGGCGCTTTAAGAACCACCCTTTAAGTAATGGGTATTGGTATGTATGGAATCCAGACCGCGCCATAAAGAAGTCCAATGAAAGTGACTGAAACCAGGCAGATCATGCATATTCTAATGAGACAGGGAATAACAATGAGGTGGTCCTATACCGCTCATTCCCATTTAAAGCGGCTTATTTGGTGGAAAAGTGTTACGTTGAGGGATAGAATCTGAGATAATGCCATTCGAATGCATGGAATAGAACAAGTGTGGGTGCATTTTTTTCCCAAAATGGCCATGCTCATTTTGTCCCAAATGAAATTTGACAAAACGGAAAACGATGTGTTTGGATCAAAAGATGGAATAAAGAATGTAATTTAGTTTACAAGTCCTCATATTAGGCGTGGAGAACAGGTAATTATTTAGCTTCGTGGTGTGGGTGTTAAGGTGTAGCCTACACAAAACAAGACTACAGCCCCTGCTCCCTAAAACCGTTACTTAAGTGTGCAGAATGTTGGAAAAGCCAATATTGGATACACTCAAAAAACTGTGACTGGGCCTCAGGAAGTAGTGCAGATCGTCCGGTGGTTTGAATCCCCGCTCCAACTGTCCTTGGGCAAGAGACTGAACCCCAAATTGCCCCAATCCACACGCAATCGGGGGTATGAATGTGTGTGTGAATGGGTGAATGCAATGCTCCACTTTGAAAATGTGGAACATCAATGGCATTGTACATCAATTTGGAACAAGACCGCTTCCGAGAGAGCCATGAGTAGGCTACAATGGAAAATTACCGGTATTAATGAAATGCTGAGCTATGAACTGTTGATGGAAAAAGTGGCCCACAACATTATTTATCGTGCACAGAGTTAGAAAAAAAAGCCACTAGCGGCCTCGTCACAGTGCAGAGCAGTGATTAACACAGCTGCAGTAGCACAGACCAGGTCTAGCTTTGAAAGCCTTGAGCTCAGGGGTGAGTGCTGTCCATTAGGTCAAGGGATTAGCTAGGGTTAATGGAGTTGGAGGGGGCAGGATATACAGTACTGTACCACAGTAACTTTTTCAGCTTACCCACGCATGACTACACATACACGAGTATACATGCGCACATACGGGCGCGTTCACGTTCGCGTTCGCGTCCACACACACACACACACACACACACACACACACACACACACACACACACACACACACACACACACACACACAGCGTTTCCACAACTGGCTTCTAAGTCAATTCACGTTCAGCGTGGGAGGAATTTTATACTGTCACTGTTGGGGCGGGAACCTCTCCGTAGTTCAAGGTTTTCCCCTGACAGCAACAAATACTGTACATAGTCATACGGATGGAATCTAACAGTATAGTATTTTGCGTTGTGCAGCAGTAATTTACTGCTGCTACCTCTGGTGCTAAAGAAAGTCATCTAATAATAGAACTCCCACAGTCGATGGGGTGAACATGAGGACACAGATTCCATCCCAAAACACATGAGCAGCAGTATAAGCGACTGTAGCTACAATAAATCAGTGTACACGAGGGGAACTGAAACACTAAGTTATTTAGGTAGAACATCTTCAGGATGTCAGTTAAACCTATTCAACGCAAAGCTCTACATCAATAACAACTAAAGGTACTGTATAACAACAGTGAGAGAACATGTTCAAACAGCGAGGAGACATTTCTGTCCTGCTGAGAAGTAGTTTTACACAGAATGCATTAATATGATTTATATTACCTTTATCTGGTTGCAATATTCATTCACTTATCTCGCAATATGATACGATATCGATATTTATAGTGCCAAATCAATTTACAGTATATTGCGATACTTAATTATGTTGCAATTCGATATATATATCGATACATTGAGTTTTTTCTCCCACAAATTGATATCCTGGCAGTAAGAATCACAATATATTGAAATTCTTTTTTGGCCCACCCCTACACACAATATTGACGCAGCCCCAATCTACAGTAAATGGTACTTTATGAGTGATCACATTATGGTGTTATACTGTATGCATCATCTAAAAGTAAACCATATTGCACTAATCAACCACCACCAAAACAAACCCCTGTAGATCCAGTTGCTTAACACAAATCACGAAAGTTGATTGTACGTTAAACTTTTGATGCTTAAACACATGTAATGGAGCTGTTTAGGCCAGGCCATAACGTCCAGGATGAATGCTGTGCTGTAGTTATGGCACAATTATGTAAAGACTTCCGGGTCCTGGTTGGTGCCTTAGCTCTCTGCTGCTTATCCCTGGCTGGGGTTGAGATCGATCTAAAAAGTGGCCCTGGGTGTGACTGTCTCTGAGCACAGAAGCAGCCTGAGATAACCCTCCCGACTGCAGTGGCAGGGAAGACCTCAAGTGCTAATCCTTAGCTTCCTGATATAGTCTTGTGCGAGAGAGGCAGCCTAACCAGCTCACAGTGCATGCAGGGACCTGGCCAGTGGCATGGGGTTGGGATATGCATGACGCGATGTACCTGTCGCAGTGGCGGATTATTGTCAAGTTGCCTTGGTGTTTTAAAAGTGGAAGCATGCCTAAGGGTTGACGGCTATATCTAGCTCTCCGTGCCTAGGAAAAAAAGTCCTATTTATGCCTGAGGAGGAAGTAAAGGAAGATGCAGTGGTAGCTTTGACATTTTGATGAATGGCTTCATCAGCCTGGTGTGCATGAACGTCTGTCAGCAATAGGCTCCCACCTGAGGGGCAGCGGCCGTCAGATCTGTACATCTGTCCTTGCCACCAGCGAGTGGACACAGATACAGAAGTTGATAGCACATAGACAATGGGCCGTGCTTTCCTGAGTAATGACCTCATGAGTCATGAGATAAGTTTGCTGTTAGTGTTCAACACAAGTTCCGCCATTGGTAGTGATAGCCGTCAATTAATTGACGGTAGTTACACCCTGACAGCGACGATCATCGTCAAATACACCTTTATAGTACTATTGTTTGATTGGGTCATAATGCTAGTCGCCATTAGCATCATTAGCATTGTTTGGCTGTTACAAGATCTCACATCGTGCCCATAAACATCCATTCAATCAGTTTCTTTCAATCGCCTGCTCCTATTCCTTGTCGCAGATGGCATTTTCAGTCAAAACAGCGTTTATTACATGTCCTGGAGCAGTCACAAAGTCTGGATGCTGCTATCTTAAAGGGGAATTCCACCCATTTTCAAAATGTTCCCGAGAGGATACAAATGTGAACCAATTTGTTCCATTTGTACCCTCTCAGGAAAAAGGGGTCTGAAAGAAAAATCATTAACATGGTGAAATACGTCTCAGATGTATTTCACCATGTTAATTATTTTTTCAGACCTCCATTTTTAGGAAATACAGAATTGGGGGAACATTGTTATCATGTCCGCACAACATCTCTAAGGTATATTAATGACATGTTAAAATGTTGAAAATGGGTGGAGTTCCCCTTTAACTACAGGGTAAACAAAGGATCAATGCGCTGATGTATAATGTCAATTTCTGGTCTGTAATACAAGATCAACATTGATAAATGCTGGCCGTATCATACTACGATTATTCAATAAATGCTGGACCTACTATAGGGTGCATAACATTAGTCTGATGTCTGAATAATCCAACATTACTAACCCTTAACATAACCGCACATGGAAACCACAGGTGAGCCTTAAACCAGCCAAGTACAGCACAGTATGTCAGACTAAGGCATGCTCCCCACAACAATACCATAACCATACAAGGTTAGTCTATGCTCCCTGTGCATTAGTTTAGAATAGGTCTTTTACTCACAGCTTCCGAACTTGAGCGGACAAGCATGGGCATCCATTGGGAAATCTTCCAGTTGCATGGGGCATTCTGCTGCTATAGTTAGTCTAGGAGGAGGAAAAAGAAAAATCAGGCCATTCCAGATACAAAATCGGACATTATCATCATCAATTCCACTGTTATTAATCAAGTATGTGCTATTGTGGTCATATTCCATCTCAAACCTATGAAAGTTATAATAATGTTCAAAGAGGGAAGGTCATTAAGTAACAGGGGTTGACACTAACACTTGCCCACTTGCCCGGGGCAAGTAAAAAAAATGATTGGGCAAGTGAAGACTGCTACCTGGTTGCCCGATCGGGCAAGTGTGCAACTTAGTGCGCAATAACGCAACACAAGATAAATTTGTCTTGAAGGTGGTCATTGCAACCTAGGCTATAATTAAGATGATGAATTTTAACTCTTGAGAGTGTAAAAATGAAACCAAATGGACCCGCAAGGGTCCATTTGGTTTCATTTGGTTAACATCTGGTTAACCAACTCAGCTGGGGACCACCTGGAACCCTCTCAGGGACCACGAGTTGAAAACCCCTGGTTTAAAGCACCCAACTAGGAAGTAAACTTAGATGCAAAATATATTTTTGGGGGGCAAGTGACCATGACCTGAGGGCAAGTAGAACCTGACTTGCACTTGCCCGATGGGCAAGTGCCTCGGAGACCTTAGTGTCAACCCCTGAGTAACTAATGAAGTTAAAAAAAAAAAAAAAATCTGTTAATGGTGGAGTCGAAAGCAAGGTCATAGTAAGCAAGGTCCAGTAAGCAACCCAAGCCATAATGATACCTATAAGGAAATTAGAATGCATTCATGTGTGTACAGAGTCATAAGAAGAGCAAGGCTGCCCTCTAGTGGGGCTGTCGTTATTTGCACTCTTCTTTCGTCTGTCAGGGTGAATTCTTAAAATTATTGTTGTAATGAGCAATTGTAGGCATGTATTTCATTAAAATCTTGTGAGTCACTGTGTCCCTCTATTGTATTGTTTTTTATAGCATTATGTATGCTGCAGTGCACTTGTGTCCAAGACACATTTCTTCTTTGGGAGACAAAATAACACCCTCTTAAGCTTGTAGAAAGAATTAACACAATGATCACCTCTTAAAGAGCTAATGCAACAGCATACTCTTGTTCACAGCTATGGTTTGTACTGTCTAGACTACAGGTAGACATTCAACACAACCCAGTGACATGCTACCCTCTAGTGGGTATATAATTTATAGCCGTTGTTGTCATCACCCATTATTTCTTTGTTTGCTTGTACATTCTCAGAATTAAATGTACACTGTCGTGATGGTGGAGGGGATGATTGACAAGGATATGAAGGATGTAGAACGTCTTGCATTGCATTTAAATAGTTTAAAACTGTTCACTCACTGCCTTGTATGATCACCCCCTAGTGGACTACTACCAAAATTATATTGTGAATTTGAGGGCCATACATGCCACATAATAGGCTTGGGGACCTTTGACCTTTGGGGACCACAAAAGTAGTTATCATAATAGTAGCAGTAGTGGTAGTAATTGAACTTACTATAAGAAGTAGTAGTTACTATGATATTATTATATAAACTAAGGTTAGGGTTTCTCGCCCTGAGCAGTTGTTTAGTATCAAAACAAAAGTGGAACCAAAAAATGTTCTTTTATCTCATAAATGACTGTCTTGTATGCCTCTAAATGCATGTTCTGTTTGGTCAGAATACCAGGGGTATCTTACAATCTCAACAATCAGTGTTGAGAGTGTCCTTTTAGTGTTTATCTGAGACAATTAGTGGCCAAGACAGATGTTTTCATTAACATAGTGCTGCATATCAGTACAGTGATATAACAGTACTATACCGAGATGAATGGAATCACATGTACAAATAACCTGTATGCAAAACGGGGCTCTGAGGTAAATAAAAGTTAATTAAACAGCTTAAATTAAGTCAGGGACAGAATCCTTGCTAATTTGG
The DNA here is from genome assembly GCA_039105355.1 of Benthosema pterotum. Classification (NCBI taxonomy): domain Eukaryota; kingdom Metazoa; phylum Chordata; class Actinopteri; order Myctophiformes; family Myctophidae; genus Benthosema; species Benthosema pterotum. The sequence goes on from CM076979.1 coordinate 22,903,237, forward strand.
AGGCTGGCTGATGAAACGTGATGTCATTCTCGACTACTACTGCAAAACTGTGGCTCTCAACTGGTTTTAAGACTCAAAGCGATGAATGTTCTCCTATCAAGGTTGTTCATGAGAGTTTCATCAACTACTGCTCTGATTCTAATCTTCCTGTCAATTGTCATACATTGGAATATAATCATGCTAATCATAGAGCTAATCATAGTCTACTCTACACTAAATCTCCTTGCCAAAATGATTTAATCTACACATGACAGGTTGTGAGCTTCTAGATCTGCCATTTTCGTAGCATGTTTTGCCTATTTTTGCGCATTATGACATACCCAGAATAGGGAATGTGTTTACAGTACGATGTAATGTAAGATGTGTGGACCCTCACATCAAAACCATGCCATCACTGAGACATTTCATTGCACAGTAGCTAGCTAGTATATACCGGTAGGCACTATACTGTACACTTGTTATTGGAACAGCCACTGGAGAGGAGCAAGGCATGCATAAAAGGTCTCTCTAATAACCCTGTTCCCAGAACAGAAATGCATTGAGTCTACTGTGAAACCATTCTAATGGTTTGCAGCATTAACAAATGTACATTTGTAGCAGTCAGTGGATCAATAGTCATATTTTACTTCCTCCCACATCCATTTCCTTCCACTTCCTTGTTATTAATATTTGATTTGGGGTAAAGTATCCACTTTACCTGGCGTCACTATTTGCCAAACTTTTAGGCAATAATATAAATATTATTAAATGTATAAATATAAATAGTTTTTTGTATAATTATTCACAGTTTTCACAGTTTCCAAACAAAAATAAAGATTTACAAGCTAAGCTACTTCAAGATGTGACGCGTTTTGAGTTTATGCTCGGTTTTTGAGGAATGTCAGCCCCTTCAACGCTTGGCTTAGTGTGCTTATGTTTGCTCTATGATCAAAAGTACGTTTTGCTGCAGGGTCATCAGCCCCCAGCTGATAGAGCCAGTGGCTTGCTTTCTATGATTCCTCTGAGTTCTTTAGTGGTTTTGCTCAGTCTGGCTCCACATAGCACCACGTCCTTGAGTGTGCGTGACATGGAGCTGCCAACAAAGCCTCTAGCTCCCACCTCTGCCGGGTTACGTGCTCAGAAGGCGCGAATAACATCAGCGAGAACATACTGTAGATGAGTGAGACTGCTAGCAGAGAGAGCTGGCTCAATGGTTCAAAGTTATACAGGACTTTGATTTTAATGCATAGCAAGCAGCAGACGCAGCAACACATCGCCTATATAGACTTGGTGCACCAATATTTACCGTCTGTGGTCAATAAAGAGCAGCTTTAATTACAAAATGCTCGCATCAATTGTGTCAGCAACTAGCCACAGCAGCACTTACTATGCCACAGTGACAGTTATGTGGCCATTCTCATATATTTTTCAGTTTTTTTTGTTTCCCCCAAGTACAAGTGTAAGACTGCACATACTTTGGATATCCCTGGGTAGGGTTAGCGGAGTATTGTTGGGGTATTGTGATCGGTTCTCTTGTGGTATTGTGACTCTCTCTCTCTCTCTGAGTGTGTGTGTGCGCGCACATGCGAGCGATGCGTGGGTAAACACAACTTTAGAATATATGGCCAGATTTTCATGAAACTGAATGATCAGTAGCCTGTCCCAAAGCAATCATTAGCCTTTGGCTCAAAACGGTCAAAGGTCAAGGTTATAACTATAAAGTCTATTAGTATTAGCATTTCTCTGAAATTTGGTGGGAAACATCTTCCATCTTGACCGAGTAGAAAGGGAGCGTTCATCCACAACCTCTGACAAGAGGTAATAGTTAACCGGTCAACTCACCTCATGGTGTAAAGAAGTGTCCCATCATCTTTAAGCCGCAGCAGCTTATTAGGCGTCGTCATATTATGAGCGATGGATTTCTTCCCATTGAGAAAGAATGTGTCAGGAGTCCAGATGTTACTGGCCAGAAGATTGTTCAGGGGCAGCATCTCCATCGGCCCTTTAAAGCAAAGCCTCTCATCTTTCCAACTCTGACGAAAGAACACGTCAATGGTGTATTCCTGAGAGATAGAGAGAGAGAGAGAGAGAGAGAGAGAGAGAGAGAGAGAGAGAGAGAGAGAGAGAGAAACACAGAGAAAGTGAGTAAGTAAATCAATCATAGGTCTCAGGATATGTGAGGAATGATGTGGATCATCACCGTAGATCACTGATGTAACCAGCTGTCTGTGACCACTATCTATAGACTATGATGTTTGACTCACAATTTGGGAACGTTTTGTTTTTGCCTGATCAGAGAGACACCCATATTGATTTTGATTTACATTATTATAAAATGAACTTGTGAAGTGACTCGTGCCTTTCATCACAATGATCACAACAACGTGATGTCCAATCATACAGTACAAGCTCATTCCATACTCAAACGGACAGTATACTAGGGGCAGCTGCACCGCTCAAAGCATACATTTGCATGCCCAGATATAGGTCTAGACTTGACAGTGTGTCCGTGTTCGAGTCCCATTCATGACGACCTTTGCTTCATGTCTCTCCCCTACTCCCTCTCGCTCTTTATTCTCTATCAAAAAGTATAGATAGTTCCCCCCTGCCGGCAGTGAACACAAGCAATTTGCTTCGCAGACGGACAGACAGAGCATCTTATAGATGGCTAGAATCCTGCTGAGCCAGGTTATGCCATGACTACACAAATGTGTTTAATGTTGGTTCCTGTTAGTGACTGCCTCAGCAGTGTCTACAAAAAATGATTACCCAAAATGTTGAAAAGGTAATGCATTAAATTATTAGGGGAAACGACAAGCGTCTAGCAGTGTTCAGATTGTCCATTTTAATTTACAAGCATATTGAGCAGGCACTTAAAGAAAAGCCATTACAGTGCAGCATGGGGCATTTCTAATGGAATAGAAAGAAAATGGGCATTATGACTCAAAAGAAATACTCTGTCTCAAAGCAATTAGTGGTTTAATGAAAATGTTGTAAAAAGCCTACCCCACTTTCAGCTATTAATGAACCCATTGACACACATCATAAGGTTTTTTTTTTTTTATCTTTTTGTGTGAGCTATGAAATGTTTAATATGCCTTTAATTAATATCTATTGAAAAAGTTATAAAGTGAACAGAAAGTAAGTCTTACCATTTCGGTGTCAGACACTGGGCCAAAACTTGTGACAAAGATGTTGGTCTTGATCTCTGTTACCTTTTCTGCAAGGATGAAGAATGTAGTGTGAGTCTTAATACATTTCACCTACTGTATCAACTAAATCCAGGATTTTAATGCTGAGGATATACTCTCATGCTGACCATATTATACTCTATCCAGAAACATTAGTATTCATGCTGACCATAGTCAATGCTAATGTTCCTGGATAGCATTTGAAGGATCCAAGCATTACATCATATGGTCAGAGGTTTAATGGAGCCCGTGGGCAGGACCATTTGCAACGCATTTGCTGATTAGGCATTAGCTATTTTGCTGGTGATTCTAACACCAATTCGGTATCCTGATCCTTGTCAGATAAGCAAATGTGGTCTGTTGTGAAAACCACACAGACATCACAAAGCGATGGGAGTAGATCACTGATCAGAGGCACAGCCACAGTGCAGAAGAACATTTGCATAGCAAGACTTCTGTACTGTGTGTCACCACCATGGCTACCCTTGCCATTCATAGCAATTAAGTGTTAAGCAAGTACTGGTACAATGCATTAGTGTCCTAAAATATAACAGAAAGGCACATATAGTGCACAGTGGTCCTCTAACCTTTTTCACTCAGGGCGCTCCAGTAATATTATTTTCATCCAAGGCTTGATTTCCACTGTTTAAAAGCGTAAATATGTAAAAGCTCCCAAGCTCCCAAAGCAGCACTTGATTCAAAACTAAAAATAAATAAATAAAATAAACCTATAAGCCACGCCTGAATATAAGCCACACCAGCTAGATTTGGGAAAAAAACACAGATTTTTCCATCGCCATTGTATAAGCCACATGGTCCAAAGCATGTGAAAAAAGTAACGGCTTATAGTCCAGAAATTACGGTAAATTACGGTTAGACCTGCTATCCTGAAGTCTAGAGGGTCTAAGAGGTGTGTGTGTGTGTGTGTGTATGTGCGCGCACACATCTATTGAGTTGGTTTGAAAGAATGGCTATCTCAAACATTATTGCACTTCGTATATCCATCAAGCTAATCATACTTTCCTAATACACAGTATGTGGACTATGCTGTTGTTAAGGTAAAAGGGTCTATTATTAGCTATCTCTCTTTCTGCCTCCATCCCATTGGCACAGCAGTGATAAACATTTAGCCTTTAATGAAATGCATGTACTAAAGTGTACCCCTCGCACTCTGTGTTTCACAAAGCGAATAAAATGGATGAAAGAAAATTCTGGTGCTCAGCTAAATGCTCACACAATATGAACTTTTGAACTGAGTGATATTGATCAGTGTCCTCACAGTCCTGTACAATTTGGCTTCCTGGATAGTTTACAATGGAGACAGTGTCTCTTTGTAAGGCATATGAAAACTAAGCACATTTCTTACACAAAGGCAATTCAAGGTGTTACATAAAGCGTGATAAGAAATGTAAAATAAATTAAGATAAAAGCATAAAAGGCATAACATTAGTGGGTTTGTGTGTTTTTCCTCTCTGTGTACAAGTTTGACTTTCATCAGAATAAACATTTCCCAGCTCAAAATTCTTAACTCTTAACAACCGTGTTCAAGTAGGCTGGGAAGTAAAATACTGTTAGTAGAATTGCCCTGAAGATCTCTGGAAGGTTCAGGGTGGAGACAGAGAGATGTGTTTTGGCCCTAAACCAGCAAAGGAATTCAAGAAAGCAGCAATATTTAAAAATCTATTGTATGGCTCACTGGAATCCATTGCAGAGATGTGAGTATTGTCTTCATCTTAATATCTGTTTTAACCCTAGCAGCTACTGCATCTACAAACACTCCTTGAAACACCATTACAGTAGTCTAAGTTTAACAGCGACTGAATTTGGGGTTGGTGAAATTGCTTTAGTAAAGAATTAGTGCACTAGTATCCCCTTTTGGAGGTCAGGAGTAAAACATGTGTCAAAGAGAAAAGTGACATGATCAGATTAAACAAGGTTAATCCTAACAACCTCTGAAATATCGAGACCCGTGGTGATAATCACATCCAATGACTGTGGGTGGACCCTTAATCCGTTGCATGCTGAGACTGTCTGAAAGTGTCAGGAATGACGAAAGGTTCTTTGGCATTAGTGTGTTGCTAAGCTTTGTGAGCTTGTAGATTTTTTAAAAGATGTTTTTTGACAGAGTCAAAACAGGAGCCTAGGGGCCTAATACAGAGCTCTTGAGGGACTCAGGTCAACTAAGTGCTTGGGGTTCATTGGGAATGGAGAGTGGTTCTGGAAAATAGTCTAAAGTATAAAGTATAGGTTGCTTGTAAATGGTTGTTGAGTAAAAGCTCGATCAATGATCAGACTTTCTAGTCTAGCAACGTGGTCTAGTGGCAAGGCAAGATTTCATGATGGCTGTCCTCTAAGCCAGGAGTTTTCAACAGGTGGTCCCTGAGAGGGTTCCAGGTGGTCCCCAGCTAAGTTGATTAAGAGAGAGAGCGTAAAAAATGAAACCAAATGGACCCTTGCGGGTCCATTTGGTTTCATTTTTACGCTCTCAAGAGTTAAAATATTCATCATCTGAATTAGCCCAAGTCCACACAACTGGAAGATGGACAAAAGCAAAAGAAATCTTTAGTTTTGGGGTCTGTGGGTCTAAAATGTCCTCAAATGGTGGTCTGTGGCTCAAATGCTGAATAAATGGTGGGCCCTGGCCTCAAAAAGGTTGAAAACCCCTGCTCTAAGCCAATGGGAGACTAGCCGTATATGGTCAAAGGGACACTCACGGCCAGAGGGATACTTAACCTCTGGCCATTCTCTCTCCCACCGCACCATATGACTATGAAGACACTGCAAACATGACTTAGGTACAAGAGACCTTATAAGGTACAATATACTGTACAAGACAATGCAATGCAAGTTGATGTATAATGACATGAGACATTTGTTCATTAGCCCCTCCTACGTCCACCTTTGGTGTCTGTCCACAAACGTCCTAGACAAACATTACATTCCCACTGACTGAGGTGAGAATTTTACGTCATAGTGCCTGAGCAAATAGACAGATGTTTCTTTTATGATGTACAATCATAAGAGCACCCCTCACTTCACAGTTCACACAGGAGTGTTTTTCTCCCTGAGTTTTAATGAGTATTGTGGTGCTGTGATGACACTTGAATGGCCATAAGACGTACCGGGAGCTCTCCTGGTGGGTCGCGACCATAGGGCTGTATCAGGCCTGCATTGTATTGTATCAGTGAGTGAAAAATAAAACCTTTTCTATTATATCTTGGATCCCTTTTCCAGCATCATTCATGTGAGAGCAACAAAGGGTTGTGTTGGCCCTTTGTTGTTTTGCATCATTTGTTTCTAGAAGTGGTGGTATTAGCGCTTGTTTGTTTGTTTGTGACAGAATGGGTCTAGAGTTTCTGCTATCTTCACACTGGTTGTGGTGGGCTGGTGGGTCTGGGTCAAATTAGCAAAAAAATGAGCCGGTCTGGGCCAAATTTGTGAAAAATGGGCCAGTCTGGGACAAAATTGCGCAAAAATTAGCCAATCTGGGCCGAATTCATGCAAATGTGACTTTGTCCCTGTCCAGCCCTATTTACTGAAATATACTGTACAGTAAAGTTAAAAAAAATACATTTACTATCAGCTAATCTTAGTTGAGTGTCCTCATGGCTCTATAGGAGCTTCTGCTACCATTTCTCTACACTGCATTTTGAGCTTGTAGATCAGATATCTATTTTCACCATCAGAATAGGGACACTGAGCCATGAGCTTCATACAGTATAGGGAAGGCATCTGTCTCCTGTTTCTGTATAGCACGAGGCAGCTTGACGTACAATACATGACGCTAGTATGTTGCAGGTTTCATGTGGCTAATTAAAAAGGATTTGTTTGCTAGAGATGTACTGTAACAGCAAAGTTTCACAGTATTCTTAACAGAGCCTGAGACGGATTACGGCAGACACAGAATACCCGAAATATCAAATGTTGATGAAGGCTAAATTTGCAGTGAACACCTTGTTGAGGCTATTTCTAGTCAGAACAGGAATGGTTCTAGTCCAATGAGAAGAATAGAATTAAAGGTACTGCCTTGCCAAGGTCACAGCAGCACTGTTGTGTGCAATTTTATGCTCCGTCGTACGATGGTGTATGTCGGGCGTCAAGAGGCTGAGCTGCGTGTTCACACAGCCAATGATTTATCCTTAAGGAAGAGCCGGACCATTAAAGTGATCACGTATCTCTGTCAGACACTTCATGCAAGCTTTATGAACAGAGGCTAGCGCGGTTAATTTAGATTTGTTTGTTTTTTTGTTCCTCTGCTAGGAAATTACTATAAATGCCTGACATTTCTGAGCGGATGGTATTGTTTTCTGCAAGAGAGGGGGAGCTGGCTATGTAATCATTCACTTATAGGGTTTACTGACACAAAGGTTGGACAGGGGCTGGAAAAAATCCCACGCCTGGACCTCTAAACTGCAGCCTATTATATTTGCAGTGTGAGTGAGAATATCATCTACAGTTTTAAATAATGTCACTGAGGATTACTAAAAACAGACAGTAAAATAATTTCATTTCAGACATTTTGGGGAGTCGATACTGCCAGTGGCAATTACTATACCTCCCAGTCCAGGGCGGAGTCTGTTGTCATAGCCATCAAGCAGTCCGTCCAGAATACGCGTGAATATGGTGATGTTGTCATTTAGTTCTGTCTCTTTGGGTGTGCCGGTAGCAATCTGGGAGAAGCTGTGCAGGGAATAGGTCAATGTCATTATATGGTTACAGTTTACAACATACAATACAGTACAATACAATACAATATAAATAATATAATATAATACAATATTACAAAAACATATTTAAATAAAATGCAAGGGATTTTAAGTTGGAGTTTAAGTTGTTGGTCTCACTCACTCTCTCTCTCTAACTTGATTTGATGGTAAAACATATACTCTCTCCGTTAAATTAACCCAAAGTTAACCAAAAGTTAGGATAGTGCCTTACCTCAGACGGCAGGTGATGCTCAATAGCAAGGCACAGACCCACACACTTCTCATTGCAATGATGTAGTACATTCCATCGCCCATTCCTAAAACATGAAATCATTATTCATCACCATCCACTCATTCCATTACTAAATATTATTCTTTATTTTTACGCAATGTTTTAAAAACTGCAAATAAAGAGAATGTTAAGTTTATTAAATGGCTTTCTGTTTTGTATAGGCTATTTATATTACTTATAGCATAGTCTAGTAAGCTTCATTTCCTGTGTTCTATATATTTTATTACATGTTATAGCCTATATTATTTACTAGTCTTGCTGGGAGCCTTTTATTCTATACGTTTACGCATCCAATAAGTGATAGGCTAATTGAGACTCGAAGTGAATGTTGTAAAACAAGCGCCGCCGGTTACACGCGCTGGCATTCACTGAATGTCGTCTGTGCAGCAATACTGTATAAATGTAATAATTTAATCAAATATCGCAAAAAATAATAATAAAGATGATTAAAATAATTTCATAACATAATATTCGTTATAAATTCTATGAGGATGTAAAATTAATGCTATATCAAATGATAATTAGGCTAATGTATCACATCATCTCCAGCAGCCCCCAAATAGTGCGCCTTTTTTGTTAAAGCCCCACTCAATTACAACAGAAAACTGCTATAGGCAGTATAGGATACTGTTCTCCCTGGAGTTAATGATTTAGAACAGTGGTTTTCAAGCAGTGCTCCGGGGACCACCAGAGAGGATTCCAGGTGGTCCCAGCTAAATGATGGACAGTTGGTTGGTATAACCAGATGGACCCTTATAGATCTGTAACTCTTCAGTGTTAAAATGAAACCAAATGGACCCGTAAACTCTCAAGAGTTAATTCATATTCAAACATCTGAATTAGCCTACTTAATTTTCAAGAATCTTTATGATTAGGAAATGTATAAGAATTGTTATTTTGACCAATGTTTGGCCAGTTATCTCCTAAATTGTAGACAAAAACTACATCAAAAAGTGGTCCGTGGCTAAAATGCTGAATAGATAGTGGGCACTGGTATGAAAAAGGTTAAAAACCACTGATTTAGAACATCACATACTGTATAAGTTCCACATTAACCACAGACAACCTCCGACCATCCATTAAACTACAGTGTAGAATGACTGTAGAGTAGGCTATTATCAGTGTCTTTCTGTCTTGCAAACACTATCATTTGCTGCATGCACCATCAGCAGCAGCAGCAGCACCACAACTGGACTGTGTCTGTGCTCTTCACATAGGCTATAGCTGCTCTTCCTCTGGCAGTAGGCTATACGCACCTGCATTGTGTTCGCACAGTGACCAAACCACAAAGACAAGACTAAAACATTACATATTCATCCGTATTAGTTCTATATATACCTCTCCCCGGCGTGCATCACCACCACCACCCGCCGACCTGCAGCCTTAATTCCAGTCAGTCCTAAAAAAGCAAACCTCCACTCGACAAAACTACTGTTTCTCGTCCAGCGCTCACGACACGTCCCAGTCAGACTCGCACTACATCTGATCTGATCTGTAAGTCAGTCAGACACTCCGCCTGGCTGCATCGCAACGCTTTGCTGCTGCCAGGGGCGGATCTAGGCATGGGCATGGCGGGGGGGGGGGCAATGCCCCACCAAACACAATGGCATGCAAAACAACCCAGGATATTTCAAATTGCTTATATTTAAAATGATTTGAACCACGACTACTGCTAGTAACAACAGTTGTGGCACCACTAAACCAACAGCATTTCATCATCGAAAACAGAAAACAATCTGCGTTAGACCTTTAGCTTCATGCTGCGTGTCTGTTGCAACTTCAACAACCAACAACTGATGTTATTATTGATGCTTTACTTGCCTAATATAAGTCCTGTAACAGAAAATTGTATGGGTGCGACTTCAGCGATGAAGTCGCCCCCATACCATTTTCTCTTGCCCCCCACCTCCACCCCAATTGTGAAATTTTATATCCGCCCCTGGCTGCTGCACAGATAGACAGTAGTATCGCTCCGTGCAAGGCAGGCAGCAGAGCGCAGATGACGAGCTTACCACACAAGATGATGCGCAGTCAAACTTCACTCCACCGTTCGTCCTTCCGTAAATCTGACACTTTTTTAAGATTGCAAAATGGAAAAAGGGACGTCACCTCCGTACACCATAATTGCCCCCCGGGAGAGAAAACCAAAAAGGCAGGAGGAGGAAAGACGTCGCTGCGTATAGTGTCAGCGAGCTTTATTTGCCCCAGAGCTTTTGTTGGGTTTCCCAACAATTGTGCTGACCGAGCATCCTTTTACTTTGCCATTAGGTCTGAGAGCGCCAGTGCACAGTAGGCTACACACACAGCGCACAGCGGTGATTGGAAATTGCCTGAAAATGTGATAGTAGATCCAGGAAAGCAAAAGTAAGGTGCCCGAGTCGATACTTTGGAAATAATTTGATGAGACAGAGAGGTACAATAATGCCCCTAGAGTGGGATGCAGTGCGTCGGCATGCAGGCTCTCCAAATGATATTGCTCCCTACAAGCGTAGAAGATGTGGCTCTTTGGATTGTGTGCAGCTGTGTTAAGTAAGGGGATGGGGAGGAATCAGCCTACAGTTACCTAAACAACCATGAGAGGGATCTCTTATCCAAATTACCAATTTATCAATTTCACAGCACGTTTAATATAGTTTAAATTAACATTGATGGGGTGAATGGAATACACTGAGACAATGTTGACAAGTCATTTTCAAAATTCATTTAATGCATGTAGTATCTATAATAATTGTGCATTCTAATTAATTTAAATAACTATAGGCTACATGGTGGAATCATTTTATGAATATTTTCAGCAGTAGTGCTGTCTTGTTTCAAATCTTCTGCCTTTGTGGGTTTGAGTGCACTCTGCCCTGTGGACATGTACTGTAGCGATCAGACCTTTTGCTCTCATCAGACCTTCATCAGGCCTTTATGCCTGATAAAACGTTGCTTAATAAAATTACTAGGCCTACAGTGTGCGGTAATTTTTCCCCCTTCTTACCTTTCAAGTGTCTTTTTTCCTACGCACATAAGGACTTTTTAAATCATGGGATTCTACCTGGGCCCTGTAACGTTCCAGTTGGCTCTTCAAGGCTCTTCCCGAGATTGACTGTAATGGGTCGGAGGACAGTGGGGGGGGGGGGGGGAGAGTTATGGGAGTGGCTGCCCCCATAACATTTTCGGTTACAGGACTTATATTAGGAAAGTAAAGCATCAATAATAACAATAATAACATCAGTTGTTGTTGAAGTTGCAAGCCTGCATAAAGCTAAAGGTCTGACTCAGAGAGTTTTCTGTTTTCAATGATGAAATGTTGTTGGTTTAGTGGTGCCACAACTGTAGTTAGTTAGTAGCAGTAGTAGTGTTTCAGATCATTTTAATTATAAGTACTGCCATCATGTTTGGGGGGGGGGGGTCTGGGCATCTAGGGGGAGCATTGCCCCCCCATGCCCGTGCCTAGATCCGCCCCTGAGTTGCTGCGCAGTAATCAGGGGATGTAAGGAGAGAAAGCAAAAGCAGAGGTCCATGGAAGTGAAGCTGCACCTCTCGGCGTGGGTGCTGTGGACACAATCTCTGCTGAGAGGTCAGTCCTGTAGAGGTGAGGTTCACTGGGGGATCTCCCGGAGAAGACTGGATAATGTGTTGCGATGGAAAGGCCTGCATATATCCATGGAGGTAGGTTGCTGCAGGGCACCTGGTGGACCACTACTCCTTGGTGCAGCAAGGCTCATCATGGAGGGTTGGGGTTGCTCCGAATATGCCATGGGTGGGGGAGCCTGATGGTGTGGTTGGTACCGGAGGCTTGAGGTGACACGGGAAGGTGGGAAGGCTGCGCGTGCTTGGCATTAGGGGGTTTGGATGTTATCCACTGCATGGAGGGTCGTAGAGGAGCCACCGTAGGCCAGGGTTGCGAGATGTGTTGAGATGTGTTGAGATGCGTTGACGCATGGGCTGGCACCAGGGGATAGGATGGTCTGCGTGTTGTCTGGGTGAGCGCCGGTAATTGACAGGGAGGGGGGTTCAAGATGGAGGCTGTGAAGCTCTTCTGGACGATGTCCTTCCTCCAGTGTGTGGGTGGCTTTGTTGGGCTGTGCCGAGTCATCCTAGCTGAGAAAGATCGAGCCGTCATTTGAGCCTTTGGACTGCTGTGACTTGGGCCTGATCGGCACATCCCTGTCCAGAAGTGTCTTGAGAAGTGAGACGTGTCTCTGCACAACTTCTAATACCATATTTTCTCCTTGAGTACCTGGTTTGACAGATGCACCTTAGCTGATCATTATGCACTAGAAACTAGAAAAATGGTTTATTCATTTATGTTTTTCTCTGTCTTTACAGGAACGCTGTTGACGGGAACAAGAAACTCTATGCCATCTATGACACAAGGTATGACCGGCTGCCAAAATCCTTTTTTATGTTGCCTTTTTTATGTTGCCTTGTTGAAATGGCTGTATAGAGATAAACCTTTGCATAGTTCTATGTTTGGCTATCCATGCCTTTGACTGAATGAGTTTTGAATTTAAAGCCAAACAAAAGGAAATCTACAAAATCGATGAGTGACTGAAATGTAAAATTGAAGACTAGATCCAGAGAAATACCAAACAATCATCAATATCAGGACATAACCAGACTTTGTTATTGTTTTGCTGTGGAAGTGGCTGTGAATGGTACTCGGCTGGAAAAAATATATTGCAGCAGGGTTTGAGAACCATTGCAAAAGATTCCCTCCAGTTTGAATGAAGTGAAGTATGGCTGGGTGAGGAGTCAGGTTGCACCAAGATCACATCCAGTGCACTGTTATGGAGCTGTACTGTAGCCTACGTCCCCTGGAGCAGATTAGAAAAGCATTTTGCAGCAGGTGCAGCACTTCTGTATTCCGTACATTGTAGCAAAGAGATCACGAAGCATCCTATGTCTATACATGCAAATCTTTACCGCTGACTAAACACAAATATGTCTTCAAGCGCACTTTAAAATCCAGAGTTATAACTTCACTCTGTGACTCGAAATGAACTCCTATAGGCCGCAAGAGTTACATTAAGACTTAGGGTTTGCCTGTGTGCATTGGAATGAAACTTAACAGAAAAGAATCCTGTATATAGCTGTAGCACACACTGCTGAGTTTGCAAATACATACATACAAGGATGATGCTCCTCTGTGTAAGAACTACACATATTTTTCAGTATATCTGAGGACATTTCAAATACATCTTTGGGAACATGAACAACCTTTTCTGAAAACCAGAAAGCAATAGCTCAATAATTCAAACTTGATGTGTTCAGGTGCAAACCCTCACTATCAGCTGGGCTCTAAAGACAGCAAATGGTTTACTTGTATAGTGCCTTTCTCCAAAGCATTTACAAAGTGCATTCATCCATGCACACATTCACACACTGACACAGACAGCAGAGACAACCATGCAAGGTACCTAAGGTTGGGAATATATACAGTATATTACATTGATTAGATATCTAGGATTTGGAATATTGTACACCTACACCATGAGTTATGTTACGGCATGCGTGTATACTGTCCATACTTTCAAGATGTTTTGAAAATGTGAAAATAATGCATGTACTATAATGTGTATATATATATATATATATATATATATATATATATATATATATATATATATATATATATATATATATATATATATAGTGTGTGTGTATATATATATCTGTATATACAGTCTTTGAGTGCAGATATTTACAGATTGAGTGCAACATATTTACACAACGGTGATTACAAATATGACAACACATCACACTGACTGTCATCATTACTCCTTTCCTAGTTAAATTATTGTACCTTATTTATTGTACCGTGTGTGTGTGTTTATATATACAGTATATACTTTTCACCCCTGTGTCAATTATCTAATGTGATCCTGGGTCTACACATCCTCCGCCACCCTGTTCCCCATATAAGTGACATGGGTAGAGCAACGGACCTTCATGCATGATTGTAACTTGATCCTTGACAAACTGACAGGGGTTTGTCATAGTGCATGGAAGGAACACGTTATTCCCCTCCATCAGGCGCCCTGGCTGGCCAGAGGGAGGCATTTTAGAGATCAGGATTACAATTTGTGAATTGTACCCTATAGGGGACATGGGGAGAACATGCAAACTCCACACCTTTCTGTGGAGCCCTTTCACCGATATGGTGTAAAACATAATCTTTCCACATGCTTCAGCCTGGTAGAGAAAAAAGAATGAATCGGTTGCGGTTGAGACCAGGGGTATGGGTGTGTATGCATAAAGGGATACTATGATTTTTGTTGCATGTACCGCTTCAGAATCAGCACACATTAAATTCAGTGCTATGCATCCCAACCCACCACATCCTGCATGCAATCATAAAACTGAAACCTGGTAGTGACATTAACTGCAGTGCACTAAGTGCACTGACACGCAATTCTGCAGAGTGAGATGATCAAGTATACTAGGCTAGCCTACCTGCATGCTGCAGAAATTGACATTGAAAGATTTGAAAGGATAAGAACATATAATGTACAGACGGTATGTTTAATATGGTGGTGCAGCCACGGTGCTAATCAAATTGATAATTTCATCTGATTTCTATGGGGGCCCACACAGGGCCCAATTGAGAAGCCACAAGTTCCCCTAAGGTGCTACAAATTAGTATAGCCTAGCACTTCACATTTACTCCCCCCAGTGAATCAGACAACACACATTTTATTGAATTCATGATTCATGAACACATAATAATTGCAAGTCAAAGTGCAATCATCCTCTTTAGCCAAATCCCTGAGCGCATTGTATTACAGAGCGCATTATAAACTGTTCTCCATTATGGATAATTGTTGCAGAGCTCTCCGGGTCAACTCTCCAATCAGGTAAATCGCTTCCAAAACAGCTTGTATGAAGCCAACGATGTCACGTGGTGCTTAAAGGGGAATTCCACCCAACGTTTTTCTGAGACCGTACGGGTTAATTTGGTTACATTTGTACACTCTCAGAAAAGAAAAATCAAATCATTGACATGGTGAAACATCAAATCAAGTTGTGTTTCACCATGTTAATGACCTTTTCCCCAGACCTCCATTTCTACTAGGAAACACAGAATAGGGGGGAACTTTTTCATCATGTCCGCACAACATCTCAGGTATGTGTTGACTTGAAAATGGGTGGAATTCCCCTTTAATTGCTGCCAGTTTCGTCATGTGTGTAGAGCGTGGCCGTGGAGTGGACGTGCTCTTTCAAACTCGGCTCCAACAACTACACATGGACTGGATGATACTGTATGCAAGAGCGTGACCAGGACATGGCAAAGGCAGGGAAACATCAATAAGAATTTGACGCGACTTTATTTATTGATTACTTATTTTTGCACGAGAAAACCTGTGGATCCGCTGTGTCTCCATGTGAACCGTGGATGCTGCTGTAGCCGGTATTGCCCGTTTATGCAAAACAATTACGGAGCCTTTACGCACAATGTCGGAGAGGCGACAGTTTGACTTTATTGCCCAAAAAGCTATTGTAACATATTTGACAATGCGATCCGATAAAAAGGTCTTCAGACTGCAGCTAATAATTAATTGGGGAGTAGTATACGCCATATTATAGGTAGACCGAATCATCGCCGAATGAACTCTCACCTGATCGGATCAGTGGAGACGGTGGAGGCGGTTAGCGGCGAGTCGCTGCTCCTCCATGGAGAATCTCATCAATTGGCATCTTGTCATTTGTTGAACGTCGCGGTGACAGTAGAACCCACTCGGGAGATCAGTAAGGAATGTGGGGATCGCAGAAAACAGGGCCATTGGACGTCCTTTCATTGCCCCTCGTTGTGGCAGTAATGTGCTGTGCCCAGAGGTAAGTGCTTTACGGGCGCTAAACGGAGGTGTTGCGCGCATTGCTTCTCTGAGACCCTCAAGCCGTTTCTCTTTCTCTGTTGCTTCTGATCAGCGTCAACGAGCCGGGGAACATGTCTTTCGTGAAAGAGACTGTGGACAAACTGCTGAAAGGATATGATATTCGCCTTCGTCCAGACTTTGGGGGTAGGTATGCGTATTAGCAGGTAGTGTGTGCTTTTGTGCAAGTGGTTCCCAACATTTTCATGTCAATGACCCCCCCCCCCCCCCGCTATGACATTTAGCCTATATCCCGGCCGGAACCCCAGTTTATATTGTAAAATCAAAATGTTAATTTGACTCTGGGAGTTTAGGGTACATTCCCAGAGTTACAGACCCATACAGGGCCGGATCTAGGCATGTGCTTTTGAGGGGGGGGGGGGGGTGCCCCCCTAAATGCCCAACTGGCCCACCAAACATGATGGCATGCAAAACAACTCACATTTCAAAGATATTTCAAATTAAAGTGCTTATAATTAAAATGATTTGAAACACTACTAACCACAATTGTTGCACCACTAAACCAACACCATTTCATCATTTCAAAAAAGAACAGTCAGACTCTCAGTCAGACCGCCTTATGCATGCTACGTGCCTGCTGCAACTTCAACAACAACAACAACAACTAATGTTATTATTGATGTTTACATATCTATTAAAAGTCCTGTAACTGCACTATGGGTGCTTCACAAGATGGGCGATGGAGCCGCCCCCATACCCATACCATTTCCCCCTGCCCCCAATTGGAAAATGTTACATCCGGGCCTGGACCCCTTAGAGCAGTGGTGGCCAACCTGCGGCTCGCGAGCCACATGCGGCTCTTCAGCTGGTTACATGCGGCTCTTAAGGGGCTTCCACATGAAACCGTCAAAAATGCTCGGCATGGTGCAGTCATTCATTCCCTATACAGCGGTGCCCAACCACTCGACCAGACTGATTCCTAGTCGACAACGGAGGTGTAGGTGTATGTTTTTTGACTTGTCATATAATTTTGGGGATTGTAAACCTTTTTTCTAAATACATTTCTATATGTTTTAATAGTGTGTCTTTGCATTGCGCACCTGCACACAAATGCACGTGTCTTATGGCAGGAGAGGAGAAATCTATTTGCGACCATGATGGCCGTCACAGCGGTTTTATAACCATCGTGACTGTTTGATGTGGCTCTTTGCAGTAACACAGTGAAAAACGTGGCTCTTAGTCTATGACTGGTTGGCCACCCCTGCCTTAGAGGTACACTTGTAGTTGTTTATACCTATTACCTCATTTTATCATGATTAACTTCTATCTTTAAGGTGCACCGGTTGCTGTTGGCATGAGTATAGACGTGGCAAGCATAGACATGGTCTCAGAAGTCAACATGGTGAGTTTTGCACATACAGTATGTTTATTTGTGATAATAATTAATCATGTATGACTAATTAATGAAAATAAATTAATTACGTGAACTACTTTTACAATTTAGCGTTATTGCCCAATAGCTGGGATAATAATTCATGTGGAGTGAGATGGGGAAATGCAGAATGCTTATTGCTCCAGCCAGTTGGGAATAACATGCAAATAATAGAGTATTATTTCATTGAATTACGTGATGTATCTGATGAATATTGTTATTCCACTAGGGCCTTTGTTTTACACAATTCAAAAAGTTGTATTATTAATTTATTATTATTATTATTATGCAGGCATGTTCATGGACAGGTGTATTTAGTGTGAAGCCACAGCATTAGTCCAGAGTTTTCTTTCAATCTATTTGTCATCTGCAGTATATTTAGTCAGAATTGCTGACAACGCTTGGTGCTTGTGTCACATGTTACCAGGAGGACGCACTATGTATTAAAATAATACCCATGGCACATAAAGGAGTAATCACTGCAATAAACGCACAAGACATGAACACGGCCTGCCAGGACTCATCCAGTTCATCTTGAGATACAGCTCATCATGTGTAGACTCTCAGAGTTACACTAACTCTGAGGATATTACATTGTAGAGTTAGACGAATAACTAAAACAACATTGTCCCTGACAGGTGGAATGGGCGTTTTTGCCATTAGGCAGACTATGCAGTTGCCTGGGGCACCATGAAGGGAGGGGGGGGCACCGGGGCATCCAGCAGACATGCTTTAAAAGGATGAATGAATGAATGAAACCTTTATTTGTCCCCGTAGGGAAATTCGGTAATAAATTCGGTATTTATCCATTTGAGGATAAGCTTCAAATGGATAAATACATTATGCCTTCCCTCTGCAACTAGAATTGAACATCTAAATTTACTAAATTTACTTTGTGGGCGGACTAGCGGCCGGTGTGCAGTGTTCATACCGGTGCTCAGTACTTACAGTATACTGTATACTTATAATGTTGTGACTTACTATATGAATGTCTCCTCCACCCATATTGAGTCAAAGTATAGTAGCTCAGCTACTCTACAAGTGAAAGTTGCTCAGTCAATTTTGTAGTTGACTTTAAATATAGAAGTACATTTTAGTACATGCTTTAAAAATACTTACATGCCAATACAACACTGTATTTATTTTCCGACATTTCCATCAAATATTCTATCTTCTATTTTCATTACATTTGCTTGCAGGCTGATAAATGCAGATTGTGCACAGCCACCTGTTTGGTGCAGCCAGCGTAGTCTAAAGAAGCAGTAGCTTGCAGCACCTTCTGTCTTATCTGCCAGGAGATGTAACCCTTTCCCTTCCTATTATTGTAGTGTAGTGTTTTTCAAACTTTTTCATACCAGGGCGACGGAGCCACGGAGCACCATTTGAGGACATTTTAGGCCCACAGACCCAAAACTAAAGATTTATTTTGCTTTCATCCACAATACAAGGCTGGATTTTGAAAACAAAACAGGCAAACATATCAAATGATCATTCTTCTGCCTTCTCTAATTGTATATACTTGAGCTAATTCAGATGATGAATATTTTAACTATTGAGAATGCAAACACTCAAGAGTTGATCTGGTTAACTAACTTTCCATCATTTTGCTGGGGACCACCTGGAACTCTCTCAAGGACCACTGATGGTCCCCATACCACCTGTTGTAAACCTCTGATGTGGAATCAAAATAACAGTAATTGTCAGATGCAGATACTTGAGTAAAGTACCGACATTAAAGAAATGGACTTAAAGTAAGAACAGTACTCAATGTACTGTCCACCACTGAATATTAAATTAAGTCTTTGATTAGATGCAATGGCTGTATGCCTTGGTGGTCACAGTGCTGTAGCTTCTGGTGTTCTTGCTCAGCTCAAAAAAATGGTTCCCATTCCATGGTTCATACGGAAATATAATGCCACTAATATGAACACTGTTCACTGATCAAGTTGCATGAACCATGCAACCTGAACTATGCAATCAGTTTATGCCAGCGGAAGAGTGTGCCCTTGAACCTGATCGTTTATCTTCATGGTATTCTAAGCAACCAAGTGCACAATGTAATCTATCCATGGTCCTGAAATTACAGTACACTCCTTCAGTCAGAGGATCAAAGCAAGTTACCATAAATTTAAGCCCTATTTCGAAAATAGTGAAAACAGCTGAACTACAAGCTCACAACACATCTTGAATGATGTGTCATCTTGTGAGCTTCTAGATCTGATAGTTTCACACTATTTTTCCAAAACTTGCCCCAAATGGTGGTGCTGGGTTGAAAGCTGTTAATAAATGTGTGGTTGTGTTATATACAAGAAAACGTCAACTGGAAGGGCGTGTGCTCAGCTGCAATCTAAAATCAGATTTATCAATGAGTGAGCAAGTGTGGGAAAAAATATTTGACTTTGAGGTTAGACACAAGCGCTAGGGGATTGCAACCCCATCTCTCTCCCAATTTCCAGCCTATCCCCTCTACAAAAACTATAAACTAAAGGCAAAAAACGCTAAAACAAAAAATTAAAAATACGAACACGATACCTTTATCACTTTAGCGATCAGATCAGAGATCAGAGCTGCCTAGTGAACATTGTGAAAATAGTACCTATTGTTGTTTCTGCCAAGGTCAGGGCATGAAAATCTCCAAGTGTCTCTATCCTGCACAATGAGAACTGCTGGCCAGATAGCGACAGAGCAGCAATGGTACAACATTCAAACAGAATGACATGAAGGCACACCATACCATGGGGAAATCCTAATATGCCTGTGGATTGGATCCAACATGTTTTGTAAAATGGATAGCTTGGGGATATTGGGGAAATTGTATGATTTTCTTTCAATTTGCCAAGATAGGAAACAAACTCATAGAAACATTTTTGTCTGTTTGTAGTTTAAAGGTACCGATATGTTGAGTTAGCCGAGTTTAGCTCATTTCAGAAATCTTTATGGGATCAATTAGCAGCTTCTCAAAAGAATAGGGAACAAATTCTCCAAATCTTTATACTAATTAGCGTAGCCTGTTGTTTTTATAAAGGTTTTCACAAGTACAGTACATAATCCCCACAATTACATATTTAGCTTGGAACCTCTCCAAAATGCATTTGTTACTTTTAAGTACTAACCCTAAGTTCTTGTAAAACAAAAAGTGTTTCTAGCAGATTGAGTATTTTTTTTTTTCATTTGTTGGGCAAAGTATTAACTAAATATGAGTTCAAATATAATTTCTTCCAAAGATGTACTGTGAACTTAGAGCTCCGAAGTCCTCATTGTAAAGTTGTGAACTTGTGACTCCCTATTTTTGAGAGCAAAAGGGTGAATAATTATGTGCAACAAAATAACTTGAGAACATGTTATGTGTATGTGTGTGCTAAAGTTATTATCGTTGTATAACTTGGTGTTTCATTCCTTTTACCATTTATTTGGGGGCATTTGGGGACAGTTTTATGCTGTTATATTGGTTTATTCCCGGCCCAGAGTGGCAGTCAGGCAGTAGCAAGCGCATTATTTTTATTTGACCCACATTGTAAGCAAATGGGTAGGAGAATCAGTCAGTGTCAGTGTTTTAAGTGTTTTTAACTTTTTTGTCGAGCCACCTGACAGGCTAGCACTATCTATGCAGATTGAAAACAAAGATTCCACCCAAATCACCTCTCTACCTCTGACCTCACACAGCCCAGTGGGTCACCCACCTTGAACAGCCAATCTAGCGCATTGTTGCTACTTTACACACAATTGCACTTTTCAGCTGCACTCTCAGCAACAATGAAACACCTTTTTTATTAGTAGGGAACATTTCTGTGTGTGTGTGTGTGTGTGTGTGTGTGTGTGTGTGTGTGTGTGTGTGTGTGTGTGTGTGTGTGTGTGTGTGTGTGTGTGTGTGTGTGTGTGTGTGTGTGTGTGTGTGTGTGTGCGTGCGTGCGTGCGTGCCACTGCTACAATAAAACTACACACTACAATAAAAAAGGGCCACTGGGCACCTGCCCAAAGTGCCCATATGGTACTTCGGCACTGAATGTTACTAATTTGAATCATGATTTATAGTGAACTCTCTCGCTCTCTCTCTTGCTCTCACTCACTGTATATATATATATATATATATATATATATATATATATATATATATATATATATATATATATATATATATATATATATATATATATATATAGAGAGAGAGAGAGAGAGAGAGAGAGAGAGAGAGAGAGTATATAACCCTCTGGTTCTCTCTTTGTGACTCGATCACCTTCTCCAAGTATAGTGAAAAGGCATAATAATTATGTGTTGGCTGCAATCTCTGAAACAGCCGGAGTCACACAAAGGTATCGGCCCATACCCTGTGTGGGTGAGCTCAGAGAGCCCGTTGTCAAGGAGATGAGATTATTCATGTATTTCTTCTTTTCTTTGCTTAGCTCTTTTTTTAAAAAAATACAATGGTTCCTGTCCAGTAAAATCTTCTAATTTGTTGATATTCTTAAACAACACTTACTTGTACTACTCATCAGCAGTTGCGTATGTTTCACAATTGCACTCCAGAAAATAGGCTAAATGCACCGTAACATCCAGAGTGTTCATTCACAGTGAACATTGTCACATGCATGGTGGTTGCAGGCTGATGGCAGCTGCCTGTTTTGTGCAGCCAGTGCAGGCTAAAAAAAAGTAGGCTGTAGCTTGCAGCGCCTTCTGTCTTGGTGTTGCCAGGCCGGTCTATCAAACACAGGTTGTCCGCCGCACACGGAAAGGCCACCAAATTGTTCAGTTTGTATTGACAATTATTGTAAAATGACGTCCACATTAAGTGAGACCATTCCTGTGAGGAGTGTGACCATTCCTCTATATTAAAAACGTATCCTTGAACTTGTAGCTCAGCTATTTTTTCATTACCAAAGCATTAAGTGTGTGTTTCATTTGTAATAATTTCTGCAATAAATGGTGGTACTCTCTTTCTTTCTCTCTGATAGATAGAAAAAATACTACCTATATGGGTGAAGAAATGACTATATGATTTGATAGCTCCAAAATATGTGGAGAGCAAACAGCTGGGAGTACTTGAGAAAGTAATCCAATTACAATTGTTCTCAAGTCACAGAGAGGCATTCTAAAGCCATACTACTCCAAGTGTTCAAATGAGTGTGATATTACACCAGATAAGGTAATTGCACTCTTGACTAAAAATGTAATTGCACTCTTGACTAAAAATGGTGCTTAGACCTGCTGACTGTGGGGATTCACCTGGGGGTTTCATTTCAGTAGAAACTAGAAAAGGTGCCCTGCTGGGCACAGGTCTCCACCAGGCTTTGGCCTCCTGGTTGCACCAAGGTTCAAGGTTCTTTATTTGTCACTCCAGTGTATGTCAGGACATATACAGGGATGAAATAACGTTTCCATTGTTCCCCAGTGCAATAAGACAATAGACAGTGCAATAAGAAAAATGACAAATACAAACAATACAAGAAACAGTAAGTGAGGTAGTGCAACAGACTAGAGCACCATAAGCCATTGTGAAAAGGGCTCCATTCTTTCTTATGCCTTTGATGGTAATTTGAGGATTTAAGGCTTTTTTCCCCAAAAATGTGTTTTCCAAAAATCCACCTATTACAGGCCACCACTATAACAGGCCAATGTGAAAAAAGTTATATTTGTCCACCTAGTAGGAAAGAACGTTAAAAATTTCACGTAAGATTTCACAGCTACTTTGTTCTGATCCTTGTTAACCTGCTATGCACAAGTGTGGGTGTACTTACCGTTTATGTTGATTAGAAGGTTTGGAGGTTTGCCATTGTTGAAACAACATTTGCTGTAGTTCGAAATATGATGCAAGCTTCTCCATGTTCATGCCTTTTTACCATATACTGTAACTATGGTACAGTATATACTATTGGATTATCTGACTTTTCCTGCCGAAGTTCTTCAAACGGTTTGCATTTTATTGCACCTTTACAATGTGTCATACGATACAATGTGTCTCCAAAGTGGAAAAAATATTACTGAGAGCGCTTAACACATTTTGCAATCAGCCTTCTGTTTGCCAAAACACATAAGCATTCTCAATAAATTGAGAAATTGCATCTGAGCCAGTATTATTTTGGAGTGCTGCTCTCTTCCACTTTGGTTACTATTTGATTTAACTTGTATTTGGTTAAGACTAGGTTGATATTTATAGAGCTAATTTAACTATAAGTGTAGCTAAACCACTTTTCTACACAGAAACCCAGAGCTGCAACTTCCTTTATCCACAAATCAGATCATTCAAAAGTTTATTTTCTTCCCTCCTATAGAGAACAAAGATTTAGTTAGTTGTATGCCGTTATCTTGCACTTAAACTATAAACAGATCCTCAGTTCATCCAATCTGAAACCTTTTTCTGGCCGCATCTTGGATTTCATCACCAAAAATAGGTCCTACCTACATACCCACCGCCCACAATATCCGTTGCTTTTTCATGAGAATACTCCAAAAACATCATATCGGTTTCAAGTAGCACCTTTTTGTTTCCAAGCCTAGCAGGGGATCATGGCTGTCAAGAATGCAAAAATCAGTGGATGTGATACAACACGTATTGGGAGCACTTGCAGTGGGAGCCTTTAAGTAGTGTTGGCAAGGCCCCCAACTGCTCACATGGAGACAAGTGTCTTTGACTGCTATTCCTATACTCCCATCAGACTCGCTGGTGTTACTGTTAAGTTGACATAAACGATGTTTGACTGGCACACAGTAAGCATGTCTGCGTATGAGAGCATGAGCTAAAGACGGCACAACTGGGGCTCATTTAGACACCAGTGCTGGAAACTGGCTGTCTACATATCTGAGGAAAAACAACACTTTTTCCACATTTGTCTCCTGCAAAAAGGGGAAGAAAATGTCCCATGCACTAAAGAGCAGCATCACCTAAAGTGATGGTGGTATCTATGCTGAAACTTCTGTGATTGGACCAGTGGTTGATTGTGACTAAAAGTGGTGGATAGTAGTAACAAATAACATTTACTTGAGCACTGTATGAGATTACTTATTTTTGGGTACTTCCATGCGTTTCAAAGACAAATATTATACTTTGAATTCCACTTCGTCTCTATGAAGGGAAAAGGTACATTATGAGTATACTCAAGTACTGAGGTTGAGTACTTTGTCACCATTGCTGACTAACACCGGTTAACACATTGCCATCTGGATGACAATGCATTCTTTGAATGCATTGGTGTTTTCAGACATGATCTATGAGGGTAATGTGATGTCCATATGCCAGGGATTACTGTGAATTACATTTGTTTATACTAGTGAGTGGTGGGTTGTATTATTCTTAGGGTTGTCACAATTCTACACTTTTTTGTCATTTGTCAGTCATTATTCTTCCTTTGGAGAGAGAGAATGAAAGTTTATACAAGGTTTCGGGATTAGCGTGGCTTAGTATGTGACCATGCATTCAAGCATGCGCCCAGGATCAGGTTCATTGTAGGTGCTGATGCTTCTGTGTAAATAAATACAAAAAGCTTATCAACTGTACTGCCTCTTTGTGAGCTTCAGTTTGAAACGGCATGCAGAGATGCAGTATCATTTTAGTTTGAATGTTTTGCAACACAATAAAATATAGTGGCGACCTTTTGGTAACAGTTTTGGAGAAGGTTTCCAACCCACAGCGATGATACAATCACATGTAACATGGGTTCCATCTTTGTAATGTGAGGGCAAACTTTTGGAACTGCTATGGCCAACCCACAGCCTTCCTGCTCATGGGATATGACCCAATGATGCATCACATCTTGGCGGGGGAGCACATGGAGTCTTGTGCCAGAGAGAAAGCGAAAAAGAATGCTGGCAAAACTTGTCACAGAGCCAGAGTCTTTCACCAGACATCTCTTCACATTATCTGATGCTCAGCCAATATTTTCTTAGAATTATTTTTAGAATTTCATTCGGCTTTAAAGACTTTGTGTCATATGTGCTTTCTTATCTTCGATGGAGGTCATTTGGATTTGGGGCTCTTGTGAATTTTTCCTGTATTTTTGAGATTTACATGGTGGGGGTTGATCTCAGTCAAAACCCACCTTGTGAAACACTGTTCAATAGGCAAAAACAGGTGGCTAACTCCCATGATCAGCTCTGCTAGGAAAAAAACCCCTCAGTGTTAAAGTTGATAAACATAAACTTTGGAAGTTACTTAAGCACCAATTAAGCTGACTCCTGCTGACACTGTCCCTAACCCTAACCGCATGCGAAGGCACAAGAGTAATATTGATGTAGGAGTTATGGGCAGTCCCCATTAGGGAGAGGACAGATGACTCCTAGGTAAATTAACACTCACGCAGAGCTGTTATAGTAATATGTCTTCTTCTGTAACATTACTGAGGCAATATTGAACTGGTGACCATGTGGCCCAGCTTCTGCGGCTGCCCATAACCGCTGTTGCATAAGTACTGTAGCTGCAACTCTAGTCAATCAAATGTTCAGTTCATGCAGATAACCAGCACAATTTGCCATTATAAATCTAGTCATCATCTTGAGCAGAGGTAGAGGCTATGAGGTTCTCTGAGGCAATAAGCGTTGTTTGACTTTGACCAGTGAAATCAGCCTGCCTACAGCCAACTTGCTGTCGCCATGCATGACGCATTGGCCCCTGGGGGCCAGTCTCCGACAACACAAACTTCTGTATGTGATTAAATGAGAGCTTGAAATTTACGCCTGCCAACTGCAGGTCAAAATTAACTGGTGGGTAACACTGTCCAGTTACTAGCCAACTTGGCAGGTGATGACTCAACATCCAAACAAGCAGAATGGATGGCGTCATAATTCTCCTTGACAAATTATGACCACCATAATGGTTCCCTCACACAAACAATTTGAGGATGCTGTAATACAGTAGGTTTGCCTTTGATAAAAGGTCTATGCATATTGGTTCATACAATATGTTTTTTTTTTTTCATCCAAAATATGTTGAGTGGAGTGTTGTCATGGCACTTTTTGGCACATTTTGTTTCCCCCTTCGGTGTGTTGTCCTATGTGCAGGTGCAGTTTATAGTTCGTATTGTGCCTATACGTAGTACTGGTCATGACGTAAAAATCAGAAAGCACACAGGCCTGGTGTCGCTGTGCAACACTTTTTTAGTTTAGTTCATACATCTGCTATCTAGGCTATTTATGAAATGAAAAGGTGTACCAGGTTGAAAGTAGTTGAACCAGTGTTGAGAGGACATTCAAAGAAAAAGTGAGGTACTTAAACACTTATCATGAGTGTGCTACAGTGAATCTGGATTCAAAAGCAGGCATTCTCAACATCGCCAACTTTACTGAGTCCTACTTATTTATTTAAGAGAGCATTAGTCAGCAGAACAAAGCCAAGTGGGCTCCATTAAATCCCCAGGAAAAGGCTTTTCTGTTTGATGGCTCCACCTGTGGAACCAGTTGGAAACCAGAAGAACATCCTATGAATTATTGACAGGTTTATTTCACAACATGCTTGATGTGTGTATTACTGTATGTCAAAGCTACTGCTATATCATCACTTTCTGCGTTGCAACGCTGCGTGAGCTTGCATGTTTGGCATTGTTGTATGTATGTTCAAGTGCCCTGAGCGTTAATGCCTGGAATGCTAGGTTTCTTGATAAATAATTAGATTCTGAATTCTGCTGTTATTGTCGTGCCAATGTGCAGTGTGCTCCAGTTTTGGGTGGTTAATGTTGAGTTAATCAGGCAGATCCAGTTGGCAGCAGTGTTTGGGCATGGTGAGAGAAGTGGTCAGCGTTCAGAGATGGGCCATGGTATCCATGCTGTGGCTGCAGAAATGGAAATCTATAATCTGAGGGGTAGTGCCACAATTCTGAGCAGAAGGGCTGAGGAGGAGGGTTTCTTCTCTAGACAGCTCTTGAAAAATGGGCGCCATGGGCCGCTTGTTGAGAATCAAAGTTATTTGACAATTCTCTAAATATCACCTTGACACCAGAAAATCCATCCTGAGCTTCGGGGCTGCAGACGCGTAGCTATGACCTGTGTGGTCGCCTTAACTTAGTGTGAGTGACTGAACCCTGAACTCACGGTTATGACGGCGTTCACTAACATTACATTACCCCAGAGAGAGTCACAAAGATCTGGGACACAATGCTGCATTATTTATACAGTATCTGCCATGTAATAGCATCAATATGATGCGTCTGCGATGTACACTAAATGACCCGTGTTCTCCTTTGGTCCACAGGATTACACGCTGACTATGTATTTCCAGCAGTACTGGAGAGATAAGAGGTTAGCCTATGCTGGGATCCCTCTAAACCTGACGCTAGATAACCGGGTGGCAGACCAGCTCTGGGTCCCTGACACCTACTTCCTCAATGACAAGAAGTCCTTTGTGCATGGTGTTACGGTTAAGAACCGCATGATCCGACTCCATCCGGACGGTACCGTTCTCTACGGACTAAGGTGAGTACTACACTACTGCTGCGCTATAGACTCCCACTGATGCTCTGTGCCTTTTCTGTGCCAAACATGTCCCTTATATGGCTATGGGCATAGGCACACTGGACAGTAAATGGAAGAGTCCATCCACTTTGATGCAAAAAATTGTATTTGTCACTCACAAACTAGGTGGCTATAGTTCAGTGGTTCTCAAACGTTATAATTTAAAGCATGACCAGAATGCCCCCCCCTTCTTTTTTTCCTTTTTTTGCATAGCATTTGCAGAGCCGGATAAAAGGCTGTGCACAGGGAGGGAATGCCCCCCTAAACGCCCTAAAAATAACGGAAAGGCCGCATAAACTTTTTGCCTGCCGACAGAGAGAGAGTCTTCAAGTTTGAGCGCACGCCAGAGCTCGAGATTTGACAAGAAAGCAGTGACATGTTCACAAACGGCTCCTCTCATCACGTCGGTGGTGAACTTTAGGTGTTTGTGCCGTGGTTCCAAAAAATAAGCAAATCAGCGATCATAGCCGCGTTCTTTGAGACAGACTGCGGGGGGAAGGAGGAGGAGGAGGACGACGCAGCACAGACGCGCACAGCACAGACATGTCCGCGGTACAGCGATAGTAGGCTAATAGCCTACCCGAAATAAGCAATTCTCTTCCCTTGAAAACAGTAACGTTATAACGTTTTGAACAAGAAATGACAAAGAATACAGCCGGACAGCGATGCATTCATATCCTGCGATAAGCGCTCCGTCTGGGTTACATTGGCTTGTCCTCTGCTGTTCTCCACTGGGCTTTTGTGAGTGCAGGGTCGGACTTTTGACTGACAGTTAAATCTGACAGCACTTCAACAATAGGCTCTCTCTGTTCATTTGTTTATGTTAGACATTAACCACCCCAACCCTGCAAGTGGAATGATAAAAAAAAAACTAGTACGAGAAAAAAAAAAAAAAAAAAAACGACATTCGACTGGGAGGTTGTCAGTCGACAGCACCCCCTATCGACTGACTAGTCGACTAGTTGGGGTCAGGCCTACTACTGTCTGCGTTAAAACTAAAACACAAGAGCAGTGGAGCCAGCACCCAAGCTCCTTTCAAAATGCCAGTCATGGGGTCAGAAACCAGAAGCTTTATCCTGCAGGAATGATATTTCTGCTGCCGCAGTACCTCTGTGAAGAGAACAGCAACACTCGTATCAAATGATTCTGTGTGTATATCACATTAACCACAAGAACCGCAGTGCAATAACGTATATAGAAGGAATGACAGAGATATTGAGGCAGATTTGATCAATCGATAGCAAAAAGTCAGTGTTTTATTTGCCCCTCTTCTGGAAGCATTAAGGGCATAATTCTCAAGATTTTATGGTAATGTACTGCGGCTCAGCCATGTGTGTGCAGACACTACAGCTTGGCTTCTCAGTACAATAAACCCTCAGACCCAATTAAGTTTAATTTCCAGACAATCTGCTTTTCAATCTTAAATGCCACTGCATTGCCAAAATGTGCTTTTTAGAAGTACAGCACGTTGAAGCGTCAACAATGAACTAATAGTAATGCGTTAATACAATTTTCAAGGAAGGGCGAAATCAACTAGCGACCAACAACCTGGTCGCAACCACAAACACTTAACTAGTTGCAGCCAACTCTACGTAGCTGTACACACATACATGCTTGAACTATAGCTTCTGGTTCGCGTTTGGTTAGGGACCAGGTTGCTACCTTTTGCTTAGAAGTTGCAACTAGTTGCTCACTAGTCGTTACCACAAGCAACTACTCGCAACAGCGACAAGTAAGAAAGCTGTGACCAGTGAGAAACTGGTCAGGACGAGGACGCGACCAGGTCTTGGTCGCTAGTGGATATACTGCCTCCAATTTTGTGCATTTAGTAATTTTGTTTTAATCTGTTGATGGCTGTGCTCTATCCCTAAGATGATGATCATGCAGTTTTGAGGAGTAGGAAGCACGCACTCACAGCATGAGGATAGGCATTGGATCAGTAAAACTTTGCATCTCCAATAACATTTCTCGCTATAGTGCTGTAAACCAAGAGTGAGCTTAGTTTATTTTTATATAATTTGTTTGTGTTTCTATTAACATCTCCAGCAGGAAACCCATTTTCAGGTAGGCCTGTGGCAGGCCGTGCACCTTCAAAGCTGTGTGAAAATGCCTCGTCCTGATTTGGGTGCCAGTTTCCATGACACTTACTGGGCACATTCATGTACCTGAAAATGTGTTGGTACTTTTCAGAAAGTACTAATCAGCTTAACGTCCAATTTTGTCTGCTCATTTGTTTCTGTCATTACTTCCAATTTCCCTTGTTTATACTTTGCCCTGTGTGAATTCTCCCCCCTGATTGGATAAAATTGGTATCCCAACCTGAAGTGAAAACCTCCCCCTGGCCAGCTGGGGCGCCTGTTGGAGGGGAAAGGAACTGGTTGGAATGACGTGTTCCCTCCACACGCTACATCCAAATGGGGAAACTCCCCCCTGTCAGGTGTAAAGAAGCAGCTTGGACTCCTCATGCATAGAAGGAAGCATGAGGTCAGTTCGATGATCTCCCCAGGCTGGCAGAGGAAACTAGTCTAGCATTCAGGATTACATGATTAGATCAAAATCATGGGATTAAAAAATAAAATAATAACAATGGATTACGTTTTGATAGTGCTATTCTTTTTGTTTATTCACACAGGACAGTGCATGATGCATATTTATGGACATTACATGAATGCAATGTAAATAACACACCAAATTTAGCAAAAGTGCTTCACTGCGTATGGAAACCACTTATAATCCTTTTCATTTTACAAGGGGGTTTGTTCCCGCGGTGTGATCTAAATCAAGTCGTAAAGTAATCACTTCCTCCAGATGATGCATACTTCTCTCTTGCATTTGTCTATAATTCAGAATCACAACCACAGCAGCCTGCATGATGGATCTGCGGAGATACCCACTGGATGAACAGAACTGCACTTTGGAAATCGAGAGCTGTAAGTTAAAAGCCCAGTTTATGGCTCAAAATCGAATCAATCATAAATAAACAAATAGGACGTATGAGATACTTTGCCCCGTGTGAAGCTGCGTGATAAAAGCATTGGACATTGAGTCTGATTCATGTTATCAGCCCTTGAGGTGATATGGCAGTGTAGCTGACCACTCAGTGCCAGCCAAAGTGCCACCGTCTGCTGAACTGTTGCCTTGAGTGACCTGACTGCAGATCAGACATCTCTGCTACTGTTTACCACGTTTCTCAGATGCTATTTTCTCATTGTATTTGTGAGTGAGTAAATAGGCATGTAATGAACACAATATCGCCTGGGTCATTCATCGTCACCCTCTGTGACGACAGAAGTACAGCTATGGCCTCATAGCAATGACAAACGCCTAAGGCAATGACAACTCCTGGGTGATAATCTACAATAGAATCTGTGGCTGTTTATACAGAGGACAATGCAGACATTAAAAGCTATTTGATACCAATATAGAGTGATTTTAGCTAGAGACTGAGAGTGAACACAACCCCCAAGTCCTCGTATTGTGGGCTTGTAGATCGGCTATTTCTGACACTGTCATGAAATATAATATGGAGATACAAAGTTTCTAACCGACAGTGGCGATTTACATGTCACTTGTACCTAGTCATAGTGATTCATGGGACTTAATCACATGTGACACATTAGGACATGAACTCTGTCTCTGGTGTTGGTGTGAATGACAACACATTAGTGCTGTTATCTTCTAAGTAACAAAATGACATGTAATGGGCCATGCTAACCCTCTAAACATGAATCATGTCTTTAACTGGGATGTTGCATAACCCTCACCCACAGACGGCTACACCACAGATGACATTGAGTTCTACTGGAAAGGAGGGGACAACGCGGTGACAGGGGTGACACGCATTGAGCTCCCACAGTTCTCCATAGTGGACTACAAGCTGGTCTCCAAGAACGTGGTCTTCTCAACTGGTATGTCGAAGAAAGGGAGACAACAATTTACAAAATCATTGTTTAAAGCTGAAGTCCCTAACTTTTTTAGTGAATGCAATTTTACAGTAGTGTGTTACCGGCATAATCAATAATAGTAGGACAAATGCAGAAGTTGTAGTTGGTGCTTCATGCTCTTAAAATGACACACAAGATCTTATAGCTGTCTGCTGCTTTGCCTGCTACCCCATGAGGGCCTTCTTGTAATTTATTTCAAAAGGCTCATCTCATTACAAAATTTGTGTCCTCCTCCAGGCTTTCACTACAATACTAGAACTGGGAATATGGATGAGAGGCAATTATCCGTCTGTTTATTCAAACTGTTGGAAGAAAAGGAGGTAGTGGTAGCAGGGGGATTGGGTGTACTTGATAAAGGATTATATTCATATGAGAAGAGCCAAAGCATAAATACTTCCCTTGTGATGCTCGGCTCAGAGGCGTCACAATGATGATTATTCCCAGTGCTGCACTAATGACGTATGTGAAATGGATTTGGGGTTTGAATGCAATGTTGTGTTCAAGTGCCCCGAGAGGTTCAAAGACTTTCAAATGTGTTAACATTGTGTTTCTGAGGAAAGCTTGTGTAGCTCGGGTTTTGACAGTAGGCAATTCCACATTTTGGACACCAAATGTTGTTCAAAATGAAAAAGTACAGAAGTAGACCATTCTTTTGGGTGCTTCAAAAGACCACTAAAGAACTTCCATCAAAATGAATAGTACAGTTTTAGCTAAGAATCTGACAACATTACTTTTTCTACAATGTAAAATGTTGTCATTTAGCAGACACTCCTAATTCAGAGAATTAGGAACTAGTATGTAATTTCAACACATCAGTTGAAATTACTTACTAGATTGGACTCCTCATTGATGATCCGCATGGAAGACGGGTTTCTGACTGCCCACTGCCCTCCTGTTTGACACAGACAGAGAAAAATGTGGTGGTATTTTTTATTATGTACATTAATGAGGACCTATTATATGAAGATATGTTGAAAAGTGGTGAAGTGGTCCTTTAAGTGTGCATGCCGTTAGACGGGATCTCTCCTGGATGAGGAAGGGTGGGGTCTAATTTCTCTAATGTTATAGAGTGTAAATCTACAGGATTGGGTGACAGTTGTAATGTGTGCTTTTAACCAGAGCCGACTGTCAAGGACAGTCATATGGGCTGTGGTTACCAAGGAGTTGTCTATGAAAATAATTAGCTCCCGCATGGGGCATGACTTAGCTCCCACATGCCGTAGGTGTGTAGAGTTCATTCAAGTATTTCCATTGAAGAAAATTGCTTTACCTTTAGTTTTCAGGTCTTCTCTATCTCAAAATGCATCTACAGTATGTCAGCCTCAGACATACTGTAGAACCCCTGGTGCAACATTTGTGTTTATGTTACATTCTACAGCAACCCTTCATTATGCGCCTATATAATAATACACTATTTATATAGCACTGTTCTTAACAAGGTTCCAAAGTGCTTCACAGAAGAAAATAAATTAACAGCACAAATAAAACAAAACAGATGAAGAAAACGCCTAAAAAATAAACAAATGAAAACCAGCATGGGGAATAGTAGATTACAATGAAACAAATAGAAACGTTAAACAATAAAAGCTTGGAAATAGGAATAACTTGCTGAGGTGGTTAGCCGATCACAGTCAGTAAATACTTTCAAGTGAGACCATTTAAAGCTTTAAAGGCGATCAGTATAATTTTAAAATCAATACAAAATAATACTGGCAGACAGCCAGTATAAGTTGGCTAAAGCAGGATTAATGTGTTCATATTTATTTGTGTCTGCAGCATTCTTAACTACTTGGAGTTGTTAAAGGGAGCTCTGACTCTGCATTCATTGCATCACTGTATTGCAAGTGGAAAATATCCTTAGCTGAAAGCACCAGACAACATTCAATCAGTACAGAAAAATGTCAACACC
Source organism: Benthosema pterotum (assembly GCA_039105355.1). NCBI lineage: Eukaryota > Metazoa > Chordata > Actinopteri > Myctophiformes > Myctophidae > Benthosema > Benthosema pterotum. The sequence continues at coordinate 22,936,947 of CM076979.1, forward strand.
AAACATCTATCTACAGTGTAGGTCTACATTAGAGCTTTATGTCTCTGTCACTGTGCTCTGACAGGCAAAACAGTTGATTGAACATTATTTTAGAAGAATGTTATTGTTCATAAAACTGTTTACTTGTGTTAAATGGCTTCACTCTGTACCTATGAGATAAGATACTAAGAGATAAGATACTAAGAGATAATAGATATGAGATAAGATACTAAATTGGTTTGTAATATCTGAGTGATCCAGATTTCTTTTCAGGTTTATCTCCCAGGAGAAATTTGCATTTCATTACATTCGTAATACTAATACAAGGCACCACTACAAGTAACACTTGTAGTTGTACCTATAGGCCTATATCCTTGGGCATAATCAGGTGAAGATTATCCAACAGGCACGTTGGGCCCAGGCCCAGGGGCCCCTGAGCTAGGGGGGGCCCTCAGGTTGAGTGTGATCGCTAAGAGGCTCAAGCTCAGGGTGGCGCACTATTATTCACAAAGAGGATTATTCATTTCTTGTCAATAAAATAACCCCAAAAGCAAGGGATTCAAGCATTCCCTTGCTGTAAATCCTGCTGAAATGAGGTGTATATTGCATGCCTATATGTCATATAGGTGTGGTGGCCCAGGTGGCTGGTGGTGGCCCAGGGGGCCATAATTTTTAGATCCGCCTATGGGCATAATGTACAGTATTATCACAATATCACGCCTGCCAACAGTGCACAAGAAAGCTTACCACCATAGCACCACCTTAAAAACTTCTACCCCACCCTCTGGAAGCTTATTTCTAATACTATTTTACAGAAGAAGTTAGCCTCAGTATGGTGTTTGTGTCTTGATGCAATGTGCTTTTAGTGCCAGCTCTTACTGTACCACAAGCTGCATGGGTAATACCAATGACCACTGAGTGGGTGTGTGGGTGGATCACGTGGGTGGGTGGGCTTGAGTGAGTGATGCATGATCATGTGGGGCTGCTCCTTTCAGCATCGCATTGTGTACTCTGGGACATGTTGTATACTTGTTGTCATCGCTCCCTCAAGGCTAAGTTATTGCAATTTGGACCCATCTCACTTGTTTCCATGGCAATGAAGTCAGTTCACGTGGCCATTGCCCTGTCTAGGATCTAAAAAAAAGCAAGATAGCTCTGTGTTTCTAATATATACGTAAATATATAGGGCTGCTTTCCACCTGTCTCTCTCCTGGGTGTATATATTTGGTCCAACGTACTACCAGTATGACAGTCAATAGTCTGACACCCTACCCCTTATTTCTCCACAGGTTCCTATCCACGATTGTCTTTGAGCTTCAAGCTAAAGCGAAACATAGGATACTTCATCCTCCAGACCTACATGCCATCCATCCTGATCACCATCCTGTCCTGGGTATCCTTCTGGATCAACTATGATGCATCTGCTGCCAGGGTGGCATTAGGTATGACACGGACCAGTGCTTTACATAGAACAGGGTGGCATTAGGTATGAAACGGACCAGTGCTTTGCATAGAACAGGGTGGCATTAGGTATGAAACGGACCAGTGCTTTGCATAGAACAGGGTGGCATTAGGTATGACATGGACCAGTGCTTTGCATAGAACAGGGTGGCATTAGGTATGAAACGGACCAGTGCTTTGCATAGAACAGGGTGGCATTAGGTATGAAACGGACCAGTGCTTTGCATAGAACAGGGTGGCATTAGGTATGAAACGGACCAGTGCTTTGCATAGAACAGGGTGGCATTAGGTATGACATGGACCAGTGCTTTGCATAGAACAGGGTGGCATTAGGTATGAAACAGACCAGTGCTTTACATAGAACAGGGTGGCATTAGGTATGAAACGGACCAGTGCTTTACATAGAACAGGGTGGCATTAGGTATGACATGGACCAGTGCTTTACATAGAACAGGGTGGCATTAGGTATGAAACGGACCAGTGCTTTGCATAGAACAGGGTGGCATTAGGTATGAAACGGACCAGTGCTTTGCGTAGAACAGGGTGGCATTAGGTATGAAACGGACCAGTGTTTTTCAACAGTGGTTCTCAAAGTGGGTGCCGTGACGGACGTCCACGGGTGTCGCAGAATACTTTGATGATATTTGGAATTCATAAATATTTTTTATCATTTGTCTCAAAACCTCTATACTTAGTAAAAACCACCAAAACTAAAGAAGTTTGAGAACCACTGGCACAGCGTGACCATTTTCAAACACCCAAACCGGGTCTCTTAAATGAACACTGTTGTGTTTAGGGAAATGTATGTTTGAAATGAACTAGGAGACTCCGACAGTCGAGCAAGCGTGTGTATGTATACATTTATTGTACCTTGATGGAAAGGAATGGGTAAAGGGTAGGTGGGTATAAGGGGAGGTTTTGGGTCAGGATGGTACCGAAGGAAAAGGCCTGGCGGAATGGATGATCTTATTCCCATTGTCTATCACTTTACATTACCATTTGTGTGTGCGGACTCCACCAGTGTCCAAAAATGTTAGCATCAAACCACCGGCGTGATTTATACATATGGAATCTCTAGCTCTTCTTATTTTCATGTCATTGAAGCATGTGGTTGGATGACCACCATGATGTGGCTTCCCATTTCTTTACACAGTCTATTGCATTATTATTGAACTCGATCTTGATCTTGACTTGATCTTAAAATGCACAGGTTGGGTAGCAGAGGGCAGACAAGGCAGTGCTGCATAGCATGGTCTCTTCTATATATTCACAGATGGTTGGGCTAGTTTTGTAGCCCAATCTGGCCATAGCAGTAAAGTAGTAAATCAAAATGTACCTCAAAATTGTATACTTTAAGTACTTGAGTAAATGTATGTTACACCACGGTGTAGTACATTTAGAGAGAGCTAGTTAAATGAAGTCCCCTTTGCAAGTCTATACATGTCTTCTCTGGGGGGACAGGCATGTGGTGGACTGATTTACAAGCTCCAATGTATCACCACTCGCTGAGACACACAGAGATCAATGCATTTAGAATGCAATTCCACTTACTGTACTCTCCAAATGTAATCACAGGGGAGGCTATTCCTGCACCTGGTTACCTAGTATTCACTCGGACAATTCTCTACAGCATTTAACCCTAACCCTAAGGGACCTAAAAAGATACCGGTAAATGTTTCTCTCCAAGAACTGAACTGCGATTTTTGAGATCCCATTCTATCTGCATCACATTTTTTTCCTCACAGTCTGATTTCTGTATCCCCATAGACATTTTTATATTGCTTCAAGTAAGAACTGTGTTCCAAAAATTCTGGCATTTATATAGAACCAATTGACAAAACACTAATGTTACTGCTTCTGACTTAGTTAAAATTTTGCCAGAAACAGATTGTATCAAATATGAGTGATCCATTTTAAGATGACACAATGTTTTCTCTGTAGAGAAACAGGGGCAGGGGATGAACAAGTGGCATCAGGACTTGGCACTGATGTCACTGGTACATGCATTGTACATGCATCAATAATAGCAGCATTTAGTATCAGTTTTATGTGAAAATTGTCTGTATTATGTAGATCTCTTTACAGACACTGTTTATCACTGACAAGATCTTTTTCTTTTTACATAAGTAACCCATTGTCCTCTTCACTCCAAAAGAGCTCTTGGTTTTGTTATTGAGAAATCAATGCAACATAGAGTACATGCAGCACTCCTGTTCTCTCCAACACACACACACACACACACGCGCACACACACACGCACACACACACACACACACACACACACACTCGCGCGCACGCGCGCGCAACAGTGCGTGCACATATACACAGTGCAGTGCAACACTCGTTTATGTAAGTGATAATGGACAGAAATAAAGAGGCTGTGAGTGTCATGTTGGCACTCTGTATACCTGGGGTCAAACACTAATACTGTAGTTCTTTATTTTAACACTGTAGTTCTTTATTCCAATGGTTCTATGCATGACAAAGTCCATCTGTCCAATTGTTCTCCACTTTGGACAACAACCTAAATCATGTTTGGAATGTTGTGGAATTTCAATTTGCTGTGAACCTACAGTAATTGCTCCCAGCTGGATGTTAATAAAGTGCAGACATGCAGATGCACCTTAGGGCTTGAGTCAAGTCAAGGGGCTCATAGAAAAAGAAGAATTGTGTTAAATTATGCATTAAATTGGTGTTATTTAGTATTTACTATACTAAATATCTGTCAATATACATTTTATTTATTTATTTATTTATACATATATACCGGTACATACATACCGGTACTTACAAAACATAATAATAAGATTACATTTGTTTAATATATGCAATACGAATGTTGGGCAAATGTGTGTGTGTGTTGAAAATAAAAGATGAAATGAGCTAATGAGCTAGTTTAGTGTCAAAATTTGAACGTCAAGACTGAACTGCCTTTCAAACAAATAAAAGCAGCAGTAAGAGCAGACAAGAGAGAATAGAACAGGATGAGAAAAAGAAGCAAAGCTCTCTAAATTGGATTCCTTTTATATATAGCAGCAATGCAGTAGTTCAGCTGGCATCAGCATTACTGCCCTCAGCTTTGTGGCACCAACCATACAGCAGGTAACTTTAGGATAGCAAGCTAGACAGAACATCATGTTGGATGCATTTCATCATTGTCAGGTAGATACCTTCTGTTTTGTTGTTTTGTTTTTGAAAATTAATACGCTGATTTGTTGTACAACAGTGGCACGCAAAAAAAGTAACAGGAACAGCCCATCTGAGCTTGAGTTAATATACATTAATATATATTAGAGATGTTGTGTGGACATAATTAGAAAGTTACCCCATTCTGTGTTTCCTAGAAATGGAGGTTTGAGAGTGTACAAATAGAACCAAATTGTCCATTTGGTTAGCCTGGCCATGAGGCCAGCCTCATGTAGCATTGTAGTGATTTCATGTTATATTGGGTCACATTTGTACATGCTGAGGAAAAAAGCACTATCCATGGTTCTGATTTAGTAGCTCTCTCTTTGGCCTCTCTTCCATTACAATCAACAAGACTATAAAATCCATTGTCAGTGCGTGTGTGTGTGTCTGTCTGCCTGTTTGTATGTCTGTGTCTGTGTGCGTGCACTTCATAACAAATTATTGTGCACTAGGGCCCATCATAATAGGATCCATTGGGCCCATCATTACTGGTTTACACAACTGAAGGTTACACATTTGTTTGGATGATGACAATCACTTAACACTTTTGTTTATCTGATTTTCACACAAAAGAAATGTTGCAGCGAAGAGAGACCCTCTTTATACATTATGCAAATACAGTACATTTGGTCAATATGAATAGGGGATATACTGTACAGTAGCTGCTGAAACGGCTGAAAAAGACTGTTAGTGATACACCAATCATTAATGTGTCTCTGATTTATGGCAGTACGTTCTGTACACAAGATTGTCTTATAAGAACCGTCATCCAAACATAAACAGAAACAACCTTATTGCCACATCATATGATAACATGTGCAGGCTCTCAATAGTATTGCAGTTATATCAGTGGTTTTGCCTGTTAAAATTTCAAAATCCAGCCTGGAATTGTAGATAAAAACAGAAGAAATCTTTAGTTTTGGTTCTGTGGGGCTAAAATGTCATCAAGTGATGGTCCGTGGCTCAAATGCTGAATAAATAGTGGGCCCTGGTATTAAAAAGGTTGAAAACCACTGAGTTATAGGAACAGTTATAATATGGTGGAGAGGTAGAATGGAAGCATAGCATCACAATGCTATTTGAACTATGGACAAAATAAAGTATTAGTAACGTATAAAATAAAAGATGAAATATGGAGATAAAAGGTTTCTCCCTGCCAGCGACTATATCCAGTTGATGAAAGCGGTCAAAGGTTTGGCCTTTGGACATTGAAGTGTTGGCGTTCTCTGCTAATGAGGCGCGGGAATTCAAAATAAGATGACTTCATATTAGAGGCAGGGTCTTTGGCAATTTAAACCATTCTATGCCTGCAATGTTATACTGTACCAATTGCTTTTTAATTATAGTTGCAATTAAAGAGACACGTTTTGTTTAGCACAGCAAGATAGATCTCCGCTGCACATTCTAGCATGGACGAATGTGACCTCTCATTTCACCCAATCATATTCACTCCACGCTTGAGTGGTGTGACTCATTGGCTGGTGAATAATTTGAATTCAAACCTTGGTACGTGACACACGGGAAAATCCTCAATGTTCATTCAACTCTATGACTCTGAGTTAAATTAAGACTTAGATTTGATTGTGCAGCCAACCTTATGAGTACAGAGTAACATATCAGCAGTCACCCTTGACCCATATAAAGGTTCAATGTACTGTATAGCCATACTGTATGTGTCCTGCTCTGCATCATCCTCTGCCGCTTCATGTCTTTTTATGTTTCATGTTTTTTACCTCTGAACATTGCATTCGCTCAATTTGGGCTATGATCTACAGCAGTGTTTTTCAAACTTTTTCATACCAGGGCCCAATATTTGTTCGTTTTGGCCCCACAGACCCCAAAACTAAAGATTCATTTTGCTTTTGTCCCCAATTCCAGGCTGGATTTGGTAAGCAAAACAGGCAAACATACAGATCATGATCGTGAATTCAGCTGATGAATATTTTAACTCTTGAGAGTGTAATCATTTCATTTTTGCGCTTTCAAGAGTTACATCTGGTTAACCAACTTGGGGGACCACCTGGAACCCTTTCAGGGACCAAAGGTGGTCCCCGGACCACTGGTTGAAAACCACTGATCTACCCATCTTCTCCTGTTCTCCTGTGCTCCATATTTGTTTTTCTTATTTTCCTTTCACTAAACGGCATCACAAACTTACCAGACATCAAATCCTTATGGTGACACTTTACATACTGCTGTCTTTTTCTTTCAGGGATCACCACCGTGCTCACAATGACCACCATTAACACTCATCTGAGAGAGACCCTTCCAAAGATCCCCTACGTCAAAGCTATAGACATGTATCTGATGGGATGCTTCGTCTTCGTCTTCTTGGCACTGCTGGAGTATGCGTTTGTCAACTATATCTTCTTTGGAAGAGGCCCTCAGATGCAGAAGAAACTTGCTGAGAAGGCTCTCAAAGCAAACAGCGATCGGGACAAATTTGATGGGCCCAGGGTAAGAATTAAGTGCCAGTGTTTCGCTGTAAATTGAGTGCAGCTGTACTTTTGAATCTTAGCTAGCATCTATTAGCAGATCACATGTAATGTCTTTTTCATGTTATCTTCATTTTAAAACGCTAACCAGATTTGCAAACCTAGGATTCCGCACAGAACTAAAAGAACAGTATGCAGTTGTCATGCTCTGTGTTGCCAACTTGGCGCATTTATCGCTATATTTTGCTTTTTTTTTTTCAACCCTCCACCCCTAGCACCAAAATTAGTGAAAAACTCCTGGGAGAGTTGGGGCAAAATTGATTGACAGGCAACCAGAGATAATACCCTTTTCACCATTCCTCTTATGATAGAGTCCTCCTTCCTTCCTAGAAAGGACCGTTGGTAACCAAATGGACCCTTATAGATCTGTAACTCTTGAGATTGTAAAATGAAACCAAATGGACCCTTATCCATTTGTTTTCATTTTACGCTCTCAAGAGTTAAATCATATTTAAACATCTGAATCACCTAATTTTCTATACATCTATAAATTTAGAAAATGTAGAAGAATTGCTATTTTGCCAGTTATCTCTCCTAAATTAGTCCAAGAGATTAACTCAACATCAAACCGTGGTCCCTGGCTAAAATGCAGAATAAATATTGGGCCCTGGTATGAAAATGGTTGAAAACCACTGCTCTAGCGCATTCTAGTGCGTTTTTGAAGTGCCACTAGTGCATTTTGGATTTTGGCAGTTGGCAACACTGTCATGCTTTACTATCACCTGTAATGATTGTCTGCCTCCTGATGCTGATGGCCTTGTTGCGACTGAAGTTCAGATGAAGGGGTTTGTGTTTGTGTCTCTCCTGAGCTAGTCTCTTCTGGATGGAGGCAATTGCAAGCCATCGTCTGTTAGACATTCCAATCAGGTAGGCAGGTGTCATCACTGCCACATGTGTGAAGTTCTGTAACTCTTGAAACTTTGCTGCCACACAAAGTTTCGCTTCCCTGTTGAGCAAGGAAACCTGTGTATCAGCATGTCATACATTCTATCCATTTTCCTCATGAAACACCTGTATGTTACGCCTGTACATTCCATATGTTGCCTCTGTCTGCATTGATTGTTTCTCACTCCTCATTGTTTTCATACTTTCCAAAAATTTTCCCTTCAATCATGACCTCAAAGTTGTGTGATTTGACTTTTCATATAATAGTAATAATAATGTTAAGTAAAGAACTCTCAAACAGACAATCATTTCTTGAATGTTGAAATATGTGTATGGATGTTGTTGCTGCAGCAGCAGCACAAGATGAATTATTTATCAAGGCTGCACAATACCAAAGATTATGTTAGGACTTTTATTGCTGAATCGGCTCTAACTGTGGCAATATGAATTGTGATTCACTGGGAGATGACTTTTCTACCTTATTTCTGATAGCTGTCAAAAATGTCGGCTTCAATTGTTGGGATTAAATTTGATGTTTAATTGTTTTAATCTTACTTTTTGCCTTTCTCCATGTGCTGTTGCATGTGCCATCGAGAATCCTGCATTGAAAACATCATGTTTCAGACATTCTCTGATAAGAAACCGATAGGGCTTCTCCATATCTGGTCAGCCATTGGAATACTGTAGTTCAGGATATTGCATTTTTTCCAGTGTGGTGCAGACTCACATGATCTTAGATAAGATTAAACCAGGTACTGTATTTACAGTAGGTCCCATGGAATACTTTTTTGTAAGTACAGGGACGTTAGTGATGATATCTTCAAGAATTGTGCAAAGTGCAATACTCCCACTGATCACAGAATCACATTAACTCATAATATTATAAAAAGAGAGCGGCTGTTATCCGATGCTTTTCCCTGTGCATGCCTCTTCAGCTTGACATCGCTATCGTGTCTCGTAAGTTATATCTCTTTTGCCACCTTGACAAATGATTTATATGCATTTTGTCTGAGACATTGGGGCTTCCATGAATAATGGAACCATTCAATCCAGCCAGGGCTGAATTGTTAGAACTGGTTTCATTTTTGTGCCAGGAGGCCTGTCCTTGAAGGCCACTCTCTATTTGCCGAGGGTTTAATCTGTCAGATCTCTGGAAGATGCTTGGCCGGTCCTGATGTATGTTGCATGTGTCCCATGTCATTACTCACCGAGCGCCCCCCCACCGCCGGTGATGTGCCGGGTCGTCTTTAACACCACTATCTGTCTCTTCTGCTCCGGTCCAGGTCGACTCCCAGGGGAACATTCTGCTGACGACCTTGGAGATCCATAACGAGGTGGCAGGAAATGAAATCACCACCAGCCTGAGTGAGTCGCGCAACTCCTCCATGATGTTCGACCACACGGGGGTCCAGTACAGGAAGCCGAGCATGGCAGTCGGGGCGAGCCGGCAAAGCCTGGACAGGCCTCCGCCTCTAAAGAAGACCCGTCTGCGCAGACGGTCGTCGCAGCTCAAGATCAAAATCCCGGACCTGACCGATGTAAACGCCATCGACAGATGGTCACGGATAATATTTCCTTCGGCTTTCTCCCTCTTCAACTTAATCTACTGGCTTTATTACGTGAATTAACACTGACTTGTGAGTCGTGGCTAACTTTGTTTTTTTTTCCTACCCCTTCAAAAGCCCCTCCGTTTCTCATTCGTTTGTGAATGAGAAAGTACAACTTCTTTGTCAGAAGGGCAAGGCAACGGTGAAATCCTTACTGACATTTCTTTTGTTTGTTTTTTCAAAAGAGTGAAAAGAGCACAGACCTTGGCACACGGACAACACACCCGTTAGTGTGAAGATGTGCACGTAGGCTGATGAGGATGACGCCTACCTTACAGAGACAGTCATGTAAGTGACTGGCCTCTGCTCTGTTCCAATGAAGGTCCATGGACATCTATGGACATTCACTGATGGATTTAAAAACCCAGCATATTCAGAAGATTCTTTGTTTAACAATGGTATACAAGTGTTGTATGTCCAAAAGATTATTTACAGTGCTTTATGCCATATATTACATCTATACCCATTTACATAATTCCAATAAAAACTGGGATCATAGTGATACAAGTTGTCGCTATAGGTTAACACCGGGGAACTAAAAACAAATGCAAATTTGTGGCTTCTTGAGTTATAATATTTATTTCGGTCCAGTATGCATGTTTTTATATCCTCTGTGTTCATTTACATATCTCTTTGAGGACACTGAGGATTTTACTGAACACATTCAAGCAAATGAATCATACCCATATTGATTATTTCCTTGAAAAGATTTCAGGGACAGGAAAAATAACTTAATTTGCCTTGGGGTTGTTGCCACAAGCGATATACTGGTTCTTTCAAAGTGCTTAATTACTGTGATGTCTCTTTTACACTTCACAGGTTCAGTTTAAAGCTGTGATAGCGACTCAAGAAATAACGCTGGTCTGACATAATCGGTACTGGTTTTGACTCGGACACTGAATCCATACCAGCATTTTTGTACAGCCCTTTGTATTGTAGTATTTCTCACTTTCAATTTGTATAGATTTGGACAGGACAATTACCTGTCAATTTGTCTTTGTTCACTGCAATTTTTAAGTCGATTTAATTGTCTTGTTAACATCTGGTACAGGATGCTAATTGACTTACAGTACATGTACAGTAGGGATGCATGATGTTGACATTTCGGCCAATAACCGATTATTTCTATAGTCACATTGACCAATATTGTATTGATTGCAATACTCGTTTTTGATGCTGGATACAGATTTCTAAAAAATAACTTTGTTATGAATTGAAAGTATTAGGCCTACTGTTCTTCCCACTACCATTATGATGATCTCACGCAAATAATTTTATTACCAATATTCAATACATTGTGCATTCTTAAAGTAGGGCCTCTAGTGCAGTCAGACTATCTCTTTATACCGGACTGTTATCAAATTAAAGCCTGGATATTTTTATTGGATCTTTCACACTCATACAACACATGTACACGACGTGTCCTCATTTAACTTGGATCGTATTGTCCATGCATGGTGTAAGTGGTGAGTGGGTGAGCCATTTCTGCACACCTCCTGTGTCGATTCTGCACTGAAGCCATCAAATGGAGATTTCTGTGATTTGTTTTGAAATGTATTGTACATACTGTTAACACTGCACACTGTCAGATCTGCCATACTTATACACTTTACATAGGTATGCTGTGAACAATGTTTTTTGCTTGGTTGTTGTTTTTGTTTTTTTGTTTTAGCCTCTTACATGACATTATGTTTGTTGCTCATCTTATTTCCCATGTGTTGTAAATATAATACACAATATCAGAACGTGACCATTTTCATTCTTCTTTTCTTTGACAACGGGTTGACAATACGAGCGCATGAAATGCCACGAGAGAGCAAGGATTAGAGCGGAATACATGAAGGCTCGGCCCAAATAATACTCGCACCGGCCGAAATGTTGCGGTATTTGTGAAATGTTGCAATATTTATTCGGCAATTGAGGGGTGAGAGGGGGTCAGAAAACTGAGCCCCCCAGAAGGCTGTTGCAGCCTGAAAGAGGGACAAAAGAGGGACATTTCCATTTTTTTCCTGAGAGTCTAACCCTAACCCAAATGTGAAGCAAATGGACCTGTACACTCTCAGAAAAATTGTCCTAAAAGAAAAACCATTAGCATGGTGAAACACAACTTGATGATGGAGTCGCCATTGGACTGATCCCATGAAGCGAACAGAGTTTGCAACAACGTAACTCTGTTTATGCTCAGGGCAGAGTATTATTTGGGCCGAGCTTTCCTGTTGCCTTAGGGCTCTCACACCACACCATCTGCACTGCTCGCTTGAGGGACTTGTATCGCGTAGGAGTGACGCCACCTGTCAGACGACCACGCAGCATGGCAGACATTTTTTCACCCAGATTGCCGTTGTTCAGTATACCATAGCAAACGCACTGGCCCCTAGAGAACGAATTGCATTGCATAAAACTAAAGTCTTTGTTCAAAGGGCTGAGGTTTTCAATGAGGGTTGTGAATGGAACCCTCTCGTCAGCACTCTCTCCCCCGATGCTTTCAAGAGGGAAATGTTTACATGTAATAGGTGCAGCCTGTACATAAAATTGTGATATCAGCACGTTTTTAAAAGATTTAGCTCGGAATTAATTCACGGGTGGTTACAATATGCATACAGTATGAGTTAGATTAGATACAATGGAAACGTGCTCTTGTGACTTTTGCATTCATACAGACATTTTGTATTTTATTTTTCGCTGCTGCAGCCATTCCCATGTGTTTGTGTCGTCTCTGCCACTGACACCTCTATGGGTGGTGGCATTGGCAAGAGGGTAGACAATCACATTTCTCTCCACTGATAAACCTGAAGTTGCCAGTTGCTTTTTTTTCCACCTGAGAGTGAGCAGTTTCCGCCGTGAGAACATAACGCTTGCGGAGAGCAACATGCTATCACTCCTTTCTTCACAACGTTGCCTGAACATGCGCTCTAGTTTTGCTAGAGAAAAAGGAAATCCCTGCCAGTTGATACCCCCTGTGAAGATTCTGTTTGTTGGCACATTGTAATAATACATTTTCCGTCTATTTTGTGCAGGTTCACTTAATTAGGAGAGGATATTGAGTCAGAGAGAGATGTAATGGAGCCTTGGAGGACAGTAAGAGGACAAGAACAACAGCCAGAATCAAACCAGGGACATTGTGATCACATCAATCATATTAATGAGCCCACAGGTAAATGCTATCACATCAGGGAGCTTCCCAAGGCAACGACAGTCATCACAGTTAAGCCTGATTTATACTTAGTTGTATGCTGTGGCAGTGTGACACGCTTTGAGCTTGTAGATCTGCTATTTGTGGTTGGCAAACCCATACGTATAGGATGAAGGGGCTTGGTCGAGGTCACCTTGACCATCACCATGATATTTGATGTTTGGGCTAGTGACATTGAGTACAGCATCATTCTCTTTTAGGACACCATTTCATCTCCTATACTTTTGTTATATTTATGATACATTTGAACATGAAGTGCTTTCAGTCCTGAGATCGTCTTTCTTAATTGTTCTGCACCATCTCGAAAACTTGACGAGAAAAGAAAATCTAAATTGGCTCCCTTGCCCATGTTGTTGTTGTTTTTATGCGGTTTTATATTAAAAGTATGAAATCATAAATGCTTTTTGCATCAACATGCAAAAGATTATCCTTCTCACACCTCACAAGGTCAACACCATCCAATGTGTTCTTAAACATCTGTGAGTCATCGCCTGCGATCTTCATTTATTTATACAATTCCTTTTCCTGTTGTATCGCGTTACAACAGCAGTTAGTCATAACCGTAATGTAATATGTGTCATCATGCCGGGTTGCTGTTGTTTTTTCTCATTACCTTGCTTCAATTAATGTGTTGGCTTTTTGTGTAGCGTGGGTTGAGACGGGCCTACACATTCTAACAGCTCTGCTTCTGCCGCCATCATTCACTTCGGAATTAAAATTACACTTCAGATGGATGAACAGCTTGTGTGTTCTGCTCTCTATGCAGTATATCATCATGTGAGCTAGAAACCTTCTACCATTCCCTCTCCCTCTTCTCTCTTTGTCTCTATTGTCATTTTGTTTAACCTTTGTCACTTTGGCACAAGCAGTGGCTTTGTCAGCATGTACCTAACATGTAAGTCTTTCAGGATGGGAGGAAACCCATAAGAGGGAAAGGACAACATACAAACATGTTGATTTTTTGTAATATGCCGCTGTGGCAATTTACAGTACATTCCAAGTGCAACTACAACAGAACTGATAATGTGACCCTGCGGGCAACTGTTACGTCACCGTGCGGGTGATGTAACAGGCACGTGGATGGACAGACGTGTGCACAGACGGACGTGTGGACGGACGGACGGATGTGGACGGACGGACGGATGTGGACGGACGGACGGACGGACAGGGGCGAAACATAGTCATCACCTTACGGTGGAGATAATTAAACGCATACAAATATTCACACTAAGGTACATGATAAAACACCACTGTCCACAGCCCTCCTGTGAGACACAGGCTGAGTAGAAAAAATAGTGGTGTTTTATCATGTACATTAGTGAGGACCTATTATATGAAGATACGTTGAAAAATGGTGAAGCGGCCCTTTAATGACTGTTGGTAGGGCATTCTACATTTTGGTGGCATAGGAGCTAAAAGAATCCCTGGTTTGTGCCAAATCTGGGTTGCACATCAGCACATGTTTTGTTGAAACTTCCTCTGGTGTCGTGGGAGTGGACTTCGTTGACATTACGGAAGTATTTGGTCAGGTAGATGATATTTTGGTAGTGTATCGAATCTTGTGGGCCTTCAACCCTGTCTTCAACCCTAAGTCAACCCAGACTATCAAAGTGGGCAGTGGTGAGGTGGGTTCGGGGAGTGAAGAGTTTGTTTTGGGAGGTCTGTAGGAGGTGTCACTGAGGTGCTGTGGTAAGTGCCAGGCATAGTCAAAGAAACCTTGTACTAGTGCTCATGTTAGGATCTTTAAGGTGTTTTTGCTGACCAGTGAGGAGGTTCTGTATAGGAATCTGGTTCTTTGGTTTACCTTTTTGATTATGTTGGAGGCCATTTTATCACCGGAAAATATTGCCTCCAGGATGGACTATTCAAATCATTTTTGAATAGTTCAACTAAGTTAGTTGAACTATTCAACTAACCCTAAGAGCTTGTAGTCTTGCCGTTTTCTGAACTGTTTTTCAGAATAGAAAAAAAAAAGAACAAAGGCGAAGTATATGGACAAGGGGTTTAGCGGTGACGAAAATGGAGCCCTAAGTGCTCTATTTTGTTCAATGCTAGGCCCTTTATCTGTAAACTTCTTTGCCTTGATTTACTATTAAAAAATGTTTTTTGATTAGTTAAAACATTCCAGGTGGTCCCCAGCTCATTGATGGACATTTGCTAACCAAATGGACCCTTATAGATCTGTAAGGCTTGAGAGTGTTAAAATAAAACCAAATAGACCCCCACAGGTCCATTTGGTTTGATTTTACTCTCTCAAGAGTCAAATTATATTTAAATGTCTGAATTAGTTAATTTACAAGAATCTACACAATTTATAAATGTAGAAGAATTGTTATTTTGACCAACGTTTTTCCATTTATGTCAACCAAATTGAGGACAAAAACTTGAAAATCCTTGCTTTTGTGTCCAAGAGACTAAACTCACCATCAAATGGTGGTCCGTGGCTAAAATTCTGAATAAATGGTGGGCCTTGGTATGAAAAAGGTTGAAAACCACTGATCTACAACAAATACTCTCTGCGCTCGTCATGTGCAAGTGGATGAAAAGTGTACCTACTACCAACTGGTGCATGGAGGGACAGGATGATAAGACTTTGATGAATAAAAAGAGAAGCCGGCTTTTATGAAACCTACATTGCATTTCCCTTCACACTGATTTCTCTTGAGGGAAAATAACTTTCTGTCAGGAAACCAAATAAAGCCTCGGGAACGACAGACTGCACACCTTCCCCGAGAAAAGTACTTTTGTGTTTCGATTGTATAATGAGGTTATTTAGAGACAAATTATCACATGTGTGGGTGAGGAAAATATCACTTATAGAACAAGGCGAGTGAAAATGCAGATCCCCCTGTCTCACTGTAAGTCTGGATCTCTCTTTGGATCTCTCTATCTCTGCCTTTCTTTTAATACACCCCAAGTATACGAGCCAATAAAACATATGAAGAAACGAAATCAGCCGTTTGATTGGGCCTCTTCCAGAAAATATGCTTGCAAGGGAGATAATTAGAGCAAAGCAATAAGGCGTTCTTCAACCTAATGAGACAAGCTGTTAGAGTGTTTGTACATCCACGCAGTGTAATTAATCTGAGCGGGTCATAATACGTAAAACCTGGGGGCGGGGTGGCATTGTGTCTAACACAGCGGAGAAGGAGGGCGACCAATGAGCAAGACTCCTGCCTAATTCCATCCTACAATGTTGCAGCATATTGAAAATAGCAGATGTACCGTACAGGTTTTACAATGCACATCTGCAATGCGTTGTGCGCAAAGTATACCGCCTTGAGTCATTTTCTCTCGACTGTGTAATGCGGCTTGTAATTTTATTTCATGTAGTGTTCAGTTATAGGGGGGCACACCAGCACAGGCAATCAATTACACAGGCACACCCCTATGAATATTGTAGCGTTTACCATTATAAATTATTCGCAACTGTTATAAATTAGTTGTGACCAGTGAAAAAGGTTCGTCGTTTTACTACCGAAAACGATTGTGAGCGTTGGCCACTGGTCGCGGCCGCTGGACCAGTGGGCTGTGAGCACACGTAGTCTCGGCCGCCATGTTTGGATTTTTTGAATGGTTGTGGAATGTGGATGGGAAATAAAAATGGCCGTTGCAGCAAAGTGCCGCAAAGACCTGCGTCCTGGGGATGCACGGCCTTGAGGCAGAAAGATGTTGCGTCCGACGTCTCTTTCCATCCAGCACCTGTATAAAACATGTCACGTGACCTCAAAACGCTGCGTCCAAAAGACACAGTTTGCTGTATGGTGTGCCCAGACTGTAGCTGCGACCGTTCTTCACCTAACCCTAAGCCTTAACCCTAAACATGATCTCAGTAAAACCTATGCCTAAACCTAACCTTAGCCCCGACCGTGAGGCAAAACGGTCGCGGCCGTTTGATAGTGGTCGCGACCAGTGGCCGTGGTCGCAAAATTATTTCGCCCTCCTAAGTTTTCTGCCTGGGGCCATATGCATTGTGAAGGCAGTTGAAGGCTGCCTATGCTGAGGCTGAGCACTGTTTACAAAAGAAGATGTATTTTATTATTTTGTTCAAATTAATTGTTTCTTGTAAAACTGGTTAAACTGGTGCATGCATATTAGCATATACATGATCAGCACCGCTGCTTATAATAAAGGTCAGTAGACCTCAAAATCGTCTGGGTTTCCAAGACTAGTAATCCTTTAGTCCTGGTGCAGTGTGTACAGCGACCTCATAGGAGTGTGTTTTTAGGAGTGTGTGTGTGTGTGTGGGCTTTTCACTCCTGCAGTTGACGGCGTTGAGTTTGGCCAAATAGTCCATCTAAATAAATGCATTTTATCTGATTTTTTTGAAGTGAGGAAACATTTCACTGTGTCTCAGAAAAGAAAGATAGCATTGGCCTGATAACATTGTCCTCCTGAACTTCACTTCGCTGCTACTTATTAGCGACATGCATACAAACTTCCTTGCATTGTCTTCACTGACAAGAATTTCCTCCTAGCTGTGTTGTGAAAAATACCCCACTAAATGGACTCAAAGAAGGCTTTGCCAATCTCTAATAGTCAATAGAAACAATGCAGGGGGGGCGCTTTTTGTTGCAACCACATTGACCGTGCAAGGAAATGTTCTGAAATGTTTTTTGAAAAATAGTGGAAAATGGTACACCTACTACATGTGATGATACAGAACCCATGTTTTATGTTCCATTAGAAACTATTATTTTTGAGACTTGTTTTTTACTTTTTGCCCTTATTGATAGTGACAGGAAAGTGGGAGAGAGACAGGGATAGAGGTACTGTACAGTCATGAAAGGAACCAGTGGGCGCCCGGCATTCAAAACTATTCTAAATTATATCTAATAATTATATGGGCCCTTATTTATTACAGTTGATTTAAGTCCCTTTTATATGTACCACTGCCCCTTTAAGGGAAGTACATAAAAGAGATATAGATTTGAGTCCTCCTGGCCTTATGTTTGGCCAGAGGCCAAAGTTTTGTTGGGGGCCTAAAGGTGATGATAGTACATTGACTCCGACACTGACGGTCTCTGGCAGCTCCTGAGTCAGTAATGCTTTTAAGAGGGTTTTGACATTGGATTGGGACAATGTTACTCAAATGTATCCTAGAGCCTCCAGGCCCTACCTTTTCTGGTATCTGGCTGTCGCCCCTTTTCTGTAGGAACTTGTTTGTGCATAACATTTAGGCAAATGTTAGAATGAGCAAATGCACAAACAGAGTAGGTGTGGGCAAAAAATCGATATGCCAATATATCGCAATTCTTAATGCCATGATTAATGCTATTAATATCGCCAGGTTCAAAATCGATTTCATGATATTTATGTAGGCGTATTCAATAGTTTGTTCATGTCAGAAGGACTGGCTGATGTTATCAGGCTGCACTGATGTATATGACTGAACCTTTTAGTGTGGTGTGATATGTATTTCCGTAGGATTTTTGTGCTAAAATTTATTTTTTTGCAGATCTTGGTTCTATAGGGTCCAAACTATGGAAAAATGAGGGGGTGCAAATTTTCCCGCCCCCCGACCCATTTCTGGGGGGGTCATCTATTTGGGACCTCCCAGAACAGTATGCTCGCCCGTTAATGTCCAATTGTCACAATATTAGAATTGTTTTATATATTTTAAATCATTCTGAGATGTTTTCTTAAACTTCTAAAGTGGTCAGAAGAATGTTTACTGACTTTTGGTAGGGGTGTTTCCTCACTTGGGACCTCCCGGACTGACCATTTTAATGAGATAATTACCATATTTGACTATATTCGCAAATTAACTAAATGATTATGTGAAATACAAAAATATACATTGCAGAAATGGATTCTATAGGGAAAAATATATAAGGATCAGCTGAGAAAAGTTTGGTATAGCCTTTTATGAATTCATTATCATATATATTTTTGATGCTTTTTTACAAAGCTTTTCACAGTTGATCCTTATGCATGTTTTCCTGTAGAATTTATTTCTGCAATGCACATTTTTGTATTGTGTATAATTAATTAGATAATTAGCATATTTTACACATGGGTGGAAATAATAGGGAAACCCCTATAACAAAATGATGAAAGGCTCTATCAAACTTTTCTTAACTGATCATTATGAATTTTGCCATGTAGCCTAAAATCCATTTCTGCAATGTACATTTTTTTTATTGTGCATACTTAATGAGATAATTAACATTTTCGACACATGGGCGGAAACAACAGGGAAAACCCTATAACAAATTGATAGAGGACATTGCCAAACATTTCTCAGTTGATTGTTATGTATTTTGTCCTGTAGATAGATCTATTTCTGTACATGTGTATTGTATTGTGTATAATTAATGACAATGAGCATATTTGACACAGAAATAACAGGGGAAAACCTAACAAAATATGGGGCAATGGTTTCAGACTGGTGGGTAGATGCAGGAGTGATCACAGAGAGAGAGAGAGATCATGTGTAGCTGTAAAATGCTGTCACTACTTCTGTGCAATTAGACCGCACATACAGAAATTTGAGGAATTGTTATAGAGAATACAGAATACAGATACAGATTCCAGGCGATTGGAGATGTAACACAAGATCAAGACTAGAATTCGAATGGCCTTTGGCTGGTCTCACTCTAGTCATCCAGGTGGCCAGTGTAGTGTACAATACTCTAATGAACTGTACTAGTACACTGTACTGTACTGTAATATACTATATAATGCTGTACTGTATCATGCTTGACTGCTGCAGACTGTTCTGTACCTTACTGTATTGTACTGTACTGCAGCAGGATGTACTGTACCTTACTGTACTGTAGTGTAGTGTAACATACTGTACTGTAACATAGTGAGATATATACCATACTGCATATACAGTACAGTCAAGTACAACATTGGCCACCTGGTTAGCATGGCACTAGAGTAAGACCAGCTGAAGGACGTTTGAATTGTTGTCAGAATTCCAATGAATGCCTGAAATCTGCTCCAAAGAAGTGATACATCTCCTATCGCCTGGATTCTGTATCTTAACAATGCCTCAAATGACTGTCTGTACAGTCTAATGAGCCCTTCTCAAAACTGCACCCTTTGAGGTGGGGTTTAGTCTCTGTCCAATGCCAATCCAAATAGTTTAGCAACTGTTGCTATGTAGGTCAAGCTTTCCTCTAGGCCTACTAATATGCCTATTGGACAAGGACTGATTGGGGAGGGACTTAGTGAAGGGCTCATTGCAGAGTAGTGACAGGCTTCTGTAGCTTGTACACTGATACCTCTGGGATCGCTCCTGCATCGACCCACCAGTCTGAAACCATTGCTCCATATTTGTGAGGCGTGAGGCTGTTATTTCTGTGTCAAATATGCTAATTATCATCAATTATACGCAATACAAAAATGTACAAGGGAGAAATACATAACAATCAACTGAAAAAGTTTTGGCAATGCTCTTTATCAATTTGTTAGGGGTTTCCCTGTTGTTTCCGCCCATGTGTCGAATCTCAGTATGGACAAGTATGCACAATACAAAAATGTACATTGCAGAAATGGATTTTACATGGCAAAATACATAATGATCAACTAAGAAAAGTTTGATAGAGCCTTTCATCATTTTGTTATAGGGGTTTCCCTGTTATTTTCGCCCATGTGTAAAATATACTAATTATCTAATTAATTATACACAATACAAAAATGTGCATTGCAGAAATAAATTCTACAGGAAAACATACATAGGGATCAACTGTGAAAAGCTTTGTAAAAAGCATTTTATTGAATAGTTTATACTTATATAATTTTCCCTGTTATATGCACATGTGTCAATTAAAGTACTTGTGTACTTGTGTATATAAAGAATAATAATAATAAATTCATAAAATGCTATACCAATTTTTTCTCAGTTGATCCTTATGTATTTTTTCCTGTAGAATCCATTTCTGCGATGTATATTTTTGCACAAAATTATTTAGTTAATTCACGTATTTAGTCAAATATGGTAATTATCTAATTAAAAAGGTCAGTCCGGGAGGTCCCAAGTGAGGAAACACCCCTACCAAAAGTCAGTAAACATTCTTTTGACCACTTTAGAAGTTTAAGAAAACATCTCAGAATGATTTAAAATATGTAAAACAATTCTAATATTGTGACAATTGGACATTAACTGGCGAGCATACTGTTCTGGGAGGTCCCAAATAGATGACCCCCCCAGAAATGGGTCGGGGGGCGGGAAAATTTGCACCCCCTCATTTTTCCATAGTTTGGACCCAATAGAACCAAGATCTGCAAAAAAATCAATTTTAGCACAAAAATCCTACGGGAGCTGTTTTTTTGACATATCAAACCACACTATTTTGTTATTTTTGTTAAAAAATCTTGAAAATGGGTGGAATTCCTCTTTAGAATGTTCTAGCATAATAAAAGCACAGTCGCTTGTGGGGGGGGGGGGATATAGATCAAATCAAACCAAATCGCAGCATAATTAAGAATTGTAATATAAATCAAATCAAAACCCTAAATATCAATATTGTATCGTATCATGAGGTCAGTGAATCGTCCCACCCCTAAAACACAGTAATCATTTAAAAAAAAAGTTGCTGTTTTGGAAATAAAATGTTAACACCCCAAAATTGTGCCAAGATCTGATTGTCAACTGATACTGTATACCTGAAGCAGTCACAACAATGGCACAGATATGCCACCACTGCCATGTTTGTGTTTTGACAATAGGGCATTGTGGACGGATGTTTAACATCGATCCTCTACACTTGTCTACTTATCCACACATTTTGTAATGGGTAAGCATTTTCCTGACAGGAATCAAGTGAAAGTCTCAATTCTCCACACCACTGCCCTTTCATATGCGTTGATCTACAGTATAGGCAAGGGGGCTGCAGGCATGAGCACTGCACTGACAATCTATTTTCCTAGTACTGCTGCTCTAAAGGGACACTTCACCAGTTTTGTAAATAAATAAATAATTAAATAAAACTATGTTAATGACATTTAGAAGATTTAAAACACTTCCCTAGGGGGTCTTTATGTATGCCATATGTGCTTTAGATATTTTTGATTTTAGCAGTGAACCCAGTGTTCTGATGTCATCGACATTGGGCTCATCTCCTTGCTGTTATTGGTGGTCTTGCAACAGCAAATCCCATTATTTTTGTGTTTGGCACACAACCGTTCAGCAGGTATCCTGCATGGTCTCCTGCCAAAGATATCTACCAACTGTGATGTTGACTCAGCTGTTCGGGTTCTGATAAAAAAAAACGTATTGGAAATGTAGTGATGGGCTGGGCTGGTGAATAACAAGGATTGCACTGCATTGCATCAAACACAAGAAAAGAAATCACACCCAGTCATGCCATTCTTTCAACAATGCCGTGAGTTTATGTCTATGGTATTCCCCTCAAAATGATTGAAAGAGCAGTACAGAACTCCTCATGAATCAGAAGATTTCTCAGATGCTGTATATACTGTATAGTGGTTTTTCAGCTTATTATACTAAGATCACGAACCGGTTGGTCAATAGAGGTCGGATCAGGGTTTGTAATGACATTGAGACCTTAGAGATCTGCTATTGTTGGCTTGGGAAGCCAGTGTTTTGTAACCCACATCAGACTAACGGGAGGTCTGATTTAAGAGTTCTGAGCCCTTTTCCACGTCTCTTTTCCCTTCCTTGGGATGGTTATGTTGTTTGATGGAGGGATACAGCATGTGTGAGGGTGGTGGCTGTGGTGGTTGACTACTAGGAGGAGCTAGCTGGTAACTGGCACCTGTGATGATGGAGTTGCACACCCAAAATCTCCTAAATCCGACTGTCAGCAATCTTTAGATGTCTTCCTTTGATTGTCGTTTCTTGACATATATGTCAATGAATCAACAACTTTTGTAGTGCAAAACTAGTAGCAGTGCAGGCATTATTTGTTGTTGTTATTATTATTTTATTGTATTCATTGTATTACAATTGAAATGCTTTGTAGGCAGCATGCATTGTTTTTGCTTTTCGTCCAGAAACTCCTATTCAAGCCAGTCTTCAGGCTAAAATCGTGAGTGCTGGCCAGTGCCTGGCTGGCGGGAGGACGTACCTCTGACACTCTGACTTCAGTCATTGTTCCCATCACTTCCCAAAGCAGCCAGTCACACCCAAAATATGGAGTATGGTGACAAAAAAGAAATCAATCAGCTCCATATTAGCACAAAAGGGAGGCATGGCCATTATGTTGGCCATATACCAATGTAACAGTACCCCCTGCCGCTGAGGATGAATTTAACGACCTGTACTCAGTTTCTGTGTTATTTTTTACTCCATGAAGTAAAACATGAAGATTTTGACACAAAGGGGCAAAAGACTGAATTCTTTATTGTGATTCATGTTAACTTATACTGGTTAATTGTTTTCAAGTTGATTGCCACTTGGCTCCAGGGTAGTGAGTCTACCAACTATTAGGTTGAGTGGGGGAGATGTAAACTTTGCTTTTGTATATAGAACTCTAATGAACATTATGTGAAAATCTTTGGTTTATTTCTGACACTTTGAATGTATGGGTGACATTTGAATGTTAGAAATGTGATGTCTCTGGACATGTTAAACTTAACTGGTGTAATTGTGGATTCAATTCAGAGTTGGTAGTGTCCACTGGGAGGGGCTTGTCCTATAAGCAGGGACACCTGCCACTACCAGAGATCAGTCAGTGTAGGACTGTGGAGGTGAAGGACCTGCGGGGGCAATCTGTCCAGTTGCTGTATACTCACTACCTCACACCAGGTCAAGGTGTGACAACCAGCAGTTCTCAACCAGTGTTCTGGGTCCGTGGCTTAGATCCAGGATAAATAATGAACCTTCACATGAGAAGGGTTGAAAACACTTTCTGAGCACTGAGCAGGCTCCAAAGTGGTAGTGTCCGACACAAATGTTGTGCTGTTGAAAACTACTGTCGAGGACATGCTTGGTAGCCAGGCACTCAGGCAGTAACAAGGAAGAAAAAGAAGTCTGTGTTTCTGCATGGGAGGTGCTCCCCTGATTTGAGCATGGAATGTGATGTATGATGAGCACTGCTCACTTCACATGAATCTGATTTGTTACAATTTAAAAGAAAAGGTTAGTTTGGTGCACGCACCCCAAATATGGCCATTGTCAGTAACAGTCGTATTCATTCTGATTTGCTGTGTATTTATTTATAGATTTTCCATCAAGCAAGCGTTCACCTCGGCAATGTGTACATCAGCATGCTGCACAAAACATGCTTATCATCCTGGAAAACTAAAGTGAGTGAAATGGTGTGGAATAAAAAGCTAATGTGCAATGCAGCAAAGATTTTTTTGCGGAGTAGGTGTTTGTGAGCACTCAAAGCACAAACGTATGTGTGCGTGCGTGGGTGCGTGTGTGTGTGTGTGCACGTTTTGCACGTGCATGTTTTTTTTTCTTTCTTTCTTTTTTTCTAAGTTCTAGTCAACTTCGAACATTGTCGGGTTGGGAGAGGCTGGCTAAGCAGTAAAGCACGCTCCAGGAAGCTTGTCATTAGTTCAAGGTCAATAACTAGCATAGGATTTGCACTGCGCTGGTAGATTTTATATTGCTATTTTTGCTCTGAATTTCACACACAATTTAACAGCCGTGGTGGTGCTGGTGTTTCGAGATGTAAACTCTAGGTTGCAGCTATGCTGGGGTTCCAAGGGTTCTCAAATATTTTTGTTAGGGGCTGCTTATTTAACTAGAGACCACACACACCCACATTTGAAAAGATATTGGGCCGGGGGGACCGCATAAAACAATATTTTTTGTCAACCTAAGTCACTTAATTAGCAGGGGTAGTTTTGAATGGTCAAAGAATTATCAACTGTTGGCCTAAAGCAGTGGTTTTCAACCAGTGGTCCGGGGACCACCAATGGTCCTTGAGAGAGTTCCAGGTGGTCCCCAGCTAAAGATGGAAAGTTGGTTAACCAGATGTAACTCTTTTAGAGCGTAAAAATGAAAGCAAATGGACCCTTGCGGGTCCATTTGGTTTCATTTTTCACTCTCAAGAGTCAAAATATTCAGTGTATGAATTAGCCCAAGTCCGCACAACTAGAGAATGTAGAAGATTGATGGTCATTTTGATCTGTCTGTTTGCCTGTTTTGTTTCTCAAATCTAGCCTGGTATTGTGGACAAAAGGAAAAATAAATCTTTCGTTTTGGTGTCTGTGGGGCAAAACTGTCAGCAAATGGTGGTCCGTGGCTCAAATCCTAAATAAATAGTGGGCCCTGGTACGAAAACCACTGACCTAAAGCAATGCCACATGCTCCATGGAATCAAACCACCCAGGGTTTGAATTCCGCAATGGGGTTATTTATGCTTTTGTCGAACCTTCCCTGAAAGCACCACAACCAGCAGACAATGGCTAAAGATTCATTTGCTCCTTCTGCACTTCTCATATTTGCCTAGCTGGTAGGTTGTATTGATGGAAAGTCTTTCATAGAGCTTAACTTCAAAAGATCACAACTATTCCTAAATTCTTAAAGTACCCAACACTTGATTGACCCCCTAACACGCATGCTCTCTCTTCTCTCTCTCTCTCTCTCTCTCTCTCTCTCTCTCTCTCTTCTCCTCTCTCTCTCTCTCTCTCTCTCTCTCTTCTCTCTCTCTCTCTCTCTCTCTCTCTCTCTCTCTCTCTCTCGTAATTTATTTGTTCCCTGATTTTCTCCTGATTGGCTGTCTCTCTGTGGAACTTTCTACAGAGACCATATAATGCATTCTGAGCAGAACACGGTGCATCAGCTTCTCACTGCATCCATTACAGTCCCAGACAGCACTAATGATGCAGCCATTATTAACAATAGCCAATAATACTGCTCAGGTCTCCCAGATTGAGGGCCTTTTTTTGGCAATGAGCTCTGGGTGCTCCCTGCAGTATGTGCCAGTGTGAATGTGTGCGTTTGCACACATTTTACTATACTTCGAGGCCAAAATGCCCATGGGTGACACCAACATACAACAATATAGCATAGTTCTCAGTGTTTTGAATGCCACACATTGCATTCATAAAATTGCCCTCTTAATATTTCAATTTTGTAATATAATACAAGGCGGCTGCATGCATACATGCGTATGTGCGTGTGTGTGTGTGTGTGTGTGTGTGTGTGTGTGTGTGTGTGTGTGTGTGTGTGTGTGTGTGTGTGTGTGTGTGTGTGTGTGTGTGTGTGTGTGTGTGTGTGTGTGTGTGATTGATGTGATTAGTGAAACACTTCATCAGAATGACCAATATATTGTGCAGATGGGAATTCAGATTTTTTCCACACCCACACCTGTCCTGCC
The DNA here is from genome assembly GCA_039105355.1 of Benthosema pterotum. Lineage (NCBI taxonomy): Eukaryota > Metazoa > Chordata > Actinopteri > Myctophiformes > Myctophidae > Benthosema > Benthosema pterotum. The sequence goes on from CM076979.1 coordinate 22,963,003, forward strand.
CACTCGTCTACAACGCAACATGGATTCCAATTACTCACAGTGTGCTCACCAAGCGTTCACTGCAGTTAGATTGGGCTTCACTCACATTACCAAATAATAATGTATGAGGCAGTGAAGAACTTAAAACTAACCTCTTGTAACAGATGTGCCAAATATCTATGTATAAAGACTGGCCCTGTTGGGCAGCCAGTAGATGGATAGATAGATATACTGTATAAATAGACAAACAGACAGACAAAATGGGTAGAAACGGCATCTAACTAATAGGTTGAATGGGCACACTTTTTTGTTGTAACCGTTGGATCCAAAACTTTTCATTTTGGGATGAACCCCTAAAATGAAACCCCCATTCATACCAAAGAATAAACAAATTATTTTGTTGTTCTTTAGCAAGGAAGAATGTCAAAGACCATGACGGATGATGAAAATACCTCACAAACTTCCATCTATTCATCCAACCATCTACAAACGTAATCCGTATTGCTTCTCCAGACATTAGTAACTGTGGTAGCCCCTTTGTGGTATACATTGCAGGCCCTGTTTACGTTTTTGAGGGGAGTTAGCCCTGTTTGTATGTCAACGAAGACTATGTTTTATCGCTAACACAAATATATGACTTGTCGTTAAACCAAACATTATGTTGCAACTAATGCTGTAAGATGTGCAATGGGATGATGGATTTTTTTCGGGATAATGTCCCTTCGGAAGGTTGTGTAGAAAATGTCAATACTTGGACAATGTTCCGAAATTTTCGGACTATTGGGCGTCGGGAGAATGACCAGTCGGAAAACCGTCCGGACCCCGCAATGGGTGTGTGATTTTTTTTGGCACCTACCCATATGGGAAATTTCATACAACGTAGTGTAAATGTCATTGAAAGTGGCACCTTTCATACAAGCCACTTTACAAAAAAATGCTATGTATCTTGCAGTATATCTGTTGTGTGTCATATATAATTCGGATATGTTTTACTTTAAAAAATACTATGGATCTTATATTAATTATTATTTTTGAGGAGGTTTATTATTATTTTTATGTGAGGTGCTACTTTCAAGAGTTTGCACATTTTTCCATATGGGTAACAACTTCCACAGACTTTGTGTTTGCCAGCTCTCAGTGGCTATTGGACTGTGACATCTTGTGAGTACAATACATTTTCATAGGCTAGCGAGATACTGAGCCCACAGTTTGTTTTTGTGTTTATATGCACAAACTTTTGTACAAACACAAAAGTGTAAAACACAAACATTCAAGAACGCAAATACCGATTGACGGAATGAGATGCTGTATGATGATGTATGATGATAAGATCAGCGCTCACTTCACACAAGTGAGATTTTTATTTAATATTTTTGTGTTTTATTTATTTCTGTCTGGTGTCATAACCATGAAACCTCATTCATCACTTTCTTGTCGAGTCAGATAACAAATGCTCATGCGTGCAACAGAAAATAAATGTCCCACATGCTTGCAGATGTTCTGGTCCTTTGAGCCCAAAAAGTGAACATCAAGAACAATAAAGCATGGACCTCCGCCTCCAACGAAAAAAATAAAGGTAAAGCCTCACATCAAATCATGCTCCACAACATCCCAAATCTATTAGGTTCCCTTACACACCATGGACGTGATGTTTCCGTAGTACACACTGACACAAAACCGGGCCCTCAAACATTACACAAACGAAGTGGACAAAAAAAAACTCACAAGTGCGCTACTCAGGCAAGTGTGACTCCTCCATCTCGTCATTTGGCTCGGTGTCTTCAGCATCCAAAGATGACAACTCCCCTGGTGTAAAAATATGTGGGAGGATGAACATCCTAACAGGAACTGTAAGTATGAGGAAGAAAGGAAAGGCCAGTGACGCACGGGTAGACATGACAGCCAACAGCACAGCCGTACACACCACCTGGATGATCGTGAACATGTGCATCCGCAGCGTGCGCACCTTGCGGACATAGGTGTGGTCAGGATGATACTTGGTGGGCATGAACATCAGTGCCATACGCTCTGCCATCTGGTTCCCGTTGAGGGACATCACACCCATGTAGAGGAAGATGCCAAACAGCACTGCTACAGGGATCAGACTCAGCTGGTCACCCATCCAAACAGACAGGCCGACCAAAATGGCAACCAGCAAGCCTGTGACCCTCTGCTCCTTCACCTCCTGGATACGCGGCTTGTCACCGGGGGCAACAGCCCTACTCATAATGGTGAGGGAGTTGGCGTGGGTCACAGAGCGGACCGTGGTGGCAGCCATCCAAGGCAGACCAAACAGGGCAGAGGTTCCCCCCAACACCACAATGAGCAGCAGATCTAAATGAAAACCTGAACCCTTCACCAGCATCCTTTCCTTCTTACTCACTATTAGCGTGGTGATCTGGGTCTCCATGAAGATGAGAATGAACACCAGGAGAGCAGGCAGCACAGAACCGAACATCATCCAGATGGGAAACTCTTCATCAGACCCCACTGGACTGATTAGCCAGCCACGTTTGTCCGGGCTGGTCAGAGATAGGCCACTGGGAACATTCAGTTTTGTTGTGAAGGTCTCTTTTATGCTATAATCTACCACCACCATGATGAGTATGGCAATTGGTACTCCAAAATCACCAATCATCCTGCGGAACCGTCCGGGGAAGAATGCACTGTCCTTGAACTTGCGTAAGTAGAAGGCAATGAAGAATGTTCCAGCCATGAGCAGCAAGGAGAGCAGTGCAGTGTTGGGCTCCCCGTTCTGAGTGTTGGACGCCAGCGGGTGCTCATTGAAGATACTGAAGAGCTTGCTAAAGGTCTCCCATATGAAGATGAGGGAGATGAGGAAAGAGAAGATCTCCTGTGTGAAGGTGGAGATGAAGCGTACAAGGAAACTGCCCTCAAAGGCCACTGTGATGACCACAATGATGATGAGCCAGAAGCCAATCCACACACGACCCGTTAGGTACTCGACCTTGTACCAATTACAAAACAAGAAGAAGGCCTCCTCAAACACTAACAGTGGGCCAGACATTCCCACAATAAGCAGCGGCTGGGCTCCCAGTAGGCAGAAGACCATGCCCTGCATAGCAGTTGACATTATCAGCTCAGACACACCCATGAGCCCCCCTGTCTTCTCACCTAGTAGACTTCCAAATGTGATGGCCGGGGAGAGTGCAGCGAAGTAGATAAAGATAAAAGCAGCCATGCACTGACCGTTGAGAGCGTCCGTGAAGTCACTGACATACTTGGGGTATCGCCGACAAACATCTCTGACGAGTCCTCCAAAGGGACGTCCAGTCCTCTCCAGGGGGTCAACTGGTTTCTTTGAAGGTTCAGCGGCCGCCTCCTCAGGCAGTAGTTTTGCGTGTTCCTCCTCCCTCTTGTGGAGCATTTCTCTGTGGAAGCGGGTCACTGAACGGAGGAGGTGTTCTTCCCCTCCCATCTCAGATGGTGGAAGCACGATGCTGCAGTCCAAGAAGCTGTTCATGGCATTGAGCAGGTCTTGCCTTTTGTCTGCCATGTAGGCTGCCTCATGGAAGTGCTTGTCAGACATGAGCGTGGAGATGGTGCGTCCAATCTGGTGGTAATCCATGCTAGTGTCGGGGGGTCCCAGTAGGACAAATAGAAACCTGACAGGCACAGGGACTTCCAAGACAGAGCCCAACTGTACTGCTTCCTCTAGTCGGACGAATGCTGTGGCAGGCTTCTCTAAGAAGTCAACATGACCCACAAGGACAAGTGTGGACTCTGCATCCTCCGGGATCTTCTCTCGTAGTCTCTTATTTTTGGGTATGCATCCACTGTGTGTTTTAAGATTCTCGATATCGATGTACACGTCTGTGTCAGTGGTGGCCTCAGAGTCTTTTGAATCGCTCGGGTGACTGTGTTTTAGCAGCAGCGCCTTCACAAAGTTGTCACGGTCCTCAGCCTTGATGTGGTCAGAGATTATCATCTGTTCCACAACTTGATGGGCAATACCTGGTAGGCTCTTCTGGTCCAAGTCCAATAGCAACCCCCCATGCGAGATGGTCTTGCGGAGCTCCAGCAGGCTGCGGAAGGTCAGCGGGGCAACATGAGGCTTACCCCAACGGTCCGTCTCCTTTTCCACATCCTCCTCAAACTTGATCCATCGAGCCGTCTCCTTCCACTGTAGCTCGTTGTTCTTGTCCATGGTCAACTCATTCAGCTCCACAAACACCTCGTTCGGGCCGCGGTCCTGCTTGCGACTGCTGGCCTCTTTGGGGCGTTTGCCGTAGTGGACCACTTGACCCTTGTTGCTCCTTCTGACCAGGTGTCTCCGCACACCGGGGACATCTTCAAAACGGTGGCTTTTGATTCCGTCCAGGTCGGCTGAGGCCAGGGTCTGCGCCTCACTCTCGTCAGTGGGGATGCCTTGGTACAACTCCTGCTCTGTGTCTTCCTCTTCCTCCCCTTCCTCCTCTCCCTCCTCCGTGGGCCCCCCGCTGTGACCTAGGTTGTCCTTTTTCCTCTTTTTCTTTCTTCGTCCATCAGAGGGGGGTTTGGACAGGGGATGATGGGTGTGATGAGAGGAGTGACGATTGTACTCAATGTCCTCCTCATGGTAGTTGTGGTCGTCGGGGATCACATCGGCAGGGGTGAGGATCTGCTGGAAACGCTGGACACCAAAGGCTTTGTTCAGATCCCCAGTGTCCTCCTCGTCTGACTGTGGCATCCCTGGGAAAGATGAGGCAGCAGAGACCTCTGGATTGTGGATGACTGACGCATCGGCAACCAAGTTGGGAGAGCTGGGCTTGCTCATGGCTCACACTGTTGAAGATGTGCGTAAACTGACTGTTTAGAGGAGGTGTGTATTAACCCTTCTCGTCCAGCTGGAACTCTATTGGGGAACAGCATAGCTTTGGCGTGCTTGGGGTCGAAGGGGCAACGATGAAAATGGTGGACTGAGTCTGGATGGTGATGGGGAGCGAAGCGATGTCTCTCAAGCTTTATGGGCTGTTAACGTAACAATAAATGCTTTCAACTGGGTGATGTCATCAGTGTTGGGCAATATTACTTACAAACAAATCAGATCTGGGCCTGGGCTTTCTAGTTTTTAAGCAATCAATGTATTCCATTGCAAGTAATCCCACATGTAGACGAGTGGACATCTCCTATCAGTATTGATGAGATCTGCAAACACAAACATCACAAGATACAAATGTTCCTGACCAACAGCAATGACTGATGTTGAAGCAGCTTTTTTCATCTAACAAGAAGGAACTTGGTCTGCTTGTTTGTATGCCTACTAAATGAACCTTACCATTTGTATTTAGGCTGTTACACCAGAGGACTTACGGTCAGTTGGTGTGTAGGCCTATACTTCATTATTTTAAAGTGTTTGTGGGCATCTTTCCAGATCCAGTTGGGCATGTTAAGGCTCTGAAGCATGGAGCTAATGTTATTTAGGAATATTGCCATAGTTCACCGTGTATTACATGCAGGGTTCAGGGACAATCCTTGGGTGGGTGGGTGGTCATTTGTCATTAAAATGCAGCGCTCAGCCTTTTGTGTGATTATACTGGGGGAAAGACAGACATACAGCAGTGGAAAGTAACTAAGTACTGAAGTACAATTACAATACATTACAATATTTTTTGACGGGCGGTAGCCCTATAGATGGCTTAAATGTTTTTCTTTCATTGTTACCGATATACATTATACAACAAAAACATATCTAACAAACACCTGTTGCATCAAATACAGACAATTACATGGGGGTGCCGCACTGACCGCAGCCGACCACAGTACTTAAGCTCTGCTCGTGCAAGAGAAAGGGAAGAATGTGTAGGAACAGGTATGCACTTCAGCTCATAGTTACCCACATTACTACTACAGTATTAGTTATTACTATTAGTTCATGTGATATGAAGTGATTTTCTTTTTACTTAACATGAAAAGATTAATACAGTACATTCTGATATTATTTTCTGGACCACACTAAAATGCTCTGCAAATTTACAAGATAAACTACATCCTGACGGCATACATTTCATGTTGTGGTAAAAGCAAATTAAGGAACATTGCCTGTAGGAATTTGAAACAGAGTGAACTGATCTGAATATATATATATACACACCTGTGTGTGTGTGTGTGTGTGTGTGTGTGTGTGTGTGTGTGTTTGTGTGTGTGTGTGTGTGTGTGTGTGTGTATATATATATATATATATATATATATATATATATATATATATATATATATATATATATATATATATATATATATATATATATATATATATATATATATATATATATATATATATATATATATATCTCTTTTTAAATTGCAGTTAGCTTGTTTCTACCCGAGAGCAGAGCAAATGGCAGCCTTTTCCATTTAATGTATGCTTTTTCTCTTTTGAACACATGCATAGATGGATCTGATTATATAAGCAAAGGCCCCAAATCACTGAATGCCACTTTGACTGAAGCCCCACTCACAGCAGGTATCGTATGATGGTGGATGCGTTGGAGGAGTGGATGATATTCTGATGTCATGATACCATTTCGTTTTGTTTGGCCTTTTGATCTGGGTCTCGATTGGATTTTAGAGAAATGTTAACTCTGCAGACATATACAGAAAACAAATATCACTGTAGTCCATTTTTAAATACAAAGACGGGAGAAGGTATGTGTGCAATGCAAAGTTGTCTTTGTAGAATGACTGTACTTTGGAGAAAATACTGCTCTCGTACCTTCACTGTGCTATTATTGCTAACAGTATTTACAGAATGTTTTAATGGCAAATTTCATTTCAAAGAAAATCATGGGGCCTTGTGTCTCTGCATGAAGTTTTAATTCTGAGGATAAGATATTCCTCAGAGACATGTGATCATAATGAGTGGGCTGTTGGAGGCAGAGGGAGAGGCGTGGGTGGTGGAGAAAACAAAATGTTCATTTCTTTCAACTGGGCACTTGGTGCCGGTTCATAAGCAAATTCATCCAAAACAGTGGACAAAATCCCACCAGCTTGCAAAGGCCACACGAGTGAGACTGTGTGATTCAAAATGATGATGCAGGTGATGAACAGTAGTCTGGCAGTTGAGGTGTACGGGTGTCAAATTTGTGATAGTATTTTTATTTACCTAAAATATTGTCTACATCAAGTACACACATTCATGAATCCAGTTGTTGTCTGCCACTATTTGGCATTTTCATAGGGGGTTCTTGTGGCCCTATACCGTTAAAAGAGAAGAGAAAAAATGTCAAAAATGTAAAACCTTCATTATGCTTTAAGTATAGCATGTGAGATATATTGTATGTCTTGATTGAACCATAGCCATAGTCTATGGCTTTTTCAGCCCAATGAGTGTTTTTGTGGAAAACTAACACTTGGAATTGATTCAGAATCAAGGAAGCCCTCTACTTTGACATGTCACATGCTAAAACATAAATAAAGCTCTGGGTCACAAGACCTATAAATTGTCCAATCCTTTCAGCCAGTCAGCAAGTGCATTCATGTATAGCAGGCAATACTTTAGGCCAATAAAAAGACAATACCAACTACCAAGTTTCCCACTTTAAACAAAAGCCTGTCGGCTGCTCGGCTCAGTGACTTTGTTCTTGTGTCCCATCAATAGCCTATATCCCTGGGTCAGATGATGAGCTAGCTCTGGACTTAAAGAAATGCCTTTATCTTGATATTTCTGAGCATTAGCCCAGGAATAAGAATATTGGTATACAATTCATGCTTCCAATTGATCCCCAGCCCACTCTCACACCCAGTCGTAGAAAAGCTTTGGTCAACATAACAGCAAAAACATTTTAATGATTTATGTGCAATAATTCTTCCTCTGAGACTATAGGATCAATACCTGCGTGAGCTTGATTTGGAATTAAATATTAATTTTGGTCATTTATAACAATGCTGTGGAAATCAATTTCCCCTCCCCAACGGTTCTTACATTAATTTTAAAACAGAAAAAAGTAGCCCACCCTTCCTGGAAATAGTAAATTTGACTTGTATCACAAAATAATCGTCAAATACATAAGCTAAGAACCTAAAAGTGGAATATCTAATACCTAGTTCTTTTTAAATGATGTGTGTGTACCACATTTGTGATGATTCAATTGGCTGAGCACGGAATGTGATGCTGTATGATGACAAGAACGCCTTCACTTTACACAAGTGTAATTTTATTTTTCTTTAAATCACTACTTGAATGGAGAGACCCTCTGACCAGTGCACAGAGCTGGCATGTCTCCACCACTGAAACATTGATTAAAGGGTCATATAATGTCTCTAGATCCCTGCGTAGTGTAATTAACAGTGACTTACCCTCTGGCAGAACATGTCAATTGTATTTGCAAGATTTTTATCCAAATGACTCCCCTGAGTAACCCACGGCTGCCTGTATACTTCTACAGATTGAACAAAAAATGCTTCATTTGGGGAGAAACTGTATCAAATCAATTATTTAGTTAATTATGTTGATTTATTTTGGCTGATCTGCACCGAGAACTTTAAATGCATTATACATTCAGGATTCAGTCAGCTGAATCCTTTGATAAGCAGCAGATCATGCACAGCTGAGAGAATGACTCTTCTACAGATCAACGGTAATAACAGACCACAAACATTGTGAATATATAACCAGAACGGGTTTTAATCACAACTATGGGTCCGGTAACTAATAACTATACATGGCATGGGTACACACCAGTGATCTTGGACTAACAGTGAAAGAAAAATGGCTAGCAGCTCTTTAATTTAGTGTTCACTGAATTGTGTGTCGTATGGATAAAATGTATACAAGTAATCTACAGAAATGTGTTAAGCCAAATTGGTCTCTTGGTGGCGCTATTACAGGCCCTTGTTGAATCTTTGGGGCAGGGGTTAATTATTGGCATCCAGGGAGTGTGTAAAGTTTGGTGTGAATTTGGGCCAACGGTGCCGGATATTAGCTGTACACAAACGGACATACACACAGATGTGGACGGACGGAGTGCAAAATATACTTTCTCCCCATGCCTTTGGCCTGGTGGAGACAATATTGCACTTCCAGAAAATTCGGCAGCCTCAACTCGAAACTGGACTCAGCAAAATATGATTTCCCCTTCCACTCCCTATTCCCCTCCTGTTATATTTTTCTTTTCCCTTTTACCTCCACTATGACAACGCACACAAATATTGCAGACAATATGAATACCGTAATAATTGTTATCCAACTGCTAGGATCCTAGAATCATCTCTGCCTATGTCCTCTGAGAGATACTACTGGTAATTTTAAACACATTTTATCTAAAAGGCTGGACGGTTCTGTAATTAAACAGAGCAGTATCCACTTCGTAAACTCCCATGAGAAATGCTCACTTGGTGGACTTTCTCATTAATATGTACAGTACCATTTACAGTGCAAGTATACTGGCACATTTACCCGAGTGTGGTACTTAAAAAGTACGCACGCAGTTTGTATATCCTATTTAGATCCCTATTGCAAAACATAACAACATGTAGTAGGCTATTGTACTGCTTACTTATAACTACTGTATACCGGTACTTCTTCCACTACCGCTGGCTTCTGTGTGAACACTATAAAGTGTGAACACTTTATAAATGATTTGCCAAGCAGGCCACCTGACCCCTCACAAGTAGAGTACCCTTCAGTTTCCTCCAGGTTCATGCTAGCCTATTAATCAAGAGCCTCTCTGCTGCCATTTCCAATAAATCACTGCATCTTCTTGGTTGTGTTCCTTCCATGACATGCTGTCTGTGGCTCCTGCTTCAATCGGCCTGTGGCTTTGGAATCACCTGTTTGAGCAGGTAGCAAAACGAACACTTTGCTTGAAGTCATTCTCTTTGGCCCATTAACTAAGACCTGAGACCAATTTTATACAAATGACTTTCAAGTCCCTACAGGTTTCGAAAATACTTATGTTGCTATATATCAGTGGTGCTCAAACGTTTTCATGTCAGAGACCCCCAAATGTATACATATTTGCGGGCCCCCAAATCATAATATACTGTTATAGGGACCCCAAGAAGGAAGATTTGCACATTATTTTCAAAAAGAGCCCCAAAAATTACAGCAATTTCATCTCTGTTTTTTTTTATTTGTGTTGCCCTCTAAAACTAAGGCCAATTCTACAAATACCTTCTCTTGGTCAATAGTTTTCAAACCTAGGATTCCAAAATGTTTTGTGATAGGGACTCTCAGAAGAGAAGATTTGTATTTAAAAATTCACATTCATTCAAAAGCTTTTACGGTAAAAGCTTTCAAGATGATTCACAGCACAGAGATACGATGTGTGCTTATAGATCTGCTATTTTTGAACGGCCAATGGCACAGATGTTATCCCCATTTAATGAGCCATGGAACAGATTTCTCCATCACAATTTAACATCAAATCTGCATTGCCCTGGAAGTACCAAATTCTTTGATGAAGATGCTGTGTCAGACCGTGGCATTTATTTTCATAGCTTGATGGATGGTTTCATTCAAATGTGTTATTTATTAGTTGTGGACCAACGCGGTTGATACCCATAGGCCTAGAGGAGGCTGGCCCTATTTTTCTGGTGACCAACAGGCATCTGTGTCCTAATTTGATTGTCACAATTTCCCATGGGACTGGCATCTCCAATATGGTTTCATAACTATAACGCAGAGGCTGGAATTCAATCAACCCAAGAAAACAATCTTATCTCCGTTAAACATAATCACACTTCACACCTGTGTGGTGTTCACAACTGTGGATGGTAAGATATCATATTAGCTTTATTAAACTAATATGATATCTTACCATCCACAGTTCAATGTGTAAATGTGTTCATTAAACTATAAGAGTCAGCGGACAGTGACACCCTTTCGAATTAGCCCTTCACTAAGTCCCTCCCCAATGCAGCCTTGTGAAATAGGTGAAATAGCCTGACCAGGAAAGATTGACCTGCATTGACCTGCATTGACCTGCATAGCAACAGTTGCTATGCATTTCTATTGGCATTAGACATTGCCTAACAAATGATAATTAGAATAGGGCAACCCCTGGTTGAGAGACAAACTCCACTAGCGACCAACGACCTGGTCGCGTTTCCTACAGTACGTTTTAACGGCGAGCGATGTTGAACGATGGACAAGCATCGTCGGCCAATTTGGCAGAAAAGCTCAGCATTTTTTATCTTTCCGGCCGACGCCGGAACGTCACCCGACATCGCCCGTTCTGCTGCTGTTGCCCGAATCAGCGGCTCCCATAGAGAAATAATGGATGTCGGGCGACGTCACTTTATCATCGCCCACCGTCCCCCGCTGTTAAAATGTAGAGTAACTGGTGCGGCGGTCTCGACTAGTTACTTGTGGTCATGACTACTGAGCAACTACAGCCTGGATGCAACTACTTGCTTATGGCCGCGACTAGTTTATAAAAAACCCATCGAACTGTTGCAACCAGGTTGTAATGCATATATGCCCAAAACTATTTGCCTGATAGACTTAAAATTCATTGTCCAGAAACACTAAAGGATCTGGTCAGGCTCTGCTAGTGGGCCTAATAGCCAAAGTCCCCTCACCTGTGTAATTTCCAGCCTCTGCCTCAGCCTATTGGTTGCCATGGCAACTACATACCTGACAATTGATTACTTCACCAGTCCACCTTTCATAGTCAGCACCCTTCTGATACAGGCAGACAGACAGACAGACATCTCCATGTGGGACTCAGGCAAAAAGGTATATGACACTGGTATTATGATGCACTTCCATTTCACAGGCATCAACTACGGGATTATTTAGGCACAATTTACAATGCGCTATATTTCCTGTGCCAACAAGGAACACCAAAATAATAAACAAAGTAAATATCAGAAATATCACGCTATGTATACAATGAGAGAGTATACGTTCAAATCTAATTATAAGGCTAGGGACAGTGAGGGGCAAATTCAGTAAGGACTCTAAGGAGCCTAAATAAAAGATCTCTATCAATGAAATCAAAAGCCTTTTGAAAATCATTTTTTCTGGATTCTGTATACTGTGTATACCATCAAAGTTGTTCTTATCTGCATCAACACTGCTCTCAAACAGACAGAAGTTGTCATCTTCCTACTAAGCAAGAGACCTTGCCTAGGGGAATTTGTTCATGAAGGCAGGGGAATGGTCATCATCTGCCCAAATGGTAAGGTAGGGGGGGCCTGGGGGTGCTGGCAACCTTGAGGCATAAGCACATAAGCTTTGAAGGCCTGCCATGAAGTTGTCTACTGCATGGCATTGTATGTGTGTGTGTGTGTGTGTGTGTGTGTGTGTGTGTGTGTGTGTGTGTGTGTGTGTGTGTGTGTGTGTGTGTGTGTGCGTGTGCGTGTACGTGTGTGCGTGTGTGTGTGAGCGCGTGTGTGTGTGAGCGCGTGTGTACGTGCGTGTGCACGCATGCGTTTGCCCCTTAGGTACTGTCTACTAGGCCCGGGGCACCCCGGTGGCTTAGAACATACACTTCAGCACTACAGCTGGCTCGGGTTTGAATCTGACCTGAGCCTCAATGCTGCATCCCCTTTCTCTCTCCCACAACCACTCAGATCATTCATTTTCATCCTCTCTTGGTATTCTATTCCAAGCCATTTCAGCTGCACTGCCAAAATTGTCCACACCTGAGGGGAACCCTGGCCCCTGTTCTCCTCACCTCTTATCTCTGCCCACCTCAGTCTCAGTGGGAGGGAGGCATTCAACCACAGGAGGATGATTAAAGGAGTGGTTTTCCACCTTTTTCATACCAGGGCCCACTTCAGCATTTGGGCCACAGACCACCATTTTAGCCCCACAGACACCAAAACTAAAGAATTATTTTGCTTTTGTCGACAATTCCAGCCTGGATTCAGAAACAAAACAGTCAAACAATAGATCAAAATGACCATTCATCTTATCTCTAGTTGTATAGACTTGGGCTAATTCAGATGTTGAACATGTTAACTCTTGAGAGTGTAAACATTAAACCAAATGGACCCGCAAGGGTCCATTTGGTGTTACATCTGGTTAACCAACATCTGGTTAACCAACTTTCCATTAAGCTGGCGACCACCTGGAATCCTCTAACCGTTATATTAAGGTAGATTATTTACTAAATGTAATAATACCTTTAACGGATCAACTTTCTTACAGAACAGAATCTTACTCCCTTTTCCTTTCTGTTGTTGTTGTGGCTGAGAAAACACTGCCAGAGCTCAGATTTCAATGCAACAATAATGAAATGAAAGCCTCCCTTTTCATGAATCTTACAAAGAATAGTTGGCATGCATCTACTGTACATTGAGGACGAGTAGGGTATAGTGAATAGCACAAGCGTGTGTGTATGCTCTAGCTGTATACACATTACACGGGCTAACGGAACAAGAATGACACCTCAATCTAAAGGGTGTTTCCGGGCGGAATGTGACCATAGATTTCCTCTCAGGGTCAGTGTGTGACAAATGGCATCCATAAATCAGAATGCAATCCATCTAGATTACTGTGACACCCAGTGGAACGCACTCAATACCACTGATAACACAGATAACCTGTCATGCTTATTTCTGTATTAGGAAAGGTCAGGAGACTCAGGATATCGTGAATCTCGGTGGCTTTGCGTCTCACTGAGAGCCGCGTTATAAGGGAAAGAGAGGTAATGTGGTCTACAGAATGCTCTCTATCAGATAATCAGTGAGTGAGAAAGCCGACACGTTTCCCTGTCTACTTTGCAATGAATTCGGGGAGTATTGATGTCTTCCTCCTTTTGACCATATAGCTTTGCTATATGGCCTTGATTTAATATTGCCTTTTTTACTCTATGGGCAGGGGGTGTGCCTGATAATGCTTCTACCTTTCACGCTTTGATAAGCTTATGTATGGATCATTCTGCAGGTTCTGCCCTCTATGTTCTAAAATGTACAGGCATTTGTACACTCCCTAATGAAGTAGTGTGAGATGCATTTTTAATTTTCAGTACTACTGTACAGAGGCTTTAATATGAGTGGTGTTTACCCACTTTATCCAAAGGATGGAATGGCTTGTATGGCATTGAATTGACTGGTGAGGTTTGCATTATGTCTCGGGCGCCTTGGCAGAACTATGAGCCTGCAACCTGTCATGCACACACATCTTTCCTCATTGTTGTATAATAATTATAATTGTGTATTCAATGAGGGGGCGATAGGGTCACAAATCGGTAGGGTTGCTCTGTGTGTGTGTGTGTGTGTGTGTGTGTGTGTGTGTGTGTGTGTGTGTGTGTGTGTGTGTGTGTGTGTGTGTGTGTGTGTGTGTGTGTGTGTGTGTGCGTGCGCGTGCATGCATACGTGTACATGTGCACACTTGCATGTGAAAACAATGGACATTGCCATAAAACGGCCCGAAATCTGATTTAAGCAATAAATGATGTATTCCCCCAACCATTACCTCAGTCCAATACTGAAACAATCAACCTAGGCATAGGGACAATAAGAGGAATCTAATTTGGGAGTGCTCTGAGGAGTGTTGCTATCTGTGCTACTGGAGTCAGTCAATGGCCCAGATCTGCTTGTCTAAAACCCTCTGGTATTGCCCCCTCCTTTGTTCCATCACTACCTTCTGGTGAATTACTCTTCTTGCTAAAAATCATTGTACGTTTCAGTGCCCTGATTTACTTGATCCACCAAAAGTGTCCCACAGTTAATCAGGTTGGGTTGTTCACCCCCTTTTTTGAGTGGTGCAACCACTCCTATAGACAGCTATGTGTGTCCTCCATGGCTGGCTGGCTGTGTCCCTGGCTGCCTGGATCCCTCCCTGTTGCTCAGCCTAACACCCACACAATAATGCATTTCTCCACGATTTTGGGCGTGGGCATTGCCAGTACCTGCTGGGGGGGGGGGGGGGCAGGGGTTGTACCCTGGGCGCGTTTTGGTGGGTCTGGAACTTTCCTGGACCCCGACACAGTTTCACCACTCACTTCACACCGGTGTGGTCTTTCCCTAAAACATTGTGTCATGTTCCAGTTGTTGGCATTTTTTCTTCTGCCTCTGTGACTCATTTTGAACTAAAGAAAGAACAAACGAAAAATCGTTCTTTTGCACTCCTACTAGTCTGTATCTGTGCCCATGTTGGAGTTTCTGACTGTTCTATTTTTTAAATTATTTGTTGTGAGCTGGCCGCTTGTCTGCTGTTGCTCCATGTCTGCTGTATTGATTGTTCATGGGGTTATCTATGTCCTACACAGTATTATTTGCTGCATAAACAACAAAGCGCCTCACCTTCAGTCATAATTCTCATCTTATCATAATGTCTAGGCATGTCTTTGGCAGATTCATTTGACCACAGACCTGAAAATATTGTGTCAGGAGGACCCTCATACAATAAGATAAGATACGTAGATTCATCAGTGCAGCCATTGGTGGGGAGCTTCCCCCACACTCCATACCCACCACAAAACCAAATGGACACACCATCCAAAAAACTACAGGAATGGATGTATAAAATCTATACAACAAGTCGGTGGACCTGAGCACATTAAATGCTCAACAAAAAAAAACAAGGGCATTCCACACCACACAGTTGAATACACATTAACCAAATCGTCAGATTCTGGCAACTGAATGGAAAGAAAATGGATAGATTTTATTTTTTTTTAGTTATATTTAAAATATAAGCTCATAATGCTTCAATACATCACATTGTGGGATTGTGGATTGGCTATTTCACATGTTTTATTTATACAATTAAAACGTAGGTTAAGTGCTGTTAAGTGCTGTCTTACTGAGACAACATGTAGTCCAAGAAGTAGTCTCGATGCATGGGCTCACTGCTAAAATATCTAAAACCGCACATTACATACACAAAGACCCCCAGTAAAGTGTTCTAAACCTTCTAAATACCATTAACATATTTTTTTGCAAAAATGGTGAATGTCCCTTTAAGGTTTTTGAGAGTCAGCATGTGTTTGGCCTCTATGGAAAATGTTACTTGTCTTTTACAGGTTTTCTTAGATACAGTAATTATAAATAAAACATTGTTCAAAGTCAAAATCGACTTATTCCCCAGCCTGTTTTTGAGAAATGCACTATACCTCTGTATCTGTTCCCTATTCCTCTACAGTTATTTTTTCTGCAACCTAATAATAATTCTCAATTTGCTTTTACATGTGGGAGCATCACACCTATAGAGTTCCATCTGTGCTGTAAAGTGAGATTAACTATTAGGCTAGGACTCAACCATGGTATATTACAACCATCTGCCTCTACCATAAGGTACCAAAGTTCTTGACATCATTTCTCTCATTAATGAACCTTGTTTCCATAAAGTACACTCCATTTCTTTACTGTAGGCCTACGCATGTGTAACTTTCAAAGGGACGATAGCTGAATCTAAATCACTACAGTGTCCCCCTTTTATTTTGAAATGATTCATGTGGAGTATATTAAAAATGTAAAACACTGGTTCTCAATGTTGAGTGCAGGGACCAGCATGGATCCGAATGGACATTTTGTACTCTCTCAGTTTCAGGGCCTTATAATGTGTGTCTTATGGTGGGGTGCACATTCAGGTTCGTTGTTTCTGCATGTCGGATCTTTGGTGTATCAAAGGTTACGCCACAGACCCCCAGCATGTGGTCAAATACACACAATTATTTAATTAATAAGGTTGAGAATCACTGCATAGCAGTTGCCCGTACAACACATTGAAACCCACTCGAATGTGGAAACGAAGGACTCGTCGCATCACACACTGTCTGAAGGCGTTTAACACCCGAGAGCTCTTTATAACGCTGCAGTGCTTTGCCGGGGTCCTGAATGCCATCTGCACTAACTGATTAGATGTCTGTCGCTTTGTTACCATGGTCTTGAGACGCCGTTCATCATTCCAGCAGATTGATCTGCGACTTCAACAGAATCAGCAGGTTTACTCCTGGCCTGCCGGAGAGATCCGTGGAGTCGGCAGTCATCCCTTATCTGTCTGACAAAGATAATATCCATCCCTCGGATTCATTATGAGCATGGAGGGAATAAGGTGCCGAGCAGTCATTGAGAGGGATGCTAATTCACCCTCTTTTGGCCCATGTCTTTTTTCTTAACAATCCTTACCGTGATTTGTGTTTTGTTTTTTTGTTTTTTTTTTAGAATCGGCTGCACGGAACTGCAATGCCGTACATACACACAACTAGAACAGCTAAACCTCTGTACATATTACACTGAAATAAAATGTTATACTGAAATACTGCTGATGTTCGGTAGAGTCGACTCAGCCGCGTCCGAGTTAGGGGATAGAATAGTACTCACCCATTGCCACGGTGTACTTGTGCGTTTGTGAATACGTCCAAGTATATAGGCCTACTTACGGAAATTGCTATCCCGTACATAATGTACTATTTTCTGTGAGATCGACTAAAGCACTGAATTACTGCTGACGACCTTTGAGAAATTGAAGGGATGGGTGCTCCACGTTTGCTCCTGTCCTGTCCCTGCCTAACCTGGTCTACATAGTTACAGGTCAAGGACCAGCAAGGATGTTGTTCCGAGGCTATTGATAAAACAGGGGTCTATTTATTCTAGACCTACTTTGTTGTACAGCCTCAAGGACAAAGGACAGTGAGATGCACATGCACTCCCCTTTGTATGTGCTTGTATGAAATTATATTCAAGATTGAGACAATATAGGATAAAGCGGAAGAAGATGAAGATAGCCTACTGGTAGACCTGGGATGGACTAGCCTAGACACCCAGGCTTTCATTTTCGGGGTCAACCTTCCGGGGTGGGCGTCGCTCTAAATGATGTGACGTAGAACAGCAGTGGACGGGCGCGGGAGGGGCCGGGGATGACGACACGTTCGTGAGATCAAATCAGGTCAGCTCGATCTGCCGTGTGGATCCCACGGCACCCCGCCCCCCCTAGGCCAAAATCATTGCGGGTTAGGCACGGCTAGGGATGGACCAACCATCAAAACTTTGTCTGAATTTGGTCTCAACAAACACACACACACACACACACACACACACACACACACACACACACACACACACACACACACACACACACACACACACACACACACATACACACAGAAGGCGCACACACACTAATTCAGTAAAAAGAAGCAGAGAGAACATTTTTTGCAAAAAAGAACAGGCCCAAGGCTTATGGTACACACACCTCTCTTCCTCCCCTATCTCGACACATTTTGACATCCCAAACTAAATGAAGTGTACGTCGACTGCATATGCACGAGTTCTGTCTTTCGCCTTCAGATTTATGGATTTCCTTTTTCAGCATTTCTTAGCACCTGCAGATCACTTCAGAGGTGCCAAACACATCTTATAGAGTCTCCAGGCAACACGGGAACATTCTCGACTTAATAGACTGATTTCCAGTCTCGGCAGTTGGATAACTCAGTTCTGAATCTCTTAATTTGTCAAAGCCAAGTGTTCTGTGAATGAAATAGTGTGAATGACCTCTGAGGTAAGACGGCAGTGGTGGGTGGGAGGAAATGCCGACGTGTGAAAGCCTGCTGTGGCCTGAATAACCCAATGCAAACATCTTCACATTCACTGCTCAACTCAGACTGACAGAAAAGTCAGGAGGTCCTCTGATTCACGTCTATTGAGGTTCAACATAATATGCTCCGGGAGTGAAGGAATCTCATAATAACACAGAGCATAGAAGAAGTTGCCACTGTGATGGAGGAGGTTATGCCTACAATGCAAAAGAGTAGTGCTCACACCTAAAGCCTGGGTTATAACTTATATATTAAAGGGGAACCCCACCCATTTTCAACATTCTACTATGTTATTAATATACCTTAGAGATGTTGAGTGGATTCAAGTGTGCTGAACTTGTAGATCTCATATTTTTAGTGTGCAATGCCGACACATAGTATATGAGTGTGAAGAGAAACGAGTCCTCAGGACTACTGAAAATACCAGTGGCAGTTCTTTTGCTCACGATGTGACATGGTACAAAGACGCTTGCAGATGTTCACACTTGTTGCTTTAAAATGCATGCAATTTCTTTGATTTTCTTCATATGAAATTACCTGAAAAGATCTGATCTTTGGATTTGTTTTTAATCCGTTTAGGAAACAAAACATAAACAATTAACAAATCAACCCATATGTGTTTGTGACCCACAAATGCTTCCTGACCCAGTGTTTTGGGTAACAGTGGTTTAGACATTGCAAGTGGATTGAAGATGACAGGAGCAGCTACATACTGGTTTGAGTCTCATGCCCTCTTCTGGCAGTTTGCATGGTGTCTATGAAAAGAACCAAAGCACATCTGTCTTCATGTCAACACCTCAAATGTGGCAAACTGTACTTTGCATATACCGGTTGGTCTACATTTACTGCAACGACTTTCATATAGGCCAATGTTTAAACTACAATGACTACAAATAATAACTCTTGAAGAGAGACATTCAAACTTTATGCGACAATTACCTTAATAAGGCATGTTATAAAAAGGTTTTGATCAGTTGACCACCGCCTGATTAGAAATCTGTTGATTTACTGCAGATATTCACTCAGCTCCCCTGACCACTGCAAGATCCTATTATTTATAAAAATGAAGCATATACTGTATATTCTATGACCACATGAAGCAATGCCACTATGGGACTTGTTGGAATACATCGTTGGACTGTTTTTTTATGGATAGTGCCGTTTCTGTGATTTTTGTGATACTGTAGTGAGATTACAACCAGGCATCAGCAGAAGGCGGAATGCAGAATCTTACAAACCTGACAGACAAATTAACTTTAGAAATTAATTGTGACACGTCTTGCTATGGAAAAGCTTATATCTGGAATGTTGTCGTTGATGTTGCAACAGGCGCGGGGCTTGCATAAAGCTAAAGGTCTGATTCGGAGAGTTTTCTGTTTTAAACGATGGTGTTGGTTTAGTGGTGCCACAATAGTAGTTTAGTTATAGCAGTAGTAGTGTTTCAAATCATTTTAATTACTTTAATTTGAAATATCTTTGAAATGTGGGGTGTTTGTATGCCGTCATGTTTGGTGGGGCAGTCAGGGCATTTAGGGGGCATATTTTTTTAATTTCCATGTGGTCAGCTGGGTCGGGAGGTAACAGGGGTATTTTGGAAACCGGTTGCTTTAGTGTGTATGTGCAAGCATAGAAGTGAGCATCAAATCGAGTGGCATAGTGAGTCCAACATGACGTTTCAGATCATTTGATGCCGTAGGATGTCAAATGTCAAGGCAAATTCTGTTATTGATGATGATTTCACGGCATATATCTCTGTTTAGGTGTGTGTGTGTGTGTGTGTGTGTGTGTGTGTGTGTGTGTGTGTGTGTGTGTGTGTGTGTGTGTGTGTGTGTGTGTGTGTGTGTGCACGCACGTGCGCAGGCGTAGGCGTGTGTGCGCATGCGTGTATGGTGTGGGTGTGGGTGTGTCTGCACGTGTGTGTATGTGCATCAGCTAAGCTTTTTGATGTTTCATATCCCATTCCAAGAGGCTATCACCAAGGTTTGTGGGCCCTGAATGGGTAGGCAATCTGGCGGACTGTGGGTGTTGTGCTCCAGAGGAGCACACTTTTCTAGACAATTGCTTTACTGTACTAAAGTTCATTGTACTATATTATAATGTGTCTCTTTATTCTTTTTTTAAGTGCTATATATGCCAACTGGTACACAAGTCTTGTTTAGGTCATCTTACCAGTCGTGGTCTGGCATCTTTAGTCCACTCTGGCACTAATGATTCACAGTATGCTAGACACTGCTACACATTTCCGGGGCAAAATGTGGTTTGGTTTTTGAGGAAGCCACTGACTGTTTCCATTCATTTCAGTACTGTATGAACTTGCTTGAGATGGTATTCCAACACACAAAATTCAAATGGTTCTGTAAACTTTTTAACAACTTTAGAGAGAAAAAGAACAACAAATGTGAAATGAAAAAAAATAAAAAAAATAATAATAATAATAAAAAAATAAAAAAAATGACGTGACAAACAAGAAAATGCCTCATTGTTTATGTATGGTATATGGCTTTGAATAACAGGCAGTCAGATCTTTGATCCACACTGGTAGAATGTGCTGTCAGAAGGGACGGAGCAGACTGTTCTCCCTGAGGGCGCTCAGGTCCTTTGATGTCAGCAGCAGCAGCAGCAGCAGCATGCTGCCAGTCTGTTCTTTGCTGTGGTGTGCTGGAAGGTTGGGGAGCTGCACACAGTCAACAGTGGAGGAAGGCAAGTGCTGATGTTGGTCTATCCAGTGTTGCCAACCGCCAAAATCCAAAATGCACTGGTGGCACTTCCAAAATGCACTAGCATGCGCTAGGCTAGAGCAGTGGTTTTCAACCATTTTCACACCAGGGCCCACTATTCTGCCTTTTAGCCACTGAAAGCAAATGGACCCATAAGGGTCCATTTGGTTTCATTTTACGATCTCAAGAGTTACAGATCTATAAGGGTCCATTTGGTTACCAATGGACATGGTCATTTCTATGAAGGAAGGAGGACTCTATCATAGGAGGAAAAATTGTGAAAAACAAGGGTTTTATCTATGGCGCCTGTCAATTTCGCCCTAACTCACCAGCAAACAAGCACTAGATTTTCCACCAGGGGTTTTTCACTAATTTTGGCACTAGGGGAGTCTGGAAAAAAGCTAAATATAGCGACAGATGCAGCACGTTGGCAACACTGGGTTTATAGGAGCACTCAGACTGGACATTCTGGAGCAGTACTTCCCTTTTGCTTTCTTTATGAAAATTAATGCTTTTTTGGAAATGTATTTTGAAAATGTTATGAATTCATAATACTTCAAAACAAGAAGTGGAAAACAAAAAATAAAAAGGGGACCCATAAAAAAAAGTGATCCCGGGGTTTTGGGAACCATTGGTGTGGACTCTGGAGGTACGAGGGACCAAATCCAAACCATTTATTCTAGGTGGTTCCTTCCACACCTGTCTATGATGAGCTGTAGCAGACAGAGAGGGAGCGCCTCCAGCCTGGGGCTCACTCTCTCCCCAGGTGAAAAACAGCAGCTGAGGCCTTCCTTTGTGCCAAGTAATATGCGAATTCACA
This sequence comes from Benthosema pterotum, assembly GCA_039105355.1. Lineage (NCBI taxonomy): Eukaryota > Metazoa > Chordata > Actinopteri > Myctophiformes > Myctophidae > Benthosema > Benthosema pterotum. The sequence continues at coordinate 22,984,950 of CM076979.1, forward strand.
AACAATGGTCCCTGAGGCATTTCTTTAAGCCGCACCTCCTCCGAATTCATGAACTGTTGTTTTGCAAACAAACATACAAACTTGTGTGTGTGTGTGTGTGTGTGTGTGTGTGTGTGTGTGTGTGTGTGTGTGTGTGTGTGTGTGTGTGTGTGTGTGTGTGTGTGTGTGTGTGTGTGTGAGGGATGCTCTGCCTTTATTGGCAGTGGTGGAAAGAGACAGGAAACAGCATTGACAGACTGAGTGAGAGTGTCATGCAGCAAACGCTCCGGCCGGCCTGGGAATCGAACCAGCGAGTCGGGACTCGCCGCCAGGTTAACAGAGCCTATAGGTGGTATGCTGCTGCACCTCAACCAATCAGGTTTCGGGGAACCTCCTGAGTGTAGTTTATTGTTGTATTGTTATTGTGGCTGTGTTTGCGAGCAAGTGGTGTGTGTGTGTGTGTGTGTGTGTGTGTGTGTGTGTGTGTGTGTGTGTGTGTGTGTGTGTGTGTGTGTGTGTGTGTGTGTGTGTGTGTGTGTGTGTGTGTGTGCATGGGTGTAGTTTATTGCTCTACCCATTGTATGGTTTATTGCTATATTTTATTGTTCACAGTTTTGCGCTCACTTTTTTGATCCTCACTGCCGTTACGCCCTGAATTCCCCCCCTGGGGGATTAATAAAGTGTTATCGCATCCTATCCTAGACAATGCAATGTTCCACACATTCCCCAACATTTCTTTGCCTCCTGACCATCCTGGGTTATGCCAGGTCAGTGACATTGTTGTTAGAGTGTCCTGAGACTGGGAGGTTGGGAGTTCAATCACCAGCAAGGTTATCCCAAGAAGAGTATAGGCCAACATGTCCAGCTGTCTCACACTACATAAAAAGGAGATAGGCTATACTGACCTATGGGCGTCATGGCTCAGGAACCATTGGTTCCCACGGCTAGTTAATTATCTTGCGCTGTCGCTTAGCTCTCTATCTGAACAGGGATGTATCTGTTTCTTGCACTGTGACAACCAGCTGTGCACATGTGGCATGGTAAGAACCTTGATGATACTCAAAAGTAAACTAGAAAGCAAACTAAACGGAACTCGCTGCGTGATGTCAACTGATTGATGTGCCCCAATATAGCCAGCCATCCCTGCAGGTGCCATTTGCACACACTATTCCTGGTAATAGCTTGTGAAACTAAATGTGGCAACAACATTTCACCCCGACCGCATTGTGGATTGTAAGATAACAGTGCAGAAAATGCCATCCCTAGTAAAGGCTGGCCTGCTTGCAACTGCACTGACAGCAGAGCAGCACTAGCCGTGACGCTGACAGCTGATGGGTGAAAGTGCTTTTCTGACAGTGGAGGAAATGGACGGATGACTGGAGTTGCCCACAGCTTTTGAAATCAGAGAACAGGTTTTCAATGTAATGGGTCCCGGGACGCAGGGATGGTCCAGGGGTGGTTCAGGGGTGGTTCAGGGACATTTTATGAGTCCTACTTCAACAACGTTAGAGTGCAGTACTGAGTACAGTATTGCATCCCAGGACCCCTGGAGGGTGACATGATTGGGTCCTATTTCAGTTTTGTCTAAGGGTGAAGGATATTTGCATCACTAGATTATTCTCCACCGCAATGGATTATTTGCAGTAGTCTAATAAATATATAATATTTCATAGCGAAAACAATCCTGGACATGAACACAGGACAACTTCCTCTCTTCCAGAGACAGTTCGGCCACATAGCCAACAGAGACGTCCTCAAGAAGATAAATCAAAAACCTCTTGCATGGCCCATTGCAATTTGCTACAGTACTATCCAGCTGTTGAGCTAAAAACAAATGGTTGATTGTACTCTGTGTGGCATCTTGGCGTAGGGAACAATTAAATGTATCTGTGATGAATTGCCCAAGTGAGCTGGATGTAAGGCAGGAGGCTGCATGGGCCTTCAAAAAGCAACAGCACCGAGTGGTGACTAGGCTAAAAACAATACTGAAAAACAATAGCACAAACATTAATTCTTAATAGCTAATAGGATTCTGTCTCTGCAGACAAGTACAGTAATTGATTACCCTATAAAGTAAGTACAGAAACAAACCAATACATAATAAAAAGTGATTTCCAGGCCCCTTAACACTGTTATCACCTAAATGGGCTTAACTGTATAATTAACTTAATATACACCATACAATACAGAGTAATAGTGTGCCAGTAGCAGCAAACAAATGTCTGACATATTTTGCAAATACACTGATGGATGGAACTGGGACAATAGAAGATAAACGGACAAAGTTCATGTTTGTGTTAGATAAACAGTATTTAAGTGTTGTGTTACAATGTATCTTCTTCAAAGTCAATATGTTTACATACTAAATACATCTGGCTGTGCCATCATAAACACGCTGAACTCTTGACATAAGGCAGTGGTTCCTTAAGTGGGGTCCGGGGATCCCCACTGGTCCTTGAAGGAGTTCCAGGCAGTCCCCCCACTGCTAAATGATAGTTTGGAACCAAATGGATGGTTCTGTAACTTTAGGACAGTGGTTTTCAACCTGTGGTCCGGGGAACACCAGTGGTCCTGAGAGGGTTCCAGGTGGTCCCCAGCTAAATGATGGGAAGTTGGTTAATCAGGTGTAACTCTTTGAGAGCATAAAATGTTTCATTTTATGCTCTCAAGAGTTCAAATATTAATCTGAATTAGCCCAAGTCCATGTACCATTTTGAATTTTTCCCCTATTTCGGCCCGCTGTGTGTATTTGATTTTGACATCCCTAACATCAGGCCTGATCCGGGACAGCGTGAACTCCAATCAGGGGCGGATGTAACATCTCCCAATTGGGGGACAGGCGAAAATGGTATGGGGCGGTGAAGCCGCACCCATACCATTTGCGGTTACAGGACTTTTATTAGTCAAGTAAAGCATCAATAATAACATCAGTTGTTGTTGAAGTTGCAACAGACACATAGCATGCACCAAGCCAAAGGTCTGACTCAGAGAGTTTTCTGTTTTCAATGATGAAATGCTGTTGGTTTAGTGGTGACACTGCTGTAGTTAGTTAGGAGCACTAATATTGTTTCAAATCATTTTAAACATAAGCACTTTAATTTGAAATATCTTGTTGTTTTTGCATGCCATCGTGTTAGGTGGGGCAGTCAGGGCATTTAGGGGGGCATTGCCCCCCATGCCCATGCCTAGATCCGCCCCTGCATCCCTAACATCAGGCCTGATCTGGGACAGCGTGAACTCCAATGATAGTACCGCGTGGCACTTGGAGACACAAAAAAACACACACAGGTTGGATAGGGGGAGGGAGGGGCTCCAGAGGCTCACATTCCTCCCCCCACGTTGACGAGCCTCCCCGTTGTGCTGAAACTGCGCAGGATCGCAGCTCTGCACGAGAAAAAAGTTTGCACGGCACCACGATACGAGTCCATCCACATATTGTACAAATCTGCGATCGAGCCGTTGGAAAGTCGAGAAGTTATGCCGGCCCTTAATATTTCAGCATCTTCTTCCCAGCAGCAGCAGCAGTAGTAGTAAGAGGGGGGAAAAGCGAAACGGCAAAAAAAAGTTTTCCTCTTGGGCTGAAGAAAGAAAGAGAGCAGACGCGATATGGACGAAAACGAGAAACTCGAGTGAAAAGAAAGAATGATCAGATCATTCTACTACACGTTGAAACGATGATTACATAGCACTTTCTTTTTTCCTTTTGTTGTTTTTTCTTTTGCGAAACGGGGACGAAAGGAAAAAAACTTTGGGAAAGTTTGAGGCATGGCGCGACAGAGCGAAGAAGAAGAAGCCGCCGGGATGGCAAAGGATTCCAAAGTCAAAAAACAAAGAAAGAAGAGGAAAAACAAGGAGAGCAAAACGAGGATCATCCACGCGAATATACTGTACGATCACGCCAAAGGAGAGGACAACCCGAACCGACACTATGCAGACAACAAGATAAAAACCACCAAATACACATTCCTGTCTTTTCTACCGAAGAATCTCTTCGAACAGTTCCACAGATTTGCCAATGTCTATTTTGTTTTCATCGCCTTGCTGAACTTCGTGCCGGTTGTCAATGCATTTCAGCCTGAACTTGCACTGGCTCCTGTAGTGTTCATCTTATCTGTCACTGCAATCAAAGACCTCTGGGAGGATTATAGGAGACATAGATCGGATAAAGAAATAAATCATATGGACTGTCTGGTCTATAGCAGGTATGGTTAAAAAAGTTACGTTTTTTTTGTTTTTACTTTGTAGCAGCAACAGGTTTGATAAATTATACTTGTGTGTGTGGCCTGTGAGTGTGTGAGTGATTCATTGTAGTGCAGGCAGGGGTTTTCAACCTTTTTGATACCAGGGCCCCACTATTTATTCTGCATTTGAGCCACGGACCACCATTTGAGGACATTTTAGCCCCACAAACGCCCAAACACTAAAGATTTTTTTTGCTTCTGTCCACAGTACCAGGCTGGATTTGGGAAATAAAACAGCAAACATACAGATAGAAATGAGCATTAATCTTGTAGTTGTGTTGACTTTGGGCTAAATTAATTCAGATGATGAATAGGCCTATTAAACCAAATGTACCCTTGCGGGTACATTCGGTTTCATTTTTACACTCTCAAGAGTTACATCTGGTTAACCAATTTTCATCTGGTTTAACAACTTAGCTGGGGACCACCTGGAGGCTGGAACCCTCCCAAGGACCACTGGTGGTTCCCTGACCACTGGTTGAAAACCTACAAGAAAGATGAATGCTTTTTTGTTTTGAACCTACTGTTGTTTATGTTTATTCGTTGTAGAGTTCTCTTCAGCCAGCTGGCTCTCCATAGTCGGATTGCTTTGATCAAAACGTTTTTATTGCAGTGCTATTTAGATCTCTTGCAGAAGCACTATTGTACCACCAAGCACATTATCAATATTGCAACAAGTCCAACAAGTTCTATGTTAGCCAGCTGTTCCGCCATGGCAGTAAGGCCCGTTGGTTGTAGAGAGAGCCTGGGATAGCGATGGCAATGGCATACCAGAACTTCAGTCCAGGAGGTGATAAAGAAGGCTTTAGGCTACTTGTACAGTATTGCCCTTCACATTAGGCCAGTTAGAGCAGTGGTTTTCAACCCTTTTCATATCAAGGCCCATTCTTTATTGGGTATTTGAGCCACGGACCACCCTTTGATTAGATTTTGCCTGTCGGACCTTGAACTTTGTATATTTCATTGACAAATTGTCAAAAATAACAATTGTTGTACACTCTAACTTTATATACTTTGAGTAAATGCAGATGTTTTACAATAATGCAACTCTTGGTGGTTTGTTTAATTTTGACTTAAATATCTATATGTTTTGGTCCATTTTGGCTACCAGTTCAACATCATTTAGCTGGGGACCACCTGGATCCTCCTCAAGGACCACTGATTGGAAACTACTGAGTAGATGGAAGCTCTAATGTTTAATGCCTAGTATCAGGGTTCATGTTGTGATATGTGGCCAGCCCGATCAAAGGATATTCCTTATAATTTGCTGTACTTTTCTATAAGATGTGCCATCTCTTAGCCTGTGCAATACTGAGGCTTAAAAAAGGTAGGCCTACCTATTTTCTGGGCTAGGAAGAGTGTATGACCCTAATGAAAAGCAGCACTGTCAGCCCTGTACAGAGCATAATTCATGGTAATCAAAAGGCTCACTGTTTGGTGACTTCACTATTTTAGCTAAGGTCTTGGCCAAAGCTCTTCTCAAAGTTGGACATAATTGAATTTTCTTGTGCTGTGGTCAATATTGTGCAAAAACAATCTTCTTTCGCATCCAGGCAACGCGTCACTGTTTACTACAATCTATAAACAAAACTAAGTTGAAAAATACATGATCCCCTTACAGTTTTCCTCCTAGTGTAAGTAAATCAGGATCTCAGCAATGACAGGAAAAGTAACCCAGTTGGTTCAGATTGTAGATGACCCAACAGTTAAACGCTTACCTTTTCTGGGCTGTTTTTGGTTGGGAGTTATTGCTTACTATGAATAGAAGCAATTCCACTTTTTTTTTAATCAAAAATGCAAATATTTATCAATACATGAAGAATAGACTGTGTACTTCTAGCTAGTTTGTTTGTTATGACTGATTTATGGCACCTCCTTTCTGCAGGGGAATGGCTGGGTAAATTAAACTCCCTTTAGATTTGGCTTGCAGGAATGGAATTATAGTTCTTCACATGCTTTATGTAAACATGTGTTAGCTGTGTCTGTCCATCTGCAGAATTCTGCACATTCTGCATTCCCAAGTGCAGGTACAGGAACAACCACATCACTACACAATCTTATGTAAATGCCTAACTAAAGTGATTATCATCTTCAATTCAACAGTTAATCAGTCAATACAATTCTTATGATTTGGTATAAGTTATAAAGAAGATTTGCAGTTTTTATTGGCATCTCTAGAGCAGTGGTTTTCAACCATTTTCATACCATTTGAGCCACGTACCACCATTTGATGACATTTTAGCCCCACAGACCCCCAAACTAAAGATTTATTTTGCTTTTGTCCAACAGTTCCAGGCTGGAATAAAGAAACAAAACATGCTAATTCTTTTAGTTATAGGGATATTAGCTATGGGAGGGGGCATTCGAACATTGTCCTGAATACATATTTGTTTACTGGCCACAAATGATGTGACAAACTGCCATATTGAGCCCCTGGGTCAAGCAAGCATAATGTGCAGTGGGGTGTGCTGCCTCCTTCACATTCACTAGATCTGTGAACTTCCGTGGCCATTTGCCCATTTATAATTTCTTGGGGTTTATTAGGACTGTAGTAAATTTTAAAAATCGCTTTATAATTTCGTAAAACAAATATGTGTTATTAGCACCATGTTTGAATGCCCCCTCACATAGCTAAAATCCCTATAACTAAAGAAAGTAAGGAATGTAAAACAATTACCACCCATCTTTTACTTTCTCTAATAACGACCTAAAACATATACCTTGGTTGAAAAAAAACTAAACCTGTAAAAGTTCTGACATTTTCACCACTGAGCCAATAGAGCCGGTTTTGCTTGCTCAGGGGGTAAATCTTGTCAGGTCCTGTGTCTATAAGATCAGACATGACCTTGATTTATGATTTGATCTAATTGTCCCAATAGAAGATGTGGGAAAAATACAGCTAGCCCAATTGTATTATATTGTATTAACATACTCCATTGATACAGATCAACATTTTATTCATACCAAAACTTACATATTGAGGATTTAGACCACACGAAGGCATATACAGTACCTGTAGTTTTGAGTGGTACAGGAACGGCATTTTCTGTTTGGCATTTTGAAATTCACAGGCTGAAATCATCCATCCAGTCCTTAGCAAGAGTTTTGTTGCTAATGCCACATGAACAAGAATGACAGTCTGAAAATTCCAATTTAGAACCATTGCACTGTTCACAGTACAGGAGTTAGGCCTGGAGTCAAAACCGAAGGCATCCGTTTTTCATAGTATTGTCAACACAGGATGAATAATGATGGCACAGACGGCAATCTTATTAATGGCTAGATTATGAGTCTTGTTAGTGTCAGTGTTGAATTAAATAGGCTGACAGGCAGAGATATCAGCTAACTAGAGACCTGCTTATCTGCATTCTTCTGTCTGCTCGATTATAATTCTTAAGAACTCTTGGAAGTCACATGCTTGATGCTTCCATGTGAACACACATGGATTCACACATCAGGACGACTGCATTTAGGTTCACATGGCTTTGTCTATGTTAGCTCAGCTGTGCATATTTGCTTTAAGCATTTATTTGATTCTTTACAAGGATTCTTCTTGTGTAAGTATTAAGTAAGCCTGTTTTCCATGTGGTGATAGAATTGATGAACTACTGCTGTCTTCAAATGTCCCTCCTACCCCAACCTAGACCAAGACCATGCTTGTCAGGCTTAGAAATATGTGCTGTGCGGCAGTAGCAGAAATGTACATGCTGTACAAGAATTAATGTCAAATGGAAGGAAAGGTGAAGGTAAAGGTACAACTCCTTTTCAAGGAAGTGGAAGAAGGTATTCAGAAAGACAAAATTAAACTAAAAGTATCCGTAATTCTGAGAATGTTTATAATAAATCAGGGGGTTCCAACCGGTGGTCCGGGGACCACCAGTGGTCCCTGAGAGGATTCTAGGTGGTCCCCAGCTAAATTGAAAATTGGTTAACCAGATGTAACTTTTTGAGACCGTAAAAATGAAACCAAATGGACCCTTATTTGGTTTCATTTTACACTCTCAAGAGTTAAAATCTTCATCTTCTGAATTAGCCCAAGTCTACACAACTACCTGTAGAGAATGTAAAAGATTAGTGGTCATTTTGATCTGTTTGTTTGTCTGTTTTGTTTCTGAAATCCAGCCTAGTATTGTGGACAAAATCTTTAGTTTTGGGTCCGTGGGGCTAAAATGTCCTCAAATGGTGGTCTGTGGCTGAAATGCTGAATAAATAGTGGGCCCTGGTATGAAAAAGGTTGAACACCTCTGTAATAAAAAGACTTAATTTGACCAAAGTAGCAAAGCTACTTGTAGATCAGGCATTTATTTTCCTTATCTGACAAGTACCAAAGTTTCTAGGGTTTAAGTGGCCAATGAAGCAGAAGTAAGACCCGTTTGTAACATCAATACTCCAGGGTCTTTGGTGGCAGACCGGTTAGTGTCTTTTCTGCCTGGAGATGTTCACCTTGTCATAATATTTGGCTTCCCTAACTTTGTTTACAGACCCGCGGGGCATTGAAGCTTAGGTCTATGTAATCAAAAGATTTGCTATCTGTTTCTGAATATATTGTCTTATATAGAAGCAGTCTAAGCTTTGCAACAGAATATGTTTTATCTTGTGTGATAAAACATCTTCAAACATGTGGTACGTGCGTACCACACACATGGCATTCCGGGCTGTGGAATGGACATAACCCCAGCCCCCCCTGTGACTAAATAACAACATATTAATTAGCTCCTACAGTCACATTACCTGAAATGATTTGATCTGATAAGCACATTCTTTGAAAACATTGCGGCTACTGTTTGAATGTTGAACAACCATTCATTATATATTTCACAGGGACACCGATTTTAGACAGAATTCAAGAAACAAATGTCCTTTTCTACATTGGGATATGAGTCATTAGTGTGTGGAGGGGGTTGGTTATTAATAAATAATGGAGTGGGTTCTATAAGCCTTGCAAAGCTGCAAAGCTCATTGTGACCGTTCTGAACAGTTGCCTTCGCAGCAGATCGAGCCATGCATTATTTAGAAAACCTGGAAAACTGAATTGTTCAGGAAATATACTTGAAACACCTAAAGGAAATGTGTGTGTGCTCTTGTTGTCACGCACAGTATCCTGTCAGGGCTGGTGTTGTTTGCTCTGAGAAGAAAACCATCGTATTAGCAGCACTGCGTAAAAATAGACACGGTCTGCCTCAGCGAGACTTTTCCTCAAACCATGTCCTCTGGGTGACATGAAGACGGTGTCACGTGAGCGTGATTCTTTTGTCTCTCTGTGCGAGGGAATCCTGTCTGTTGAACCACACGGAATGGAAGGGCAGAGTCCCGTCCTCCGTGAACCACTGTTCACCCACCCACCCTATTTTGGCAGAAAAAGCCATCGCATTTTCCGGCAGCGGTATTGCCGTCGGCATTGCCAGCGGATTCCCCCTGCCGCGACAGTTCTGCGTTGCACTTTGGTGGGTGACAGCGGGGCACAACACCTGCCGCAGGTGTTCTGTGCTGCGGCGCCTTCCGCAGTTGTTCTGCATTGCACTGCGGCGGCTGTTGCGCTTGGAACAGCGAAACAGCCGTGGCTGTTGCGCTTTGCACTGTGGTGCCTGCCACGGATGTTTCGCTTTGCCGCATGCCACGGCTGTTTCGCCTCGCGCTGCGCCGCCTGCCGCGGCTGTTTCGCTTTGTGCTGTGGTGCTTGGCGCAGGGTTTTTGCGATGCGTCATGCTTGTTGTTGGAGTTAGGCTAAGGGTTTGGAAGGGGATTACAGTTAGGGTTTGGTTAAGTTTAGGGTTAGAGTTGGATTGCCGCAAAAACACTACTGACTTTCCTGACTGCAATACCGTTACTGGGAAAAGCTCTCTCTCTCCCTCTCTCTCTTTAATCAGTTCCTTTTTACATGTATGCATCATTGGTTTATTAAGTCTTGTTCTTGGGTGTTTTGTTGCTTTCTATATAATATGAGAGAGAATCTCCATGCATGCACAGTTGCACACATGCATGTTATCACGCCCTGATCAGGTAATGGAACAGAGCTACACTACTTTGCCCCAGAGGTTTTTCCAACAGGGAATGTTTCCCATTTATTATTTTCTTTCCTCCGATGAGGAATGGTCATGTTCTTGCTCATCGACTGAACGACTTTGCATTAGACGTGCAATTCAGCCCTACTGTATTTACTGCTGGTGCTAAGATGCATGGCAGGTTGAAGTCGTTTAGGGAGCAGTGGGCCACAAAGCACCACTTTAGCATTGCAGGCCAGCTCCCTTTTTTACACAGGAGAGTTTGTTTCTGCTGGGTTTTTTTCCTTGCCTTCCAAAAATAATTGGCAGAAGCGGAGCTGCGGTTTCCGTTTACACCACATCTCAATTATGAGAACAATAGAGCTGTGGCGCGTTTTCTTTTGCCAACTACAATTTAAGTTTAAGCTGCTCTTTTTTTTGTTCTGCCCCTGTCGTTCATCCTCTGGACAGGCGGGAACGTCGCTATGTGGAGAAATACTGGAAGGAGATCCGGGTGGGAGACTTCATCAGGCTGCGCTGCAACGAGATCCTCCCAGCGGATGTCCTGCTGCTGAGCAGCAGCGACCCGGACCGCCTGTGCCACATCGAGACGGCCACCCTGGATGGAGAGACCAACCTGAAGCAGAGGCAGGTGGTCCGCAGCTTCTACGACCTGGTGAGACCCGTGGCCCACCTTACTCCATTCTCCTTCCCCATGTACTGTATGTCGCCAAGAATTGCTGGCAAATTATTGAATCATGACTTTCAACTCTTCTCATTACCCTGTACAACAGTGGTTTTCAACCATTTTGATCCCAGGGGCCCACTATTTATTCGACATTTGAGCCACGGACCACCATTTGATGACATTTTCAGCACACAAACCTAAAACTAAAGATTTTTTTTTTGTTTTTGTCCACAGTTAGTTCCAGGCTGGATTTCACAAACAAAACAGGAAAACAATAGATCAAACTGACCATTAATTTTGTACAATATCAACACACACAGTAGAAAACAAATACCGCACATTAAATTTCGGACGCTAGATGTACAGAACTAATTCCGTGTGAATGAGTGAGGCCAATGCTTAGTTTGCACAAATGATTAGAGACTATGGCTTAAGCCAGAAATATTCAAAACAGAATACAGATAAATCTAATGGATTTAATTTGAAAGTTTAAGTTAAAGTTGTTTATTTTGTACCAATTAAGTAAGATACTGCATAAACCTAATTGAGTAGTTGATCCCTCCATGCACAGCTCTGTTTCCTCTCGGTGCACGTGGTGGCAGGACACAAGTGATTCAGCAACGAATTCGGTGCACACAAGAAGCATGAATTGCTTCCGTTACGGATTTCAGATAACTTGCACATATAAATAAGGGATGAAATAAAAGAGGAGGAATCCAGTCCTCTGTGTGCGGTGCATTCTGTGTTTATTAGGATTCAGGGGTGTTTGTGTGCTGGTTTGTTCAGCTGTGTGCTCTTTGCCCAGCTAAAGTGGCCAGTCGGATGACTAACAAACACCCACGTGTGGATAAGCCCAACTTCTCATCATACACATGCACTCTCCTAATGACCATTTTGTGTGTGTGTGTGTGTGTGTGTGTGTGTGTGTGTGTGTGTGTGTGTGTGTGTGTGTGTGTGTGTGTGTGTGTGTGTGTGTGTGTGTGTGTGTGTGTGTGTGTGTGTGTGTGTGTGTGTGTGTGTGTGTGTGTGTGTGTGTGTGTGTGTGTGTGTGTGTGTGTGTGTGTGTGTGTGTGTGTGTGTGTGTGTGTGTGTGTGTGTGTGATTCTCTTTGACGATGACTGGACAATTTACGTCATACAGTATGTTTCTGAGCAAATCAATGCGTTACCTCTGAAGGGTGCCCCAAAATATTTTGAGATGGGTGTCCACAGCCAAATAGACATGATTCGGGACGTCCTTGACAGCACCACTGATATACAGTGTATTCAACATATATTTTTCAGAAACCTGTACTTTGAAGACATTTATAGAATCTGCTGCCTCGGGTCTTAACTCTTAATGGGCTGGAAATGACATTGCAAAGTGTGTGTGTGTGTGTGTGTGTGTGTGCGTGTGCGCGTGCGCGTGCGCGTGCGCGTGCGTGCGTCACAGTATGTGTCGGAGTGTGTGGAGGAAGAGTGTGGGAAGAACCTAAGATGGAAGCATAATGCGGTGGAGCACCACAATCTGCATCATCATGTTAGATTGCTTCATTTATACTCTAAACGAGATGGGAGAGACTACAGAGTCTCCAGTTAATTAGCTACACAATTAAACGCTTGTTGTGACTCCAGATAGAAGTGTATGGTTATTAATAAAGGCAAATACTCTTTGTTTTTCATCCAAACAGAGGCAGCAGCAGTTGCCCCTACTTGCATCGTTCCAAGTAGACCAGTGCCCAACTAAACCATATCTATGAATGCACCACATCTCTGTAATCATGTTACCACCCCATGCACCGACTTCAGATTTGACACAGGTGTTCCACAATCCGGATCACCCCCCAACAGGCACTCTTCTTTTAACTTAGAAATCACACCAATTTTCTGACGTGGTTAAGGTTAGAGAAGAGCATTGTTTGTTCAGAGCTATTTCATCAATTATCATCCACTGACAACCTGAGCGAAGCAGCTTGGATTAAGAGCAGGGAAATCACCTCAGCGCCAGAGTGAATAGACCCTATCCGTACTTTAGCTTGTGTCCGTTTGTGCTTTCTGCCAAGATCCGAAATCACTTCCTGTTTTTTGGACAGCTGGTGGATGCGGAATAAGCTCCTCTCACGTGACACGATAGAAAAATACTATAAGATTTTGGAACATTGGTTATTTTCTTATAGGATTAAGAAAATACAATATGATTCCAATAACAATCTTATAGGATTTTCCCAGCAGTCTTATAGGATTCCGATTTCGAAAATCCTATAGGGTTTTTGGGACAATCAATTTCTATATATCCAATAGGATTTGTTCCAAAAGCTTATTGTAGTAATCCTTTAGGATTTTTGGGCTTACCGGAAAAGCTTGCCCAGTCCACAGCTGAGCTTCACTTCTCTTTTCACCAGCTGTCCAAAAACAGGTAGATCTGAGGAGAAAATAAAAAACTAAAAAAAAAGAAAATGGAAAACTCAATTGTGCCTCTGGGTGGGTTGCCAGGTACCACAACACAAAGAAACAGAAACACCCAATTGATTAAAAGTATCATTCTAAAATCAATTAACAGGATAAATAACCTGTCTGGACTGGAGTACCACAGGAGAAAGGCCTCGGCCACATTACTGCTATGAAAATTCATAATGTGTTGGCAGGTATGGAAATGTGCAAAAAGAGCGTCTTGAAAAGTTACTGTCCAGACTTGAACTATTATTCTTCTGTTCTTTGTTCACTGTTGGTCCTGCACCTGCCATTCAGCTGGATGTGCCAGTTGTACCGTTCTATTAATAACCAGTTGCACCTTTATGTTTGCAGGATTGTGACTTTGACCCCTCCAAGTACAACAGCATAATTGAATGTGAAAAGCCCAACAATGACCTGAACCGATTCCGAGGCTACATGTGAGTATGGCTGTAATTGGTGCTGTATTGGCTTGCTTCAGCAAGAAATGTGTTGAGTTTGATGGATGGAACTACTTTGGGGGAAACGGGGGGCAAGCACACTGGTAGTTATTGGTCCTAAAAGTGAAACGTCAAGCGGTCTTTGTGTTTAACTTTCGCGATTCATGATGTGCTGTCACCCATACAAAATGCAGCAATTTGTTCACATGTTTCTGTTAAACGCTATTGTCATTCTTTTTTGTATTGTTCATTGTTTTATGTTTTGGATGCGACACCAAATAATGGAATAAATTGCATTGACTGCAGGAATGTGTAAAAACCCGTAAGAGAAACTGACCATTTTATCCTCTATTTTTACCACAAACATGCCATTATGAGTACATTAGCATAATGTCCTTGCCAACACCTTCTGCGTATGCATAACTGATCATCTCCACAATCTACCCTAGTAGACGCAAACATGAATAATGGAGAAGTGAATCTTGGTAATTGAATGACTTAATTCGCCTTGTCCTCCCTCTCACCCACCACCAACAACGAAAATAATGCACGGCAGAAACTCGATGCGGCTTTGCCTGTCTTTGTTGCCAATGACATTCAGGTGTGAGTCATCCAAAGCCCTGTATATACACATCAGCTTAGAATTTCCTTTAAGAATGTAAGTATTACTGGATGAATGAGAGAGCCTGACACACGCGCTGTAACAAAGTCGTTTACATTTCATGTACGCTAGCATTATTCAAATGGCCTGCCTGCCATAATTATCTTGCTGAGACTTATTCAGCAGCCTGGCCGGTAGCGGAGCCTCCCAGCATCTCAGGTTCCCTCCCGGACTTAGACAGACTGGAGCTGCAGGAAATGTTTGTCCCTCAAGAAAATCTACCTACAGTTCCTATATGTGATTGTTTTCTGGTTGGGGCAGTCAAATCCTCAGTGTTTAAGTTAGCCTGGAAACCAGTCTGTTCAATAGAAATGGTCAGTGGACTATTTGTTTTTCCAGGCTAGGCTAGGTGTAAGTGAGTTTTTTTTTTTTTTTGGTTGTTACAAGGTTAACACTAGCATGCCTGAAAAAGGGGCCAACATTTGTGTTTGCTTAAATTCATATTTAGATTAGATTTTTTTTTTGTTCAGATCACCAAAAAAAACCCCACAGAGGTAATTTATCAGGTTGCATTTTATTGTATTCTATTGTTGTCTGCTCATTTTTCTTTGTTTAATCACTTCCAATTGTTCCAAATGATTACTAGAGCTAGAGAAATGGGGATATCTGTTAGTGATCACAAAATTTAGGCTAGAGCTAGGTAACAATTATTCTAACAAGAAAACACCTTTTAATATGGTGTCTGCAAGCTCACAAATGTGTTCCAATTTGTGAGCTTGTAGAACGGCTATTTCTGTATTATTTCCAAACCAGTTACACTAGGCTGAATGTTTTTGGCTTTCTGGGCTAAATGAACTCTGAGGATTTGGCTGTGTAGGAAGTTTTGAAAGAAGTGGTGAGTTGGAGCTGAGTGTGTGTACATCCGCTGGCTGGAGGAGCAGAGGTCAGCTTCTCTGCCTAGTGAGAGAATGACCGTCGGTTCAGTTTGCACTGTCTGGCTGCTCAGAGCACATAACCAACCGTCTGCGGCAGTGTTATCTCCAAACAGTGGGCCGGTCATGACCGGAAATCGGGTCACTCTGACACTGCCACAGGGTCGCGGACTGAGAGTTACTCGAGACAAGGGGAACGTGTCATGGCATGCTGATTTCATGAAGGAGATCAAACTCTGAACCGAGGCAACAACCACTGCTTGACCTGACCGATGATGTACAGAATATGGGACCTTTTCCCACCCCCACTGTCCAGTCATGTGAATCATAATCAAGTACTATGCAAGCCAAGCATATTTGCTGCTTGCTGTCTGGTTGTCCCTCTGCCATGGGGAGAGGGTCCAGTTTCTTGGAAATGCTGACTTTTAATCATAGGTTATTTTTGATAGAACTTTTTGATAGCTAAAAATGCATGACATGACTGAATGACAGCATGATTGTGTGCTTGTGTAGTCTATTTCTGTTATACTTTGTCTATGTTGACGTATAATGGCTCAGAACGTTTCATTAATTGGTAAACACACCAGCTACAATTGCTGATACCAAGGTCATTGGAAATGGTCAAATAGTATATCGGGCAGACATATTTTGGTCAGGTTCTACTTTTAACTTTTAAGTGCTTTGAGCTCAACAGAGTGTGAGAGAGGATGTGGGCGGGGGGACAGTCAGCTGATGCCGTAGGCCCACATGATTCTGACATTTATTCTGGGCACTGATAGAGACCAGATGCAGCCGGCATTCCGTTGCCAGGCTACAGCGGAGTGCTAGGGGTGGGAGGCGAAGTGTGTGTGCGTGTGTCTGGCGGGGATGATGAGGTATGGGGGACAACGCTCGTCTCAACCATGTTTTATTACATTATGGGGGCAATGGCACCGAGTCTAATAACACGCACTGTGTGTGTGTGTGTGTGTGTGTGTGTGTGTGTGTGTGTGTGTGTGTGTGTGTGTGTGTGTGTGTGTGCGTGTGTGCGTGTGTGCGTGTGTGCGCGTGTGCGCGTGTGTGCGCGTGTGCGCACACACGCCTCCGAGAGTGTCTCAGACTGATCAATTCAGTGACTGACCGAGGGTGCTGCGTTGACAAGGGCCGAGTCATGAACCGTGGCAAACCGCTTAAAGAAAGGTGTGGGGGGGGGCTCAGGGACGTGGTTATTAATCTATAATGGTTGTGACTTATCAGTCTGCCTGCTGCCAAGAGGCCAAAGGCTGAAGGCTTCCTGTTAGTAAACATGCTGACACTGTGACACGTTGGAGAAAGAGAGGTGCTTCAATAGAGCTTCAGATGATTGAGCATCGCACCTGGGGCTAAACGCTTGCCGACTATTTAAGTTAACACACTTGTAATCCTCGATGTAGTAATGGGATTAAGGCTCACGTTAAAAGCTTAGCACTCTCCCACTTATAGGCACAGCCCCCCCCCCCCCTTCCTTCACATTTTATACTTGCTCGATAGTCTTGCTTTCCTTCTTTTTTTTCTGTCCACAAGCTTAGATTTAGAGAGGGGTTTGAACTACTCCGGTGGGCCTCCCCCAGGAGAGCCGCTTTATGAATTCAATTCTTCCATGGGATTGGTCTGGATGATCCTTGATAAGCTGCAAAATGTTAGATTTTTTTCCCCCATTTTTTAAGCGAGATCTGAGGGTCAACGATAAAGCCGTGCACGGCCTGATTGACTCGGTGCCCCTACAGTGCTCGCCGATAGAGTTGCCGGTGAGGTCAGTGTTTGTATATCAGAGGGATTTTGTGCTGAGATAAGGCGTCTCTCCGAGGTGAGGACTGAGAGGTGCTTTAGAGCGTGATCGATGGAGTCGCTCAGCAGAATGGACTGAAGTCGTCTTGGGGAGCTGTATTTTTCCTCGTGCACACTGGGCCGGCGGGTATAGTGAATAGTGCACTAGCCATGAGCGGTATTTATGTTTTTACATACTCTATACCTTCCTAACCTTTTACCACGGCATATGACGGCATTTGTGTAAAGCAAATATTTATAGTTATAATAATAATAATAAAAAAGAAAAATCCTCCCAACAAAAAGACATAAAGCTGAGCCACTGGTAATATTATAATAGAAGTTATTGTAGCATCATGTACAGTGTGACATTGTCTAGCCTACTGTGTTGTCTAATGCAATTTTATGCCTCACTGGCTTGAAAAGAAAGTCTGCACTACATTGCTGCTGCTCCAACACACCATGCAAACATTTTGTTTGTTTAAAACTTGTCTTCCATATAGGTCAGTTGACCCATGACCTTTATCTAAATATCTAACATCTCACATGACGTTTATTGCACAAGCTTGTAGCAAGTTGGCAATTTTGGAAATTGCTTTATTTTCTACAGTGACAGTACAAGTGATCCCAATGTGATTAAAATAAATGAAAATGAAAAGTTTTCCACTTATCACAGAGTGATAATAAACAGTATATATAATAATATGCATATATGCAGCATTTTCATCTTGGAAACTCTTGACTTTTGTCAGAATCCACCGGAGTGGCAGAAGAGACGGCCTGTACAAAGACAACCTGCTGCTGAGAGGCTGCACCATCCGCAACACAGAGGAGGCTCTTGGGATCGTCATCTATGCAGGTGGGCCAAACCTCTAGACTAGCAATGTGGACCTGAACTGGCTCTGTACTTTTTGGGGTTCTACACCATATCTCTTTGACAACAATCTCTACAACCATACAATGTGTGATTGTGTAGAATCACTAACAGTTAGATTAGGTATTTTATGCATGCAACAGCGCTGAAGAAAAATAAATTGACCTTAAAGCAGGGGTTGACACTAAGGTCTCTTGAGGCGCTTGCCCATCGGGCAAGTGCAAGTCAGGTTCTACTTGCCCTCAGGTCATAGTCACTTGCCCACAAAATATATCGTAAATTTTGCATTTTACATTCTACTTGGGTGCGTTAAACATTTCCTTTCGCAATCGAAGACTGTTTTCTTTAAGTCACAATCTGCTACAGTAAATATTCAACTTGTAAATCAGTGGTTCCTACAGTGGTCAAGAATCGGGTCTGTGACACCAGCAAAATGATAGTTTGGAACCAAATGGACCTGGAGAGAGATAGGAGAGATAGCTAGAAAGCAGGGAAAGACGCACAGGCAGAGCGCAATGAACACCTTCAAGACAAATATATCTCGTGTTGTGTTTTAGTGCACTAAGTCACACACTTGCCCAATCGGGCAACCAAGTAGTAGTCTTCACTTGCCCGACCATTTATTTACTTGCCCCGGGCAGGCGGGCAAGTGTTAGTGTCAACCCCTGCCTTAAAGACTGTCAGAAGGTAACAAAACGCTGGAAATTCAAATAATTCTGAAAATGTATTAGCTATAATCTTGCATTCTCAGAAATAATAAATAACTTGCATACATTTGGACAGCTAAGTCTGCCCCACCCCCACATGAATGAGGTTCTCTTCATTTCTCTTTTCTCTTTTTGTAAAGTGCCTTGAGACAACTTTTTGCAATAAAATTGCATTGAATTGAATGTGATATTAGGAAAGGTAAAGTACATCCATGTAAATTCACCCAAGCTCTGTATAAGCAAATGCAAGAATACTTCTATCATCACTGTAGATTTATTTCATTTGATAGTAGAGCATCAGACCATAGCTGGCTTTGGATGTACGGTTTGTTTACAAGTTAATCTGAATCTTACTCATAAGGAATTTCCGCATGTGTTTATTATTTATACTATAAAATCATTGTCTAGTTGTGGTTTCTGATGGCCCATATCTATTCCCCTACCGTAAAAACATGTTTTCCATATTTCTGTGTCACATTTCTTCATTGCACCCAGTGTTTGTGTTGTTCCTGTATTGGTCCTTGTGTTTGTGTCATTAGCCATTCGTAACGCCCAGCCTCTTGCAGGTCATGAGACCAAGGCCATGCTGAACAACAACGGGCCGCGCTACAAGCGCAGCAAGCTGGAGCGTCAGATGAACATAGACGTGTTCTGGTGTGTCATCATCCTGCTGGTCATGTGCCTGTTTGCCGCCATCGGTGCGTATGAGCGCGCTCTCGGGTCGTCATGCAAAACGGGCAGCATTTTGCAGAATCTCAGGACGGGAACCCCTTTTGGTGTTTTAAGCATTATGTTATAGTTTAGCTATTGAATGTGCCGCGCTACAAGCTGCGCTATGTTCTTTCAGGGCAAATGTTTTGAAAGGGATTGTAATTTCCCTTAAAAAAACAGAATTTTTCACATTCAGTAAATTTTCCGCTGTGTGGATTTTTTGACGCAAACACGTGCTCTAATTTTCCTGCAAAAAATCCTACATTGTGACCATTATGTCAATGGGATTTGCCAGCAGTAGTCACCAGTAGTAGTAGCCAGTTTTCAGTGCTGCTCAAAAGAGTTCCAAACCCTACAGAAAGCTCCAGGCCACAGAAAATCACTGAATGTTCAAAGTTCAGGTTTTTCCAGCTTTTCTGGGTGTCATTGAGATCTTAAAACTTATAAACATTTTTTTCCTTAAACTCAAATCTTCTTCTGGAGACACATTTTCAGATGCAGTCCGCAGCTAAATGCAAATAATTCTGGTGTACTTGACATGAAATGGGTTGAACACCACTGAGATAGAAGCATGTGTCTACATGGGGTTAACCCCTCCCACTCTTGCCTCATCATAAGAAAGACAAAGAGCCAGTTGATGATTGGAAGTCGGCACTATAGCAAGCTGGTGTTATTTATATCTTGTTGTTTTCAAGCAGGCGATGACCTTGTGCTTGTGCTCTTCCAGGTCATGGGCTGTGGATGTTCCAGTACGGCGATAAGAGGCCTGTGTTTGACGTTCTCAGTCCTGAAGGGACAGACTTATCACCCGCCCTGTCAGCCATTTATCTGTTTCTCACCATGATCATCGTCTTTCAGGTACCTACCGTAGAACGTCCCATTACAGAAACAACCTAGCAGGGACTGTTAAGTACCAGATATGCTGTGTCCGTCTTTGTGGACATACAAGACAACAATCAGTGAAATTGATTTAATCAATTTACAAGAAATAGATATTCTAATCAAATCTATTTAGGCGTGAAAATGTACAGTACACTATAGCAATAATAGCTTCCCTATTGTGCATGCTTGTCAATCAGTTTAAGCTATTTTAATATTTTCTGGGCGGTGCTAGCCCCTCATATGTCCGGCTTTTAATGTTTGTGTAAACAACAAACATTGAAAACAAAATTGTGCAAATTGTGGTTTGCATTTTTATAACGCTTTTCTATGCACAGCGTGTATACTCAAAGCGCTTACAATGGTCCATTCATTCATACATTGGGAAGTAGAGCGGCGAACAGTCAACGCCAGCGTCCCCACTTCCCACATTCATACACCAGTGGTGGTAACCACTGGAGGCAAGGTGGGGTTCAGTGTCTTGCCCAAGGACACTTCGACATGTAGACAGGAGGAGCCGGGAATCGAACTGCCGACCACTGGATCATTGGCCAACCTGCTCTACCTCCTGAGCCACAGCCGCGCAAATTGTGATAAGCTTGTTTAATATTTGATTAATCATGAAATGTAACTCCTGGGTCCTAATATATGTCCATTTCATCCTCTGTTTATGATGACTCAGGGCCAGATGTGGGATGTTGTGTCTTTGTAAAGTTATAAAACCATATGCTGTTACAAATCAAAGGGGAAATAAACTGTCAGTTATTGATCGTGGGCAGTATTTTGCTTGCATGTTAAAATGTCCCGTTGAAGCGTTTCGACAAAATGTCAGCTGCTGCAGTGCGGCCCCTTGGTATCAAGTGACACTTCAGATTAATTACATTTTCATCAAAGATTGATTTATGGTCATGTGTACCTTCCAAACAATAATTGAGAAAAGTTTGAGGCCCATCAATGCTATGAAACTTGATCTGAATTAAAAACACAGGGCTCTTGTGTTCCCGGCAAAATCATTATCCTCACCAACACCGTGCCTCAATTGTACCCACTCTAGCAGTGGGTTAAGAGCTGTGTAATTTCCCTGTGGAGTTGTGTGAGAAAGCTAACTTCATCACGCCAGGGGCATAAAAGAACACAACTTTGAATTGAAAAAGTTTTTTTTCTGGAAATAAATGCACATTGCAATAAATGAATACAACATGGACTGAAGGTTAAAGAGACGATCAGGGCCTGACTTGAGACAGGAGTTCTTTCTTGCAACGGGGAGCAATACATCGTCTCCTCTGCTGCAGTCAGTGTTGGCTCCGACTTGTAAATGACCCCTGGTAACAAATGCCCTGTCTGCCCGCCTAGGTGCTGATTCCCATCTCGCTCTTCGTGTCGATTGAGATCGTCAAGATCTGCCAGGTGTACTTCATCCATCAAGACATGGAGCTGTACGACGAGGAGACAGACTCTCACCTGCAGTGCAGGGCTCTGAACATCACTGAGGACCTGGGACAGATGCAATACATCTTCTCTGACAAGACGGGCACCCTGACGGAGAACAAAATGGTGTTCCGCCGCTGCACTGTGGCCGGCGTGGAGTACTCCCATGATGCCAATGGTGAGGGTAGCCAAGGCTCACGCTCTGCAAGCACAATAATGTATTACTTGTATATGTTTGCCAATCAGATGCAAGGTAAGGCGGTTCTATCCCAGAACACTGGTGGGATTCATAATCACGCATTCCTGACAGACTAGGCGACTTGCTAATGCAGTCATTAGAATCGGTTCCACCAACATTTGTCCATCCTGGCTATAGGATTTAGTCTGTCCTAAACCAACCTGTAACAGGACATTCATCCATGCTATGGAATGTAATCTATCCTCAGCTGACCTCACAACCAACTTGCTCGTCGTTGTTTCAGCTTGAGCTAAAACAACTATGTATTTCTCTTTAGCAAATAAAAGCAAAATCCAAGGTGTGAGAAAACCACATATTTTATTAAAAGGTGTAAGTAACCTTGAAAACGACAGATCCTGAGCCATGTGGCATTTTTTAAGCTGAACAAAGTCACCTTCGAAAGCGAATATATCGGCCAAATTGAAAATATCTGTGCCATCTCTGATTTGTGGTTGGCTGGGTAGCCTAGTGCCGCCCACCAAAGACGTTTCACCGCTTTCAGAAGACTGTTGAAACACGGCTCTTTGTTGTGTCGTGTCTCTTTACCTACCGCACACATCAACGGCTGGAAAGAGGAATGCTTTCTGTTTCTCTTGTCAGAAATATGTCGCTGCCAATGGGAGGGATGTTGTTTTTACCAAGCTAGGTTTTAACTACTGGAAAGCAGCACTCACGCGTAACGGAAACATGCATCCCATAGATCAGCCACAGTCACTCATACTAGCTGTAACCACCTAGTCTTAGCATCAAGACATCTAGTCTTAGCATCAAGACATCTAGACATGGAACCTGCGGGGCAACTAAAGAACTGATATTCTGTCAAGAGCAGCAATGTATGGAAGCATAAGGTGTACTTTATCCAATTGGTAATGTAATTCCACAATAGCATTATAATTTTCCATGTATGCACGAGTTATTTCTGACAAAAATGAAATTGAAATGCAATAATTCAATTTGAATTTGAATTTTCATATCATGTATGGGCATTCCATGACAATATTAAAATTTAAATGGAAAAGCTGTTTCACATTTCATTTTGAAAGACTTAAACTGATATACAGAGGACTTTATTGAAATGCAATAAGAAAAACAGCCTCCCCAGGCTATTTCAATTACATTTCAATGTCAACAAGCTCTTTTTTGGACAATGTTTAAATGAAAATGTAATTTTCCATCAACTTGCAAATTAAAATGGCAATGGCATTTAACATTTCATTTGCAAAGACTTAAATTGATCTACAGAGGACATTATTGAAATGCAATAATAAAAACAGATGCCCCAGGCTATCGCATTTACATTTCAATGTCACCAAGCTCTTTTTTGGGGCAATATTTAAATTAAAATGCATTTTCTAACAACTTGAAAGTTTAAATGACAATGGCATAAAACATTTCATTTGCAAAGTCTTCATACTGCAGCAGGTAGGACGATATGAAAATGCAAAAGGAGAAACAGCGCCCCCCAGTCTATTCTGTTTTCATTTACATATTGCAACGCAACAAAGAGGACACTTTGAAATTGAAAATGCAATGTCAGTTCTCTTATCAAGGCGGGCCTTCACTTATGACGTCACTTCCTCAGAGAAGCCCTTGAGGCCTTATAGCGGCAAAATTCTCATCTCACACAACAATCAGTGATAGTCTAGTGGTTAAGACATTGGTCTTGCAATGTGGCGGCCCGGGTTCGATTCCTCTCTATGGTATTAACTTTTTGGCCGGTAAACAACTGTTGCTAACTAATGTGTCCAATCACATTTTTTCAATTTGTTGTAGTTGTACTTGAATTGTACTGTAATTCTCCAAGCTTTTTTTTTCACTTTTGTTGTAGCAGTCCAACTTGACATGTAGGCTACTGTAGGGAGTTCATATTCCATTCATTCATTCACTATTGTATGGACCTGGGGCAAAATCACCCCCCCCCCCCCCTAGGATAATTTCGTTGTAAGGAAGAAGGAACATATTTTTGAGAAATTATCCTGGGGGGGGGGGGGTTGCCCCAGGTCCATACAATAGTGAATGAATGAATGGAATATGAACTCCCTACAGTAGCCTACATGTCAAGTTGGACTGCTACAACAAAAGTGAAAAAAGCTTGGAGAATTACAGTACAATTCAAGTACAACTACAACAAATTGAAAAAATGTGATTGGACACATAAGTTAGCAACAGTTGTTTACCGGCCAAAAAGTTAATACCATAGAGAGGAATCGAACCCGGGCCGCCACATTGCAAGACCAATGTCTTAACCACTAGACTATCACTGATTGTTGTGTGAGATGAGAATTTTGCCGCTCTAAGGCCTCAAGGGCTTCTCTGAGGAAGTGACGTCATAAGTGAAGGCCCGCCTTGATAAGAGAACTGACATTGCATTTTCAATTTCAAAGTGTCCTCTTTGTTGCGTTGCAATATGTAAATGAAAACAGAATAGACTGGGGGGCGCTGTTTCTCCTTTTGCATTTTCATATAGTCCTACCTGCTGCAGTATTCAGACTTTGCAAATGAAATGTTTTATGCCATTGTCATTTAAACTTTCAAGTTGTTAGAAAATGCATTTGAATTTACATATTGTCCAAAAAAGAGCTTGTTGACACTGAAATGTAAATGAAATAGCCTGGGCCATCTGTTTTTATTATTGCATTTCAATAATGTCCTCTGTAGATCAGTTTAAGTCTTTGCAAATGAAATGTTAAATGCCATTGCCATTTTAATTTGCAAGTTGATGGAAAATTACATTTTAATTTAATTATTGTCCAAAAAAGAGCTTGTTGACACTGAAATGTAAATGCAATACCCTGGGGCAGCTGTTTTTCTTATTGCATTTCAATAAAGTCCTCTGTATATCAGTTTAAGTCTTTCAAAATGAAATGTGAAACAGCTTTTCCATTTAAATTTTAATATTGTCATGGAATGCCCATACATGATATGAAAATTCAAATTCAAATTGAATTATTGCATTTCAATTTCATTTTTGTCCCAAATAACTCGTGCATACATGGAAAATTATAATGCTATTGTGGAATTACATTACCAATTGGATAAAGTACACCGTATGCTTCCATAGCAATGATGTAGTTTCAGTAAACTGAAAGTAAGATAACAACCCATACTGGCTGCTTGGCTCTAGGAGTGAATTCTGATCAGTGTTGGGCGGTAATTATTTAAATATTACATATTACTATAATATTATTACTTTTTCCAGCATTAGTAAAGTTAAGATATTACTCTGCCAAAATGTGTATTAAGTAATATGTTACTCTGCCCAAACATGCCTCGTTACTTATTACTTTTGAGCTTGTTGTCGCATGATGTGAAAATAGAACGGATTTACAAGCTATCAACAGATAACGACAGAGATGTGCAGTAGTTTGTAGATCCGAATCCACCACAGAATTCTGCACACATGACATACACTACAAGTTATCACAGTTGTACATCTCTATTCCTTTGCTGGTGGGAGGGGTGGAATTGGGGAAGTAATATGTAATATAATTACTTTTTCTAAGGTATTGTAAGTAAAGTAAAGATATTACTCTTAAGTAACATTGCCCAACAGTGATTCTGATATAATTACTTTTTCTAAGGGGTTGTAAGTAAAGTAAAGCTATTACTCTCCTAAGTAATATTGTGTGTGTGTGTGTGTGTGTGTGTGTGTGTGTGTGTGTGTGTGTGTGTGTGTGTGTGTGTGTGTGTGTGTGTGTGTGTGTGTGTGTGTGTGTGTGTGTGTGTGTGTGTGTGTGTGTGTGTGTGTGTGTGTCCGTCCTAATAATAGCCCGCCCCAGCTCACAAAAAGTAGCCTATAACGAAAGGCAACAGTATCTCAGTTTAAACAGTCAGAAATGACCCAAAACCTGCATTCTCCCCTGCAAAATTAGCTTAGTTATCAAGATAAAATGAGCATTGGAATGATGCTTGTATAATCGAGAGATTAAAAAAAGAGAGAGATGGAGACAGAGAGAGGGGGGGACAGACAGAGAGAGATAGAGGGAGAGACAGATAGAGAGAGAGAGAGAAAGCATCCACGAGAGAGAGCGAGGTGACATCGTAGTTATTTTACTTGAATCTTGACACAACATTCTGTTTACTTCACTCACTTGTGTGTAGCCTGCTGTAGCCACATGGCTCTCCAGTCCAGATGAATGAATGAAATGGCCACTCTACAAGCTCACAATGCTGAAGGAAAGGGAAAGGCCATTTTGAAGAATCTTTGCACCCGTGCCCATACTATCCCATGCTTTCTAATGGCATTATCTCAGATTCTACCCCTCATTGTACGCTGCTGTTTTCAATTAGCCCTTCACTAAGTCCCTCCCCAACCCAGCCTTGTCCAATAGGCATGTTAGAATTGGAAAGCTTGACCAGGAAAGCTTGACCTGGATAGCCACAGTTGCTATCCAGTATTTGTAGTATTGAAGTATTTGAAGTATTTGAATTGGCTTTGGACAGTGAACAAACCCCACCCCAAAAGGTGCGGTTTTGAGAAGGGCTTATTGGATCATGACCTGGATGTTTTTGAGTGTTAGAGGCAAGACACCAGAAACACGATTACATCACACATCCTGTTTCATCACAGATCCGGTGCTTCAAAACAAGGGTACAAGCTACGTATATGGAACACTTTGGGTTATACATGCTGCTCTGCTCACGTGCCTATATGACTTATCTAGGGGTAAATGTGTAGATTTTTTTTTACCTTGTCTCTTTTCTTAATCTCCTTTCACCCTTGCTGTTTACTCGATACCTAGCAACCGAGAAGCATTCATATGTTGCATATGAGTGTGATCTATCATAAACCACTATAAAGACGACTTGATGCAACTCGATTAACTTTCTTTACAAATATGAAGCTTTGCATGGTCCCAGTAATATTGACCTTGCAGCAATATTTAAAAAAGATGCATCATTAGTCCTCATGATAGGATTATTAAGGGCAGGCATTTTCCACTCTGATGTTATTTGTAGAATACATTATTTTCCCTTTATCGGCCGAGGTCCTGCTGCATTCTGCCATGTTCCAGCAGAATGCCCAGCAGCCCCCCTAGTTTTTCTCAATGCCTCTTCAAAGTTCAGTTTCGGCTTTTCAGTAGTTTGGATTTCCTGCTGCTCCCCACATTCCCACGCCTCATCGCTTATCTGTCTGCATACAAGGACACAAACATTATAGGTGCATTAGAGCAGGGGTTTTCAACAGGTGGTCCAGGGACCACCAGCGGTGGTATGAAAAAGGCTGAAAACCTTACATCTGCAAAATCATGGCATATGCGCGCATGTGCACGCACACACACACACACACACACACACACACACACACACACACACACACACACACACACACACACACACACACACACACACACACACACACACACACACACAGCAGATAGAAAATAATGGCTCTATTCGAGGAAGTGTTGGCCAGGGAGGGTGTGTTTTTCATTGTATTTAATTTTTAATTATTTTTAAATCTGTGACTAATTCTCATCCTGATACTTTATTCCACATGAACATCAATGTAGATTGAAGTATTTCTCTCTTTTTTCCTTTGACAGGGAAAAAAAAGAAAAGAAAAGGCTAATGTTCTAGGGAATATATTGTCTACCAGCTGTAAATGAATGCATAATCACGCCCCTTGTGCAGTTCAGATCAGTCCAGGCCCTGCCAGTAGTTTATGACGTGTTGTGTGTCTCTCATCCTCCAGCTAGGAGACTGGCAATGTACCAAGAGTTGGACTCTGAAGAGGAGGAGTGCATGTCCCATGGTGGGACCCTGCCCAGACGGGACAGCCTCACCAGCCACCAGAGTGCCAAGGTGGTGCTGCGCTCACAGAGCACCAAGTCTCATCGCAGGACGGGCAGCAGGGCAGAGGCTAAAAGAGCCAGTATCCTGTCCAAGCACACAGCCTTCAGCAGCCCCATGGTCAGTCCCAGTGAGAGAGAGAGACACGCACACACACACACACACACACACACACACACACACACACACACACACACACGTTATATACAGTTAACTAAAATTAAGATGAAACTATAAGATTCGTTCAATGATAATAGACGCAACTTTAGTGTGTACAAATACTGTGCTTGTAAACGCCACCTCACCTCTACGAAACTGCTGGAGACTGCTGTGCTGTGATTGGCTAAAACACTGTCTCACCCTACACGACAAGAAACAAATTGTGAGGCGTGGCCAATTTGTGAGGCCACGCCTCACAATTTGTTTCTTGTCGTGTAGGGTGAGAGCCTGAGCCTGACAAATGTTTTGTTTTCATGATTTGTTGACAACAAAAAAGTTCTGGAAGCAAGTGTCTGTCTGCAGGGAAACAGCTGCAGCATCAAAGTAGACTCAACATAGAGGGGGGAAAGGCAAGAAATATAGCTATATCTATTTTGATATTTGGCTAAAAAGTTGCCTCTGTTACCTTTAACCCTTTAAAGTTCCCACCATTAAAGAAGCAGTGGAAAAATTATTTCTTTGCATTTTTTACTTCCTTTAGGCAATAATAACAAGAATCAATTTTATTTTTAACATCATACCCACCAGTTATTAAAATATAAGCCTCTACCAAACGGTAGAGATGTCACTTGAAGGTAAACGTGTAAACTAAACTAAAGTAATCCAATAAATACTTTTTGCAATGAATAAATACAAATCCTGCTAATTCATTGTTGTTATTATGATATATTGATTGTTTTTTCATTATAATACTAGAGCATTGCCCGTTGGCACTGGCCTGGAACGATGGAAGTTGGAAATGCATGCACCACCCAGTTTTTATTATGTTTGTGCCCCTTTTATGCCCTTATATGGAGTTTATTTGTTTCAGTATGCCCAAATATGTAGTATATGCAAATTATACATAATGTCAGAACATCATTGTGATGTCAGAACAGATTAGATCCACATTTGGAGCTGTCCAGAGCCTGAACAGGGTCCCTGCCCAGAGCCCAAGTAGAGGCTTTTGTATTGTCAGAATAGGCCAGATCCATTTATGGAGAACCGGTGCCCCAGCCCAGCCCAGGCTGGGGCACCGTCCAGAACCCTGGCAGAGGCTGTTGTGCAGATTCTGGACAACTGGTGTACTGACAAACTTGACTGCAGACACTGCACGTCCTGTGGCGGGTGGAATGCGTGTGTCAAATTGGTAGTCAGTGGGGAGAACAGTTTTCTAGTTATGTAGCTTACAGATGTATGTATATATGTATATGCACACAGAGACAAGGTGCATTTATATTTGGATGCTGAAATAGTTACATAAGCATGTTTTATTCCTGCATAAAACATGCTCTACCAAATGGTTGAATTGTCATTTAGAGGTAAAAGGCAGTGATGCCAAAATGATACCACGATAATATTTTGACTATTTATGATGGAAAACAGAGCAAAATAAAAACATTTGGGCATCCACTGTTGCTAATGGCTATAGATCTTTCTTTCTGTTTACACAGATGGAAACTAAATCATTGTATATATACATTATCGTGCAAGAAACTAAAACTTGCACTACTTGTACCATAAAGTGACAAACAACCCGTTTGGTAGAGCATGTTTTCTGAAAATTATTTAACCATTATAATTATTATTTTAATTGGATCAAGTTACATATTTACATTCACTAACATCTCTGGGATGCCAATATGCAGAATAAATCATCTCACCTTTGAATCTGTGGCAAAACAGAGCCTAGATGTCAGGAGTGATTTCTCTCTGTCTAAATTCCTCATTACCACCTACCGTAAATCCTCTAATATAGTCCTCCTTTCTATTATTTACCGTCCTCCCATTATTTTCCGGGAACGGCGTTGGATTTAACGCATATATTCCGGCCTCCTTTTATTAGCCGGTATTTTTTTCTTTTGTTTTATATTTTCTGCGAGTGTGGGCTTATCCGACGCGCAGTTCAATTCTCGCTTCCTCCTCCTCCTCCTCCTCCTCCTCCCGATTCTGCTCGCCCTTTTTTCTCTCTATAAACCACTGGTTTTAAACCAGTGGTCCGGGGACCACTAGTGGTCCTTTTAGATCTGTAGCTCTTGAGATCGTAAAATGAAACCAAATGGACCCGCGAGGGTCCATTTTTACAGAGCGCACCATCGCATCCCAATGCACTTACTGTGAGTGAAGATGTGAAGAAGCCATATGTACACCAATGAAGTACGGTAATCCATCCATATCTTGTTATAATCCTGGTGAATCTTCCGTTATCCATTATATCGACTGACTGACTGACTGACTGACTGACTGACTGACTGACTGACTGACTGACTGACTGTAACGAAGCATAGCCTCCACACAGAAAGACCCTGCCAACCATTCCTAAACATCAACTATATACGATAACTTTTTACTTTCACTTTGGTACAGGGGCGGATTGGCACATATTTCCCCAGCTGGTTAACCAGATGTAACTCTTTGAGAGAAAACTCCCTGTACTCCAGATGGCCAATCCGCCCCTGCTGTCATAGCCTATGTGTTGAAGTGTCAAACCTATATACAGACGCCATCTAGTGGCCTTACAAAAAACAGCATTATTTTAGACTATTGCAATTATTTAAGGTTATTGGAGTATACAATATGTTTTATTCATTATGATTGGATTGAAACATTGTAATATAGGCCTCTCTTCTTATAGCAGCCTCCTTCCAATAAACGCCTGGTATAAAAATCGGTTGAGTAAATAAAAGCCCCGGATTATAAAAGAGAATTTACGGTATCTAGTAAAGCAGGCTGTGTGAAGCCACAGTGACATCTAGTGGATATTTTTTGCATACTCTCCTCTACCGAATGGTAGAAATGGCTCAATCAGGTGGAATTCAGTTTGAGCATGGTTTCAATGAGAAATAGTGACTTAAAATGTGATCTACCAATTGGTCGAGAAAACCTATAAAGGGCTGAAACTAAAATAAAGACAGATTAAAATGTTAAAAGTTCCCAATAAAAAATAACTATGTAATTGTAAAACTAATGCCATGTATTTATTTCCAGAGTACCCTTTTTAGCTTCTGAATCAAGGCTTTTCTCATAATATCTGAAAAACTAAGACAAACTAACTGAATATAATAAATGGAACTAATTTCACTGCACTCATGAAAATGTCAACAAAAATTTAAATGAATGAGTATTTCTGGGTGCCGGTTGCTGGTTAAAGGGGTGTTACACTTTCAAAAAAACTTTTGGTCATTTTATGGTCTACTCAGTCTCATGTGAACACACCAGACAGTTTATAAGTTACTCCTTTCAGTATTTAGATATTTGATGTTCATTTTAGCGCCTCCAGCTTCTTCCCATAGAAACCCATTATAACCTAAAACTCCATTTTAACCATGCCAGATTATTCGAAAACAACCAATCTTTTTTCTGGTGACTCATATTGTCCTCGGAATACGTGAGAGGACCGTGGAATTTCATTTACAGTTTTTATTTATTTTTTAAATATTGTTTTGGAAAATGTAGCCGCCTCCATATTTGGGGAGGCCTACCAAAATGAATTAAACGATATTTTAAAAATCAATAAAAACTGTAAATGAAATTCCACGGCCCTCTCACGTATTCCGAGTACAATATCAGTCACCAGGAAAAAAATTGGTTGTTTTCGAATAATCTGTCATGGTTAAAATGGAGTTTTAAGTTATAATGGGTTTCTATGGGAAGGAGCTGGAGGCGCTAAAATGAACATCAAATATCTAAATACTGAAAGGAGTAACTTATAAACTGTCTGGTGTGTTCACATGAGGCTGAGTAGACCATAAAATGACCAAAAGTTTTTTTGAAAGTGTAACACTGGGTGCCGGTTGCTGGTTAAGGCTTACCATATATAGTGTGAGTGGCAGGTTGAAGTTCCAAGCCTGAAGAACTTCCTATATCTCTCCCCGTATTCTTTGTGTATCTCGCCTAACTATCCAAATAAAAATAGCCTAACTCCCAGCCAAGTGGTCCATTTGACCTTTTTCCACATATTGACAAAACACCCTCCATTTCTGTCTTCCAGGAGAAAGACATCACCCCTGACCCTCAGCTCTTAGACAAGGTCAATGAATGTGGCAGCCAGATGGACTTCATGCGTTTCCACAGCCAGCCCATGTCCCAGCTGCCCTCTGACCTCTCGGACATCATGGATTTCTTCATCGCCCTCACCATCTGCAACACTGTGGTGGTGTCTTCCCCCAACCAGCCCAGGCAGAAGGTAAAGCCTTTACCCCAAAGTTTTGCCCACTTAACGTCACCTCCTTCATAATGTGCTCCTGGGCATTTTCTCAGTGAGACAACCACTCGTGCGTGTGCGTGTGCGTGTGCGTGTGCGTGTGTGTGTGTGTGTGTGTGCGCGCGTGCGCGTGTGTGCCATTTGTGTGTGAGAAGTGAACCAAATGTGAGTGATCGTCTCGGTTACTGTCCACAGATAAGCAGGCCAGTCTTGTTTTGTAGATGTTTCCACCGGTTGTAAATTGTTGTTTAAATGTGATCATAGTTGGTGAAGAGCCCGCTTGTCCCCCAAGGTAGTAAACAATGTAGTAAGTCACAAGTTAGCAATGAATAGAAGCAGTCAAAGGACTAATGCGACCAGAAAGTTGTAATTTCTGACTAGGGACCATTCATGGGATTTCCTACAAAGTTTCTCAAAGGCAAAGGCAAACAACTCTTCCAAGCGCACTGTGTCGTGTGTGTGTGGGTTTTCCCTCATGTGTACTCTATCAGAGTTAAGTTTGCAATGATTGAGCAAATAAGTAAGTTGTAAAAGTTATAATAATAAATTGAGTTCACAGATATGAGGGCACTAAATAGGGGTCAGTAGCAGCTCCCAAATTAATTTTCCTTTTCTGACCTTCCGTATGTTGATCCAACCAAACCCTGTACACTCTAGACACGATCAATATATGGCAGCCCAGAATTCATTCCATAATCTGTTCACCTCAAAAATGTGTTTATTGTTGTCCCCTGCCTCGTTGGCTTTGTCCGAGGATCTGAATGTCTTCAAATAAATACTTTTTTGAATCGTCTATGGGGAAAATGAAGGGTTAATCATTTCCTGGCGCCCTCGTTGTTCAGAGAGCGGGTCCGTCACACTCTCTATTAAAGGAAATGGCGACTGAGTTGTGGTTGTGGTATAAGAGTGATGTCCACCCAGAAAGAGTGACTGGAGAGTGCTGTGCCTCTTCTGTTCCTTGGAAAAGTCCACCAAAACACTGGTTGTTTCCATCCCCATGACAAACAAGGTCTTTAAAAGCCATTACCCATCGGAAAAGATTAGTAGAAACAATGATCATATTGGCAGGCTAACTTAAAGTGATGGTGTTCTAAAAGTATATATTACAAATTGTAATGTCAACTACTTTCTTCTAAATACTGCATAGAGCCAGTATTTAGAAGAAAGTATTAGTATCAATGCTGCAATATAGAAATACTCTGTTCCAAATAAAAATCTGGAATTCCAATCGTACTGCGTGTGTGGTATTTTCCAGTTAAAGGTCTTTTTCTTATTGTATAAGTCATTTGAAATGATCACATCTGAATGGGTATTGGCCTTAATTTGCACCAGAGCTCCTTTGTCCCCTCAAGACCATGCATTAATATCCATCCAAATGAGAGGCCATGTGTGGCCTATGAGAAATGCTCCTCCTTTTACTTTTATTTTGTTATTTTGAAAATAATACTATACTGGCAATACTAATACTGGTTACTAAATACTGTAATATGTCTGTATTTACTCCAGGCCGCGTGCGTGCCTGTGTGTGCGCCTGTGTGCGTGCACCAGACAATAGGTTTAGACTGGATCCCAACACTGTTTATTCTAGCATGGGCAACAGCTGGCAGGATCCGCTGGGCGAAACTACACGCACCTTAGAGTGACCCAGAGAGAGTGTGTAGACGTGCGTATCTGAGTCCTGGTCCTGGTCTAGGCTTTCAGAAATCAGGGATGAGTGAGCGATGCACAACACTATGCCAAATTACCAGTAGGTGGACTCCTTCCTGGAAATAAAACTGTCATGGTTTCCGAAGCTACATTAGGGAGACAGTTTTCAAGAACCACCAGCATGTGTCATGTCATTATTCTGACCTCACATTAACCCTCACCGTGACCATGTCGCAGCCTGGATACAGGGCTTAAAACAAGTGTTTAGTACAAGGTAGCCTGGTCTAGCCCTCAATGATTTTGGCCTTGGGGGCGGGGGTGTCGTGGGATCCACACGGCGGAAGTGCTGCGCTCTGATTTGATCTCACTAACGTGTCGTCATCTCCGGCCCCTCCCGCGCCCGTCCACTGCTGTTCTACGTCACATTATTTAAAGCGACGCCCACCCCGGAAGGTTCACTCCCACTTGAAGGCCACTTTCCAACGTGCGTTAGTCCAGGCTTTCCGTTTTCGCGCAAGGCGAACGAAAATGAAAGCCTGGCTAAGTACAAGGTAACTTCAGGGTGGGCGTTGTATCAGAAACAACGCCCAGCGCGCGCCTGCGTGAAAGAAATTGGGAATAAGGAAGGATAAAATTATACTTCATTCAGTCTGCAATTTTATCATCATCATACTAGATTATTTCATTGACCCTAAATTGGATGGGAAATACTATAAGCTTTACAATACTAATAAAGGATCACTGAATGATAACAGATATGTACTGTTAGTGATTGAGTGTTGTTTATTGGTACATGCTTTGTACAGTAAAGGTACATACGAGTGAAAGTCCTGTTGATCTGGTTCCTCAAATGGTGATCTTTCTTTTGTATTAAAACAGGCAGTAACAATCAGTCATTGTTGAAGTATACTACACGTTCCAAGTGTATTATTATTATTATTGGAAAAGGAATAGTCACACGGACGACAAAGTGTTTTCCTTTTTGTAATGAGAGATGAGAACATGCTACTGTGAGATTGAGGTCTAGCCAACACTAACTCAGGATTCCTGGATTGCTGCCCCTACACAATTTCCTATCTAACCTCAGGTAACAGTTCTTGAGCTCTGTCGTGTTGTTAGCTAAGCTGTCACACCACAGTGCATCTATGTAGGTGGCATGCTTTTTCCCCCTTCCTGGCTGTGCGCTGGGTTGGCTCCCATAGAGTTAATGTACTTGCCTCATGTTGTGGGTGCCCTGCAAGCCCCTACCTTCTCTCTCTGACTTTGTCTGTGACCTGTAGTACTGTAGGTGCCCATAGAGGTTCACATTTCTGATGCGGTCTATACATACATACCGTGTGTGTGTGTGTGTGTGTGTGTGTGTGTGTGTGTGTGTGTGTGTGTGTGTGTGTGTGTGTGTGTGTGTGTGTGTGTGTGTGTGTGTGTGTGTGTGTGTGTGTGTGTGTGTGTGTGTGTGTGTGTGTGTGTGTGTGTGTGTGTGTGTGTGTGTGTGTGTGTGTGTGTGTGTGTGGGGGGATCAGTCCCCATTTTTCTTTTTTTTGCTTGCCTGAACACCTGCCCCCCACAATGTTCTTTTTTTTTCACTGCCCTGGTTGTAAGGCTACTGTATAAAATGGGGAGATTAATTGGAAATTCACTTTCGGAGCACAGCATGTTACAAAAAGTGCTGAATATCAAAAAGATATGGACACGGTTGAGCGATTAAAAATTCAGGTTGTTTTCTTGACTCTTCAAGAACACATAGCTATTATCAATTGAGTGGCATATTTTAAATATATGCATATATATAATATATGCATAGATATCAATCTTGACTGAATAGCAATACATTTTTTCTACCCAGTTTACAACAATGCAAAAAGCTACTAATTCCACCAATTGTCTGAACACACAGTATGATGTGCTTGAGTCAAAGGGGGCCTGAATTGTGTACCCTTGTTTTGTTTAAACCCTGGGTGTGGTGCTCCGGTTTTAGGAGGTGACATCCTCTCCCAGCAGGGCTCACCACCCTGCTTTTCAGCACAAACTCCGGCTGTGCATAACACTAAAAAAAAAAAAAAAGCAAGACTAAAAGCCTAAAAAGACCCACTAGTGGCCCCGAGAGGCCTCGCTGGCCCCTTAATCGGACCAACCAAAAATGGTTTCAACCAGCGGGCTCAGGCTGACAAAGCCATTCCTTAGAGCCCTGCCATGTACTCCAGTGTGGCTAGGAAAAGGTAGTTTTTATGTGAAGGTTATCTGATAATGTTAGAGGGTAATGTAAATCTAAAAAAGAAAAAGACCTGGCATAGATCACGTTTTTTTTTTGTTTTCTCCTTTTGCTGCCTATTGTTTGCATTTTGTGTTGTTGTGTGTGCATGTCCTCTGTGCCATTGTAATTGCTCACTTTTTTATTGCGATGCCCTTGTGGCTAAGCCGGCACCTGAATGATTTATATGTGAGAACCGTGGCTCTGGGCACCAGGAGACCACTAAGTGAGTCAGACTCTGCCGCTGTGCTGTACCACCTTGGAATAAAGCATGGGTTGTGGGCTGCCAGCCACCCGTTCTGCATCTATATAGCCGCGACACCACTGTATTTAACTCTGAGAGGGTACAAATGGACCCGTGAGCGCACTTTTGGCTACGTCGGTACCATCTCAGAGTCACAAATGGGAGACATTATTTAACACTTTCTAAATTGGTCTAAACTGTTTTTACCTTGGCCCTCTTTGTAGAAGATTTGAACCTGAAATGAAGGGTAATGTACCTGAAATTAAGGCAGATGTAAGTACCGTATTGAACCACCAGTTTTCTCAGGCTCATTTGTGAAAAACGAACATTGAGTGTCAAATAGTATAGCCTCCAAATATAATAAAACCCCATTTATTTAGGATATTTCCATTGTAAAAAAATGTAGTCTCATCTCATATTCACGCCAAAAAGGTATATTGGCATGTGTTCAGGTATTGTTTTCATTGCACGAAAACACTGTTTTTAAGTTTTTACCCTCCTCCTAAAAGCATTAAAAAATAGAGCCGATGTTTTAGAAAACTGAAATCCTGAACTAAATGCAAGCACTCCACTTACTGACTTACTCCACTTAAAGGGCAATTACACCCATTTTCAAGATTTTCCCGAGAGTGTATAAATTTGGTTCCATTTGTACCCTCTCAGGAAAAAAACATGGTGAAACACAATTTGATGTCATTTGCACATTGTGTTTCACCACACTAATGATTTTTTTCAGACCTCCATTTCTAGGAAACACAGAATGTGGTGAACCTTTTATTTATCATGTCCACACAACATCTCTAAACTATATTAAACCATTCTGTACTGTACTTTTGCTGTTTTAACTTTCATTGAAAAATAGCATTTTTGCTATTGCTACTCTTAGGGAGAATGTGAGAATGCAGCACAAATCTTTCAGTATGTTCTTTCAGAGCGAATATTTTTGTAGAATCTACAGTGTCAGCACGAAAATTACTGAAATATTATAATGTTGAAAATGGGTGGAGTTTCCCTTTAAAGGGGAATTCCACCCATTCTCAACATTTTTTCTGTGGGTGTACAAATACAACCAAATGAACCCTAACAGGTTCCATTTGTACGCTGTCAGAAAAAAGAAGTGTCTAAAGAAATCCATTAACATGGTGAAATACATCTTGATGATGTCATCAAGATGTGTTTCACCATGTTAATGATTTTCTTCAGGCCTCCCTTTCTTGGAAACACAGAATGGGGGAACTTTTTATCATGTCCATCCAGCACCTCTTAGGTATACTAATGAAATATTAGAATGTTGAAAATGGGTGGCGTTTCCCCTTTAACCCTCCCTCTCCCCCTCCCTCCAGGTCCGCACGCGCTACGAGCTGAAGTCTCCGGTGAAGACCATTGAGGACTTCATCAAGCGCTTCACGCCCAGCCGTCTGACCTCGGGCTCCAACAGCAGCAGCTCGTCCAGCCTGGTGACCAGCCGCTCGTCCACGCGCGGCGGCGGCGGCTGCTCCAGCGCGCTGTCCTCTCCGTCGGCCGAGAGCACGCTCACCAAGCTGGCAGAGGAGCGGCACACCGGCCTGGAGCACGCCTTCAGCCCCGTGCCGCCGGCGTATGACGGCGGCAGGGCGCGGCCGGGCGGCGGCGGCGGCGAGGAGGGCGAGCTGCGCTACGAGGCGGAGTCCCCCGACGAGGCGGCGCTGGTCTACGCGGCGCGCGCCTACAAGTGCGCCCTGGTGGGCCGGCTGCCCGACCAGGTCACCGTGGACCTCCCCCACCTGGGACAGCTGGCCTTCGAGCTGCTGCACACGCTGGGCTTCGACTCCACCAGGAAGCGCATGTCGGTGGTGGTCCGCCACCCGCTGACCGACCAGATCACCGTCTACACCAAGGGGGCCGACTCCGTCATCATGGACCTCATCAGACCGCCCAACACCGGTGAGATTAACTTCATCGGCCGGGAACGTGACTTGGTGTTCTAAGTTATTAGCATTACTTAGCATTGTTAACAATACTTAGCATTAGCATTACTTAACATTATTAACAATACTTGGTATTAGCAATACTTAGCATTGCCATCATTACTTACTTAGCATTATTACATGGCTTGAATGAATGCTCCAATCAGAAGCCAGCGTTCACGTCACGTGAGCGGTCACATAATACACTATAATCACCGCTCCTCGCCATTATTGACCGCTGCATAAACAAGTTCCCCAAAGTGCAAACAGCTGTGTTCATATCAATCCGTGCTGCGCTTCTGCATTTAGCTCCAGCACGCCGTTAGCGGGTCCATTTGGTTAGCTACGTATTTGGTTGTTTACATGCCGTTGTCGTCACCCTCTCAAGGACCACTGGTGGTCCTCGGACCACTGGTTGAAAACCACTGACGTAAGCCCACGGTGCGCTTCCGCATTTAGTTCCAGCACGCCGTTAGCGGGTCCATTTGGTTAGCACTTAGCTACGTATTTGGTTGTTTACATGCCGTTGCCGTCACCCTCTCAAGGACCACTGGTGGTCCTCGGACCACTGGTTGAAAACCATTGACGTAAGCCATGTAATAAGCGGGATAACACCCTTCGAGCCGGTATTTGTTTCCTAACTAACTGACCTCGGCTGCGCCTCGGTCAGTTAATAGGAAACAAATACCGGCTCGTCGGGTGTTATCCCTTACTTAGCATCATTAGCATTGTTAACAATACTTAGCATTAGCATTACTTAGCATTGTTTGCCTTTCTTAATTAGCATTAGCAATACTTAACATTTCCATCATTACTTACTTAGTATTATTAACATTAATTAGCATTATTAGCATTACTTAGTATTATTGACAATAGTTAGCATTAGCATTACTTAGCATTATTAGCATTAATTAGCATAACTTACCTTAGCATTACTTAGCATTATTAGCATTACTTAGCATCATTGGCATTGCTTTAATTATTGAAAAAATAGCACCACGGAGTGGCCACTGGCCACGGAGTGGCACACTATGAGCTTGTAGATCTGATATTTTTGAAAATGATGAAAATGTGGCACAAATATTTGAATTATTTTTCAGTTCAGAATGGGTTTAAACTACTTATCAATCCTCTGTATCTGCTGCTTTTCTGCTTTCTCTGTGAGAAAGAAACCAAAGGTTCACTCAGTGCAAGGCCAAATGCTTTCTCAAAATCACACTTCTAGCTACTTCCATTCCTAATACATATTTTGTGGGCTATATTCATGTTATATTGCCCTTGACGGAAGTCCTCTTGCGAAATAAAAATCGATACATCATCCGATATCAGTGTAACGTGAGCTACTGCCGGTGGTAAGAGGAACAGGCGGAAGGAAATTCTATACCAGGTCTCGTTTTTTATACACTGTATGCAGTACATAGGCAGAATCCTCTTCGTACACAAAGTTGTGTACGAAGAGACAATGAGAGTGAAGAGAATTGCTTTTCCCGGTTCTTCACTCAACACAGCAAGCAGCAGCAAGCAACCAATAAAAGATGATCGACAATACTTTCTTGGGCCTTATATCATGCCCGGTTAGCTATTACAACCCAAGGTCCATTTTCTATTTTTCGTACATAATAATAAAAAAAGAGGTTTGCAGAGAGAATTGCATTGGCCAAAGAGGGATGAAGTGCTGGTGGTTGAGATGGATGTGAATGCTGGTTGAGAAGCGCCATAGCTCTGTGGTGTATGCAGTACAACCAGCAATTTGGAGCCCTAGGCAAGATTTTCCCTGGAGTCCCCCTTACGGGTCCATTTGGTAAGGGGGGGCTCCAGGGAAAATCTCCTGTAAAATGGCGCCCCCAAGGGATAAAATTATGAACTATTATTAAACTACATAAATAACATATACCGGTATGTGTTTTAAATGTGCAATTCTAGTCATAGAGGACAAGTATAATGTACAGTATTTATCCATATGAGGCTTATTAGCCTGGGATCCTTTTAAAGCATGTCTGGTGGTCGCCCCCTCATGGTCGCCCCCCTCCCTCGTGGCGCCCTGTGCAACTGCCTAGTCTGCCTACTGACAAAACCGCCCCTGAGTACAACATGGTAACCAGCTGAGCTCCCGTCGGGAGGCGCTGCCGTGTTGTGCGGCGTCGATGCGGTCGTGACTCTTATTGCTGTCACAACTTGGCGGTAAAGGTGTCAGTGGCGTGCTATTTGAGGAAAGGTGATGACACCGCAGGGTGTGTCAACACACCGTCTTATGATGCGGTTTTGAAGCCTGTGTGTGTGTGTGTATGTGTGCGCACGTTTTCCCAAGTCTTTTTTCCCTCTCGGCGCGTCGACCCATCTGCTGTCTGCAGACTTAATTCTCCACTGAGGATTGATCTTGGCTGGAAACCAGCGTGGCTACAAATCACTGGATGTAATCTTCGCATGGCGCGGCGGCCTACACCTTAACAAATGGAAGAGGGGTTTTTTTTTTTCCTCTTTTTTTTTTCTCGTTGGCACTGGCCATCCGCCAGTGATTAATTGTGTTCTGTTATGGCCATGGCATTTTGTGTGTGTGTGTGTGTGTGCGTGTGCATGTGCGCGTGCGTGTGCGCGTGTGCGTGCCTGTGTGTGCCTGTGTGTGTGCATAGGCGTGCAGCCATGTCATGATGGCCTTGGTTTAATATATTCCAGGCACTTTGGTCGGAGGGCAGCTTGCCCGGGCGATAAAGCCAGATTCATACTTGGTGGTACGCCGGAGTCGTCTGCTGAAAATGTGTCGCAGGTGGAGCATAAATGAACCATAACTCTGGCCGTGGGGCAGCACCACTGCGTAGCAAGAGAAAGGTTCATTCTCTCTTTATATGGTATTACCCGCCTGAGGTGCCCCACCTCTCCCACTCACCTTTTCCGATGATGTGGGGGAAAAAAGAAAGAGATTCAACCAACGAGGAACTGCCTGTTATGTAAGGAGTCTTATTTTTAGAGCGGCTTCCCCCACGCCAAAGGACCTACGTCGCATATTGCTCTCTCTAAAATAAAAATAAATAAAAACTACCTCCCTCTTCCAATGTTGCTGTTCAAGCCTTATTCGTTATTCTGGAAGTTGTTGTTACAGAGGTGTACTAATGGCAGAGGTGTAGCGGGTCGTTAGGATTCGAGGCACGCAAAGGGCCATAGAGGCACTTTTCCCTAATGCTCTGTACACAGTCACCAAACGCCTGTCCGGGAGTGCTTAGCAAGGACTGTCCTGGCTGGGGGGAGGGGGCCTTGAAGGATGCCACAACAACAAGAAAAGCACACTGATGGAAAAAGTGCTGGAAAAGTGTTTCTAATTCTTCTACTTCTTCTCCTTGTCCTTCCTCTCCTCCTACTTCACACTGCAGTATAGTTGGTCGTAAATGGCTCTGGTAGCCACATGTTAAAACATCTGGGCCTTTTACTACACATAACCAGAAGGTCATGAGACCTGAATATCTTTTCAATGTTTTTGTTTAGGGTTCTTTTGAATCAGTCTCAGACGGTCTCATCATTTCTTGACAGTTCTTCTTCACACAACAAATGGCGTTGTGGTTGCAACAGCCTATCATGTGTCGTTTGGAGACTTCTTGTTTCTCTGTCCTGGTCAGTGAGTTTGATCGAATAGGTGCCTCCGTTTTGGTCATTATAAACTGCAAGTCCATTTTTATCAAGGCAAGCGTGGCAGAAATATGAGTCGGTTAAATGCTATCCTCCTGCCTTGAATGAGCGCTTGTTAACAGCTATACATCACTAGAGAAAAGCAATACCCTGTTTTGTTTTCCCTGTTCCTCTTAGCTTAGTGTGCTTAGGGTTAGCGTTAGGGTGCTGACAGTTTAAGCCCAGTCATCTTCTTTTGTGGAATCATATTAGTTATTTGCATTGGTTTGCTTTGTGTTTGGTTCCCTTTGCATCTTTGGTATTGGTGCAGTGCTGAATGCTTGTCATGTTAACTATCATAACGGCACCTGGGCTGGTGCCGCGTGCGCAATAATATACAGTATTTCAGACATCCTCTGACTCACTTGAAATTCACGGCATGGAGCCCTGTAGAATAGGGAGGTGGAATAGATGATGCCTCCTTTGGGAACGCTCTCACCCCCCCATATCCCCCCCAAACAACCCCCCCCCTTCAAGCTCCACCCGGTGCTCTGCCATGTGCCTCGCCCTGGTTCTGCTCGCGTGGCCGGCTGGCTCATACATGGGTGTGTCCTTCCACAGACAGTTCTGCACTTTGTGTTGCCATTGGGTGAGAGCAGGGCCAGTTAGAGTGCAGTGCAGTGCAGGCAGGCAGGGAGCCTCTTCATAACACAGCACCTCCACAATGGCTCCATTGAGTGCAGACCTTGCGAGGAAGTACACCCCCCCCCCCTCCATTCCATGTCACTCTAATAACAGCACACATGAAGGTGCTGCAGGCGAACAGACGGACGCGAGGCGTCCGGGGGATTGGGGCGTGTCTTTGAAGTGTGTCTGTGTATTATGTCAGTGTGTTTATGTTCCCATGTGGGTGACTGAAGCTATTCGTCATGATGGAACTCCAGGTCTGCTCCGCTCCGCTAATCCGCCAGGCACACACATTGAACTATCTCTTGTTGTTGTTGTTGTTGTTGTTGTTGTTGTTTTTTAAAGGCAAATGTGCCTTGAAAAACATTTGTTAGATACTCCTCTCAGACATGGCAAATAGGGTAGACCCAGGCGTTCTAGTATTCGTCCCCTAAAACAGTGTTTTTCAACCTTTTTGATACCAGAGCCCACTATTTATTCAGCAAAGATTTATTTTGTTTTTGTCCTTCTTCTACATTCTCTAATTGTGTAGACTTCTTAATTAAGTGGTGGTAATTTAGGTGAATATTTTAACTCTTGAGTGTAAACATGAAACCAAATGGACCCGCAAGGGTCCATTTGGTTTCATTTTTACGCTCAGGAGTTAAAATAGTTAAAAAAGGAGTTAAAAGGAGTTAAAACCCTCTCAAGGACCACTGGGGGTCTCCTGACCACTGGTTGAAAAGCACTGCCCTAAAAAAAGGTCCTGGATGTGAACCCTGCTAATGTCTCTGCTTTAAGATTTATCAGGAACTCTTTCGACTGTCCAAAGTATTTGCACACACATGGTAGGTTCGGCGTGTGAATTATATTCCAGGGTGAACATTCCTTTTATTTATTATTTTTTAGGGAGTAAAATAACAAACACGGAGCAACTCTGTTCCACAAGCATCTGTTACTGTCGGTCCTACCGGTCCTGGCAGCTATTTGTCAAATAGGAGATCTCACCATGTCCATGGAAGTAGTTTTTATGAGCCGAGAGGGTAAAGGCTTTCCGACACAAGCCACTGAACACCATCTATTATTCAGGGCAAAATTATCAGTGCCAATGTGAAAAGGTTGAGAGATAATTTATAATGATGAATAACAAAGTAAGACAAGTGTTCCCTTGTAATGAATGCAAATATGTTTTGATA
The DNA here is from genome assembly GCA_039105355.1 of Benthosema pterotum. Classification (NCBI taxonomy): domain Eukaryota; kingdom Metazoa; phylum Chordata; class Actinopteri; order Myctophiformes; family Myctophidae; genus Benthosema; species Benthosema pterotum. Next base: position 23,028,602 of record CM076979.1, read on the forward strand.
AATATAATCCCTGGACAAAATTGTTCAAATAGGGGGTCTGATTTGTGCTTTACAGTTGAACTAAGCACTACAGTCCTTTCCCAGAATATGAACTCAGAAACATGCTCAACAAGCATCCAGCAGTTCTTACATGCTGGGGACCCCTACTCAACATTTTTATCTATAAAACCTTGGTCTACTCAACATGTCCAGGTTCACAATGAGACTCTAGGGGGCTGGAAAGTAGACTACTAAGTGTACACTGGGGAGTGTATTTTTATGATGGACGTGCTTAGCCGGTGGTTTTACATATTCCCTATTGTTACATCAGCTCACTCGTAAATATTTACAGAGATTGACCGCTGAGGTTCATTGGAGCAACGTGTCTCAATAGACCTTTAGGTAAGCCGCTCCCCAAACTGCTATGGTCCAATCACAGCTAAGCATAACATGTGATAGCATGACTTGTGATGACAAACCTCTCCACCAATAGCTTTCCTATATGGTAAAACATTGCTTTATTACTGGATTGTGTTTATTTTTTTAAACGATTAGTGCAACCGTGACTTACTGTGAGTTTTTGTTTCACTTGGCACAATGCTGCTCAGAAGACTGATTATGATCTCTGTCTGCCTGCTACATGTACCTGGCTGTAACGGTGTGGGTACCACGCGTGTCCCACTGCCCAGCTTAATCCTTTTTACTACTTCGTACCACAGTATGGCTCACCGACAAATAGCCAATCTACAAGCTCGAGCTTGGAGATGGGCTATTTTTGGTATCAAGCATCTGTTTTTGTGGACCCCGAGTGTTTCTTTTAAACCCAAGCACTTCAAATGTCGCCAACAACGTTCCGTCAAAAGGGTACTTGGTTTGTGTGTGTGCAAGGTGACTTTATTTCCTGTGATGTGGAAATCTGCTCCTCCTGACAGCAAATTGAAAATGAACCAAGAACTCGCTGAAGCGTTCTTCCTTTTTGCTCGATTTGGTCCAGACACAGCAGCAAAGAGGAGCGAACGTGAAAAGGGTGGAGGCAGCAGCATGTGGCTTAGTTTAGGTGTGAAAGACAGATGGCCATCATAAGCCTCTTGGAAGAATCTTCTGGTACAAAATCTGGTGAATCGTTGCTTGTCTGTTCCCAGAAAAGAGGGAGAATTTAGTCTTGTTCCTTTATATGCGGGTTTCTTTCTCTGCTTATGTCCTAACAAGATAACTCCAAAGGGAAACGTCAACGGAAGGTCCTCTACAAGACCCAGAACTACCTGAACCTGTATGCCGCTGATGGTCTGCGCACACTGTGCATTGCCAAAAAGGTAACACAGAGTGGTACCAACCCTCAAAGACAACACAAAATCCATATTCATGGCAAAATAAAATATTGGTGTGTTAATTTCAACTCTATAGTTACTCTATATAGTTAGTTTAAATGTAACACTGGCAATGTTTACCATCCACTAGCCTGTTTTATTCTCGATACAAAAGTACAAGCAGGAGCGTGCTGATTTTGTGTGGTTCGTTGGCTAGGGTGTTTTCACAAAGCCTGCTTCAGATGATGACACGGAGCAAGCCTTCCAAAGTGACATTCTTTGTGACTCAGCCACAATCTGTGCCACTTTCCAAGGCTGCTAATTTATGCTCTCCACACAACAGCCAGGCTCATTATATCCCTGCTTTTTTGCCTCCCCTAGTGTAAAAGCTCATTGCCATGCCGAAGTGATAAAACGCCATCTCAAGGCCTCACATGCTCCTATAGATTGGTGCGTTTATTATGAGTCCCCTACCACCACCACCACGGAGGAGAAGTTTGAAAAGTTTCTCCACTAGGGGTTTTCCCAGGGTCTAATACGTGTGTGCATGTGTTTGTGCGTGGTACAAGGTTCTGAGTAAGGAGGAATATGCATGCTGGCTGCAGCGCCATCTGCAGGCTGAGACGGCCATCCAGGGGAGAGAAGAGCTGCTGTTTGAATCGGCTCTGCGACTAGAGACCAACCTTCAGCTTCTGGGTGAGTCTGTTTGACCTCTGGTGGCATCATTCTCAGTCTGTCAGGGATGTGATGGCAGCAAGGGTTCCACCAATATCAATCCAATCAGTCAGATGCAACTTTAGGTGCTGAAATATTAGTGCAAATAAAAGCTTGTCAAACAAATATAAAATATGAAGCTGAATAGTCGAATAATATTTTGACCATAATACAACACCAAAATTGAAATTCGACACATTTTAGCCATTTTAGCCCCACAGACCCCAAAACTAAAGATATATTTTGCTTTTGTCCACAATTCCGGGCTGGATTTTGGAGAAAACATAACAGTCTAACATACAGATCAAAATGCCCATTAATCTATATTCTCTAGAGTTGGGGCTAATTCACATGATGAATATTTTAACTGAATATTTTTTTAAGTGTAAAATGAAACGAAATGGACCTGCAAGGGTCCATTTGGTTTCATTTCCATCATTTTCCATCATTTAGCCTGGGGAATCCTCTCAGGGACCACTGGTGGTCCCCGGACCACTTGTTGAAAACCCCTGATCTACCACAATGTAGTCATATGGACAGTCCCATATCCCACCTTTTCATGTGGAATGCTGTCCAGTACAGAAACCTTTCTCATTTGGACTTCCATCGAAGAAGTAAATTTGACAACGTTGACGTGACATTTTGTGTCATGTTTCTGCGCGTTGCTTGTGCTGCAGGAGCGACGGGCATCGAGGACCGGCTGCAGGACGGCGTCCCTGAGACCATCGCCTCGCTGCGTAAGGCTGGGCTGCAGATCTGGGTGCTGACGGGCGACAAGCAGGAGACAGCCGTTAACATCGCCTACGCCTGCAAGCTGCTGGACCCTGAGGAGGAAATGATCACCCTCAACGCAGACTCCCAGGTGTGTGCTTCGTTGTTATTATTATACCTGTTCACACAGTAAGCATTCACTCAACCTTTTTGGTACCAGGGCACACCATTTATTCAGCATTTGAGTCACGGACCACCTTTTGATGACATTTTAGCCTCACAGACCCCAAACACGAAAGATTTCTATTAATCTTCTACATACTCTAGTTGTGTAGACTTGGGCTAATTCAGATGATGGATATTTTAACTCTTGAGAGTGTAGAAATGAAACCAAATGGACCCGCAAGGGTCCATTTGGTTTCAGTTTTACGTTCTCAAGAGTTACATCTGGTTAACCAACTCAGCTGGGGACCACCTGGAACCCTCTCAAGGACCACTGGTGGTCCCCGGACCACCGGTTGAAAACCTCTGCACTAGAGCAGTGGTTTTCAACCTTTTTGGTACCAGAGCACACCATTTATTCAGCATTTGAGTCACAGACCACCTTTTGATGACATTTTAGCCCCACAGTCCCCCAAACTAAAGATTTATTTTGCTTTTGTCCACAGTTCCAGGATGGATTTGGGAAACAAAACAGGCAAACATACAGATCAAAATGACCATTATTCTTCTACATTCTCTAGTTGCGTAGACTTGGGCTAATTCACATGATGAATATTTTAACTCTGGTCCCCGGATCACTGATTGAAACCCACTGCACTAGAGTAAAGCTAAAGGGAGTATTCTGTAACTGTAGCTACAGTGCATTTCCATAATTTTAACAGAAACATTTTCCACCCCAAGTGTATGGAGAACGGCTTAATGTCGTGAGAGTTTCTACTCCGGTTTTGGTGGGACTAATGGCATTTGCTAAAATAAATAGACATTATGTCTGGTTGTTGCCTGTGCTGTTGGTTCTTCTAGCTTCCAGACGGTGTGTGGGTTGGACCTTTTTTCTTTTTGTCCAAATTCTCTCTGACCTTAGGCTGGGCAATATACCACATTTCTACAATATGATGAGTGTTTTAAGAAGAACTCAAAGTGAAGACAGCGAACATGTTACTGCTTGTGCTTAACAGTGTAAGGGAAAATAATTGCCCAGAATCACTGTTCTTATCTCTGTTGTTAACTCTGTTATGGTCTTTATTTATTCAGAAGTGTGAACCATTGTGAATAGTGACATATCCTCTTGGACTGGAACTATCAATCATTTTCTTATTGTATAGATGTAGATGAATAATTTCTTGTGTGTTTGGTTTATATCTGACTAAATTGATGTATATGGTCTCACCACATCATGATGTATTGTGAGCCCATGTATTTGATATTTTCTGGACCTATCCTACCAAAATCAGTCATTGTATTAAAACAGGACCACCAGTGGTCCTTGAAAGGGTTCCAGGTGGTCCCCCAGCTAAGTTGGTTAACCAGATGGAAAGTTGGTTAACCAGATGTAACTCTTGAGAGCGTGAAAATGAAAATGGGGGTTCAAGAGTTAAAATATTCATCATCTGTTTGGCCGTTTTGTTTCTGAAATCCAGCCTGGAATTGTGGACAAAAACAAAATAAATCTTTATTTTTCTGGTCTGTGGGGCTAAAATGTCATCAAATGGTGGACTGTGGCTCAATTTCTGAATGAAGTGGCTCAGAGGTAGAGTAACCGGATAGTAACCACAAGGTTGCCGGTTCGATCCCGGGCTCCCGCAGAGTTAGTGTCGATGTGTCCTTGAGCAAGACACTTAACACCCAATTGCTCCTAATGTGCTATAGTAGGTACCTTGCATGGTTTCCACTGCCATCAGTGTATGAATGTGTGTGTGAATGGTTGAATGTGATGCACAATCTATGTAAAGCACCTTGGATAAAGGCGCTATATAAATGCACCATGAAAAGAGTTGTACCACTGTATTAACCCACTCTGAACTGCAAAATAATTCATAATAAGATTTGTGCCACATATTCACCATTTTCAAAAATATCAGACCCTCAAGCTCATAGCGCGCCACTCAGTGGCTCACTGTGAGCTTGTAGGTCTGATATTTTTCAAGAACTAAAGTAATGGCAATGATGCTAAGTATTGTTAATAATGCTATCAGTAATGCTAATAATGCTATTTGATGGTAACAATCCTAAGTAAAGTATCTGACTGGCGGTGCTCTATCCCGGAGCAGGAGGCGTGTGCGCTGCTGCTGGAGGAGAGCTTACACTACATCCAGGCCAAGTTCGTGGGTCCCTGCGGCAGCTCCATGGAGCAGGCCACGGCCACCAAGTCCTTCCCCGGCGACCTGCCGGCCTTCACCTTCTACCCCGCCTCCTCCCCCCTCTCCTCCTCCACCTCCTCCTCCTCCCCCCACGCCCCTCCGTTCCTGGTGCACCGGCTGGGCCTGGTGATCGACGGCCGGACTCTGGCCTACGCCCTGGACAAGAGCCTGGAGGACAAGTTCCTGGCGGTGGCGCGGAGCTGCCGCTCGGTGCTCTGCTGCCGCTCCACACCGCTGCAGAAGAGCATGGTCGTCCAGCTGGTGCGGAACAAGCTGAAGGTCATGACCCTCGCCATAGGTACGTAGTTATTCAACAGTTACAAATGTCAAATGTCCACATACAAATATCACTACAACTACATAATAATTTGTGCAATCCTGGGGAATAAAAGTTATGTAAAAAAAAAAAGTCTCAGTGAATATTTGGGATTGGATAAGCTTTTGCTATAGCAGTCCTGTCGCTCTCATGATGTCGCCCTCGCTCCAGAAATGAATTCCTCATTCATTTTCCTCAATGATTTATATAAAAGCGATTACATCGCAGACAAAGCCAACTCGGGCTGTGACAAATCATCAACATAAACACCCACAAAGAAAAACAAAACAAAAAGTGTTGTGTCCTGCTGTTTTTTTTTTTCTTGCTATTTAGATGTTGTCATATTATTGTTTTTGTTGTCATGATTTGTCACAATCCGAGTTGGCTTTGTCCGCGGCGTAATCGTCTTTCTATAAATAATTTTCGAAAAGTCTGAGGAAATTGAACGGGGAAATCATTTCTGGGGCGAGGGCGATGTCACGAGAGGGGCGGGACTGCCAGCGCTATTGATGAACGGCTGACGGACAGTACTGCTGCTGAAGGATCACATGAGGTTACATTGCTAGAATTTCTCGAGGCCAACGCAGTTTGAACTATTAAGCGATTCCAGGAAAATAAATGCTGGGACCGAACAGGTGGTTTGCATCAGGAAAGCTCCAAACATTTAACCTTAGAATCCTCCTGCAATAAATCACTGTGCCTCACAAGAATGTTGCTATTGCTCTGAAACATCATGGCTGCGCAATTTTAGGTGGTCACTGCTTAGAACATTGCTTCTGGTAAACACCATGAACAATCCAAACCATGAGTAATGCAACGTCCCATGTCTCCAACCACAGTGCAAGCAGTGTCTGGTAGGATTTGTATCAGTCCCCTGTTTTATGAGTAGATATCTGGTTAAATTGGTTCCCCCTGTATCATTCACCCTTCTGCTGCTGCTATAGTACTACTGGCTTCCTAACGAGAAGTTAATTGCCCTGATATGGTGTTATCTGGGAGGACCGAATTCACATTTTTAGTCTTACAGTTGCAGATGCCTCCCTTTTGGGGAAAGAACAGATTAATGCTTAAAAATATGCAGATAATTATACAAATGATACAGATAACTGCAGAATGTATTGGCCTACATAAATGTTATGAATATGATTAGATTTTTTTAAGTGAATGTGCACTAGTTTGATTGTTTATATCCCGGGTTACTTAACTCTTTATCCACAAAGTTCAAGGTTAGGTCTGTCACCTCAAGCTCTTATTTTGAAGAGCCCAAAAGCTCATCTGGTGACGTGGAAGTAATAATCGTTCATTTCCGGAGCAAATGCTAGTTATTATTCTTTTGTCATAAACGTATAGTATTTGCAAAGTTGGTTAGTGGCTTTAGGCAGGGCTTAAAGTTATTTGACATGACAGACGATATCTCTTTTTGAGCCCGAAAGCCAGTTATGGTACATGATAGTAGTATCATATACCCTAAGACCTAAGTGGTCCTAACGCTACATCACGGCCGTGATCCTGGCCTGAAAATGGCCAATTATTATGCAGTCTTCTTCCTGCATTCTGTTGGCACTGGCCCCACATCGCCGTCTATTGTAACAGGATGTATTAGGTTAAGAGGCCCATAAGTCTGGGTGGCCACTGGCCTTGCGTTCTGCTACATGTCATGTCGCCTCTCCCTCACCTTACCTGTCAGTCTTCACTTGAAAAACTACTGATAAAGAGAGGGGAAAAAAGAGGCTAATAAGGCTATAATATCTATAAATGTGAATTGGGTCATGCACTTGTGTGACAGCCAGTACAACATACATGTACATTTTACTGTGTCCAATAGACATCTTAATAATGCCCTCTAATGCAGAGATGCACCAGAAGGTGAATATATTGAAGTAACCATGCAGATATGGTCATTCAGGCGAAAGTACATTAGCTAAATGAGATAGCTGTGCAGCATTATACTGTAGAAGACGTGAGCATAATGTCAAACGACGAAGGGAAGCCACGTCGTGAACGTCACAGGTTGACACGCACAGCATGTCATCGTCAACTTCTTGTTTTCCTGCAGGGTATAATTTAAATGTGTCTGGGCAGATGTCAGCTACATGGGACGGGAAGTGGCGCAGCTGGTTGCATATTATCTCTAGAATTCTTTTGTCACTTGACACTCCCCAACGTCTTCCTGCACAACACACATTACCATGGCCTACCTGACGTCCCAATTTAATGTCATTACAGGCAGAACTTTTCAAATGCTGAAGTTGCATATTGACAGCTTGTAGATGAACAGTTTTGCCGGGTCCAGGACATTAGTCAAACATTACTAACGCTATCTCTAACCTTAACCATCACCATGGTCTAACTAATGTCTGCTCTGACTAATGTCCGGACACCGTTTTGACAGGGTTTAAGTGGTCATATGAATGTTTTTTTTGGTGGTTTATTGAGAAAACTGCAAGTATGAACAATTAGTGAACGTGCAAGCAGAGGGAGGAGCCCTCTGGATGCAGCCCTGGGACTCTCTGTTCACCATACAGGTGACAGGCAAGCAAGGTGGCACTCGACATGCCTGACAGTCTGATGCCAGGATAGCATTCAGAGCCAACTCGCGATAGTATACTGGCGAACCATGGAAACGGCACCATTTCTGGAACCTCTTGTGACTCCATATGGTGTTTTAAAAGGCAAAGTTGGTGAAAAGGAGCCTATTTGTCACCAAAGCTCCTCTTGGCAACGTGCCTGATTTCAAAGGGAAAGTGGAAGCTCTCTCACTGACAAATCTAACACACGTCTGCAACAGCCACCAACGGGCTGTGAACAAACTCATTCTATGAATGTTTTTAACAAGATTTGTGTCAGGGATTAAAGTTCTCCGGCAGAGTGCCGGAAGTCCGGCTTGCGGGGAAAAAAAAAACGAGACCAATGTTGCCAACTGCCAAAATCCAAAATGCAGTGGCACTTCGAAAATGCACTAGAAGGAGGAGCCTGAGCATTGGTTTTCATTTTCAACCCAACTCACCAGCAAAAAGCACTAGATTTTCTACCAGGAGTTTTTCAACGCTAGGGGGTCTGGAAAAAAAGCTAAACATAGTGAAGTTCGCCAAGTTGGCAACACTGACAGAGACGCGTGGAGATCGAGAGTGATGATCAGCGAACCGCGACATGTCATGGTGTGAGCCGTCAGGACGCTGCAGTTCATGAAGCCAGGTGAAAATACCCTCGCGGCCTCGCCAAAGGCATCATAAATAAATGGCACTGGGCATGGCTAGATGAGACTGGGCGAGATGGGAAGGCATTTAGCAGTTGGTGCAGGAAGCTAAGGGATCGAGGCAGGTGGGTGCTTGCTCTTCTGCACGCTGTGCTCACGAAGCTATTATATGGTCCTCAACTGGCGGTCCACGACCGGACGGCCGCACATCTCTGTCTGGACCCTTGAAAAATGGTCGAAAGAGAAGGAAAGAAAAAAGGCGCTGCGTAATTCCCGGAATAGTTACATAAATATGCAAATTATGCATGCCTCGCTTGATTTCACAATCCCCACATATTTTCGCATAAAGTTTATAAAGTTACAACCTCACCCATTTGGTCACTTTCACACAGAATCGCATCTAAAAAGTCTCTCTCTCTCTCTCTCTCTCTCTCTCTCTCTCTCTCTCTCTCTCTCTCTCTCTCTCCAACAAAACGTCGTGCGCCGTGTGTGGGTGGGGGGCGCCGCGCCAGCCGCACGAGCCGCGACAATACTAATCAGTGTTCTTAGAAAGAATCGCAAAACTCCGTCGAACGGATAGCCGTTGTAAAGTTGACAGGTCTTGCACATTTGTCCAGTGCATAGTCACCTCTATGTCTGGTTGAATTGATTTAGAAGCGTGATACTGAAATGATTGATTATTTACTCTATTAGAGAAATCAGTCATTTTACATGTATCTCAATCGCAGTTTGTGCAGGACCGGATCTAGGCATGGGGGGGGGGGGGGGGGGGGAGTATGGGGGGGCAACGCCACTCTAAATGCCCAGACTGCTCCACCAAACATGATGGCATGCAAAACAACCCAAATCCCTGTTGTAATCCCTGTTGTGTGTTTAACACAAGTGACTTGGAGACTAGTTTATCTATAAACGTGACTTGTAAATACATTTTCATAGTATTCATTATTTTTTTTAAAATATTTCTTTCCACGTGAGGAAATTTGTACCTGGATGTCCACACAGCACTTTCTTTGTAGGACTTATAGCTGTGAGTAAGGCCTACAAATACTCTTGCAGAGTCTATTTGTTGATCTGTCTGTGTATATTGTGTATACAGTAGTTAAACCAGAGGCCCAAATCATGTATACTATGCATGGGTCATAATAATTAATAGTTAATTTAGTTAAGTAATTCAGAGGAATTTACAGTGTGCATATGAATAACACAGTCAATAATAGCGTGATTACGCCTGACGCACACACATGTGGGCTGGGGTGGGGGGTGTGGGTTCTGAGCCCTCATAGGTGCATTTGGTTCCTTTAGAACTGTGTTTTACCGTGTGGGCGGGATGTCTCTCCTGTGTCTCCACTAAGGCAGCCCCTCCAAGTTAATGCTAACACAGCAATGACAGGAAAAGCGCTTGGCAGACAAAAAAACAACAACACAGGACTGTCCCCTAGTGCAACGCTAACAAACACGCAGCAAACACAGGAAAGACAGCCATAAGTCACTTTATGACACCTCTATTATGCCTCTGTGTCATTAAGCCAAAGTGAACAGCAGCGAAGGTTGTTCTGAATTATGAATCACTACTCTGGTGGTGCTGGGGGAGCCGTGCACAATATGCTGGCCAGAAGATGAGCGTGTATGTACAGTATGTATGTATTGAGTGTAAAACAAAAAAAAGTGCAAATGAAAGGACAACAGACAAGCAATAAAATCTGATTAAGACAGTAAGAGCTTAAATCCCTGTGAAATGAAACGTGTCTTATTTCGATACAGGGAGAAGCACTAGTTAAAGATTTCAGATTTCAATGTCTTTGTGTAAAAGCGGTACCTTCAGTGGTTGCTAATATCCACATGCATATGTTTGGCATCAAAATAACACTGAGGATTTTATTGTGTGCCTGTACCACCACCAGCTTCACCTGTCTTTAGCATAGTGAGAAGGCTGGGCCAGACTTGGTGTAGTGTAGCTCAGGGCTTCATCTGGACAGAAGCCACATGTGCCAGGCCTGGATGGGGACCAAATCCTGCCAGAGCCTTCTTTCCTGTTCCTCCCATGCAGCTTTTTTCTCTGTATGTCTCAATACAATAAAATGATATAGAATAAGGGCGGTGAGTGGCACTCGAGAAAACATCCAATGGGCGTGCACACACAAGTAACATCTCCGGGTGCTCCTCTGAGTACTAGACCAAAATGGTTATGTGCAGCCCTGTATATAAGATATATTAATGTATTCTACTATAACTACACAGTAGTTCAAATACAATTTTACTCATTAAAAGAAGCTACATATTGAAGCTTTAAGCTTCCCAGACTCTTCAGGCGCTTCTGGCAAACTTTCAGATGACATTGCTACTTTAACGTTACTCATATCATCCGGTTTACTGTAAATGGAATGTTGTGTTTACATGCAGCAGCTTATGGACTGAGAAATTGCGTATCCTGTGTATCACTGGCGGTGGTAAATATGGTCGTTGAGCACCAGCTGTACCCTGGGAGCCTGTTAGCCATCTCAGCATGATGGATGCCACTAACCGAAGCAGAATCTTTCCACAACACATGCGCATCTTTCAAGTTCCTTGAGTTTACCACTCCCTGATATAGGTGAACATATTGCACACAGCATTGGTGTCGTGGTGTTTCAGCCACATGGTGCCAGCATCCTGGGTTTAGAATCCATCCGAGGACCATGTTGTACCCCTCTTTGTTCTGTCTCTAGTGTAGGGCCTGCCCGCAAATACATTAGAAATGTCGTGATATAATACAAAAAATAGAAATTGTATCCAATGACCCACCATTGGTATCATTACATGATAAATGAGGACATCAGTCTAGGAATAGGCTATTTGACAATTGCTAATAACATCCCATTGATGATGCACTATAGGATTTTCCCCATAGGCTCAATATTTATTGATCATTTATATATTTTGCTGTGCTCTGTGGTTACTGATTCCCTGAGTAATATGGTGAACTTTGTGCCTATGCTTTAGTATATGTGTGAGCTTTTGGAGCTATGATACCATGTTTGAGAGATTTGAAATGTTATTTTGCAGAGGTAGCAGTGATTCATGAACCTCTTTTTTTTTTAATTTAGTGGACTGTCAGTTCGATATGCTTAGCATTATGCAACGGATCGCCATTTTAATTCTGTTTTTATGTACAGGGCATTAACGTTCTACTTGGTTCCAAACTATCAATCATTTAACTGGGGACATCTTAAAACCCCCAAGTTGTCAGTGGTATACAAGCAGAGCGTAGAACAGATGCAGAAGCAAAAGAAACATTTACATTTAAAATGTTTTACTTTTAGAATCCAGATGTTCAGGGACATAAGGGAAATAAAATTCTGCAGATGTGCAGTGTGCTTAGCCTCACAGTGCTGATTAAATGTCACAGACTCTAAATATTGGTTGAGAATGACTCTAGAGATCATAGCCCAACTCCAATAAATAACAATAAAAACAACAATAACTTGTGTTGTCAGAAAACCAGTAGGTGATACTGTAGGTGTGGTTTATTGTTCCGTGTGACATATGGTTTGCAATACGCTGTGAAAGCAGTTTCCCCAGCTTGAGGACATTCTCTCACTCTCGCTGTGTGTGTGTGTGTGTGTCTCCCTTCCCCCCTCGCCCCCTCTCCGCACATTAATCTCAGGTGACGGGGCTAATGATGTCAGCATGATCCAGGTGGCTGACGTGGGCGTGGGGATCTCGGGACAGGAGGGAATGCAGGTAAGGAGAAACCCAGCAGTGGTGGAGAAGGTACTCAACCTGAGTACTTGGTTCAAAGTACTGTAGATAGATACTCCTGATCGAAAATAACTTTACTCTTCAAGCCCGGATATGAACTCGGCTTAGCCTGTATTAGTTGATCTAATACAGCTATTGTGGATACATTCAGGTTAAAATTCAGATCCTGTGTCTAGGTGGGACATGACCTTTGACACGATCAGAATGTCTCAATACGGCCCAGGCGGTTAGCTCAACTGGCTTGGCACCTAGGCTGCCAAGCCAGCCTGACGGCGTGCCCCGGGTTCAATTTCCAAGCCCGGCAAACTTCGCCGCATGTCATTCCCCATCTCTCTCCCCCTTTCCTGTCTAATTACTCTCCTATCAATAAAGGCATAAAAGCCCAAAAACAAATCTTAAAAAAAAAATACGATACAGGCACCCCAGCCTCACGTTAATTTTGTTCAGACCTGATATTTTGCACACTATTCTGTTACCTATTAACTAGCCTTGACACCCAGGCTTTCCCTTTCGTGTGTGCTGTGCGAAAATGGAAAGGCTGAACTGGTTTGTTAGCCGCGGTGGCATAGAGGTGGGAGTCAACCTTTCGGGGTGGGTGACGCTCCAATCATGTGACGTAGCACAGGAGTGGAGGGGCTGGGGGTGACGACACATTGAGATCAAATCACATCAGCTCAATCTGCCGTCCAAATTCGGACGCCACCCCCCCCACCGAATAACCTGGCATCCTTGATTTTGCCTATAGTACTATAGGTAAAAGCCTCGAAATAGTCTATGCCTATCGCTAAATGTATACTGTGGTGTTCCACTGTGAGAAAATAAAGCTCACGTACCTCAATGTGTCGTACCTCAATGCGCTGTGAGCTTGTAGATGGGCTACTTTGTGGCTTGAGTCGTGAACATTTATCTTGTTCCTAGTGTCCAATATTGTCAACTGACCCACTGTTTGATAACCCCACTGCTTAATGAGAGGCTTTCTATGGGAGGTCCAAGGTTTATTATTTCCTTGCTACAGGCACATAGGAATGATACTAAACATAAATACATCAAGGAGAAAAAGGTAATCATTGAGAATTTCAGCAGTATAAATAAATTGTCATTTTGTCCTTTTGTTTTGGTCCTTAATATGTTTGCGCAGCGTTCTGACTAGATTGTAAACGTCTAACGGCATGAGCTGTAATATGTCAAAGTTGTAAAGTGCCAACGTCCTTGAAGTGGAATTCATAAAGATAATGCATGTACAGTTAAAAGGACGTGCCCGCTGCATCTTCTTGCAATAAAACGTGGATTCAGCTCTTCTCTTAAATTCATCCCCCCAGCTGTGTGTTTTTTTCCCCCATCTCTAATGTAAACTGCCTCTATAGGCGTTTAACACACGCCCCCAAATTGGATCGCCTTTTATGTCCACGTAATCAAGGAGGGTCATGGCTGCCCGGTTGTGTCCCGCGTCCTGCTGAGAGCGGCTGCACTCCAGCAGCCGCTCCGCCCCGGCTCTGTAAAGGCCACTTCCCAATGCCAGTGCTGAGGTATCCGTATTCTGCAGGCCGGGGGAAGGGCAGCGCCGCTGACCCTTCCTCCACTGAACATTTTCGCTAACACAATGTTCCGGGGAGGGTGATCGTGCATAGCAATGATGGAGCCGTCCAATTAACTTCCCAGTCAGGGCTTTCCAGGGCGAGCCGCAGCGTGGCACATCTGTTTAAAGCTCAATATCCCTTCCTTAACTGGGTCGCTAGATTAATCATTGTTAATAAAATTTGGTCTTAATGAGCCGGCAGTCACTCCCTCCTCGGGAGTCCAGGGTGTGCTGAGATGCACTTTTTCCTTTTTCTCTCCCCGCCTCCCCCCCACCCGTACTCAAACCCCCAGCAAATGTCGCATTATGATTAACCGGCCCCACTTTCTATTAGGAGCTCCATCCCCATGTAGTCGTTTAAGCTCTGTTATTAGAGCGCAGCAGAAACTAAATTGCTCTACAATGAGGCGTCTGCTGTTATCTTTCTTGTCGACAGTTAAGGTTGACAGTTTGATCCGTTTTTTCAAAGGTTACAGGGATCATTTCGGAATGCAGGTTATTAAACGAGTAGTCTTCTGGGAGACTTTTGTTTTGTATCCTCGCTATCCTGATTGATGGACACTGACAACCGCAAACACGCTGCCACCGCAACCATGAATCCCCAAACGCCGGACAGCTCCATTTATGGGAGATTATTCTAGTGAAAAGATTTATTAAATAGAGGTGTACAAATGCAGCAGGGCTAGCCATTTTGCACGGTTATACCATAATAAATACAAGCAGATGTGTGTGTGCGAGAGACAGAGAAATGGGGAAAGAGAAACAATTTATTATTGTAATAATAATAAGAATACATTTCCGATTATTGCCTGGGCATTCGCCAGCATATAAAAAGCAGGCAGAGTCCGAGGTAGATACCGAGGCCAGTGACAAATGCTGGCCAATAATTTGTTTATCACATACTACCCCCAGCCTTATTTATTCACAAAGACAAAGGAGAAAATAGCATTTGATCGCTACTTTAATTGAATGAATATATTAACGTTGCGCTCAATGAGGAACTGCCCTGGCAAAAGGAATGGTAGTCCAGCTGGGATTTCCCCATGTGTGTGGAGGGTGGAGGTTGGCTGAAATCACTGACAACCAGCCTTTCTGTTATTATACTGTCATTCTCTGAACAGTCGGTGGTCACAGTTTTTTTACTGTAATGTATTGGGTCATTTGGCCCTGAATAAACTACCTCCGCAGCGGCGAATTAACCTTGTTTAACCAGGGTCCCTCAAGGGTCTACAGTATACTTGGTACCCTCTTTTTCCCCATGTACACCACATCTTTTCACCAAAAAGATGTTAACTGCAAGCTTACAACGCGTTGTGAGCTTATACATTGGCCCAAGTTTTCACACACTATGGCATTTCCAGAATAGGGATGCTACGATTCCAGACCTGCCATAGCGAATTTGGCTGCAGCTGATTGGTGGCAGTACTTGGCACTCATCAATTGCCTTATACAGCTCTTGGCTTTAGCTGGTACTGGCTGATCAGGTGCTATGTATTGTATGTGATTTCATATAATGTGTGTAATCAAGGACATACCAACACAGTAAAAAAAACACAATTCATAAAATCTGAATTGCAATAAGTAAAGGCAGAAAAGCAAAAAACAATTGTGGTCAGAAGATACAAAAAATAGGAAATGGAATAAAGAACATGGTGTGAGAATAATTGTTTCCTTCTGTTCCTCTGCAGGCAGTGATGGCGAGTGACTTTGCTCTCCCTCGCTTCCAGTACCTACAGAAGCTTCTGTTGGTCCACGGCCACTGGTGCTACTCCAGACTGGCCAACATGATCCTCTATTTCTTCTACAAGAATGCTGTAAGCTCCCCATTTACTAGGCATATCAAGTCTCTAAAGTGGTTCCGAATGATCTAAATATTATGTTTTTATGGGGTCAGTTTGGGCAGTGGTGTCCTCCACCATAGGTGATGATGAATGTGTATTTATAATGTACAATCGATGTAAAGCGAGTGAAGTTACAGTATATGATGTGTTCAGCTCATGCTGACTGAACATGTTGTTCAACACCAGAGCTCTGTTTGACTTTGAATCTGCCTGCATGTTATACAATACTCCCTGTGTCGCCCCAATGGCATGAAATAATCTCACAAGTCTAAACATTTATGTTGTCATGAGAATACAGCTACATACTTCCATAGATAATACAGGAGACGGTGATGGACTCACAGTCTCACTGCTGGGACAGCGTCCCGGCTGCAGATGTTTACAATAACGCCAGTTGTTTACTCACTCATTTACTCACTCATTTTAAGCCCATTGCGTGTCTTTGTAAATCAACTTCATGCTTTGTACAAGAGTGTCACACAAACATTGAGACAATAGCAAATCTCCAAGTTCACAACTTGTAGCTCATAGTAGATGAACTATTTGTTATTTTTGAAAGCAAAAGTGTCTTTTGCTGTGTCTGTGTCTTGGTTTCCACGTGACGGAAAACAATTTCCATGTGGTTTATTCGCCATCTTAAAATATGGAATCAAAGCTACTGTAGTGATTTGTTTTTGATCTGTCTTGTCCTTGCTGTTCTGCCTATCCACTCCCTGGTTTGTTTTGGCCTTTGTTTCCCACAGATGTTCGTGGCCCTCATCTTCTGGTATCAGTTCTACTGTGGATTCTCAGGTTCAGCCATGGTAGATCAGTGGTATCTTATCTTCTTCAACCTGATGTTCTCTGCCTTCCCACAACTCATCACTGGCACTCTGGACAAGGATGTGACTGCCGAGACCCTCCAGCAACTACCTCAGCTCTACATGAATGGCCAGAACTCAGAGGTCCGTCCAGCCCTACTCTGTGCTGTTAGATAAAAGCAATTTGCCAGGAATTTGACCACTACTGGGGGTGTAGTGGTGCAAGGCGCAAAGCAGAGTGCCTCCCAACCTCATTTGCTCATATGGCTTGTTGATTTTTGTTTTTCAAAAATGGTCACAACTATGGCAAAATGAAGATCATGCAAATACAAATCAGAAGTGTCATTGGGGTCTCAAATTTAGTTTTTTTTTTTTTGTGCATGATTATTTTCTCCTAAATATTTTCTCCTAAATCGGAAATGAATTGCAAATTCATTTGATTTCAGATCAACACTGAGTGTAATTGAATCCATGTCCATCAACCTACATGTGACATGTTATAGATAAACGTTTTATAGTCTGATGAAAGTGATTCAGTCATGCATCGATACATTACATTTGGTATTCCAATTTGGTATGTCATTATAGGCAAATATTTTCAAATTATAGAGTTATTCCATAATTAATAATGTCTTTATATCTCGAAAGGATTTTGGTGGACTTTAGGGTTGAAATGACAATCTTAATACATTGTTAGTTGCAGAGCATGCATGGATTTAACCTTTATCTTCATCTGCTGTATGGCTGCGTACCTGTACCTACTTTTTATAATATATTAACCGCTTTGACACTGCCAACCCTATTTGGGGCCTGTCATTTGCACATTTGTTCATCTGCCATCATCTCCTTAATTATAACACATATTTTAAGCACATAATGGGATACAAAAGTCCCACTCGCTTTCACTAATAGCAGGAGTCGAACAACGGGTTCTGAATGTACTCTGAACGCCTCGTTTCACAGCGCCATTGTAAACCTGTTGTCCTGCCATGTTTGTCAGCCCCCACTCCCCCCATCTCCCCTTGTAATTGTTGGTGTTCAACTGTACAAAAGTGTGTGTGGGTGGTGTGCCTGGTATATCCTACAGTGAGTGTACTGTATAAAGCAGCACTGAAAGCAAAGCCCTATAGGAAATGGAATCATTTCAGGACAGGCACAGTGCTTAGGAAATCCACTCATCACAGATTCATGTCACTGCACTGTCCATAATACCTGTGCCTCAAAGACAGTGTTATTGATCACGCTTTTATCATCAATAAATCAATCAATAACTGCATCGTTAAATGCTTGCTGTATGAATAGAGTTTTCATTTCACAATTTTCTTTCTGTATCGTCATACCCTGCTGTCATACAAGACTTATCTATATAAGCTCTATTTTTATGTACAAAATCTCCACCTGACAGAGATGATATTCTGTATATCTCAGTTAGCCCCACAGCTGTGGACGTGTTTGTCTCATAGTGTGTTGTATCTTTGCAGGAATACAAGCCATATATGTTCTGGATGAACATGATTGATGCGTTTTACCAAAGCCTGGTCTGCTTCTTCATTCCTTACTTTGTGAGTAGTTCAATTTGCTTCTTTCCTTTTGAACTTATGCAGAATATGGTAGAAAAAATGCTTTGTGTTCCCTTTATTTGAGCCATTCAGAATGATTCATTTTTCATGACAGTCCCCCTCTAAATCAAATCTGTGTCCCTATCTCTGGTTCTTCCAGGCCTATGCTGACTCTGATGTGGATCTGTTTACATGGGGAACTCCCATCACCACACTAGCCTTATTCACCATCCTGGTTCACTTGGGCATTGAGACCAAAACCTGGGTAAGATGCACTTGTTCACATTAGTATGAGTTGTGCCACTATGACATGAAAACTCAAATTTACTCTTTATTTTTATTGATCAATCTCTACACCTACAAAAATATAAACAATCATCGTACTGACTTCAGCCAAAAATGGCCGATCTACAAGCTCTCTTGGCGATGTTCTGCACATGACACCGGCGACGGCAACGCGGCATAAATCAAGCTTTACATTTACATCTATATTCTTGTCTCATGCCCTCTCCAATCAGCATGTTGGCTATGCAAGTGTAACGGTGCGGAGGCTGACAGGGCTGTACTTCTGCATTAGCTCTGGCTGATTACATTGAGCCAGAAGGCTGTGCAGAATCAGGGCCTATATATCACCCTGACAGTTAAGTCTGCCTCTGTCCAGTACCTTCTGCAAACTGTCGACTCCACACAGCAAGTCCGCCGTTTGACACAAGCACAGTAGTGACCAAAAATAACCGTCTTTGTCTTTTTTTTTCCCACTCTTCTTTTTTTTTTTTTTTTTTTTTTTACGGCCCACAGAATTTTTATTCGCCTGTATCTGTGCGTGTGTCTTTTCGCATATCTTACAAGGCAGTCCTGGTCATGAGCCATTTCAAATTTATGGCCCTGCATTGGATTAGGGTCGGTTCCATTATGCCGCGGCTGTAAATTTTTTTCCTGACAAGTTCTGTACATGAAAAATGTCCTTTTCGCTGACTGCCTTTCCTGGACACGATGGCCTCTTGTGGCAGAGACGGGCCCCGTATTCACGGTGTGCGGCATCGACTAAAAGTAAACATAGCCAAATGCCCGGCTGGCAGGTACTTCATCGCCCTGGGCGCTCTGGAAAATAATGTGTGCGCTGGTAAATGGCTGTGAAAGTCAGTTAAGGGGATTTAAGGTGAGAGAGCGGACCTCTCTCTCTCTCTCTTTCTCTCTCTCTCTCTCTCTCTCTCTTTCTCTCTCTCTCTCTCTCTCTCTCTCTCATCCTTGCACTGTGGCTTGTGTGCCTGTAATTAATAATGTGTCCCATCTTCAAATGTGTGTGTACTCTTGTACTTCTACAGAGTAAAAAGCTGTGTTAGTTTACCTCTGAGAGTGACCAAATGGACCCGCTCTGAAATTAGTTACAAATTAATTAGCATTGGGGATTTTACTTACTGCACATCTGTGAGGAGCAGTGGTGGATTTACTGATGAGTATCTGTGCTTGAGTAATTGTATATTTCGATAATAATGGGTTTAACTTTTGACACCACTACATTTACTCTAAAACACCTTCCAATTACTGTTTTATGAAAATAATAGCAATAATAATAATTAACAACAATAATAATAATATTTGTTGTATTCAAATAAATAAAACATCTCTACTGGAAACCTCATATACCCCAAACTATTAGTTTTTTCAGGATTAAAATAAAATGCCAATGCTCGTTTTGATCGTTGATCGAAACAAGTTTGTGCTGCTGTGCTGTATGGAGATGAGGGGTTCTGCCCAAGAACAGCTGAAATGTTAAATCCCATATCTACTGTATCTATTTCTATAGCAAAAACCATAGAGCATCCAACACTAAATTGGTCAATAGAGTTCTTCACCCCATAAAACCCCCATAAAAGGTTGAATTCACAGACTTTTTTGTATTGCATTTCTAAGCCAATTATTTGACTGTAAATACATGGCAACAACATTGCAGCTTTGAAATAAAACAGGCTCATAACATTCCAGTATTGGATCACCTACCTCAAGTAAGTTGCATGTTGATTTTGTGGCTTCCTCGAAAATCTAATGAGCAAACTTATATTCTTGTTAATGGACAGCAGTAATATACTGTATTCGCCAAGGCATAGTTAATGGGCTAAACATAACACTTTTATTTATTTAAGCAGGAAACCTTGCTAATAACATAGTCAGCAGCATATTTAAAACACACAAAGACAAGTTAAAATGAATTCCATTTCATACAATATGTCTATTCCTAGCGTTTTTGATAACCAGATTAATTTAAAACATATGCCATATTAATGAATATCAATATTTTCTTTTGAGTTATGGATGGATATGAATATGGCCATTAAGAAATTAGGTTAAAAGCTTGTTGTTTTGTTTCCCATTATTAGTGAGTCTTGTGTTCAAGATCTGGATGTTTGTTCCAATGAATCAGCATCTTGGAGAGAATAATGAACAGTGGAAAAGGGTCAGCTAACAAAAACATTTAAAGTGCCAGCACAACATTCACCATAAGAATGTCAGCTCACTATCACGATCAAAGCTAATGCCTGTGCGTCAATATCCCTAAGGGTGGAAATGACAACTGTTGTTACTGTAATTTCATATCCTTTTATAAAAATCTGTTCTGTTTTAACCACTTAAACCTCATAAAGTATACTTACCCCAGGGCTCTATTAAAGGGGAACTCCACCCATTTTCAACATTTTAATGTCATTAATATACCTTAGAGATGTTGTGTGGACATAATGAAAAGTTCCCCAATTCTGTATTTCCTAAAAATGGACGTCTGAAAAAATCATTAACATGGTGAAATACATCTGATGACATCATCAAGATGTATTTCACCATGTTAATGATTTTTCTTTCAGACACCTTTTTCCTCATTTGGTTCACATTTGTATCCTCTCAGGAAAAAAATGAAAATGGGTGGAATTCCCCTTTAATTGTCTGGTCTTTTATCCCCTTTACACCAAATCTCTTCATCTTCATCTCTTCATCAAGATCACATTGCATCACGACACCCCAGTGAGTGGCCAATGAGAGTTAATGCAACAAATCGCTTTATTTTTAATGG
Organism: Benthosema pterotum; assembly: GCA_039105355.1. Classification (NCBI taxonomy): domain Eukaryota; kingdom Metazoa; phylum Chordata; class Actinopteri; order Myctophiformes; family Myctophidae; genus Benthosema; species Benthosema pterotum. The sequence continues at coordinate 23,049,763 of CM076979.1, forward strand.
AGATTTTTGGGGAGGCAAGAATGTAAAGGGAGATCAATATGTCTGTGGTGCTGGGAGTAAATCCCTACGTAAGGTCGTTTACACAAAAAGAATCTGCATACTCGTGCACTCACATTTCTCCGTTATCTGTCAAGGTTTCTGTCCTCATGTCCTGATTAAGGTTAATGCCTTGGCCGAAACTTAGACAAGTAAAATGGAAAATTGTCTGGGAGTATGCATTCATCCTTTATTTTCTTTATTTGCAGCGTAGGCAGTGTACAGTTACAATGTTCAGTTCCAGTCAGGAGGGTAGTCCATATACTTTTGCTTTGAACCTCTTTTCCTTTGTCTGGCAATCTTTGAGAAAGCTTTCTTCTAGATTAAACATATCACATTAGAGAGCATCAGCATTACTAGGTCGGATTTATATTACTATACTAACTATATCCTAACTTAAAGATGTATTGAAATATTGTGTGAAAAATTTTAATGAAGTAAAATAAAGCTGTTTTTTTTTTTTTTTTTTTTTTTTTTACATAATGAAGATTTCTTTGATGCAATGAAGTCTGAACAGTCAACTGATGGTCCAAACAGACAAATCATATGTGTTTATGCACTGCCCTCAATACCTTGTCTTTCCCCCCGCAGACCTGGATGAACTGGTTGTCTATCTGCTTTAGCATAACCCTGTTCTTCACGGTGGCTCTGTGTTACAACGCCTCCTGTCCCACCTGTTACTCCCCTTCCAACCCCTACTGGACCATGCAGAGGCTGCTGCAGGACCCTGTCTTCTACCTGCTCTGTGTCATCACGCCAGCCGTGGCCCTGCTGCCCAGGTGAACTAACTAACAGTATATCAATGGCTTTAATAACATTTGTACACTATCAGAGTTACATACATTTAATGGTCCATTTTGTTCCTAACTTACTAACTTACTAACATACTACCAAATGTGAATCTGTTAATGGCTATTTACAGTAGACCATCAGAGGTTGTGCAGATGCATGAATAAACAGACAAAGCCTCGCCATCTCGGCACAGTTCAAGTCTTTTTTTGGGGGGGAGGGGGGTCTGTTATAGATACCAGATGCCTTTCAAGTTCCTCCTCGGGCTCCTCTGTTCAGTGTCGTGCTGATAGTTGAAGCAGGGCTTCATGTCTGCTCCTTCTTTATCTTGCAGATATTTCTACAGGGCGTGTCAAGGCACACTGTTCCCCAGCCCCGTCCAGGTCGGGAGACAGCTGGATAAACTCCCCGGCGAAATTCGGAGGAATATCCTCAGTCTGAGCAGTGTCAAGGTCGGGTCGCAGCTCGGCCCCAAGCCTCCTTTCCTGTCCTTCTCCAAGCCTTTCCCAAAAGACTGCAGTCAGGAAGAAAGCAAATCTGCACCAACCAGCTGCCCCCCCGGCAGCTGGTCACCGCTCTTAAAGGCCAGCGACGCTGGGGAGACCCATTCCGAGGGACAGAGGAACACACCGGGGTGCGCGAACAGTAAGAAGGGCCTGTCGGACCCCTTCGCGTCGACTGCTACAGAAGGGGACACTCTTCCTTTTACCAAAGAGGCTCCACGGCCGCAGGCGCCCCCGGCCGAGGACCCTGACAGAACTCTGGACCTCTCGGACCTCAGCCTGTCCAGTTGGATCACCTCCACCCCACTGCTCTTACAGAAAGACAGTGTACAGCTGACGCTGCCCCCCACCGGGGGGCCACAATGGGTCACCTACAAGAGGAACATGGTGGCCGATGGCGCCGTTTGTCCCACGCCCAGGTCAGAGGGACATGTGCCAAACTGTCCCGACGAACACTCGCGCCAAACCACCTTATGATGTATTATAAACATGTTACTCTGCCTCCAATTTGCACGATAGTTTTTATAAAAATATATATTTTTCTTTTTCTTTTGCTTGAGAGGATTGTTTTATATAAAAAAAATACAAAATAGGTACTTATGTTTTAGCTAAAGTTAAAAAAATATATTTCTGAGTGAGCGGAGATGGAAGAACTGGATTATCTCCTTTTTTTAAACTCTGGAATTTGGAAAAGCTGAATCTCAGTACTTGAGCAATGTTTGTTTTTATTTTTGCAGATCGCAGACATTCCAATAACTGGGTTATTTGGGGAGTATATACGTTCTCTCAGATATGATAAGGTACTGTGCACATTCTTTCAGCTACTATGCCTGTAAATCCACTCTGACTTGTGTCAAGCGCTCTATTTGGCCTTGGACAGGTATGCGTGGGCCTGAGGAGCATTTTATTGGTTTTCTCATTGTCCCTCCAGAATCGTCCATCTCTCTGAACGTCAGGATCTACAGTGCCTAGTTGTACCTACAGTTACAGAACCTACTTGAATCTATTTGCACGCCAGTGTGTCACAAAAAAAATCCAGTCTACGTAGTGATGGACAGACCAGCTATTGTTTCTCAGCCTCATTCTTGGATTTTAAATTAAAATATACTTTTCATAATGTTAATTATAGCTGTTCTGTATTTCAGTGCATTCCAGTGGCTACATAAGCTATAGACTAGCTATATACATATAGTCATATCAGTACAGTATACTAAAGGAAGTTACATCTCACAGCAATTAATCTTAAGGGTGTGATATCATGAGAAATTGCCATAATTTGCCTAAAACGTGTGTGTGTGTGTGTGTGTGTGTGTGTGTGTGTGTGTGTGTGTGTGTGTGTGTGTGTGTGTGTGTGTGTGTGTGTGTGTGTGTGTGTGTGTGTGTGTGTGTGTGTGTGTGTGTGTGTGTGTGTGTGTGTGTGTGTGTGTGTGTGTGTGTGTGTGTGTGTGTGTGTGTGTGTGTGTGTGTGTGTGTGTGTGTGTGTGTGTGTGTGTGTGTGTGTGTGTGTGTGTCCTTGGTGTAAACTTTTTTTCTAATTAAGCTGTCAATATGCTGGTAATGAGTAACCATATGAACCACCAAACTAATTCAACAAACCAAAAACCTTTGCCTCCATGCTATCAGACAAAACTGACTCTGTTCACTCTCCAGTTCCAGTATGTTGTAAGTCAGTCGTTTGTTTACTTTTGGTCCATTGCTGTTGAGCTGTAATGCAAAGCTCATTTGTTGATGTCAAGCTCAGATGCTTTAAGATGCATGTTTTGCACTATGAAGCATTGATTCAGAGCTGCCAGTGAGTGTTGAAGTTGCTGTTAACATGTTTTGTAGGGAGATATTTTGTGCACGTTGACGCAGTATTTAAAACAAGTGCATCAGTAATTAGGCCTGGTTAATGGTGACAACATTTCACAACATTACACACACACACACACACACACACGCACACACACTCATGCCAATCTACAGGTTCACACCACTCTACATGTGAGCTTGTCAGAGGTGTTAAAATTCATAGGGCTAGTTGACCAGGACAAAAACAGGCATGCCGTATCACAATATTATACTGTATATCCATGATCCCATACAACATGATGCCATTGTTATATTGCCCAGTCCTAATCGTGGGTATACTTTTGCAGACCTCAAAGCAAGCACTAATGTTCAGTGCTTATGATGCACAAGATGACAACAAATCAAACACTACATGGTGAATTGGCATCACATGCTACCCTTTTTTCTATTTTCCAAAGAATTTGCAGCAGCACCTTGAATATGTTTGTCAGTTTTGTAAAGTATATCTTTTACCAAAGATCATTTATATATATATATATATAGTTGTATTTCAGTTTTCTTTTATACAAATGTGTTTTCTAAGCAACAGCATGTGCCTTAACACTGGATAAGAGACAACAAATGGAAGAGTTTGCCTTTGAGAGAAAAAAATATTGTTCATTTAAATGATAAGAGGGCATCATTGCTCACCAACGAGCAACTTTTGTGTTTGTAGAAGATATTTATGAGACATTATGTACGCTTAAGCCTGATAATACTTTGGCAACGACATGTGCTGCCTTAAATGATATTGAGTGTTTTTTATGCATCAATGCCTTTCTTTCTTGCACAACACTGTCACCAACGCATAAATCAGGCTTTTTCTCTTCAGTCAGTTTCCGGTCCATCTTCCTGCCTTGATCTACTCAGATCTCAATGTGTGGTCCTTTCTCTGTTGTTGTGTTTTGCCTGTGTTGCCTTGGTTTAGCATGGCATCCAGTTTGCCAGAAGAAATGGGTCCAGCCTTCTTAATACATTCCATATTAGCCACTTTACATGCAGAGACATTTCTCAGTTACAACACAGGCCTACAATACAATACTGTTGGTTTTGTGTTTTAACGATTGTCTGTTGGTCTTTAGATTGGTTCACTTTTCAAGCTGCTTGTCTGTTTTGACCTTTGGATGATGCGTTGTCAGTCTCATTTAAGGCTCTTGACTTGTACATATGTCTTGAATAAATTCCAGCTTAACAGCACAAAAGAGAATTTCATTTTATGTTCAATTCAAATATAGGCTATACATTTTTAATGCTCATTATAGCTGTAAAGCTGTAGCTATTTACACAAGAAAGAGCCATCAAATATATATAATATATATAGTACGGTACTGTATCTCTACTATATCTACAATACACACACTACACAGGTATGCAATCAGATTAGGCCCGGCTGGGCAAAGGACGCCCCTGCCATGCATAGTCCCACAAAAAGTCTGCCATGACCCCCATGACTAATTTGGAATTACACAAGCTCAGGTCTGATCATCCGATAGCTGGCTGCCTTGGGCAGGCTGTGTACTGTATAGTATTGAGGGATGTTATAGTATTGAGGCCAAAACATCCCAAGAACGAAGAGTACACTACCAATGTTGCGTCCAAAATTACAACCCTAAACCCAGCCTCCACTATTCTCTATATGTGCTCTATTTGAATGACCAAAAGGTAAATTACATCTTATCCTTTGATAACTTTGATACCGGGGAATAGTTGAGAATACTCAAACTTAACATTTGAGAACACTTGTTTTTCTTTTATTGCATTCTTCATATTTCCAGTCAGGGCCTGTCTAGAAGCCTGTTGATCGAACAGGAAATTTCAGATCCCCAGGCTCACTTCAGAGGGAGCAGCTGGGAGCATGCCCTCTGGAGATAAATGTTTCTACCCAGCTGGGGTCAGGGCAGGGCATCTCCTGCCCCTGTTGAGCCCTGAGCACTGAGAGGAAGTCCATTATTAACAATTCTACAGCCAGGCCTGGTCACATCACTCATATTATGTAAGGCAGTTATTGCCCATGTGTTCAGTCGTTAACATTGGAAAATGTCAGCTGTTCATATAATTGATAGGGGGGAAGAATTTCCCTTTAGTGTGCACAAAATATGATTTACTGTAGTAAATAAAAATATAATTTACCTGCATATATCTATCTGTCTCACTGTCACAACCCCAGGCACATCTGGAGGTGTGCCAGTGTGCTTCTGCCCATCGTGTGTTGACCGTTATAGAGTTTAAGGCTATACTTTCTACTGCAAACAGAAGTGTTTCTCGGTATCAAAATTTTATGTAGGCCTATAAGGGAATAGACTGTCCAAAGGCGTTTGTCCCTACTAGATTTGTGTGTCTGAGATGGCATACTGTATTGTGATCTAGATCTATTTGTTTTGATCACATCATTTTGCGTGCACTGCCACCGAGCTGTACTTGTAGTTTATTTATTAGCACATATACAAGATAACTGTCCAGAACTTCCCCTAAAACAAACAATACATTTATACATAAACACACATGATAAATACCAAATATATCCAACAATAAAATACAAGTATACCTAGAATACGCACACAGTATATATCCTTGCAGGGATAATCAGCCTGTTAACAGACGATACGAGCAAAACAATAACTAATAATTATTCTACTGCAAGAGCATTTGTGTAGGCTGCTTTGAAAGAAAAAACATTTGAAGCCATTTGGAAGGTTATGACATTGGTAGATGCATTTGTACACAAATATACATATCTGCAGGGAATTTACCTGGGAGACAGACATAATGTTTAATTCCTTAAAGAGAGGAGCAGACGTTTCAAGTCGATCCTAGAAGGTGGCCAGTCTAAGAAATCTTTTTTGGAGTAAAACAATTTTTGAAGATTAGAATAAGTGCTAGCCCATATTATGTTGCAATAGGTTATGTAAGGAAAAATCAAACTATAACACAGGGTTAAAAAACAACTTCTATTAAGCAACGTACCCACCTTCCTAATAAGATTTTGTTTTTGTTTTTTACAGACATGAACTACCTATTTTTTCCACTTTAATTTATCATCAGCTACAGTATGATACCTAAGAACTTTGTTGAAGTAACTTGATTGATTTTAGTACCATTGATGGACAGCATTCAAATTTGATTTATCTACATTCAAAGACAACGTATGTGTCTGAAATCAATCTGAGACACAAGATAAGCTTCCATTTGCTGCTCTAATTAGTTCCACAAAATTCTCATGTGACATTATCAGGTTGGTATCATCAGCAAACAGAAATCAAACAGCAAAATCATTTATATATCAAATAATAGGAGCTCAAGTATATAGCCCTGGGGGTGGGGGACCCCACAAACTAGCTTTGCCCTGTCAGAATCAACATTATTAAAAGAAATAATAATGTTCCCTATTATGTAGATAATATTATGTAGATAATCACTGAGCAATTTAATTACAATGCCAGTAAAAACATACCTCTGTAGCTTTGATATAAATCCAGAAATATACTGATCGCGAAGTTTTATCAAGTGCCTTGGTAATTCTATCAATAAACTGTAAAAGAGCCATATAAGTAGAATGTTGTTTCTAAAACCACATTCACCTCTTTAACGAAGATGCTTTTGATGTTGCTGAGTTTCTTTTTATTTAGAACAATCTCCTCTATTTCTTTGGTGGAAGGCGGTTCAAACATACAGTATCCATGGTTGGGTACAGACCCTAGATCACATGTGTCAAAGTCTAGGCCCGCGGGCCAGATCCGGCCCGCGAGATGATTTAATACGGCCCCAGGCTTGTAGGGCAAAAATGTCTGAGTCTATTAAAAAAAAGTAAGTCTCTAGCATGTTCCTATCAAAAGTTATGGTCGTTTAAAGAAATGCTTTTGAGCTCTCTTCTGAATGGCATGTAATGCATGTTGTCCAGCAGGGGGAGTCGTTTTACCAGGCTAGGCTGCTGGCGCTGCAAAGTGAGAACTATACTTCAGCAGTACAAGGGTGTGTAACCGAGAGAACTATACTTCAGCAGTACAAGGGTGTATAACCGAGAACTATACTTCAGCAGTACAAGGGTGTATAACCGAGAACTATACTTCAGCAGTACAAGGGTATATAACCGAGAACTATACTTAGTTAACATACTTACATACATACTTACTTAAATTTAGTATTTGAAATTTAAATGCTATTTTCATATGGTTTATTGATGCTCTGTAAATAAAAATAGCATCTTTCATAGCAAATGTCTTAATCTAGGCTACAAGTATAAAACCAATAATGAAAAGTCATTAATATATATTAATAGATATTCTTAATAATAAATATGACTTGTGAGATATACTGTATAGAAGTAACGGCTGTGTATGTAAACATGCGTGTGCCGTGCATGCTTGCGGTCTGCGACTGGTTGCACCGCGGCGCTCCGGCCCCCATGAAGTCACATTAAGTCCAATGCGGCCCCCACCCAAAATGACTTTGACACCACTGCCCTTGATCTTGTCGAGAGGACAGCTATTTGTACTCTTGTCTGGCCAAGGACATTCCAATATTTACAAAATAATTATTATCCCATTTGCAATCTCTATTGGATTTGTATATGAAACACTATGGCTTTTTCTATTAAGTAATTGATTTATGACATTCCATGTCGATTTTATGTTGTTAGCTGCTTCTATGAATTTATCAGAGTAATATTTCTTTTTTGACTCTCAAAGTATGTAAGTCAATTTTCTTTGTGGATTTCAGCAAACCAGAAGTAAACCAGGGTTTATATTCTCTTTTGACTGATGTCCCCTTGTTGTTAGTGATGTAAGGAAACAAGAATTGAACAATTGCGAAAACGTTTGATAAGCATTGATCAGCATCATTTTGATTGTACACAACATCCCATGGAACGTCATTAATATATCTGCTAATGTGAGCAATGTTACCTTTGCTGAAACTAGCTGACTTCCTTTCATCTCGGGCTCCACTTGTTCACTACTATTAAAGAACGTCAATTGAGAAATTATCAGAAATATCAGTAAACAGCAGACCTGATTTGGAAAAATATTGTCTAAGAGAATCCTTGCTGCTGTTACTCTTGTTGGTTTATGGATAAGTGGCAGAAAATAAGTGGAGTATAAGATGTTTAGGAAGTCAGCTGTCAGGGAATGGCTATTGTTTTTCAGCAAATTAATATTGTAATCGCCCAATAATGTGCACATTTTACCTTTTAAATGTATATTATCAAGAGTAGAAGCAAAAGCATTGTTAAAAACCTTTATATCGGTACAGCCTTTTTCCCACCAAACATAGAGCGTGAATGTATTTCTAAGAAAACTGACTCTGCATCAACTGATGCTAGACTTGATGCAAGACCCTTTCTTTCAATGAATTGAAAGTCTAGTTTAATGTAAATTGATTAGACTCCTGATTTACTCTTTCTGAAAGAATGAATGCAGTTATACTGTGCCATATCATAGGATGCAGCAGTGTCTTCACAGAGCCAGGTTTCAGAAAGGGCAATGACAGAAAACTGATAATCTAAAAGTTGAACTGCTCGACAAGATATGTGCCTACCTCTCTGCAGCATATACAGTAGCCTATAGCCTATGTGTAGTGAAGGCTTTGAGTTTCCACAACATATTTGAATATTGAACCAGGATTTGCTATAAACTTACCCATTGTACTAGTGGGTCCACACCTTAACCACTTAAATCCTACCTTTTTGACCAACGGTAGGACACTATTTCCCCGCGCCCCCACCTTTTTCCACTACACTAATAGCAGATTTTTTTTTCCTACGAAACAATTTTGTTGCACAGCCAAAATAGCTGATCTACAAGCTGCATCGTGGGAGCTTGTAAATCAGCTATTTCGACACGTCGACGCCGCCCTGAGATGGTGCATAAACCAAGCATTACAAGATGGATGATCTTTGGCCTGTTGTTGCAGCACTGTCTTTGCCTGGTGTGCTTAGCATCTGTGGTCCCTTGCCAGGAGGAGTTATTAATGTTTCTTTTCAGGCATGATGAGGGAAAAGGGACAGAGGCGCTGCTCTGCTGATGCTGCCTTTCCACAGCCACTGGCATGGGCTGGCCAAATTACTGACCATCGCTGCACTTTTTACAAACCAGTTCCTCATCTTTTAACAGATAATGATGACTCCTCTGCCCTCGCAGTGCTGCTCCCTCCATCTCATTCAAAGCCCAAGTGTAAAGCAGCCAGATTGATCACTTGCTTTTCCATTTGCTTTTATCGTTTTTATTTTTGTGCCGCTGCGGTGCAGAATTCCCTTGTCAGCCTGATTGTCAGCAAATTGCAAAAAAAATAAATGATAAATAATAAAAATATATATTTATTATTACCCTTATTACAAAAAAGGTTTAATTAAATACATGATATAAATGATGCCACTGACTGCTGAGACAGCAGCAGTGGTCCACAGCCGCAGCACGCACTCTGGCCACATAACAGGGTTCACGCCTGGTGCTGATGGCAAATCTGCATTGCAACGTTGAGATGCAATGTAATCAATAATATTTCTTCACAATCGGATTGTCCTTTTTTGTTGTTTCTCTTCTAGCAAGCGGCAGCCTTTGTGGGTCCCAATGTGTGCTCTCCTCGGTGAGCTCACGCAGAAGAGCTGAAATGAGCTAAATTAATTTCTTGTCATAAACCCGTCAAATCTCCTCTCACGGGATGTAAGACATGACTAATATGATTGAAAGGCTTCCTTCCCAGGGATGTATGGTGCACACTCCTTTTCAATCTGCGCCCATCTTCCCTCATTGATCTGATTGCTTTTGTGAAGATCTGCAGCCTCCAGACACAGATGAGACTGATCTGTGGCATAGTTAATGGAAGTCATTTGCATGTTGTCATATAAGGACTCATTGGCCTCAGTGGCTCGGTCATTAATATTGTCCTGACCTGCTTTCATGGCCCATCCTTTTATAACAGGCTGAAATCAGGACATTTTCAATTTCCTAAGCTGCCTCATAAATAGCGGGCCTCAATGCTGCTGGCTGACAGGCTAGGTTATAGGAATAGTTTATGTGTTTTTAACTCCTTGCTGCCTCCCAGCCGTGTTATCGACTTTCAACCTAGCTGGTTTCTGTATTTTGAGATTAGCTGTATTTTCCTTTCTTTATTCTTTTGCCTTCATTGACAGATCACAGTAGTTTGGCAGGCAACGGGTTGAGGGATTGGGAGGGAGACACACAGCAAAGGTCGCCAGGTTCGTCACTCGAACCCACAACAATTTGTCAGGATTACCAGCCTGGGTGCCCATCTAGACCACTAGGCTGCCTCAGTGGCCTGGGCTTCTCCAGGCAAAGCAGGGAGACTAATTCGCTACAGTTGTGTTAAAATGTTATGTTAAAATTAGGGGTGGGACTCGATTAAAATTTTTGATCTAATTAATTTGAAGCTTTGTAATTAATTAATCTCAATTAATCACATACCAATATTTGACCCAAGAAGCATTTTTTTTTTTACAATTAAAACAGGCTCGTGTAGCATGTGAGAGTTTTTCTTAATCGTAAGTGTGTCGACGCTGCAAGTTGGTTAACCAGATCAAAATTTGATCTGGTTAGATCAAAAGTTGGTTAACCAGATGTAACTCTTTGAGAGCGTAACATGAAACCAAATGGACCCTTGCGGGTCCATTTGGTTTCATGTTTACGCTCTCAAGAGTTAAAATATTCACCATCTGAGTTAGTCCATTTCTACGCAACTAGAAAATGTAGAAGATTAATGGTCATTTTGATCTGTATGTTTGACTGTGACATTGTTTCTGAAATCCAGCCTGGACTTGTGGACCAAAGCAAAAGAAATGTTTAGTTTTTTGGGTTTGTGTGGCGATTAAAATGAGTTAATTTTGTTAATCGCGTTATTGTTTCTGTGATTAATTAATCTCAATTAATCAGTTAAAGCAGTTATGTTAAAATGTATCAACATACTCGACAGATTGATACATACGACAGATTGGTCAAAATAATGTTTTATTCACTAAAAGAAAGGTGTGGATTTCAGCGTTAACCACCAGTGTAAACTTTAGGAGCGATCCTCCTCCATGTGGGACTTGAAGCCTCTTGCGGGCCAGGGCCATCTGTCACCCAGCCGGTGCATGCACCATGTGACTATATTCCCTGGTATCCGCTCTTATCCTGCGGGAGCTAAACATGGCTAAACTGTATGGCTCGTGTCGAATCTTTCCATCGCCGTGAGGCAGGAATCCAGTTGCAGCCAACTTTGAAACGTTTTAGTTTGACATGTTTTGCCCTCTTGTTGTTCAGACGAGTTGCGTAGCCGGAGAACTGCTGAGGTGCTGTGAAATGAGCTGAGCTAATGAGATGGGCCTCCGAGACAGACACATCTGAGAGCACATGATAATTAGACTGATCACAGATACTGGCCAACACACTGTGAAATCCTGTGTTCATTTAACATGGAGAGCATTCTTTTTTTAAGGGCGTGTGTCCGTGTATGAGATATGCTGTCAAAATAAGTGTTAAATAAATACGTGTTAAATAGTTATATAATTGCTATGGGGTGGGTGTTCTACGAGTGAACTTCTTCCGGATATAGGATAAACAAGTGAAATTGGAAGTGAGTTTCTCTCTCCTGAGTTGACTGAGACTGAACAAATGGATATTTTCAACAGGGGGTTCGGGACCACTATCCTCATACAGTAATTACTATGGTGGGGCCTCTCCATTTGCGCATGATAAGACCCATCCTCTCTACACTAGTGCACAAATGTAACCAAATGGTAAGTATCCTTTGGTTACATTTGTATAATCTCTAGGTTACAAGTGGGGAACACTGAGATCTTTACTATGCAATTTGCTGGAAGTACTCTCATCTTAATCACAGGATATTTCAATTCCCTTTTAATTGCCACAGTGACCCCAATGTCCACTCCCACGAGGATGGCAGGCCTCCAGGAATCACTTAACATCGATGAAGTAACAGCCCTGTGTTCTGTGTCCTACCAGCAACCTCCAGTAGCCCTCACAGAGCTGGATGGCTGTTCTATAGATCCTTGCTGTTGCATTCCCATATTTTATGTAGAGTAATGATAGTGCATTTGAGGTTAATGGAGATGTTCCGGGAAGGACACAGCATGACCATGTACATTACATGTAAAGTCAGTTCACGTCAGACAATAGAGTGGCCATCTAATGTCACAAGTAATTTGTTAAAGTGATGGCTATAGGTCTACAGTATTAGCATACTTATCGCTATACAGGCTTATAACATGGGGTCCATTTACCTGAATTGGAGGCTAAATTCCTACTTTCTGTCCATTTGAATAATTCAAACATTACTGTACACCGACTGAGCAAAGAGGTTTACAGGGAAGCGCCTTTGTGCTGTAAAAATGAAATGGTGAGACTTGTTCCTGTGAATGTAATCTAAAGCTGACTATACTGGCTTTCTGCCGATGGGATAGAACTGCCATGCCTGGTATTTTGTGATAATTTTGCCCCAGTTAATACACACAGCTGCAACTGAAAGTGCTGAGTTGTTATATTCATGGCTCTGGAAGTATTAAAACATCTGCATTGTAACATGGGTGTCTTTTAATCATGAATTGAACTTTAGATGCCTCTTATATGCAACGATATGCATGAGTGCTACACCGAAAATAGCAGATTTACAACTTGAAGATCTGTTATTTTAAGTGCAAACTAGGTTAATAAATAATACACATGCCTGTCAAATATTCAGTATGTAAGTAATGAGAATGCAGCAGAATACAATTGACAAAGGATGGACAGAGACATTTGTTGGAGAGAGAGAGAGAGAGAGAGAGAGAGAGAGAGAGAGAGAGAGAGAGAGAGAGAGAGAGAGAGAGAGAGAGAGAGAGATTTGCAAGTGCCAGTGGCCTCTGTGTCCCAAATTATTTTTAAATATTCCTTAAATAATCAAGCTATTTTGGGGAGCATCTCAAGTTTGTACTTGGTACACTTCTCCACACAGAGAACCCTCCCCCTGCACTGAAAACAAACACACACACACACACACACACACGCACGCACGCACGCACGCACGCACGCACGCACGCACGCACGCACGCACACACACACACACACACACACACACACACACACACACACACACACACACACACACACACACACACACACACACACACCATATACTGTTAAAATAGAGTAGCAGAATATAGCTGTTTTAACTCACACCTTTCTACACCATGAATTGTGAAATCTGATATGGAGGCCAGTTTGTGTCAGATAGGGATGGGCAGATACCGATATTATCGGCCAATAAAGGCTTTAAAAATCAATATCGGAAAATATCAGTATTAAGAAAAATATAATAAAAATATGACTATTTTAGTTTTTTTTTTTTTTTTTTAATTGGAAAAACACAATTTACAGAGATGTATAGAGCCACACAATCAGGAAAGAAAATATATTGGGGACCTTCCTCCAATTATTATTGAGTGGCAGCAGGCCTTCATGCATGTGCTGTTGCTCTATTGTGTTTTTTCCAAATCACCCACATTACTGAATGCTCCCATTAATTATTTTTTCTCCACCACAAAAGCCTGCATATATCGGTATCGGTTGATATCGGTATCGGAGATTAAGAGTTGGACAACATTGGGATATCGGATATCGGTAAAAAAGTCAATATCGGACATCTCTAATGTTTAGTTGACATGTCAATATTACCCAATAATACACAACACAACATTACACAATATTAATATTAATAAGGAGTTACAGGCAAATTCCCGAAGTGGCCAAAGATAGGATGGGACCATAGAGATGTTGATTATGACACTATCCACAATCCACATCCAGTGAGAAACAGAAACCTGTACCTGATCATTCATTTTACCAGTGGACTTGAAGCTCTGTGTGATTGCAGAGACTCCCAGTGTTCACACGGATAACTGCAAGCAGCTGCAGTCCCAATGAGTTGTCAGTGATTCAGTATGGATGAAACACCTTCACAGGATGTCCATTCATCATGCACAGAATCATGCTTGTGAAATTGATTTATCATAATCAGTTCCTAATTGGTAACTAAATAAATAAAGATTTGGGAACCTGAGGACCCCAATGGAAACAAGTCATGCAGTCTTTCTTGGGTTTAAAATCCTGAGTCTAGCAGACCTCGAATTGAATATGTACTTTATTGGGCTTCTTTTTTGCAAACTGCTAAAGTTTTCAATCAATCAATCATACAAGTCCCAAATGTTATTACAATAATGTTACAGTTATTATTATTACCGGTATTTTGTTTGAAAATGTAGGAACATTAATATGATTAGCAGACATACAAACACACATTGAGTTCATCATAACCACTGGCCCTGGCTAGAAGCAGTATAAGATTAAGTGGCTGTGCCTCCTTAGTGTGACACGTTGGACTGGTCTCTACAGAAACAAAATGTCACACTAGAGTCTAGAGGTAAGACTCTATCTCCAGCTTGCACGCTTACAGAATTACAAACATTCTCCAGCGCCATGGGAGAAATGCACATGGATTAGATAATGCATAATTTACAAGGTCCTATTGTGAGTTGCCATGGTTTTGACTTCCTGCTACAGTGTTGATTTATGGTTTATGAATCTGATTTAAAGGTTATGAATCTGACTGGGCTGTCTGTTTGGCCTGCAGCAATCGCAGAAATAAATGGCATTAGCATCTTAAGTAATACAGTGCAACCTCATATGCTTCTTCAAATATTGTACTTGCTGTTCTGTAAAGGACTTTTTATACAGCAGAGGTGCAACTGTTAATTGTTAACTAATTGATTTATTTAATGAATCAATTCTGCTGGCATCTCCAACTATTTTTTTTAATAATAGTTTTGCATATAAATATATAAAACATAAACCGCCTCCCTGATAAGCATTTGGAATGTATAAGTTGAGGCATTCAGTTTGACTTGGTTCCACGGATAATGGTGTGAAAATAGCAGATCTACAAGAACTTGTAGATCATCTATTTACAAATCTGGAAAAGAATTCTAGGAAAATCAGTAGACGTTTCAAGTATTTAGGCTATTTACTTTCTGGTCGCTATATCGCTTTTTTATTATGTTTTATAACCCATTGGTGTAGGAAAAAATTAAACATCAATATGCATTAGCCTACAACACCTTGTGATCGAGTCCACAAGATTTGATAGACAACCAAAATACCCATGTCCCTAACCAAATTTCCTTAATGTAAACATAGTCCACTCCCACAACACCAGAGGAAGTTCAACAAGCCATGTGCAACTCAGATTTGGCACAAATGGGAGACTTATTTTTGCACCTATGCCACCAAAATGTGGAATCTCTTACCAACGGTCATTAAGACATGCAAAACGATTCCCCCACCCTCCCCCTTTTCCCCCTAATTTTATATTTTTCTTGTACCTTTTACCCAGGGAAGGATTATCCAACGGGCACGTTGGGCCCAGGCCCAGGGGCCCCTGAGCTTGAGTGTGGCTGCAAAGAGGCTCAAGCTCAAGCAGGGAACCCCCCAAAAAGAGGTAACAGTAGCCTAGTGCACAAGGTCCTTGTCACTGTTATTAACAATGGGCTGTTGCATTTTGTGCCAATAAAATAACCCGAAAAGTCCTAAACCATCATGATACAGTAGTGCAAGTGTTTAAGGAGTTTGCATTTATTTGGCTTAGTTATTTTGTCTGTTTATTGCAGTTGAATGAAATGCAGGTGAATATTGCAGGCCTGTATGCCTATGTCATAACTCCTACAGTATGTGTATGTGTGTGTGTGCGCGCGCAGAGTTGGAGACACGCAACATTACAATTTACAATTTAGGCATTTAGCAGACGCTCTTGATTCAGAGCGACTTACAATGGTAAAAAGTTTACAATTTAATCAGGATATATGAGTTCTATGGGCTATATAATATAAGTGCTATGGGCTGAGATGGAAGACATCTCAGTCCATAGCACTGATGGGAAGACAAAATCCCCATTGCTAGCCTTTGGCTAGCAATGGCCCAGGGGCTCATAATTTCTAGATCTGTCTATGATTCTGTCTATGATTTTTTTAACCTCCACTATGATCTGCTGTTTATGACTTTATGGAAGTGAATATTTGTATGCCTCTACTATGTGTTTGATGAAATGAACAACTGTCCATTCATTGTTATCAGTCTTGTATTGAGGTGTGCTTGAATTCATTGTACTGTAAATCTTCAAGCAGTTAATCAGTCTTGTATTGAGTTGTGCTTGAATTAAGGCCTACCCTAATGTAAATCTCCAAGCTGTTACTAAAATTCAATTCAATAATGTAGCTAAAACCAAAACAAACCTAAAATGACTATAATGTGATTGGTTTGCACTTTAAGCATTTAACATATAGGCTACCTAAAACAACAAATCTGGAGTAGGTTACAAATCTTCAACTTTACAGGCCTACAAAACTTGACAGGCCTACAAAGTTTGACAGACAGTGAATGGTGTTGTTGCAAGAGGTTGTTTGGTAACTAAATACCTAGGCAGTAGGCTAGTCTTCAATGTTTCTCAGGCCAAGGATCCTTGGCCTTAACGACCCTTAGCTTAGCTGAGAGTCTGAGACTCTTTTACTTATTTATTTTGTGTTGATAACCTCATGACTTTCATTGACTACCTAACCTTTCACAATACAGTATGTGTAGTTGTGTAGCTATCTGGGATCTCCCCAGAGCCAGTAAGACAGGGCAAAAAAAAAAAAAAAAAAAAAAAAGAAAGAAAAAGAAAGAAAAGAGGCCAGCGCAATTGCAGCTTTTCTACAGCACATGCAGTAAACTTCTGTTGAATGGGGACGACGAATGGGGACAACTGGGAGTTACTGAATGGTTGTTACTCTGCCCCCTCAATATCGAAACTCTTCTGCTAGATGACACTGCATCTCCTTTAAAGACACCATAGTTTATTTGACAACCAACTAGCCAATCACAGCGTTCCTGCCACTACTGGGCTATGGGGTGTAACTCCTAGCTAGCCAATCACGCCCTAACAGCTATCTTTGGACTATGGGATCCACGTTCTTCCTTGAACTTGTGATTTTTTTTTTTTGCAACCTCGCGCGGCATGCTGGGATAGATGTCAGTCTGTGTTGTTGACAAAATGGTAGAGGAAATGATTTGACTCACTAAAACAAAACTATCCGATCACTCAGTATTATAATACTCGTCAGTTGAGCGTAGATATCCATTGTAACTCCGGCCTTAGAACTATATTTCAAACGACTGTATCCATAACAGCAACAGCTGTAAGAAGTGATTCTCTCCGTTTTTTGCACAGTCACATAAGGACAACAACAGCCCCAGTTGAAATCACAGGTCAGTAGCCTGTACACTGATTGAATATACAATACGTTCACATGTCCTTCCAATTTTGTTATATATTGTGCTGTTGTTTTGGCGTATTTTGAATGTTGAACGTTGTAATTTAAAATTACGACAATTCGTTTTCTGCTCCCGAGTCCCTCACGTTGGCCCTGGCGGGGGGTCAGCTCACTCAGCTGTCAGTTTCGTTGCAACACCATGTTGTTCTCCCCACGGACCCCCACTCTTGCTCCTTCCGTCCCTCCCTCCGCTCCGAGATGGGGTTCCGTAGCATTACCCGGTTAATTCTTCTGGGCGAGGCGGCCGGTCGGTACAAATGCGAGTCGCATGTACTCACCTTAGGTCCTGTGGAACAACCAACGCGCTTGTCGGGGCTCTCTGGGGTTTATGTTTTTTCGGCCGCATAAAATCCAACCGATGATGTCGGGAAAGTGTTTTAATCCGCCGATTCTGTCACAAATTTAGGTGTTTTTGCAATGCCGCCATGTTTAATATGACGTCATCGTCAATATCAACATTAGCCACATTACTACCCCCTCTGGCCAAAATGTGTAACAAAACATTGCAAAAACCACCTAAATTTGTGACAGAATCGGCGGATTAAAACACTTTCCCGACATCATCGGTTGGATTTTATGCGGCCGAAAAAACATAAACCCCAGAGAGCCCGGACAAGCGCGTTGGTTGTTCCACAGGACCTAAGGTGAGTACATGCGACTCGCATTTGTACCGACCGGGCGCCTCGCCCAGAAGAATTAACCGGGTAATGCTACGGAACCCCATCTCGGAGCGGAGGGAGGGACGGAAGGAGCAAGAGTGGGGGTCCGTCGGAGCTAACCATGTTGTTCTCCCCACCCACCACCATGGATTGATTATAAACATGCATGTTGCTCTATTGATTCATGGTAATGGTAACAACATTTAAACATACCTTATGTCGTCTCTATTGAATTGTAGCATAGTTTTTTTTTTTTTTTCAAAACCTAATTCCATGTCACTATCACTATCTCACTCATAAACATGCAGTACTTTGGATTTTGACCTCTATTTATTAAAGGGGAATTCCACCCATTTTCATTTTTTTCCTGAGAGGATACAAATGTGCTTCCATTTGTACCCTCAGGAAAAACGCGTCTGATCTTGATGATGTCATCGGATGTACTGTATTTCATGTTAATGTTTTTTTCAGACCTCCATTTTTAGGAAATACAGAATTGGGGGAACTTTTTTTTTTATCATGTCCACACAACATCTCTAAGGTATATTAATGACATATTAAAATGTTGAAAATGGGTGGAGTTCCCTTTTAAGTAATTACAAACAGTACAGTACTAAACAATACAATGCAAATACTTAACAACTATTACAAAAGGTACATAAACCCCAGGCCTGACAAGGAGAGCATGTAGGGCGGCAGTAGCTTCAAGGGTTGAGGGACAGGATGGGAACCGCATGGTTTCAAGTTGGAACCCGAGCTCCTCCAGAGTTACTGTCCTTGAGCAAGACACTAAACCGCTAGTTGCTCCCCATGTGCAGGCTGGTGCTGTGCATGGTTTCCTCCGGTATAGGTGTGTGAATGCAAATCTCTGTAATCTCTGTATTGGATAAAGGCGCTATATGAACGCACAATTTAGTTATTACAGTTTATGCATTTCAGTCAGTCCATTTAGATAAGTGTAGATCCAGGCTCTGCTCGACCTGGCATCCCACGCTATAATAATAATGGATTGCATTTTTATAGCGCTTTTCCAAGTGCTCAAAGCGCTTTACAATGGTCCATTCATTCATACATTGGGAAGTAGAGCGGCGAACAGTCGACGCCAGCGTCCCCACTTCCCACATTCACACACCAATGGTGGCCAGCTCACACTGACCAACTCATTGGAGGCAATTTGGGGTTCAGTGTCTTGCCCAAGGACACTTCGACACATAGACAGGAGGAGCCGGGATTTGAACCGCCGACCCACGGGTCATTGGACGACCTGCTCTACCTCCTGAGCCACAGCCGCTATAGTTGCCATGTGCATGAGTGTACTTAGCCGCAATTTGCAACTCTATTTTTTTATAATGAGATCTAGAGTTGCTATACCCTCCATTAACCTACGAATGAAATCTTTCATCTGCGATCTGCTTGTATCAAATCACATTCAATTCACCAATATTGCAGCCCTAGAGAAAGCTTGAATTATCTTCTTTTTATCTGGAAACCCTTTGTTTAATATAAATCTACCGTAGAATGAAATTTTGTATTTTTGTTTGCATATTTAATAATATTATTAAATGTGACAAACAACAGGCTATGGGAAATGAACATTATATTTTCCTATAATTTATGCATTATAATCATAAAGTCAAATAAGCTGTACAGGTTCAATATACTGTATATTAAGTGACATTTTACTTTGATTTCAGACGACTGAAGTGGCCTACGAGAAGAAAATCTGAACCAAGCCGAATGTAAGTCACTCCATTTTGTACTCATGCACAAGCATGCAACCAGTTTCTTCTTGTCTTCACCATTGCACCCCCTGAGGCACATGTTCTGTCTACGAACATTCATTCACAATTTTCCTAGAGTGAAGGCATAGTACAGAACATCCTACTATACAATTGCACCAGTTTATTAGTGTATTTTGTAATTTAACAACATGCCTTTGGTGTGCTCATGGATGCATTGCAAAATATACAATTTTGTGCTTCTTGTCTTAGTAATCCCAGAATCCTGTTCTTAAAATCCTTGCGCAGGAAGAGAGCGGCTGCAAAGCATCTAATCGAGCGCTACTTTCGGCAGTTAACAGACGGCTGTGGAAATGGCGAGTGCACGAATGAGTTTTGCGCATCATGCAGCAGTTTTCAACCCGTGGATAACAATGCGGCAGCTGTCAGAGCGCTTGAGCTTTATAAGATTAACGCAAAACTCTGTGATCCCAACCCTTCCAAGAATGAACATGATGACGTAGAGTCACTTGACAGCAGCGCCAACGGAGTCCCCGCTAACATAAGCAGTGAGATGAATGACAAGAATCTCTTTCCCAACAGAGAGGACTTTTCAGGTAAACAAAGATTTCATTCCAAATCGTTTGGACAAAAATATGTAAACAATGTCTTTGGTTGATCGTTCATCAATTCCCTCCTTTTGCAGATGTTCATTATCTCACTGAGAACAACTTAGGTCTCATCCTGAGTTTCTGCGAAGCGGAAGGAAACCACTCCACTCTTGTACGTGTTATTGGCAGGGTCTTCTCCAGCGCCGACGCCTTGACAAAGAGCTTTAGAAAGCCTGAGCACCCCCCTGCAGAAGGCCCTGAGGAGGAGAGCGTCAGCGCCTCCTCCTCTGCCACGGACGAGGACAGTGCCGCTCGAACTCTCGGCCCAGATGAAGTGTCGGTCGACATCGAGGCGGTGAGGAGGACGTACGACAAGCTTCTGGCCAATGATCAGCTAGAGGCAGCTCTGGTGAATGCGCTGGTTTACCTCTCCCGCAACCTGGAGCTGGACCTGGACTACCTGGACGCGTACGAGGCAAACCCCCACTACATCAACATCTTTGTCATCATGATGGAGAACGGCAACCTCCACAGCCCCGAGTACCTGGAGATGGCCATGCCGCTCTTCTGCAAGGCCATGTGCAAGCTGCCCGTGGCGGCGCTCGCCAAGCTGTCCCGCTTCTGGTCGGCCTACGGCGTGGAGCGGCTCCGTCACATGATGGAGACCTTCCAGCAGCTCATCACGTTCACGGTCGTCAGCAACGACTACGACGGCGACAACCTGGTCAACGACGACGAGACGGTGGTGGCCGCCACAAAATGCCTGAAGCTGCTATACTATGCCAGCATCCTGGGGGGAGAGCTGGACGTGGAGCACAACGAAGAGGAGGACGAGGACCTGGAGAACGACGAGCTGACCCTGCAGGAGCTGCTGGGGGAGGAGCGCATCTACAGGAGGGGCCCCCTGGTGGACTACCTGGAGAAAGAGCTGGGCGTCCGGACCGTCGACAGCCGGAGGCCCCTCATTCCCTTCGAGGACTTTGTCAACGAGCCCCTCAACGAGGTGGTGGAGATGGATAAGGACTTCACCTTCTTCAAGGTGGATTCCGAAGCCAAGTTCTCCTTCCAGAGCTGCCCCTTCATCCTCAACGCCATCACCAAGAATCAGGGTTTGTACTACGACAACAGGATCAGGATGTACAGCGAACGCCGCATCACAGCGCTCTACAGCATGGTTCAGGGCCAGCAGCCCAACCCCTACCTGAAGCTCAAAGTGCGCAGAGATCACATCATCGATGACGCCCTCGTCAGAGTAAGTTACAGTAAAATATATGAGTATGGTTAAAAAATGAGTATGATTACTCAATCCCATATCTCTCCCTCAATGATTACTTATTTTCTTTTTAAACAATACTTTGTTGGAAAATATATAAATTAACTTTCACATTCACATTCAGTCTGTTGAGAATTCCCGACCGTGACCGTTGTTCGTGCCTACTATAAAATGGTCGCGTCACAAGTGTTGACCAACACTCGTGACGGTTGGCCCAACAGTTGTAATTTTGCTCCTCCTGATTCTCTTAGTTGTTTCACACACACGCATGGAAACAAATCTTCAGTGAATTCTCAAGGCTAACTAACTAACTAACAAACCATGAATGATTGTTGGCACTTTTTCCTTTCTCTGTTGAAACAGTCAACAAATATAATAGCTATAAACAGTCCTTTACTTTGTGTTTCAGTTGGAGATGATCTCAATGGAGAACCCCTCTGACCTGAAGAAACAGCTGTTTGTTGAATTTGAGGGCGAGCAAGGCGTCGACGAGGGAGGTGTTTCAAAGGAGTTCTTCCAGTTGGTTTTACAGGAAATCTTCAATCCAGACATCGGTACGTGCTGTAGTTCTGTCGATTCGCCTGCTAAATGTTGACTCCTCTCACTGTGCCATTGTATTGTTTTTGTTTTCATGCATTCCATTTCCTCAACAGGAATGTTCACTTATGACGATGCCACAAAGCTTTTTTGGTTTAATTCATCCTCACTGGAAATTGAAGCCCAGTACACCCTCATTGGCATAGTCCTGGGACTTGCCATTTACAATAACTGCATCCTGGACGTTCATTTCCCTATGGTTGTCTACCGGAAGCTCATGGGCAAGAAAGGAACCTTCGTGGATCTGGCAGATTCTCATCCAGTATAGTAACATAATGATTCACAGTGAACATCAAATTGTCATTCATATGTTTCAGAATTTATTCTAAATACTGTATAACAACTATTATACTATAGGTTTTGCGGTATTAACTAGTTACTACAGTGAAATCATATTAACACAAATATTCAAATGTGGCAGAAAGTAGTGTATTATCACCAATAACCAGAGTAACCTTTGTATGCTCCTACATATGGAGATTACAAAGTTGGTGATAGACAATGAAGCAATTTAATATTTTGTGTAGTTTTTGTCACCATGTTCCATAACCACTTAAGCCTTAAACATTACATAACTGCATACTGTATCCTCTCACATTTGATGACTAGTTATCACAGTAACATTTGACCAAATCTGTCACTTTTAGAAGTGTGTTTAATGAAAGTACTTGAAGCTGCCAGGGGATGTTCATGGTGCTTTGTTTCTATTTGCAGGTTCTCTACCACAGTCTGAAGGGGTTGCTGGAGCACGATGGAAATGTTGAGGAGGACATGATGCTCACCTTCCAAATATCACAGACCGACCTGTTTGGAAATCCAGTCACGTATGACTTGAAAGAAAAGGGAGATGAGCTGCCAGTTACTAAGGAGAATAGACAGGTGAAGGCATTTCTGAATCCCATTGTTATTTTTTCCAGTAAGACAACACTCACAAGTACAAGCGGGTATGGGTAGATGCCTTGACATAAGCTATGGGCCATATTTAGAAACGGTGTTGCATACCTTTACCCAAGGTTTCATGTTCACCGACACTACGTATTAGATACTGGTCTGTAATTTACTGCTGTATCGCAGTTCTGTGTGTTTCAATACATCTCTGTAGGATAGATTCAAATGGGATCTTGAAGGGGCCATACTTAGTTTTCGTTTTCATTGTTAGGCTATCTTTATACCTACATTACATAGACTGGAATGGACTTCTCGGATCAAATGAAAGAACAAAGGAATTACAGTATGTCTAACAATAAAAATGTTCTTGGATTGGGTCCCAGGGATAAGTTGCATAAAATGGGGGTCCTTGTTATTAAAGAGGTTGAGGATCACTCCAGAGTACTGGGGTACTGCATTCAAGGAAAGGAAACATTGAGATAAGCGTAATAGCCTGAAATGTTTTTTCTCCTCTCACCACCATTCCCCGTGTTATCTGGAGTCTCTTCAGTACAATGTCACAAATCCTCCAGTAGCTGGGGAGAGGCACGCTGCTGCACAAGTGACCCTATATAACCTTCGACAAGGGGGTGATAGGGCTCTGTTGTGCACTTGTTTATGTGGCCGGACATTTTATCAGCAATACACTCTGCACTGGCATTCTGCTAGTGATTGCTGAAGGTTGAACCCTGAAGTTCAAACCTTCCAAAACCCCCCGCTTGGCTGTGTGACAAAATATTTAACAGTTGGGAAATTTTAACTGGAAAAACTTGGAAAATGTTATAATTTTATTTTTTTGACTATTTAGAAGAAAAGATGATGATGTTGATTAAACCGGACATTTGGAGTTATTAGCCAGTAGCCACAATGGCCATTATAAGGATTGCATTGCATTGCACTTATGTTCTATTTTATAAGAAGTTGCATTTCTGTCAAACAGATGCCAGTGCTGTTCAACTAGCAGTTATTGTAGTTCCCATGGCTTCTGATGAGAGGATTTACATAGCGGATGTTAATTATATATTAGTCAGTTCTGGTTCAGAAATAAGGTCCGCAACACTGGTTTGTAGAGACTCAGCTCCTATTGCTTTTAATCAACGTTCGATTGCTTAGGATCTTCTTCAGGATCCTAAGCGATCGAAGCGTTGATTAAAAGCAATAGGAGCTGAGTCTCTACAAACCAGTGTTGCGGACCTTATTTCTTTTCTATGAACATTTTTTGTCCAGCACCTGGGCCAAAGATTGGATGTGCATGCTTTATTTCTTGTCAGTACTGGTTCAGTACTTCATAATAATTATGCAGCACCTGTAGGGATGAACGGAAATTTTGTTGTTCACGAGGACGATGAAATATATCACACAGCATTCCATAGTCAGTAGTAGTAGCAGTAATAATAATAATAACAACAATAATAAAAATAACTGTATTACCAGTATATAACAGTTTATATAACGCATAATACAAAAACAGTTTTATGAAGTGCTTCATAGAGCACAGGTAGAATAACACTGAAAATGATTGCAATTTAATAATAGAAATAAGGAAAAACAAAAGTAAAAGTAAAAACTAGCTGTCTAGCTAAATAATAATGACAGTTTAAAAGTCTGTGGAAGTGGACTCTGAAGTAGCCTGCCTTCCAGCGTTAGTCGGTTACACAAAAATAGAGCCCAAGCAGCGAAAGCCCTGTCACCTTCCGTCACAAGCCTTGTCTTGGGGGTGTCAAGTAAAAGTTTGTCTGCTCACTCTGCTGTTCTAAGATTACGGGTGGGTATGCGAGGAGTCAGGAGGTCAAAAATATAAACAGGTGCCAAAATCAATTCTGAACACCACTGGTAGTACTGGTAATTACAGTAGTCCAAGTGATTGGTGACACATGCATGGTTAGGGTTTTGTGCATTGCTGAATGATTTAAATGATCAGGTTTGGTTTGTCAGTATTTCTAATTTGTGACCCACTTGTTGTGAAAACACTGCTCTGTATGTCTAAAGCAATGCCTGGCTGGGACTGTGGAAGGCCAATGAGGAGGTTCCCAACCAGCTAAAAGTTCATAGCATCAAAAATGTGTATTACGTATTTAACCTTATCATTCTCTATTATTTATAAATAAATACATTATATTTTCAGTTTCAAATAAATCTACAATGTATTAAAGGTAGGGTAAGTGATTTGAAATTCATTGTGTAGTACCAGCCTGGTGCACTAGGGGCGCCCAAGAGTAGCTACAATATGTGAACCTGCTGCTCGATCCTGATTGGAGGAGAATTTACCCTCCACCTGGGGAACTTTTATTAGCTCCTCTGCTAACTTGGGGGAGTGGGAAACTCCATAGAGCATTTTAACAGAAAAAAAATAAAAGAATTGGGTGATATCTGACAAAAGTGAAATCACTTCCCCTACCTTTAATGTATTATTATACATGAACCATGTATTATTATATATGGTTCAGGACCATACTTGACTTGAAAATGTTTGAGAACTACTGGTACAACTACTTTAAGTGGTGTATTTCTGGTGCCATTCTAGGAGTTTGTGGACCTGTATGCAGAGTACATACTGAACAAGAGTGTGGAGAGGCAATTCAGGGCCTTCAAAAAGGGTTTCCTTATGGTCACAAATGAGTCCCCACTGAAGTACTTGTTTAGACCTGAGGAAGTTGAGCTGCTTATCTGCGGAAGCAGGGTAAGAAAACACTCAGGGATGAATGTATTATGTCATGTTTTTCTGCAGTGGCTATTTGTTTCACTGTGTAATCGAAAATGTATTTCCTTTTTTCCCCCTTCCAGAATCTGGACTTTCACGCACTTCAAAAAACAACGGAGTATGACGGCGGTTATAACAAAGACTGTCAAGTGATCAAGTAAATTAGTTTCATCATCCTTTGTGTCTTTACTTGTGCAAAGGGCACCAATCCATCTAAATATTTGTATTATCACAGTACTGCAGGATTCTGACATTGATTCTCATTGTTCTTTATTGCCTGCACGCAGGGATTTCTGGGAAACTATTCATTCTTTTGGAGAGGACCAGCAGAGATTGTTCCTCCAGTTTACCACTGGTACAGACAGAGCACCCGTGGGTGGCCTGGGCAAGTTAAAGATGATCATCGCAAAGAATGGCTCAGACACAGACAGGTATCATAACATGAGCAAAGTTTACAAAAATCAATCAATTTAATTATCCTTAATCTGCTGATTATTTTCTGTATCCATTGACTAATCTCTGATTCATCGTTTCTGCCCCATTGTAACTATTTCAAGCATGTCATTGTAGGTGAAAATGCATATACAGTAGGATATTGTACAATATGCTCAATGCTTTGTAATGCGACAGGTTGTAGATCTCACATCTCTCAATATTTTGGCTATGTTCAACTTGCCTAGAGCAGAACATATTTAACATTTTGGTGATGAAGTACAACATTATGTCATTTTGTTATAAACTTGGAACAGAGATGAGCATTCATTCACATATTAGTTCTACATAGCTCCAACCCTATTCGACATTGTTACATATACCACTACCAATACCAACACACTTCCGGTATACTGATTTTCTGTTGATCGGTTACGGAACACTGACTGAGGAAATGCCAGGCTAAAAAAAACTTTAGTGTAAAAATTCCCCATGCTGTTGGGCAGCCATTCATAATACAATTTCAAGTATGACGCTATGGGTTGTATTTAATTTGCCCAGGGCCGTATTTGGCCCACAGGCTGTACTTTGGACACAGCTGGTTTAAGCGCTTCACTAGCCTCGACAACCAGACTTTCATTTTCGTTTGTGTTGCACGAAAATGGAAAGCCTGGACTAATTTGTTACCCACAGTGGCCTAGAAGGAGAAGTCAACCTTCCATGGTGGGCGTCGCTTCAAATGATGTGACGTAGCAACCAATGTGTGGTTGAAAAATATCCTCATTGATAAAAGAAAGCAATTTAGGTTTCAATTGTTGTTTTCTGTACCACTGTGTCAGATCAAGTCTACTCCTCCTGTTTTTACTAACTTAATTTACCTTATCTTCCAGGTTGCCAACGTCTCACACCTGCTTCAATGCACTGCTGCTCCCAGAGTACTCTTCTAAAGAAAAGTTGAGGGAAAGACTTCTCAAAGCTATGACTTACTCCAAAGGATTTGGGATGCTGTGAAATTTCGTTCAGAATTGTGCTCTGATTGTGGTTGTGTTACAACCTCAACTAAAAGAAAAGGGAATTTTACTGTATTATTTTACAACAATGCTGCAATTATCATGTGCCTGAAACCCCCTCACCTCACCTGGAATGTAATTCATCCCCAATAGGTTTTCCAAAGAGCTTGACACTGCAAGTCATATAGCTGTTTTTGTTGTTTATTTTAAAGTTTGCTGTGGCTTTTTGTGCAGATAGAAGAGAGGTTATTTAATCCGATTTGTGAATTAAAAACTGTGAAAGTGCACTTACACATAAATGCTTAGTAAATGCCAACTTTTTAAATGAAGTTTAGAGTTTTTGCTGTTTTACCAGTTGCCAATGGTGCTACTGTAAATGTTCTAATGACTGCTCTTAATAGTCTGGTGCATTTTTGCTACAGCAGTTGTCAATTCTTGGTTCAATGAGCTCATGGGGTGGAATTCGGCATATACTGCTGAGCCAAGTCCCCATTGCCTGCCTTTTTATTAAAACCATTTGTATTTAAGGGTGAAAACATACTTAGCCAATGCCACCTCTTTGAATTAAGTCTTCAAAGTAGTTTTGTATTTTCTCCTTAGCATTTTACTTGAATGATTTCTGATTTGTGCTGTTGTTTAGTAATTTGTACTAGTGTGATTCTGTGATTCTTTTGTAGTGAGGTGGGTTTTGAACTGTGCTTTATGACGGCTTCATGTGCCACTGAAGGGTATATTTATTTCTTTTTTTTAATGTTTGAAGTGTACTTGCTGACGCTCGCCACCTGAAAGTGCAATCCCTTCACAAAATGTGCAATATCTACATAATTTAAAGAATGACAAGTGTTCTTTATTATTTTATTTGGTCAGATATTATCTCAGGTGAAAAAATGAATGTGCTAAAAGATGGTTAAACTCGTGTCGACAAACTTATAAAATATAAATAAAAAATAATTTACTACACTTACTACACTGATGTACGGTAAATAACCATGTCTTGATTGAAACTTAATGAAAAAGGTTTTGCTCTCCAAATGCATTTAGCTAATTTCTTTAAATTACCTTTCTCATCACTATGCCATGCATGCGAGTGCCCATATTTTGTCTTTGTAGTGATGCGCTAATGTTTATAATTATGCAATACAGTATATTATATTATCACTACAAAATGACTAAATAAGAGGCACACCAAAAGTTGTATATTTTAATATATTTTTTCTAAGTCACCATTTCAAAATGCAAAATGATACTGTGTACTGGCAAGGATGGAATATTGGAGATTTTTATAAACATGGTGCATACAATGAGAATCAATACCAGATTTCATTGAAATAAATGTATGAAATCCGTTGCTTTCTACTGTGAGTGCACTGAGTAACACCCATAGACAAAGACAGACATGTTCAGGAGGAAAAAAAACAGCTCATTCATTATTAGTCAAGACAGATTAGGCATACTGTACAAATAAATTAATCCGCCTATACTGTGTTTCTCACCTGTTACTGATGAAATGATATGCACCATGTCAAGAATATTGAAATGCACCTTGGAGGTCAATCACAGCTTACACTGCACATATTTTGACACATTTTAACAAAGTACATAAGACAATACCAGTGTTGATAACAAACCATGTGTAAATTAATAGAAACATTTTAAAAAGTGTCATTCTAACTAGCTTATCAAATGAAGAATAAGTTGTTTTTAATCCCTGGGTAAATCTATGGTAGTCCATTTTGACCATAAAGTAAAAACAGGCCTGAAATGTGAACAAGGTTTTTTTGTGACTTTACCATTTGTCTATCTCTTACTGTAGTTACAAGACCCAATTTGCAAAAAAGAAAAGCACACTAAGCATATTTATTCTTTCGAAAGAATGGGCTTTTTTTTTCATGTCACAAATTACTGAACTTTTTTGTCCTTGTCAGCAACAACCTCAGACAGGTCCTCAGGCCTCATAGACTTCACCTTGCCCTCCATTTCACTCACCCTCTTTTTCATCTTTCCCTGGGTCGCTGTGAACTCAGCCATCATTTTGGCAAATTTGGTCTGCATGGTCTCCAGGTTGCCCTCCAGTTTAATGATCTTCTCCTCGATGTCTTTGGGATCCGCGCCAGCATTGGCCACCGCCTCGTCGATGAGATTGTCTTTCATCAGGATGGCTTTCCCCTTCTCCTCCAGTGCCTTCTTAGCCTCTGGATACTCAGTGAGTGCTTCCACCAAGTCATCTTTGGACAGCGCAAAGAGGTCTGAGTAGCCCACGCTCCTGATGTTGGCTGTCCTCCGATTTCCAGCCTTACTTCCCTTGATGCCCAATATGCTGATCTCTCCAAAGTATGCGCCATCGCTGAGCACCACAAACTGGGTGACACCGTCGTCTGCCACTACCGCCAGCTTTCCTTCCTTGATGATGTACATCTCTCGGCCGATGTCGCCCTTCTTACAGATGTAGTCTCCGGGACTGAACACTTGCGGCTGCAGCTTGAGCACCAGCTCTATCAACAGACCGGCCTCGCAGTCCTGGAAAATGCGCACTTTCTTCAGTGTGTCCAAATGGACGTTGATGGCAATCTCGGCCTTGAGCTTGTCAGGCAGGTTCTTAAGCACCTCTTTCTCGTCGCACGTCTTCTTCTCTGTCCACAGGTAGTCGAACCACTTGATGACTCGTGCCTCCAGGTCTTTGGTGACCTTGCGGAACTGCATGTACTGCTTTATGGAGTCGATCTTGGCCTGGAAATCGGCACGAGATTTGTTCATGTTGGAGATCATGGCACCTACATTACCGACGATACTAGCGAAAATCAGCACACCTGTGAGGAAGTCAGCAATGACAAAGACAAATTCAATGTCCTTGACCGGAGGAGGTGTCTCTCCGATTGTAGTCAGAGTGAGGGTGGACCAGTACAGGGAGTAGATGTACATCCTGGCCAAGCGACCATGCTCCGGATGACTGATGTTCGGATATACCCATGTGTCCGATCCGAACCCAATGGTTTTGGAGAGAGCAAAGAACATACAGGCGTTCCAGTGGATGATAATGAGAATGTAAAGTACGAGGTTGCTGATACGGAACATATTTGGGAAGCTGGTTCTGGTTTCTGTGCGGTCAAAGAACTCAAACAGTCTATTTATCTTGCCCAGACGGTTCATTCTGAACTCAGGGTTGTTGTAGCCAAACTTCAGAAACAGTATATCAGTAGGTATCATTGAAAGCATGTCCCACTTGAACTGAGGTGTTGTTCGGTATTTATCTCTCAACTTCTTGGTGTCTTTCACAATCAGGCCTTGTTCCAGGTAACCTGTTGGAATGTGAACAGAATCAAAGGTCTATAATTCAGTGGTTCTCATTTTCATGTCAAGAATCTGCATCCGGACCTCAATCTAAAAATATTTTTCCAAAGGGGACCAGGGGAACAGTTGTACAACATGTTGTACACCTCGCACACATACATTATCTAGTTTTTCTATGGAGCCCCTGGAATTACTTAAAGGACTTCTGGACCGCAGTTGGACGTGATTTGCAGAATTTTGGAAGCCAATCTTAGACAATCAGGATGAATTCACGTATGAGGAATCACAGACCTGTCTTGGTCATACCCAGAGGAAAAAAAATGCTTCTCAGTTTAAGCTCAGAAGCGTCCCTTGAGACACCCATGTTTATTTGTCATTTTAAGATCAGCTAAAGATCAACTATGCCTCTTTATGGCTCCTAAGATGAATACTGGGATCCATAAATGAGGCAAAGGTGAAGTCTCTCCATTGGCTGCTACAGATGTATTTGAGAGATACAGTACATGAACACTTGCGGCTGCAGCTTGAGCACCATGAGCACCAGCTCTATACAGAGCAGGTGATACATGAGGCAAAGCTAAATCTCCCCATTGGCTGTTACAGCTGTATTTGAGGGATAAATGAGACAAAGCTGAAATTGCTATATATACGCATATGGACGGATGGAGGGAGGAATGCAGGACGGGGGGTGAAACATACTCTCGGCAAACAATGTTATATACAGTATACATCTACTTCGGGAGGAAATTGTCGATACTGACCTGTTCGTGATCTGACAAATGTGTCGGTGTAGTAGATCACATCTGAGGTATAGTCCAAAAATAACCAGAGTTTTGTGTAATTTCTCTGGAGATCATTGAAGCAGGCCCTATGAAATAAGAAGAAGCATTAGATTATTTTCTAACCGTACAGAGAAATTAATAAAGGTCTGTATGAAACAGTGACTACCTTGTCACAATCATCATTAAGTTATAGAAGACTGGTGCAGCAATGACAGTCAGCCATCTGTAGTAGAGTTCAGCTGCTGGATCCATGATCCAAGAATCCTTCCTAAAAGAACAACATGGTTAGGGTAAGTCCTCTCTAGGTTTTTATTTGCAAAAGTGAAAGATGTTTAGGACAATCCTATGTCTAAACCTCATTTATACATTGTGCAGTGTTGCTCACTGAAGATGTGATGTAATCCCTTTGGAGTTGTTGCTTGAAAATCAGTAGTAATGTTGGTGTTCCATCAGGTGACTTATAAATTAAGCTTACATTTTTCCATGTGTATTTTGTACTGGAACCACCAAAACCATTCGCAGTGACATACTTACGGTGGCTCCTCTTTCTTTTTATCATCTTTCTTATCATCCTTCTTGTCGTCTTTCTTCTCGTCCTTTTTATCTTCCTTTTTCTCATCCTTCTTTTCGTCCTTCTTCTCGTCATCCTTCTTGTCCCCGTCTTTCTTCTCCTCTTTTTTCTCCTCATCCTTTTTCTCGTCTTTTTTAACTTCCTCTTTCTTGTCATCTTTTTTGCTACAGATCACACAGTGTGCTGTTATGTGGTTGGGACGGGTGGAGGAGGAGGTCTACTGAGGAGCTACTATGTGACTATCCTACTCACACCACTGTAAACCAGGATGCTGTTTAGGGATCCTCAGGAGGAAGATGTGGTTCATATTTAGTCCAGCAGATGGCAACGTCACACAGATGTGCTTGTAGTGAGCTCACGCTATCTTTATTCTGTCATTTGCACTTAGAATGTATTTACTCAACAAAAAAATGTAAGAACCTTTTTTTTTTTCATTAGAAGTCCAAATTCAAATCAGTCTGCAGCCTTAATGCCGATGGCTAAATCCAAACAACCACAGTCACAATCATACTAGTAAATAATGCATGACAGGAAACTGGGCACATCAAACTACAAATTTGAGGCAAAAAAACAAAAGGCTGCATTAATAATGCACTACCATCATCTATTTGCACAAACCAGACCAGAACAAAATACTACTGTAAAAGCTATTATACTATAATTTATCTTTCTAATATGCTACAGTTCTATTTTCAAATCCACATACATACATACTTATCTGTGTTGTTGCAGTTATTCATGTTGTAAGTGGCGAGTGGCCACTTACAAAGAAGACTAAAAAGAAGAAGACATTTTGTAATTCTTACATGTGTGAAGCCTTTTAAAGGAAAAAATCTCACACTTGTACCGTTTGCCCTCGACTGAAAATCACTCTTAGCTCCATTAACTATTTGACTAGTTGATGGCTTTCCAGAGGGTATGACATTAGTTTGCAAACTCTTGATGTCATGGGAAAGAAAAAATATCCGTGTGACCAACCTGAACGACCACCTTTGTAAACTTACTTTCTATTACGGAGGGTCTCATTCTGACCCATAGATTGGGCGTGGCTGTCTCGACTCGAGACATCTTTGAGGTCAGGTCCTCTAAAGCGTTCCAGGAAGGAATCTGGCCTCTCCGCCTCGCCGTGCACTCTGTGAGATGCCCAGTTCCGCAGCATGAACAGGAAGCGAGAGAGCCTAGAAGATCAGCGGTAGAAAAGGCAGTACACAGTAACACCTGTCTAGGAAGACATACTGCACCTACTGTATGCACAAACTGTACAGTCACAGTGCTACAAACACTTGTAGACAGTACCTGGCCATGGCTCCGGCACCTGCAAATGAGTCTCTATGGGAATCTGGAAGTCTGCTGGCAGTGGTGGCTAAAGACATAGCTCCCTCTCCTTGCATATCAGAGCCAGCTTCTTCACAGAGAGAGTGAGCCCTGGAACATAGTGTGTGGGAAATGAAAGGCGTGTTAATGAGGGGCACATACAGAGTATCAATCTTCATTCATTTGATTTGACTATGGACTGGAGGTGGTGTCCATAGTCACAAGAACGTGCAGCCTTGATCCTTGAACCCTATAATAAGGATTGAAGGATCAAGGTTGTATGTTCTTGTGTACAGGTACGTAATAGTAAAACTTGCGTTTGTTTGGTGTCCTTACAGACAATGCAGCAGGATAGCATAACACTCAAAACTAAAAAAAAAACCCACAGCAAACAAACTTATTATTATATCATAAGAGTCCAAGAAAGACCATTCAGGAGTAAAAAATAAAATAGTAACATTCTGTATGTACATGTGCATATTTACCTGTAGTAGCAATGTTAGGTAGACCTTTATGTGCACAACTGTAGGTTATGTTCCATATATACAACACAATTTCGTTTAGAAGATGCAATATTGAGGTTTTGTTTGGTATACAGAATTAAAAAGGTGCTATGTCAGTCTGGTGTGATTGTTCTCAAAGCCACTGGAATCAGTGGCTTAGAGAAAATGTTATACACAGGGCAACATTTCAAACAGTTGGAGTTGCACAAGGTTCCACAAGGTGTCCACTTTTCTCCACAATTAATTCGACAAATACCATCGGCCAGTTGATGACTTACTCTATTCCAAATATCTTACAGTAATGTTTTGCGTGTTTTTGTCAATTTATAATAATACTTTGCAGTAGCTACAAATCAATGCAATCTATAACATCAACAGCTACCCTTCCCATTCTCAGGTACCCATATGTTAATATGTTAACATAGATACCCGAATAACATAGGTTGTACAGTTAATTGGGCAATATTATCTCTGATGATCATTGACGAGTACATCTATTGACAGAAGCGGTATGCCCAAGCGCTAATGCTGTGTCACAAATTTAGGATGTGCTTAGTTCCTGTGAAGATATTGCTCTTTGGATCCTTCTGTACGGCGATGTACAGCATACTGCACAGTGCACACCTTTGATGCCACTACAGAAAAGGCAGCGTCAAACGCCTCACAGTGACCTATAATGATTGTATGAGGCTGAGATTGCCAAGAAGCTCCAGTGCTAGCCAGATGTTTGTTAGTGCAGTTAGTGTACTTAACCTTGCACTGGTTCAACCGTAGGGCATCGCTGTAACACAGAACCCACCGTTTCCAGATCACGTTAGGATGGCACTAGTCTACCATCCCGCCAAACCCAGAAAAGCTGTGAAATAGTTTGTTTAATCCATCTTTTGATCCAATCGAAGCGGATCAAAAGATGGTAACGTCTGTTTGCCATTAGCATCACATCATATGACGGCATTTACTGTCACACTATATTCCTGATGTATTGTTTGTATCTTCAGTATGGATCTCCCTGGATCTAAAGGGAGATCTAAAGATGGGTTGATTTGATTGATGTTGAATTGTAAAGTATGTTCAGAGAAATGGATTTGATCAGAATCTTTGATGCCTTTGGTCACTGTGAACAAATACATAACATTTAACAACAGTAATACAAGTCTTCTGTGTTATGTCCAAACCTGCTCTCCCCGTTTTCAATGACGGCCAAATCATCATCTGGTGTACAGATGGATAGCCTCTGTCGCGATAACAGGACTTGCTCTGAGTGGATTTTTGCCATGTTCTCTTTTCTAGCCGGCTCTGCTGGCCTGCAAATTGAACATCAAGACAAAATGTATTAGTATTACTAACTATCAATGTCAGTTGGATTTGTTTGTGAGGAAATATACTTTGACTTAGAAACTATTATTTCTTAAAAGGTCTAAGAAAAGGTCTAAATACATCTCTGAGGATAACTGATTTTATATTCTTGTCCCACTGAGATATAAGAAAGCCCTGAGACATGGGACACAACATGTGCTGTTGTCAATGTGTTTACTGAAACCAATTTTCACTCAGTGTAGAAACTAAAAATACATCCTGATTAGCCTATGTCTTAACCCCAAACAGGATCAGTGCACTGTGAAAGATCACCTCGGTTTAAAGGCCATACTCTCTTGTATGAAGTATAAGTCTATTAGGCCCAGTGCCCACTGGGCCTAATACCGATAACAAATACCGATAACAAAATTACTCCACTGTTATGTTTACAATTTGAGCAAACAAGACTGAAAATACCAGGAATTCCATTGAACCAAAAATACCATAGGCCTACATTAGAACTTCATGGAGCAACGATAAGGTGTGAAATTTCCATTAAAAATGCCAAGCCTTTGTTTAACCACTTAAACCTATATACTGTAGATCCTTGACCAGGCTCCTCGGGGGTCTGTTCTTGGCCCCCTCCTTTTCCCTTCTACATAAAATGTGTTCGTAGAAAATAGCTAATCCAATCTCATGAGAGTGTAGATCTTCTATTTTTAAGGAATGTTATAAGCCTATACTTTTCACAGAATACATATGACATGTCCAGAATTGGGACACTAGGATCCATGTTGTTAAGGTTTGGTGCCAGCTAAGAGTGGATCACTGATCTCTGTAATTCTGTATAGGGTATACCCTGTGTGTTGTAGCACGTGTACACATGTAGATTAGCGCTAATACCGTGGAGTTAACCAACCCCCACCAAGTTAAATAACAGCGTTTGAGTGTTCTGAGGAATCTTATTCAAGTGTAATAATAAAAGTGACTGACTATACAGTAGGTACAAATAGGGATGGTCAATTATAATTATTACATGAGACTATTGCCTGGAATTCTCAATATCTGGAATATTAATATCATGATATTTTTTTTATATGTTCATTTTTCCGGTTTTAGAGTCTGCATCACTGTGAACTTGTGAAGTGGTGTAGTTTTCTGACTGTTCCAGTTGTTTACCTCCTATGTTTTATATAGGCATTACGATACTGAGGATTATTCATCAATCATCATACATGTCACAGTCTGCATAATTTGTGAAAGCACAAATAGTCATCCCCACAACATCAATGTAATGCGTCATCCCCACAGCATCATGTAATGCGTAGCTTCTGTACTGCAAAATTGACTATATAGCCTACTAAAACCACATTTTGTGAATTGAAAGTGTAATTCCCCCCTATTTCATTCATAAATAGTCTTGCCCAATAGCCTACTGATAGAGGGACATCAAACATGCCTTGAATCGTTTGAGACCTTTGTCCTAAATCGTGATCTTTATTTTATGTCTGGTCCAATGTGTCTCAGAACACACACAGCTATCCTGGCATCCAGGACAGCCAGGACCTAGCTGTCACTGCAGTCAGTATAGCCTATAAAAACACAATTTCACAGAAGTTCTTGTTCAGCCGCCATGCTTCTTAATGGTTTCAGTAGGGCCCTTTTACAATTATATTATGTTCAAAATGCAATGCGTTTGGTTTATGTGGTAGGAGTATCATTATTTCTGTTGTGACATGCTTGCAAGTTGCAACCCAACATTAATAGACTATTTTTTGCCTAATGTCACTATAGCTTTGTGAAGCTGCTCCTAAATTACAGATGAGTGTACTATCCCTTTAAAATTTGCACTAGAGCAAAGTTTCTCATCAGTCAGACTGGACTCAGAGTCAGATAGAGATGCCTCACCTTGACGAAGCCTATCCTCATGCAGAATGCGAGCCGAGCGAAGGCATGGTTATTATTCCTCTCAGGCTGATGATGGTGTATATTAAGCCCATTTTTGGTATCTTACAGCAAACCTTTATTCCATGAAATATTTTCAATTTTGTTTCGAGATAGAGTCATCAAATGAGTATTGCCAATATCCCACCTGAGAGCGAGATACTTCCAAGATCACATCATCAGCTGTCAGTCAGCAGCACAGCAGACAGCACGCTGCCAATGGGTGGAGCCCAGACAAGAGCTATCTAGTAGAAGGGTTGCGGCATTGAGGGGTCAGAAACCTAGCGCTCGACCACCGTTCATTCAGCCTGAATAGGGACAAACTAGAGTTGAAAATGAGGGACAACAACGATGCGGACTCTTTTAATGTACTGTAGCATACAGTAACAAATACATTCTCCATAATGTTTATGTTGTAGGCTACAATTAAAAATCTAATATAAAGGGATTTAAGATCATTAAAGCTGGGCTGTTGGCAACAGCCCAGCTTTAAGCTAGAAATGCATTGAACTATCGGGCAACAGCCTGTTGCCCGATAGTTCAATGCATTTCTGGCTAGGACTTGGACAGTTGTCTTCATTCAATAGAAGTCTATGTATAACAGCCGTCAGCCGCCATTGGACTTGTCCCATGAAGTAAACGGAGTTTGCGTGTCTATACTGCTCTGGTCCGAGCCACAGCTGACCTTTTCAACCTGTTGCAGTTCAAGACCCATTATTTTATTTACTGATCCAAAACAAAGGAATATTTTGTGGATAAGATATTGTCCACCAAAATAATTAACATTGTAAATGAGGTGTTTCAAAATAGTGTAACTCTTGAGGATGTAAAATAAAACAAACACATGTTATGCTCCAAGCTAGGGTCCATTTGGTTATCAACAGTCAGCTGAGACCACCTGGAACCCCCTCAAGGACCACAGCTGGTTGAACACCACTGTTTGATATAGCTCTACTACTACTTCTACTACTGGAGATGGATTGCATGTATTTTTTTTTTATATATCCAACGAATTTGTATATTTAGTTTATAAAGTTATTAATTATCATATAATTAAAGGCATTTCATGGAAAAACAGCCAAAACTCAGGGTTTCAATTCAATAAGCATATTATTAATAAGCATATATTTGGGGAAAAAAGTTGCAAATATAGTCACCAAACCAACAACAATGCTAATTTTGTACATAACAATAATTGCCATGGATCTCTGGGGCAAGGGTGTCTGAACATCCAATGACCCTGCAGGTTACATCACTAATGATGATGTGTCTTACGGGTGCAAGAAAAGGTGTGTGTTAAAACGAGTCTGAATTCTGTAACCCAGCCAATTGAGACAAACTTGCATCCTAACTTGATGAGCAAGCAATCTGTGAGATTAAGTCTGAATGAGAAAGCACCATTAGGTGGTTGCTAGATCACAACATTTCACGCAGTGTCTTCACGCACACTGAGGCCGCCATGATCATCCCGATCGAGGCATAAGGTTAAAAGAGAAATCCCTTGACAATCTGCAGCGACACTAATCCCAGCTTAGACTTGAGTACCTCTTTGAGCTACCTAATGCCCCTTCATGGACATGGTCACTGGAGGAAATATTTCACTCTGAAAGAAAGTTTTGCTTCTGCAGCTAATTTTGTAAAACTTTACAAAACTTTACTTATTCTTTTATAAATCTATATCTTATCCTGTCAAACAAATGAGATTATGTGTTTATTTGTTTGGTGGTTTTGTTTGTTTATTTCTTTCTGGTGTTCGATACAAGCTCACGGTCACAGAGCAAGCTTGTGCTGTGAGCTTGTAACCTTTGTGACTTCCCACCTATTGTGAGCTTGTAGGGGCTGGATGTTCTCTCTGACCCCACTTTGAGAGACAATGGCCTTCAAGTAACACTCAGGGGGCTGTTACTAACATTATTGGTCTATACTTTTTGTATTGCATTGGATTGATGCAAACCGTTTTTTTTTTTTTTTGGCTTTGTGAAGTGCATTCAATGACACAATGACATCCATCCATCCATCCATCCATCCATCCATCCATCCATTCATCCATCCATCCATCCATCCATCCATCCATCCATCCATCCATCCATCCATCCATCCATCCATTCATCCGTCTGTCCATCCATCCATCCATCCATCCATCCATCCATCCATCCATCCATCCATCCATCCATCCATAATTACAAGTGATTTGAGTATACAAATGCCCTTCTATTTAACTATGGCATTGTACAATATCCTATTTAGTTGTGCTAAATATCTAATTGTTCTCCTAGCTGCAGTTGTAGATTAAAATTGAATGTTGCCATGGCAAAACAAATTAGGGGGCCACTGTGCAATCACAACCCCTCTTTCCCAAACCCCATTATGTCTACGGTATCCAGGTGCATTGAGCCATTGAAAGCCTCTTTACATGGCAGCCAGAAGGCACGTGTTAATTATTGCAATCTAAAGCGCCTGTTTTAGGCCACATAGAGTCTCTGCTTTGTCTCGGATTTGCTCTATTTGTAAGTTAATCAATTACTGTATCATTGCCAGCAAGAGTGATGAACTACCACTTCAATATACAGCAATATGATATCCATATATTGCTAGATCCGAGGGGAACACATAGAGTACCATGCTGTATGCATACCAAATCAAAAGCAAGGGGACCACATCATGCATATACACTCACTCTAAAGAAAGCAACATGCAAGTTTGCGCTCTTCCGAGTGCTGATTTTATTTTCATGTATTTTGTTGTTGCCATTTATTGTATACTGTATGCTCAGCAGTTTGGTTTGTCTTCGGTCAATGTAGATGTGCTATACAAATAAAATCTGATTTGATTTCATAGCCACTATACAAAAGAGGTTTCCCATTTATAAACCATGATTATGATTTATGAGTATGATTTCAGAGAGTAAGCCAGAGAACAAAATGTAAGATGTGCGCACAAGTGAAACCAAATCAAGATAACTAAAAGTACTGTATACTGTCTGTGCAAACCTTTTGTAGGATCAGTGTTGTAAATCGTGATATCAGAGATGACTAGGAAACGGCTGATTAGCTATGACTGAAGTGTCATAATATTGCGTTGTTTTTGTTCCCTTGTCGTGTTGTCATGCTGTATGCCTTTTTGTACCGTATATGTTGATCTGAAAATAACTTCATTGATGTTTTTCAAACAAAAAAAAACCTGCATAACTGTAAAACATGATAAAATAATTAAGGGTGTGGTGGTGGTGGTGGGGGGAGGGGTGCATGGATACTTAATCATGTGTACATGCAATGAGATTGGCAGTCTAGAGTGGTACTGGTCTCATGTGTCCCTGCAGCC
Organism: Benthosema pterotum; assembly: GCA_039105355.1. NCBI lineage: Eukaryota > Metazoa > Chordata > Actinopteri > Myctophiformes > Myctophidae > Benthosema > Benthosema pterotum. The sequence continues at coordinate 23,090,215 of CM076979.1, forward strand.
AATTTCATGTCAAGTGGCGTCTGGCAGAGCCGTGAATCCACTTGCCCTGATGAGGTTGGCTGTGCTCATCAGAGGGACAGTAGGATTCCGTCTACCCTGTCATTTGGTGACATGGTTTTAGTGTGAGAACACTAAGCATCTGCTGTCTAGATGCTTAGATGTACTTGCAGACAGAGTTTCTATGACAACATAGAAGGACACAGACATTATGACTCAAGGACAAGTCATAATGTCTGTGTAGTATGGGGGGGGGGGGGGGGGGGTTTGTCACCAGACATGCTTTAAAAGGATCCCAGTCTAATAAGCTTCATATGGATAAATGCATTATACTTGTCCTATATTACTAGATTTAAAACATAATGTTCTCTAGTTTAAAAAAAAATCCATTGGGTAGCGCCATTTTGCTGTGCCTGTCATAGGTATGACGTCACAGGAGCTTTCCCTGGAGCCCATATGGTAAGGGGGCTGCAGGAAAAATCTTGCCTGGGGCTCCAAATTGCTTAATGAAAACGCCACTGAAAAGTCTGCACTAAGGTTTAAAAAATGAAATCAGGCCACAGTAAGAATGAAACACAGGAGATGTACAGGTAAGAAATAGAACATAAGAGTTACAGCTACTAGGGCCTTAGATATCAGCACTCGGCCTCTGAGTGAGTGCAGAGGAGCTGGTCGCAGGTGCACGACTACGAGGAGATCAAAGTATCCTGCACTAGCTACTCCACACTCCTTTCTCAGGATGAGTGCATGCCTGGCGAAATGTTGGTATTATTCTCTCTCTTACAATACATAAACTGAATTATGAAAGGATTAAATGTACAGTGAATATAATAATTAGGGGTGGGACTCGATTAATTTTTTTGATCTAATTAATTTTAAGCCTTGTAATTAATTAATCTCAATTAATCGCATACCAATAATTGACCCAAGCAGCATTTTTTTTGTCAATTAAAACTGGTATAGTGTGTGAGTTTTTCTGAATCAAAACTGTGTCGACACTGCAAGTTGGTTAACCAGATCAAAATTTGGTTAACTAGATCAAAAGTTGGTTAACCAGATGTAACTCTTTGAGAGCGTAAACATGAAACCAAATGGACCCTTGCGGGTCCATTTGGTTTCATGTTTACACTCTCAAGAGTTTACACTCTCAAGAGTTAGAATATTCACCATCTGAATTAGTAGACAAAAGCAAAAGAAATCTTTAGTTTTGGGGTTTGTGTGGCGATTAAAATGAGTTATTTTTGTTAATCGCGTTATTGTGTCTGTGATTAATTATTCTCAATTAATCAGTTAAAGTCCCAGCCCTAATAATAATATATTTGCCTTTGGCTAAACATCTGTCACCAGGGGGAAAAACACAGTATTGCACCGTTGTCACACACAACAATGTTTGTTCCTCTCAGCTATGGTCATGAAGTGCGGGCCTGCGGGGGCAAGATTTAGAGATTGGGATAGACGTTCAAGAGACACCCGGAGTTAAGCCGCTGCTTCTTTGCCTGGAAAAGTGATTCAGCTATCTGATTGGGGAGCCTCTCGAGCTTCTCCCTATTGAGGTCCTTCATGCACGTTCCAGACCAAGGCGCAGATGGAGATGTTAGGCCTACATGAAATGTTAGATGAAATGCCCAGGGATCACCCTAATGTTGCTCTGGAGGGAACACTGATAAGCAGAAGATGGAAGTAATGGATGGATGTGTGTGTGCAGTATGTGTGTGTGTGTGTGTGTGTGTGTGTGTGTGTGTGTGTGTGTGTGTGTGTGTGTGCGCGTGTGCGTGCGTGCGTGCGTGTTTCTTTTTCCATCAGTTGGCCTATGATAAAAGCTTTCATTATGACATATCTGCCCTCTGCAGGAGGTGAAGAAAATTGCAGCATTCACACTTCACTCAACTTTTCACAGGACACAAAACTTATTGCTGAAGCCTTGATTGTGTCATACCTTCTGGATAGGATATTACTTTATTTAAGTGCTACTGAATAACAACCAGATGTTTATACATAGTTATTATGTATTAGCTGTTAGATATGAGTCAGTCTGCATGAGTCTGATGATGATATTATGATGATGTATTTTTTCACCTGACTTCAACTGACACTTTATTCCAGCCAGTTCCTTTCCCCTCCACCAGGCGCTCAAGCTGGCCAGGGGGAGGCAGTTTAGCGACCATTAGCCATAGCCATTAGCGACCGAAGAGGGTACCTATGAAGGTCCAACCTCGGTACATCTTTCTGCAGCCCTCCTGGTATGAATTCTGTCTACCACACACAAACAGAAGAAATAATAACCACATCATCACTAATCTGGGGAATTAGTGGCGTTACGAGTCAATGATGAAGCATAAAGGAGGCCATATCAGTGTTATAATAGTTTTGGATATTTAATTTTTGTTTAATTTTAATGTTTACATTTTATTTTCTAATTCAGTGAGTTTGATTAGTTTGTTTTTGATACCACCGTACTGTTACTGTACGATAAATGTTCATGTCCTGCCCCTCCTCCGCATCAGCAGATGGCAGTATATCTATGGTACTTTACGCACGATCATGCGCCAACAACAAAACTGTAACTACCAGAGCCATCCTTCTGGGGTTGCGAGAAGTCGCGATGTTGAGGGGTCAGAAAACGGCCTGGTCATGTGGTTCATGTACTCGCGCGAGCCCGTAGACTTCAGTACATTCCGCGACGTCCGGTTGTCCCAGATTCTCAATAGAAGTCCATCTAGAAGAGTCGCCCCCATGAAGTGAACGGAGTTTGCATAACTCTGTCTCCACTACTGTAACCGAAGAAGGCTGAGTGAAAAAAGCAGAAGGTATAGCCAGCTCTGAGCCAGCCAGGCCAAACGTCCTCCTCCTCCTCTACAAGCTCTGTGCGTGTCCGTCCCACTTGGTTATGATTGACAGAGTCAGCAGAGGTGTTTTATTATTGGCATGCTGTACGCGATAGACCCGCTGCTGCTCCAATATTACTGTAATCTACCCAGCAGGAGTTACCGCTGCAGCATGGCGGGTCGACTAGCCCACAACGAGAGCAGCAGCCTCCAGCAACAGCAGTCAGCCACAACAAGGACAAAAACATCCTCTTCTTACATGATGGGGATCCTGAGGATAGTATTTATTGCTTTCATCCACGCGTCGCAGGCGAACAAACAAGGTGGGTCAAGTTGGTTAACCCCGTCCGTAGCACAGGAGACAGGGGGACACGCCAAGGTGTAGGACTGTGGGTCAAGTCATGTTATGGAACCTGCAGTGTTTCTTTTATTTACACACACACTCTCTCTCTCACTCACTTTATCGTCTACTGCTAGTGCTAGCCTTTGCTGCTGCTATATGGCTAATACCTTGCTAACCCTCTTCAGTCCACTCCTAGTAAGCTTTAACGCCAACTTATGTTATGTATTTGCTCCTGGGCTGGAGTGAACAGTAACTTGACTGGCTCACTGTGAATGAATGGTGCAGGAGAACCGCAGATGAAATTGGAATATATAGAGTTGCTGGCAGTCAGACCTGAAGGTTGTCATCGTTGTAAGGCACTATGTACTGTACTGTATGCAGCGCAGGCTAACGTTCGCTGGGGTTTTATGTGAGATTCGAGGCTGCTACGTTAGCTTAGACAGTGATTCCCAAAGTGGGGTCGGGGACCCCCAGGGGTCCTTGAGGGCGTCCAGGGTTTACTCAGCTACATGATAGTTTGGAACCAAATGAACCCTTATGTGTCAGTAACTCTGGGAGTGTACAAATGAACCAGAGAAGTATTGTTTTTACAATATATTGGGATAGATATGCCATTAAATGGGGGTCTTTAGGAATCACATCTCTCTTGGGGGTTCGCAGCCTAAGTGACAATTTGGGGGTCCTTGACAAGAAAACATAAAGGGAACCACTGGCATAGACCACAGCCGACCAGCAGTAACATTATCTGGTGTGTTGGAAGAGTGCTGACTGACAGGTGTGGTTTATAGATGAACTTTATTGTAGTTTCCCTTGGGCCTGTCACATTGGAAAGATGTGGCAGTATACTTGCTGTTCACTGGCTGCTGGATTCATGTAAATGTATCTGATTGAAATCTAAAGACCCAATGAATGATATCATCAGTGCTACTTGAACCATTAGAACGTGTACTGCACAACATGCACCCAAATGGATCCTTCCGGTTCCATTGACCATTTGTTGTGTAGTTTTCGGCTGCCACAGTACATGTTAACACTTGGTTACACTATGGCGTTGAGCCACCCGCTCACATCATCCCTTTTAACAGATCAGATATAATATGACAACAGTGTTGTGTCAGATGTGTCACTTTAACACTTAGCTCTCAGAGAGCTGTCACGTCAGTCTTGTCACCAGTTTGTTGTTGGTGTTGGTAATCCTAAGAGACCTTTATGGGGTGTTTGGGTTTCAACAGCAGCTGTGACAGATCTGAGATCTTGCCTTTAGTGACCCCAGTTGGCTTATTTTGTAGTCATCTGAACTAAATTAAAGGGAATCTTAGGTAACGCAGCCCTGTCACAACAAGCCAGTGTGGGAGTGGTGGATCTACTTTCTGGCCATCTGCAAGTGAATCTCACGTTCATCAAACGTTATTGTAGTTATTGTACTCTTGTCCTATTAGTCAGCTCTATATTCGCCTACACACACATACACCTGTCACAAACAGCTCAGTCAGAAGTAATGACTGGACAAAACTGCCTTCGTCACTGCTTAACCCAGGTCAGGCAGGGTGACCAAGGTGAACCATACCGTCCATGATGGTAGAGTTTTATAACTACTTCGCAGTATCAGAATGAAACTGAAAGGGCAAAGAGGCAATTAAGTTGAATTCAGCTATTGGCTTAGTTTAGCCACTGTTAATTAAAGAGTGACCATCACAGTCTCTGTCCACTTCCTCTTGTTTTTTTCCTTTCCCCCTCCATGGTTCTTATTCAACTCACTATTATTTTCATATTCCTTTTGTACAAATTTGAACATACTTTTAGACTAATTGGGAAGAACCCTGAAGCGCTAATGAGTTTGAGTGTTTATGCTTCTGTTGGTCCAGAAATTCACTTTCACAGTAATATTATTTTGATAATTATTTCATATTGACTTGTTGACAGGTTCAATGCTTAATTTCAGTAATAGTTCTATAGGTCAGTAGATCTAGTGAAAGAGACTGAGCCTGTTTCCCTCCCTTCTGAGCTACTCTGAACATTCCTGGCAAATGTTGGCTTACAAAGTTGCAACATACTCTCATATTCTACTCTATCTCCACCCGATCTACTATGAAGTATGAATCACCCAATTCACTGGAAAGGTGAATTGCCGTCAACCATTTCTTTGCACCCTACTGTACTTGCCAACAAATTTCAGATGTACTAGCTAAAAACAGGGATGCTAGGTTGGAAGTGTTCAAGGCAATAGTCTGTAATGCTCTCCACACCTTGAGCAGATTCCTTTTGAGTACAAATTGTTCAAAAACGGTGAAAATCAGTGTGGTTAGGTAACGGTGTGTGCAATACTTGCCTGCAGCTGTTGAGAGAGGGTTTGTACAGGTCTGAAGATGTATGGAAAACAATGTAGGGTCTGATGATGTGGACAAAATACATATGACCAAATACCTCAATATCCAATTTGTGGTGGTGGTGGTGATGATGATGATGATGATGCTTTCATTTTTTATTCTTATTCAAGAGATAATCCAAGGATCCAGGGATTTTAAGCCAGAATGTAAGGCTTTCATAGTGCCACCATGAGAACAACCAATATACCATGAGAACCCTCCAAGTGTAACTTTTGCCCTTAGGGTCTCAGAGAAAGAAATACTTGAATCAGAGTGTTTGTGCTTTCCTTTTCAAGTGAATAGGGAAATTGAACACACAAATTAATTAATATCAATTAAACTATAAACATATCTTTTTGCAAAATAGATGGCACACAATTCCCAAATTCTCTGGTCAGTTTGACACATGGCTTGAGTATGTGCGGCAAAAACTGGGATGCGTAGCGTGGTCAAATAAAGTTTATGTATAAACTTTATTTTATAGAAAAAGTCATTATAATAATAGTATTGTTGCCATAGGCAACCATGCTAATTATGTTTAGTCCCTCCCTTTATGCATAATCGTACATGGTGATGACCGATTGCATCTCACTCTGACTTAGTGAAGGCTAAGCAATGTTGTGAGAGAGGATTTGCTATGGAAATGACTGAGTCTTGTGTACAGTATCCCATTCAGTGGCATGCAAACATTCAGCCCTCATTGTAATCACTTTAGCTTTATCTACTTGTAGTGTTTATTTTTGCCTTCATGGTGATCATAAATAACGTCTCCCGTTAGCAAAACGTGGAATTTTTGTCTTCCTTAGATAGTTCTTTATTTGTTCCCTCTACCTAAAGGCCTCTTCAATGCATGAGCAGCATACTAATAATGACAATATGAGTATTTCTTCTATACTAATTTGTATTTGCTTTATTTTTACAGCATTTATTCAGTCAGACACCATTCTAGAAGTGCTACATTTTGGTGAAGGAAGCCTCTTACAGGTAAGAAACAATATTAACATTCTTTTCACAATTGTTCTCTTAGCTTTTCTACCTTTTCATTGTTCTTCTGTCACTAAAGCAACCATGAATAGGTAAAGTCACTAATTTATAAGCAGGCCCTCCTACATTCTTTAGCAATTCTCCTGCCTAAATGTACCTTTGTACAACTTAGAACATGGTTAATTTCACTCTCTTATACACACCTGAGCAATGTTGGTTTATTTATTCACTGTGTGATATGATTGTCAGATATTTATGGCTAACCTGCATTTCTGTTTGCAGGCAGAGTCTGATATTGATTTCAGTTTATATCATCAAAAAAGGTAAGTGTTTATTTTGTCGCCAGAGTTGAACATGAAACTATTTGTAAAACATTTGTGTAAATGCCATTATGAAATGAGATGTGATCATGAGACACTCACCAGGGCTTGACACTAACACTTGCCCGTTTGCCCGGGGCAAGTAAAAAAAAATGGTGGGGCAAGTGAAGACTGCTACTGCTGGTTGTCCGATCTGGCAAGTGTGCAACATAGTGCACTATAACACAACACAAGATAAATTTGTCTTGAAGGCAGTCATTGCGCTCTGCCTCTGTGTCTTTCCCTGCTTTCTAGCTGTCCACAATTCCAGGCTGGATTTGGGAAACAAAACAGGCAAATTAACACATCAACATGACTATTAATCTTCTACAGTGTAGACCTGGGCTAATTAAGATGATGAATTTTAAATCTTGAGAGTGTAAAAATGAAACCAAATGGACCCGCAAGGGTCCATTTGGTTTCATTTTTACGTTCTCAAGAGTTACATCTGGTTAACCAACTTAACTGGGGACCACCTGGAACCTGGGGGGCAAGTGACCATGACCTGAGGGCAAGTAGAACCTGACTTGCATTTGCCCGATGGGCAAGTGCCTCGGAGACCTTAGTGTCAACCTCTGCTCACACTCTAGCAACAAGAACGACAAACAAAGATTAGATGGGAGTGACGCCTATTTGGTTGCATGCAAGTGTCCATGCAGGTTTAGCATGGCAGCTTTTACATAAGCCAAATTGCATGAATCAAAACAGGCATGAAGGCAGGCGTCCATTCCACTTGTCATATCGATGTGGTTATAAAGATTGGAGTTTAATTGGATTACATAACTGTGTGTCTGGCCATGGCCTTGAAATGGTCTTGTGGTTGTATGTATCATCCCTTTACATTATTTGTTTGTATTGCGGACTGAGAGTACAGTAGGCCATCCTAGTAGCTTTGTGGTTCTCTCCTTTTTTCATTTTGCTTGCTTGAAAAAGAAGTGAATTATGTGCAGTTACTGAGGTCTTGTCTACACTTCTGACGTTGACAAGCATCCCTGGGTTACCTTTCGCAGGATGAAGATTGATTAAATGTCAAACTCAAATATCGAAACCGATGCATCTTCCATCTTGTACATTATTTGACAGTTGATCAATGTGCTTCTCTCCCTACCTCCATCCATCAGAGTGGAGAAGCATTAGTTCCTCACAGTTAAATACTAGCTCTACCAGTATTTGCATGCAGGTGTAACACAGAAAATGGTAGATTAAAGGTAGATCGCAATCTACCAGTAGATCACATAGGTTTCGCAGGTGCTGTAGATCACATGTCAGCTCAAACCCACACTGCAATACCGTAATTTGTTGTTACTGTGCATAAACGTCAGTTGCATTAAGTTATACAAAAGAAAACACCAATTCCATGTCCCCTATCTCCCAAACCAACTGTATTTGTCTTCTATACAACAGCATTGCTGCTATTCCAAAACTCGTTTGTATACATTTTTAAAATATATTCAGCAGTTGCATATTTTTTGGGGGGAGTGTAGACCTTGTGGTCATTTTGAAAGTAGCTCTTAAGTCAGAAAAGCGCAGGCACGCCTGCTCACAACAACCCTGTGCAGCAGTGAAACGTGTTGTGAGCTTGTAGGTTGGCTATTTTACTGTGTGTGACACCGGTGTTCTACTAAGTATAACTAAGTCTATACACTGATTCGTTTAGAAAGCCACCTATGGCTGTGAAGGGAGGGGCAGTTTTAGAGCACCCTTTATAATGCCTCCCACTCATTTTTTTTCTTAACCAATAAAACATTTAGAGGAAACAGACCAAGTGTCTTCCTGTGATTGGCTGAACTGAGCTCTTGCTTTCTTTTCTTACGTACCAAAGCCCAAGTGAGTTCTTTTAGAATGTCAATGTTTTCCAGATTGCCAGAAAGACTAGGAATCGTCTTTGTTTTTCCTAGAACAATTCACAGCAGTGACATTCCCTAGACCTCGAAATGTCTTGTCCCACTATTTTATCGTTTTTTACAGTATGAGCGTCTTTCTGTGTTGGAAGGACTTGCACACACGGCGTGCAGATAACCTATCCTCGCTGCCTATTGTTTGTAGGACAGTGCAGAACATCCCTGCCCATTTTGTATGTACAGTACACGGGGGTTATCTTACACATTCATAACGCAGCCCAGGGCGGAGGCCTCCTTGCTGCTTGTTTCTGTGTTGCTTGCTGAGCTTCTCCAAAAACACAGAGCTTCCCTTTCTGTAACCGATGAGCTACTTTTACCAAACGTGCCTAGTAGTCATGGTGGGGGGAGGAGAGGTTATTGAGTGTATAGTGGAAGTTGGGAGTGTTCCTCTCTCAGTGTTCTAGACTCAGCTTGAAGAAGCAAAACGTCCCCTTATATGACTAATCACAAGCGTCTTCTGCGACATTTCTCTCAGTTTTAGCATAGGCTTCATTCAGCGCAGTAAGCACTTCCTGAGGAGGTACAGTAGAACATTTTCAACTTTGCCTACAGTAGCCTCGAGTGCGGGTCACAGGCAGCTGCCAGCTGGGTTTGTCTGCTATGTCAGTACGTGGTCTCCCTCCTTCGTGTGCTGACAGGTTCCCCCAGTCGTGGAATATTGTGCGATATTCCGTTCCCTGCTGAAGGTCAGCCTGACACTGGATAGACCACGCAGACATGCAGCTCTGAGGCCAAGAGGCTGAACCTCCCATGACCTACTGCTCCTGTTACGCACTGGACAGTCCCTGTTACGCACTGGACACCCCCCCTCCAACACACACACCCAAACACACATAATTTCTAATCCAAATACACCATGTCCTGAGCTTCCTGGTGGAGGTAGCCTCATAGTCAAATGTGTAGGGCATGCGTACCACACATGTGCATAATCCCCTAATTAGTGAATTAACTGTTAATTAAACACTTAATTAACCTTATATACTTTGTTGTATATACACATTGTGTTAGCTGCTGATCTACTTGTACAACAACACATTGGAGCTAGTAGATCTTCAGTAACGATAAATATGTATATATATATATATATATATATATATATATATATATATATATATATATATATATATATATATATATATATATATATATATATATATATATATATATATATATAAATAATTAATATTATTATCAATTTTAGATGCTTTGGGAACTAACCCTAGCCCCAGCAGTAGGTTATTCAGAGATATGTGGACAGACTGTAAACAATAAGATGAACCAGATAAAAATGAATTACTAATTACTTGGTCAACGTAAAGACTGCTGGCAGCTGGGCACCCACCACTGCGGGGGTGTTGGCAGGCATTGTGAAGCTGTCATGCATGGGAGGGTCTCTGTGTGTGTGGATCATTATCAGCCAGGCCCCCAGGAGATGAAATCCACCCCAGCTACAGCTAGTAGAGCTCTCTCTCACAGGAGCCTGCTATTGTCATTGCTATTCTATTGTCTCATCTACACACTACCTGGTAGATTCTATGCAGTGTTTGTAATTAATAATTAGGGGATTTTCCTTGGCTGTCAGTATTGTTATGGGTAATCATTTACCCAGTAATGTGGTTAGAATATTTTACAACCAGACTAAATTGTACAATAGCCAACTAGTTAGTTCTAGTTACTAGGACTTTGTCACGATTGCATTTACTCCTGTGAGTGCTTTGCCAAATCTTCACATCCCAGTCGACTAACTACCGACCTGAAACGTCACATTACTTCAATTTGACTTGTCCCATTATCCTAAGTCACTCTAAAATGTATTTTAGAGTTTTAGGTGACGTTAAATAAAGAGTTTCAGCTTGTGGTCACTTTGGCTTTTTGCTTGGCCCCGAAGATGATCCATTCACTTCCCTCTGTGAGGAGGGGCCTATCCTATTGTTAGGATACACCTGTTGTCAAGCAGGTTTGGTGAGCTGTAACCCATCGCTTATGCCCTGAGCTCACACCTGTGAATCCACCCCTCAACATTGTTTTTGGCCTGCTTACATGTGATGGAGAAATTCTAACCTTTAAGGCGCCTATTCTAGTCTGAGTGTGACGAGGAGAGAGGCGTCTTCTCTCCAATTCCCTCTTCATCCCGCTGGAATCTATGGAGTTTTATCAAGGTTTTCCATGTGGAAGCTGCCTTCCTCCCATGGGAGCAGTGCTCCATGTCCATAGCGCTAATCCATCAGAGGAACTAGCAGCCGCGGGTCATTCTGCTTAACATCACGTTTTGATGTTTTGACATTTGCCTCCATTTTTGGGGGACTTTCACACACATGGATGCTATATTGGCTAACCTGCTGTTGCTCCTGTCATGTCTTCTGCTTGCCTGCAGTGTGTCCCCGCACCGTGGGAACTGTCGACCTATACGATTTGAACCTCCAATGCTGGATTTCCACGAACAGTGAGTAGTATATGTGTGTTGTCTCTTCATAATCCATTTTCATTATGTGTACCGTGGCAAAAAAACTCAATTGGCATGTGGCACTAGTATAACACATTTCAAGCCAAGTAACAATGACTGTATTCATTCAAAAGCTATTATTAGCTGTCGTATACGGTATATTCCATTTCACACTACATGTTGTGTCTAAGATGATCAATATTGTGCTATATAAGCTCTATATGGACCTCTTAATGAGTCAGTTAGCCAACTTTATTAAGGACACATGGTCCAGAGCACAAAAACAACTATGACAAATACAAAAACTAGTAAAGATAGACAGAATCCATAGGTTTCAACGGCAGGTATAGGTTACAGCTTCATTCATGGGCCATTTCCTTTCTTGCAAGCTACAATGAGTGTGTAATATATGTAGACTGGTGCATTCCAGCATTATATGACATGAGGAATTGATCTTGAAAGCAGGCTGATGTGAAATGCTGCTGGTGCCAACCAAAAATGATTCATGGTATGCTTGCATCTTTAAACAAAATATATTTTTAGAACCACACGGGCAACACCCAGGTACACTGGACAGATTCACCAGATCACATTCCATGTTGACAATGCATGCAGTGCCCATGTGGCGTGACCCAGCCTCAGGTGTTGCCATGCCACCCTACAATAAAGAACAACATGCAGTGATTCACTTATTGTTGAGAAGGGCTACCTTCTTTGTTTTAGTTTACGACATGATGTCATTCAAATGATTTCAATTCATTGTATTTTGGACATTCGTATAGGAACATGTGTTCATTTATTTTCTTTATTATGGACACAATTATATGAATGGCATGCTGCAGATATGACAGATGCCTTTTATATATAAAATATGATTGTCTGATATTCATAATATATAAACTTGTCTGCGGCTGAGGAACACCTGAGGCCATCAGGTTAATAAACTTTTTAATAAAAAGTTAATAAAAGTTCTATATAATTTTTATTACTGCTATATTTTTCCCTAAATGCGCAAAATATGGATGCAAGTTCGAAAGTGATTAAAAGGGAGTGGACAACAAGGATATGATGATGAAATAAATATCCCAATTCTCAGTAAAAACAATTTGTACGCCATTGCTTTGCAATAGCGTGTGTCTTTGTATTCATCGGTCTGGGTGTTTGGGTGTTTGGCGCTAATCCCAGCTGGACTGACGTTATTCTATTCACACATGCCCAGTAGGCCACAAAAGTACCACAACAATTTATTTATGCTTTTCATGATTTCACGTGTCTGAACGTGAATTATAATAACTTTGATTTTATAATTGTGCCAAATTTGGGATGATTTGTCATAAATAAAGTATCACATATAGCAACTTTTGTCGACTGTGAAGTCATCTGAATCAGCATTTCTGAGGTCATAGACATCACAGGTCAGTGGTCGTATAGCCTCGACACCCAGGCTTTCATTTTCATTCGCGTTGCGCGAAAACGGAAAGCCTGGACTAACGCACGTTGGAAAGTGGCCTTGAGGGGGAGTGAACCTTCCGGGGTGCGCGTCGCTCTAAATGATGTGACGTAGAACAGCAGTGGACGGGAGGGGGAGGGGCCGGAGATGACGACACGTTAGTGAGATCAAATCAGAGCGCAGCACTTCCGCCGTGTGGATCCCACGACACCCCGCCCCCCAAGGCCAAAATCATTGAGGGCTAGACCAGGCTAGTGGTCGTATAACGTTTGAGATCCACTTTGGATTAGATCCTGAGATCCACACGATTTGATTTTCATGTTACAGATGAATCAAAACAGACATGCAAAATAATTGCAATTGGGCTATTCTCACCTCAAATTGCACTCCACCAGCTCCATGTGAACTCACCCAGCTGTCTCAGCCTGTGAGTTTCTGTCCTGCTTTCTCATTAAACAGTTGCCTTATCAGACACACTTGCTTGAATTGGCGCATTACCTTGAGAGATTTTGATGAATAGTAAGAACCATACAATTAACATTCATGATGATGCGAGATGACATGGCGTAAGGAAACATTTGTGAGCTTAAACAGCAGATGGGCTAGTCAGCATAAAGTACATGTTTGTCTCATGTGCATCGTCCCCATTTCCCTCCAATAAAATAAATAAATACAGTAAATATATGACATTTAAGCCTATCTGCATGACATGATGTTGACCTGAATTGATTATTTTATTTCTCCCTCTACAGGCCTGTTGGAATGCCAAAAATGGAGAAAGTTTATTTACATAATCCTAGCTCAGAAGAAATTAGTTTGATATCAATATCAGCAACAACATCACATTTTCATGCATCATTTTTCCAGAATAGGGTACGTATCTATCAATGAACACACTACAATGAAACACTTTTGTATTTTGGAGAAATGTAGATGTTTTGTAATGGGACACATTGCCAGTATTCATCTGTTTCTGTTTTGTGTCAATGAGGTAGCTATTTTGTATTTATTATTTTTATGATATTATTTTTTATTTTTTATTTATTATTAGTATTTATTATTTTGTGTTTATTACCAAAGGGTAATAAATTAAACCCATTACACCTGTTCCTGACTCAAAGTGGACAGCATGAGCTCTCGTAGGAGGGCTGTCCTGGCCTTACTTCATCCATGATGTAGCTTCCCTGTCTGCACTGTGACCTCCCACTCGGGTTGGGCACTTAAGGAGCACTCCAAATTCCTCCTCCTGGGTTATTACACTTGTGTGTTAAAAATAGTCCAATGTCTTAAATCATACTGATCACTTGAACACACTTGGTCCCAAGCCTGGGGGATCATGTTGTTGCATACATGTGGTGTGTTACATTACAAGATTTAAATTAATAATGAGCCTATACAAGTATAACTTAGTTGGAGGTCTTCCAAAGCCTGGCATTTAATAATGCAGGTTTGTATATGATACGATTGAATGCAATAGTGTGTGTGAAAATTCCCTCTGTCTGGTATGGTGCAGTAATAACTTGAATTCTTTCAATAAACCCAAGAACGCTTTACAAGAAAAATGAATGTAACACCACTTTGCGTTTTTGTCTTCCAACAGATAATTCCGCCTGGAGGAAATACATCATTTGATGTTGTGTTTCTCGGCCGTGTAGTGGGGAATGTAGAAAATACTTTATTTATTAATACGTCGCATCATGGACTGTTTACATACCAGGTAGATGCCAAAACATTATCTTCATGACTCTTGAGTCATGAAGTCTGATTCTTGTCTTTGTTAAATGTGTAGTGCCATCACAATGCGACTTATGCGCTATAATCATGTTCCCATTTCTGCAATGCAGGTTTTTGGGGTTGGCATCCCGAACCCTTACAGACTACGGCCTTTCATAGGGGCCAGGGTCCCAGTAAACAGCAGCTTCTCCCCTTTAATAAACATCCACAACCCGCACAGCGAGCCTCTGCAGGTAAACAGCCATCAACAAACACAACAGCACTCCAAGTCACTGGTCATCAATCTTGAGCTTGTTTGATTAAAGTCTGAAAATAGATTTACACCAGCCAGGTGAATGTCTCATATCGTCACGGCCAGGCATACATTTCTATGTCCATATTTCATTGTCGTGTGTGTGTGTGTGTGTGTGTGTGTGTGTGTGTGTGTGCGTGTGCGCTTATAAACTTGCTATTTTACCTGTGTTTCTCTGGCTCTGCATGTATTTTATTTAGGAATGTTTTCAAATATTTGAACATTTTTGATCGTAATGAAATTCCCCAAATCGTGAGGTTGAAAGTGGTTAAGTCAGTTTAAAGGCCCACAGTGCCAAGGACAACCTTTTCATGTTTTAGTTTTTACACTAGATGGCGCTCTTTGCTAAATTCCTGTTCGTGTCCCAGTGGATTCAGGAACAAGAAAATCATGTGGTCGCTTAAACCTGCCTCCCGTCCAGTTAGATAATTTTCTAGAATACCTCTCCAGCCACAACCCCATTCAATTTTCAATGGACCCTTAACTATTGACTAAAATTGAACCATTTGAACACAGGATCTTTATTCATTTCCTGAAAAAAGTAATGTTTCTGGACTTGCATGGCTTCAACCCGACACCAACAATGTTTTCTTAACTTTTTTTTTTCTTACTGCCAGGTTGTGGAGATGTATTCTAGTGGTGGAGATTTACATCTAGAGCTGCCCACAGGTCAACAAGGAGGCACTGGCAAATTATGGGTTAGTTCCAGCTAACAAAAAAATACTTTATGGCACAGTTGTAAGTATTGGGTCAGTTTAACCCTGTTGATTTTCCTTTGCAGGAAATACCTCCGTTTGAGACAAAGGGGGTGATGAGAGCCAGCTTCTCATCCAGAGACGTAGACAACCACACAGCTTTCATCAGGATTAAAACCAGTGCCCCCGATGAGGACCAGTTCATCATCCTCCCTGTTGAAGTGGAGGTCACTTCAGGTGTGAAGTCTCATCCTACCACACTATAAAATTCTCTTGCATCCAGTACTGCTGTTACAAATGGCCAGTTGGAGTGAGCAGGTTCTAGAGAACCACTGATTTGGTACTCAGTAATACACCATTTGTGCGCGGAATGAACGCTTCTTGAGATTTTTTTATTGTAGATGGACTTGTACTTGGTCAATGTGCCTAATATTTCACTTTGCAATATGTTGTGTGAAACTTGTTCTTATTTTGTCCACTTTCTCTCTATATACAGCCCCTGGCATATATTCATCAACAGAGATGCTCGACTTTGGTACGCTACGGTCACAAGGTATGGAATAGAGCAATGCTTATGGCAATTTGGAAAGAGAGTCATGAGTTTTATTATTAATTTCTTATTCCTGTTCTCCCTGTCTTTCTGTTTATAACCAGATCGACCAAAGCAGTTAAATTTACATCTTTTAAACTCAGGAACAAAAGATGTTCCCATCACAGTGAGTTTCCCAGTGCTTCTTCAGTTCTTATATTATATGCAAACTCAACCACCTACTAGTGAATAAAGATTTTGTGTTTATGCTTTCCAGAGTGTACGGACGACCCCATCAAATGAAGCGGTCACAATAGATTTTAAGGCGATAACGCTAAAAGCGGGAGAAAGTAGATATACCAAAGTTGCAAGTATAAGTTTTGATGGTAAGTTCTTTATCAAGCCTTTCAGTGTTATTGATGTAATGCTATGCTGCTATTAATACTGCTAATTATAATAACAGTGAAGTCCTACTTAAAACTGTTTCTTAGAATCTCTCTTTATTCAATTTATTTGATATAGTAGTTGCTAGAAAATAACAGTGGACAAGAAAAACACTAAACTACTAATGGTGCTATTGAATTTGACCTACTGCATTGCTTCTTTCCCCGAGAGGTACATTTATAAAGTGGCATTGCCCTACGTTGTGCTATTGAACATGAAACACGATCCCGTCTCATCAAGTGACCTCTAGGACAATAAATGCTAATCCATTCCTAAATTTAGCGGTGACCACTCCTCCATGGTTGGAAATGGGCTTCCAGTTCCGTCCTTGTCAGCTACAATTGTAATAGTTGCCAATGATTTCTAGATTATTTGTTAATTCAAATGTTATGCTTAGTTGGCACAGCATTATTCTGCTTGAGAAGTGTTGGCCAAACCTCTCAATTGTGGTCTATAGCCAGCAATTCATTATTGACCAACTGTGCGCCATACTTTGATGACTAGTGTCCCTTACTTTGGTAACCAGAGTCCCCCAGGGGACCAGGGTCCCCTGAGAGACCAATGGGGGGAGAGACACCAAATTTCTTTGCAGACAATTGCTGATCTACAAGCTTTTACAACACCTGTTTTACGATGAATTCTGAGCTTGTGCATAGATCGCATATTTTTGCTAAATGGTCACCTATTATTTCATGCCCAGCTATAGTTCATGTGATAGTCAGAGCTCTTGTGTCTTCCTGCACTGTACTTGTGTTTGTGATCATTTCACTCTTCTTGTTTCAGCTTCAAAAGCAAGAAGACCATATCAGTTTTCTGGAAAAATAACAGTAAAAGCAAAAGAAAAAAGTTACTCTAAACTTGAAATTCCCTATCAAGCTGAGGTTTTAGAAGGGTAAGTAATATGTATATGTATACTGTACATGTTTAATATTAATACCTGGGACAATGTGTTGTGTTAATTACTGGGAGAACAGGGATGATGTCCTTTTATAGGTCAACTCAGAATCTATCTACGTCATGCCATGTTTTTTTTTTTCATTAATTCTGAAAACAAGCTCTATAGCAAAGGCTTATGACTTTCACACTTTTTTCCATCAAGAAAATCTCCAGAAATCAACTTTTGTACAATATTTCAACCACACAAAATTAATATAAGTAAAAGAAGAACACCGGCCTACAATGGCTTCTAAATTCACAGTTGAATTATTAATTGTTGATGTGCTGTTCTGTGTCTTGTCTTATCTGGTGGCTCCTAGTCTGTGTCCTAATATTAACAGATGTAAATTATGTCTTAGAACAAAATGTGAAACTCTCTTAGGGTTCTTATAACCACAGAGCATAAATCCAAGACCATACGGTAATAAAAAGCAATGGAAATGGAGCCAATAGAGAAGTCGCTAATGGGTTTTAATACCACAAACTAGACGCAACTCAACAGAGAGACTTCAGTTATGAATGCAGTAATCTCTACATCACATTGCTTGACATTGATGTGGTCTCTCTCTCTCTCCTCATGTTAGCTACCTGGGCTTCGACCACACAGCCACTTTGTTCCACATCAGAGATAGTCCCGTAGACCCTGTGGACAGACCCATCTTCCTCACCAACACCTTCAACTTTGCTATTAGAATCCACAATGTCTCCCTGCCTGAGGAGGCCAAGACCATGTTTAACGTGAGTGCCGCTCCAGCATGGGGCTAAGTTGACACTGTCTGGACGTAACGTATAAATGGCAGATTTTTCACAGGTGTTTGTGATTTGTTTTCAGGCGCAGAACTTCAGTGCCCCCATTCTCATACCACCACACGAGTCGCGATACATCTTCTCCCTCCTCTTCCGGCCGGTTCGGCCCTCCATTCACATAGACAGCAATATCTTGCTCATCACAAACGCCTCAAAGTTTCACCTGCCGGTCCGGGCATACACAGGCTTCTTAGAGGTTAGCACTGGGGGAAAAAACCCTCATTTGACCTTGTCTTAAATTGTACATGCATGTACCGAATAATGCTTTAAAGAAATGTTTTTTCTTTAAAGTTTTTCTTCAAAATTCCAGGCTGGATTTCGGGGAAAACCAACCAGATAAACATACAGATTAAAATGACCATTAATCTCCTACATTCTCTAGTTGTGTAGACTTGGGCTAATTCAAATTTTAACTCTTGAGGGTGTAAACACTCTCTTTACACTTTCAAAGAGTTACATCTGGTTAACTTTCCATCTGGTTAAAGTCATTGTCATAGCCTATATTATATTTTATAAATCAAAATATTTTAATGCATGGATTGAGTTTTGGAAGATATTGGGATGTTGATTTGTGTGTCTTAAGGTGTCTTTCCACATGTGTGTTTGAATGCTTCTTTGCAATGTTTGTTCCTGCAATGAATAGACCCTGGTCCTGTCCCCCAGTCTGAGGGAGAACATGTTGGACTTTGGAGTGCGCAGTGCGACAGACACCAGCAGCATCACATTGGTAGTGATCAACAGTAATCCCATAGAGGTGAGGGTGAAGCACAGACACTACACTGCACTGACAAACCCATTGCCAGCAGACAATATTAACTATCAACAGATCACACTCACACTCCTAACCTGTCATGCAGACGTGTGTAAATGTCAAGAGGAAAGCAATACAAAGTCACAAATTTCAATCCAAATGTTGCATGGCAGAAGATCACTACGGATAGTTCTGTAAAATTTTTATTTTTGGCGGTCCGGAAATATTGTGCGTTGCCTCTTTTTGTGTTTCCTATCAAACACTCTCCACACAATTTAAAAAAAAGCATAAAAGGCCAAACTCCACTTTGCTGTTACAAATATATCTTGAATACAGTATATTCTGCAGGCAGTCTATGTATGTGAGGGAGGTCATTAATCTTTCTAATGACTGAATCTCACTCGGTACAGTCAAGGAAAGCAACCTGCATGTGAATATCGACCAACTATCTGCATCTCTTCTTCCTTTTTTCAGCTGGAGATCAAGTCATGGCTGGTGACAGGAGACAGTCTGTCCATGGAGCTCCTCAAAACCGAGAAAGGCAATAGGACAGCAGCTCTCAGTCGCATCCGAGAACTGCACAACAGTTCAGCCTCCCATCATAAAACAGTAAGAGCTTTTCCTCCATCCAGAAACTAGTATCTACAACAAGCCTACCTGACCTAGCTACCTAACACATGTTTTGCTTGTTTTGCATATAGGTAATATTAGCGTCTGGCTACTACGCAGCATTCAGAGTAACTCTGGTGGCAAAGGCACTGGAGGGCACATATGATGGAGCCGTTCACCTTACCACAGACTATGAGGTAGGTGGTCTGTTAAGTTCAGCCTGTGAACATACAATGTTCTTCTTTGTTCAGCACCCTTTTTCTGACTGTTACGATTTCTTCTTCCCCTCAGATATTAACCATCCCAGTAAAAGCTCTGATAGCAGTGGGAACATTAAACAGCTCTCCCAAATCCATTATTCTACCACCGTCATTTCCAGTAAGTGATATCCGCTGATCTGTCCATGAAAGTCACTGTAAGTTAAACGCTACATTTTTAACTTTTATGCAAACAAAGGGGCTTCGCGTAAAAAGACAAAGCAACGATTTCAGTGTAATCATTCATGAAAACGTTTTATTCTTCTTTTGTTTGGTTATATGGTTAGTTACAGTATATAGTTTTTTCATTTTCATAACATTGTTTTCTGCCTCCTATAAAAAAATAAACCATTACATTTGGTGTTCCAGATGCTTCCATTAGGATGGAGATTCAGAGCATAAATTAAGCCTTAATTTACTTAAAGGTAGGGGAAGTGATTTGAAATTCATGGTGTAGTACCAGCCTGGTGCACTAGGGGCCCCCAAAAGTAGCTACACTATGTGAACCTGCTGCTCTCTCCTGATTGGAGGAGAATTGTGGTGACCTGGGGAACTTTTATTAGCTCCTCTGCTAACGTGGGGGAGGGGGAAACTCCATATGTGGTTTCCACACCTTATAATAGAGCATTTTAACAGAAAAAAAATATTTTTTGGGTGATATCTGACAAAAGTGAAATCACTTCCCCTACCTTTAATTTTAATTTAAGTTCAATTTTACACAATGAATAGTGTTGCATTGTAACCTTGTAGACTAATGTACATTTTCTAACTTTTTAAATGTGTTTGAAAAGTCCCTCATGGCATGTTGACATGCCAAAAAAATGGGATGCCAGGTTGAAAGTGGTGAAGGATTTCTTTCTGTTTTGATAAGTGCCAGGTTTCACACCGGCAGCTTGCAGATGGTTAGATGTAATCTGAGGCAGCTAAACATTCTCCTACACAAACTCTTCCCTGTACCCTGTAGACACGTTAACAGACACGTGTACCTTTTGACACGCCCGCCTGTGTGTTCTCTGTCCTCAGGGGAAAATTGTCCACCAGAGTTTCAGTGTACAGAGCTCTTTCACACAGAGAGTCAGGCTCCAGCAGATCCGCTCTCTGACTGAAGATGTGCGCTTCTACTATAAGCGGCTCCGCAACAACAAGGACGAGCTGGAGCCCCGGCGTAAAACAAAGGTCCGCACTCTCCCCTGTCTCTAAATGGTTTGAGAATGGGTGATTCTTACAAACATATATACATCCAGTACGTATGACCATCTCATTTCTCTTGTACAGGTAGCAAATATTTATTTTGATGCCAGCTTGCAGTGTGGTGACCACTGCTACGTGGGGCTGCCGTTTGTCCTTAAATGTGAGTGTTCCCCCTGACTAGACTAGGTATTGAGACAGTCCAGTCCCTCCAAACAACCAACAACCATCCATGCACATCCTTTTTTTTGTTTCTTTCCTCAGTGGAGTCAAAGCCACATGGCCTGGCATTGCAGGAGGATATCTGGGATGCTGATGTCGATCTGCACCAGAAACTCCTCAGACGATGGCAAGAGCTGAAAGAGCGCTCCGGCCATGAGTGAGTCATATGATTCCCAAGGAGACTGTCTGTGTGCACGCTTTATCGCATTTTACAGTTGCTTGACTTTCTTTTACATCTTTTCCTTTTTCTTCTATTTAAAAAAAACGTCATGGGATTCTCTCTATTTATACCATAGAATGGAAGCCATCTTTGAAGTGAACACAGATCTTCAAAAAAATGTGCAGGCTAAAGTGAGGGCGCAGCTGACTTGGCCATCACTGGTGAAGTCTTCACAACGAATTATGTTCCCCTTAACCAACACAAACAGCTCCTCTGTGAGTAGAAACAGTCTGCCCCTTATTCATGCACACCCTCTCTCTAATATGTGCATGCGCACGCACGCACACACACACACACACACACACACACACACACACACACACACACACACACACACACACACACACACACACACACACACACGCTACAGATACAAGCAAAGATGTTTGAAGTAGTGTATTTCAGAATAAGATCAAACTAATGTATGTGTCATTGTAGGATGAGGAGGTGGTTCTGGAGAATCCTGCTGATGTCCCCGTCTTTGTCCAAGTTCTCCCCTTGGCTCTGTTACCAAACCCCTCTGTATTTTCTGGGAAACTAGCTGACAGGTAGGACCCCTTCCTCCCCTAAACAACCATTATGCATTCCTGTAGTCATTTCAGATTTGTGTGTACACCACTGGAAACAAATGCAGTGAATTTATCTTCCAGGCTGCCTTTTGGAAATCTGTCCAACATCAATATTGACACAGACACCCTGGAATTCCAGGTCCACAGAAATCAGGTGAGTACAACAGGGACGAACACTAACCCTAATCTATCTTAACATCTCACAAAGGTTGAGCCCTCCCTCACGTCACACACACACACACACACACACACACACACACACACACACACACACACACTTGAACAATGTGACATAACATACCCAAAAACCTGTATAAATAAAAGCTTTTGCACAACAAGCCCTCAACCGGGGCTACTCTAATGCGCGTGTGTCTGTGTGTGTGCGCACACGTGTGTCTGTGTGTGCGCGAGCAGACGTCCCTAATAAAGAGCAGTACAGGCTTTGTGGAGGGATCAACGAGACCCTTTGTGTACAACCTCCTCCTCCTACCCGGAGAGGTCAAGTCTCTCAGTGTGAGGTTCACCCCTGTCAGCAACCACAGTGTGGCATCCCTGCTCATAGTCCGGTAGGATTTAACTAACTCTGTAGTAGATTTAACTATTTAACACAATCTATGTATGCCAGATTCAACAATTCTTGTACATGGAGTTTAACCCCGGCTATGGAGACGAGAATTCTTTGCTTTTTTATTTCTAGTAATCCGGAAGTAATCATATTATATTTACTGTATTTTAGCTTACTGTTTGCTTCCATGATGTGATGTTATCAAAATTTAAAAACTCAAACTTAAATGTAGAACTTGAGATTATTGAATTGTTGAAACAAAATATATTGTGTACTTGCATCCCCCTTTAAACCTGATTTATATGCAACGATGCATGCATCAAGCCGTACTCTTCTTCCCTTGCCGTAATGCTCAGAGTTTAGAGCCCTGAGTGTTGACTTTTGCCTGTTTGCTTAGGAATAACCTGACTGTGTTTGACACCATCGTGCTACAAGGCCATGGTACAACAGAGAGCCTGAAGGTGGCTGGGAAGCCCCCGGGACAAGGCAGCTCACTGAGGTTTAAGATGACTGAAGCCCTACTTAAAGACTGCACAGAGAGTGAGTATGGATGGACCAGGGCCTTTCGCTACGTCAAGTCACAGGCACTGAATGGGAGATTTCATTAGCAACTGCATGGAACTCTGTGAACAGTAGTTGTCGGCCTAGTGAGCAAGTTTACCACCAGTCATTAAACTAGACGCCTTGGTCTCCAAAATAGAATACAGTTGTGGTGGGTTGTCTGTTCAACTTTATTTGTGAGCTATATTTTATTGAGAAAACAAGCAGAGCTGCCGAAGCAGACAACCCGCAACACTCCATGTTAAAAAAATATTCTTCCAGGTGCAGGCTCAGAGATATACTGTACGTAGAAAACAGAGAAAATGCCAGCACTCATTAAATGTCCTCCTTTCCAATGTTCTTTATTTACCTCGTATAGTGTACAGCAACGAACGCGTTTCGACCTGTGTGGTCTTCCTCAGCGTTGTTGACAACGCTGAGGAAGACCACACAGGTCGAAATGCGTTCGGACATTTAATGAGTGCTGGCATTTTCTCTGTTTTCTACGAGCTATATTTTATTGGCTATACATTGACGTCATGATATGCAGCAAACATTTTGCAAAAATATGCAAACTTAGTTGAAAATAGCAGATCTAGCTGTTGTCAGTGAAGAGATTTGGTGGAGAGGGAAAATGGAGGGTTCCGGGTACCCTGACATTGACCCTGAAATGTAAAGAAAAATAATTATTACAAATGTTTAACAATTCGCAATTTATACTACCGGTATGTTTATTTTTCTGTTAACTGTCCTAAATCATTTAAACCCACTTGGGTTTAGCTGAACCAAATCAATCAAAATGAGCCCAAAACTGAGAAAGAGAACATTTGGTTAACATAGAAAGTGAAATACTGTTGAATAGTTAATATTAATCAACATTAGACCTTAAAACCGATTATCGGCAGTGTACAAATTACACATCATCCACATGTAGAAAAATGTTAGCTTGGAGAGAGTTTCATCATCACTTGGCATCACCAGTATACACATTTCAATCTCTTCTTTCAGAGACAAAAGTCAAAGAGCCAAACTTCACCCTCAGAAGAATATTCAAAGTAGAAAACACAGGTCTGCTCCCGATCTACATCCGATCAGCAGAAATCAATGGAAAGCCTTGTGAAGGATATGGCTTCAAAGTTCTCAACTGTCAAGAGTTTACACTCAAACCAAATGCTTCAAAGGACCTTGTCATACTGTAAGTAAGCCAACAAAACTGCTGTGTCCGACTTCCACATTTCTGTGGAATTTTGCAGAATTACTATATGTATTTGTTCCTTTTGAGTAGTATTTTAGTAGTAGAGATACTGGTGTTTTTATGTTGCACACATTAATGAAAGTTATCCTGGTCTTGTAGGTTTACACCTGATTTCACATCATCCCGTATCATCCGAGAGCTGAAGTTGGTGACATGTGGTGGCTCAGAGTTTGTCTTTGTCCTCAACGCCTCCCTGCCGTACCACATGTTGGCTGCATGCACTGAGACGCTGCCCAGACCCAGCTGGGAGCTGGAGATCTACATCATAGTTTCTCTTCTCATGAGGTTAGTGACACATGTCACCATGCAGTTCAGTTGAAATATTTGCAGGTGCATGTGTCTGTCCGACGTACCAGTAACAGTCTGACACCCTCCCCACAGTATCAGTTAGTTTTAACCCGCAGTGCTTGTCAGTAGCAAGTAGCGTTGTCGAACTGACGACTGTGGAACTGTCTTTTGCTAGCATATACTCCACAGTAATTCAATTTACTATCATTATGTTGGGCATTATGAAATTAAGATTTTCCCACTTAATTTGACATGATATATTACTTTGTGCTGAAATTTGTCTTGCGACCCAGAGGCCTTGGATGCAACACATATACAAAAAAAATGACAAAACACAAATAGAAAAAAAAGAAATACAGTTACATACATAGAAACATATAAGGGCACAGAGCAATGTTCACAGCTCGGTCTTGACCCTAAACTCATGTCAATAGGCAGGCACTTCAAAACAATCAATTCTCTTTGTGCTCTTTTGTTTATAGAAATATTTAGTACAGTATAATCCATATTGGCAGAGAAAATACCCCTTTTGTCTGTTTTTTGCTTTTCCAGTCGCTGCTATAACATCAAACTGATTAATATTTTCTGAAATTAAGTCTTAACGGCAAACAAGGACAGTGTCACTCATGGTGACCAAGCACAGCTTCATTACAGAGACAGAAAGAGCAATGCTCTGTTATATGTCTACTAATGGATTTGCAGCCCTACGACTAATAGATTCTTGTGGTTTGGTGGAGACTGTTACATTGGAGCACAGTTTATTTTTTCCATTGCCTGAAAAGTAAGTATTATTTAGTCACAAGCTTGTGGTAATTATATGTATTGAATTGGTTAAATATTTCTAAAATTCACTAACGGACCTAACCACCTACAACTTGGGATCCTTATTTTGTGCATGCAATTTGGTGAAGAAATTCAAAATGGTTCAAGAGATTTTCTTGGTAGATCTACACACTCATAGTACAATGCTTGTATATGTCTATTTCTTTCTGTTTTTGACAGACACTGTCAAATGATGACCTATAAAACAGGGCTTTGATTTTTGAAATAATAAACAGATGGAGGGGATACAAGGTTTCTGCCCAACCTCGACATATATACGTAGATCTTGAAAAACATGATCGTATCCCTTGGAAGGATTTCATGTGCTTTCCTTCCTGACTTTAGCTCCATGTTCCTGCTGGTCATAGTCACAGCCTACCTGGAGGCTCAGGGCATATGGGAGCCTTTTAGGAGACGCCTGTCTGTGGAATCCAACTCCACCTTGGAGACTGGGAGGCCCTTTGATTTCAGGGATATAGCACAAATTCACAGCGATGCCAAGTAAGTTCAGCCTGTGTGTTTGATTCATTGAAAAAAATAGAAAATTAAATTAAGTTACTACAGCACTAAGCAAACCTCTTTCATACTAAGGAGCCACTAGGGGCTGCAAGCAGTGCTTTTAGTCTCTTCTCTATTCTTCAGTGCAGACAAGCTTGACAACACATGTTTACAGCGTAGCTTCATGTCTGGTGCTGTTTCTTTACATTTTAGTCAGTCTGTATGTATGTTTATACCTGTGCATGTATCCTAGATAATGAACTGATAGTAGCAAGGGTCATGTAGTTACCCACTCCTTTCATTTTCAGCTTGAATGATTACAGTGACTCACAGCAGAACTCCAGATGTTTATATGGGTCCGGCAGCGGGGCGTCCCGGGTCGGGGGCCGGCAAGGACGGGCCTTATCTGATCCAGAGAGCCAGAGGTCCAGAGGAGTAGGTTTTGGTCGCCCGTCTATGCAAGCTGCTTCATCCCACCAGCTGACCAAAGGCAGTACCAGCACAGGCCAAGACGGCCCTCAGGCTGCATGCCAACTGACCAATCGTAAGACTCGGAACTCCAAGCAGCAGCAGCAGCAGCCGGCAGTAGTCCTCCTGGACCTCCATGGTCAAAGCTTAGCTGGGTCAACGTTGCCTCACAGAGGTCTCTGTTCTGAGGACGCAGACTTCACAAACTTACTAGGGGCCATGGACAATGACCTTGACCGTCCAGAGCTTCCTACTCTGGGGGCTTTACAGGAGCAGAACTGTCAAATGATACAAAACAAAGGTATTCACATTCATAGTAATCAATTATTAATGATATTCTAGTGACCACTAGGGTGGGGTCCTTTCTTACCAGTCACAAGCTCTAGTTCTGCCTGTGGGGAAGGGTTTGTTTTAACCTGAATGCAAGAAATATGATCTGATAATATACAGTATATTATTACTTACTTTGCTCGCAGTATTGGAGTCTAAAGGGAAGTTGCGAGGGAAAACAAAAGCCCAAAGGAAGAAAGAAGAAAGGGAGAAAAAAACAAAGGTTAAGCCTCAGGGAGATGAACTGAAAGACCCCTTGGCTGACAACGATGACAGCTCCTCAACCACCACAGAGACCTCCAATCCAGATGTAGAGGCTAGCCCCAAAGAGGTAGGCACATACACTATACATACTGTATGTACTCATAACTTGTAAGCTTGTCAATCCACAATTTATGCTGAATGTTCGCCCCATACTAGGTAGGCAAGGATTCATGTGTGTGAACTTCTCCTGTTTTCCTGACCCTGCAGGAACCTGCTAAAAAGAAGGGACGGACATCAGCCGTAGAAAAGGGGAAAGAGGAAACTCAGACTTTCCTAATCAAGCCAAAAAACAAGAAACAAGCACCGGCAAAGAAAGAGAGCCAAGTAGAGAAATCCAGGTTTGTGAATTGAATTGTGTTCTTTTGGTGACTTTAAAATCCAATTAACATTGACACTGACAAAACAAGTCTTTGTTCACAGTTCACTGGAACTACCATATGTCACACCCCTGGAAAATAAACAACGCAGGGGTTTCGCATCTAAAGTGCTTCACCCTCTGACCAGCGTCCCAAAGACACGGACCCTTCAGAAACAGAGACGTAAGTTCATTCACTGGAACCTGATTACTCGTGTTACTGTCATTACTACGGTGGAGTCTAACGTCTGCTTCTTTTCATGAAGTGGCTGTGAAGCTGGACGACTGCCGCCCCTCTCTACTTGTCAAGTCACTGTCTAACGGCTCTGTCCCCGAGCCGGGTCACAGCAGTAGCTCAGAGGGAGAGAAGGATTTAGCTTCTCCTGAATGGGATCTTCCTCTCCCCAAAGGCAGCAACCGTAAGTCACATCGCTGGAATCTATCACCCTTCTTTTCTTTTTGGATATACCTTTTGGTTGAAGACCTAATGAAATGAGAAGTTATTTTTCCTCCCACATTTTTCATAATGAGGTCATACTTAACAATAGATGCCTTCATTCATGACTATTGGAGATAAACTGTTCTCCTTTCTGCTCTCCACATATACAGAAGCTGACAGTCTTCAGCAGATCTCCCTGCAGACGATGAATGCAGACCCCTTTTTGAAGAGATCCATTTCATCCAGGACCTGCTCCCCACCGCCCACTTCCCCTAGCTTAGTGCCCCGAAGCTCCTACAGTAGTGTCCTCAACACTAACAACAGGTAACCAACAACAATCTGAACGGGTATTGTGTAGTGTAGTTTGAGCTGAAACTATACTGTAGATTATGTTCTTAGTGATTATTCTACAGATTACTTGTGTAATATTGTACTATAATTGGAATGAAAAATCGTCTGTGCTCTCCCCTGGTAGTGAGGGAAACCTGAAGAAAGCTCCCGGGAACAAGTCCTCCATAGCCACTTCACTCCCTGGCAAATATGGAAATCCCACATTTGCTGCTGTTGCTGCTGGTTATGACAGAAGCCCAGGTGAGTGTGTTATGATGACGTAACTTCATAATGTGACTTGGCTGTATTGACTTGCCAAGTCAATACAGCCAGTCCTCCTCCCATGAAGTGGGAGGAGGACTGACCTAATGATAGTCCATACGGGATATGTTGACCATCATCAGTGGAGTTACAGTAGAAAATGTACCATGTTTATTTTAGTAGTATACCTTTTAGCTACCATATGTGTAGTATACCTTTTTATTCTGTTGGAATTTTTAATACAGCATTTTGCTGCTTTGGCTTGTCATCAGGTGGCACTGGTCCAGGTAAAAGTGAAACCCAAGGGAAGACCCTTGCACACATGACATCAGTAGAAAGTGACAGCTCTGACAGGTAATTGCAACTCTGGACAAATGACTAACTTCATACAAGTCATTGTACTTAACTAGCTACCCTAAACGTATTTATTTCATACTTCCGACAGCTCTGGATTATGGAGTCCCATTGACACAGCAAACAGTCCAAGCTTCAATACTGCAAACTCTTTCTCAGCATTTGGACCCAATAATTCTTTCAATCTGACAGGAGGTAAGCAACATAGTTCTAAATTATTACGAACAGTTATTAACTTCTTGAAAATATTTAAATTAACTGAGCTCACAATGTTTCATTGTGACACGTGAGCTTGTATGTTTTTCACTTTTCATACCATACAGTATAGAAACGGTGAGCGTTTGCTGCATTGTATGTAAACTGTCTAATTTGGGTTGATTTTGTCTTCAGTATTCAGTGGAATGAACTTTCCGAAAACGTCTGAGCCACAGCAGAGCTGGCAAGATTTGAATGCCGTCCCCTCTTCCATCTGGGACATCCCAAGCAATGACTCCCTTCACTCCTGGCCGACTAGCGCTGGCTCATCAACAGCCCCAACCACGGTGAGACTCCCTGTCCGCAGTATATGCAGATCACGTTACACAGAGCCACCATTTAATACTTTGGCTTTTATACATTGGTGTGATGCACTTTTATTGAAAAATAACAGGTGGCGCGCTATGAGTCGTGAACACCTGCTATTTTGGGAGGGAAATTGTGAGAATGCAGCACAAATCTTTCAATATGTTCTTTCAGAGCAAACGTTTAGTAGAATCTCCAATGTCAGGTTAAATTCTAGATTCTTTACATGAAAATGTTTTGAGAAACCACTGTCTGTAGAATTCTAAAATCTTCCGTTTTACGGTGCAGTCAATCTTAGGAAACGCCCGCAGTCCGTGGTCCACCACCACGCCCTTTGGCAGCTCCATTTGGTCCACAAGTGGGGACTCTGCCTTACACTCCTTCACTCCATCTACCAACTCCACAACCCTCAGCGATCTGGTGGGCAGCCCGACTCCGCCCAGCCCGGCTCCTACAGAGATGAGTCGGGGATTCTACAATCCCTGGAACATGTGGCGTCCTACCCTGTGTCGACGAAGCTCTGAGCCCTGGCCCAACAATCCTTCTGACAACGGCAACTGAAGACATGACTTGAATTTACTAGAAAACGTGATGCAATTTGTACGCTAAAGCAAAGCATTTTTAAACTGACTCCTGCCTGATTTCACATTTATGTTATGTAATATACCGTATATACGGTAGCCCATTTCTTTCAGTTACCAACTTCCAATTTAGTTCTCTGAAACATTTTTATTCAGGGCAAGGAAATGGCAAACTTTACTTTAATTTTAGCGGCTGCCCATAAATTAAAGAGAAATCTTCATAGTATGGAAGGCATTTTGCTCTATTTTAGAACTCCCAAGCATTTGGTTATGCTGCATTCTTTCTCTAAGTTTGGCATGTGGCACAGCACAACTGGCCTATTCTAAAGCCCAGTATTACTCTGTTGGAACGAGCTTCTTGTGTTAAGCCATGTATGTTCTGTTTTTGAGGATTGTTTTAATTTTCATTCTTTCTGGCACTGCTGTATTCTAAAAATGGGTTCCACGCCTCATCTTCACGTCTTCATTAGGGTGACAGCAGGTATCTTTCTGTCCCTGAAGTGACCTATGCCTCAAGGGCATCCAGGGCCAAATCAGCATCTTCATTGATAATGACACTCACCGTTTTTAAATTGGGCTTTTCAATAAATAAAACAATCTTGTGTTGCAATCAATTTTAATTCGGTCCAGCGGTCAAATAATGTGTGGCAAATTAGAGGTTTGGTTTTGTGTACATTACCTCCATTTGTCTGCAAATTTAAATAAAAAGATGGATTTAAAGTATACAGTTTTTTATTGATGTCCCTTTTTTATTAATTATGTAATTAAATCTGTGCATCTGCCATCTAACAGGAATATGGAAATATTAACGATTAAAACCAAGACATTTTAGAATAAAACAAAAATGGCAACATACCGGTATGTTTCTTGGAGGGGAAATCTCATGATATCTAGTCTCATCGTGATAATATAATTGCCCATCCCTAGTTCACAAAATGTTAATTGTTTAGAGGTAGCTTGAGGGAGTCCATAAGTAACCGACTGAACTTGGCAAGATCACATTTATTCATAACACAAATCCGGTGACTCTTCTTCAATTGATTTGTCTGATCTAGTGCCATCATTCCACGGCACATTGTTCCCTGCAGCTCCACGCGGACCGCACAATCAATACTCTGTGTTACCACGCTGCTGTCGATGAAGGCTGCCATTGCATACGAATCATAAGAGACAAAGCCAGGTCCGAAGTACACGTCTCTCTTATTCATCATAGCCGTCTTGGAGTAAGCCCAACATTTTGATGTGATCATCTTCATAAAACGTGCTGCAGGTGTGTCTTGATTGGTCAGTTCTTCAAAAAATTCCTACACAATGGGAAACAGTGTAATTAAAAAACAAGAGTAGGCCCACAGTGTATTTATATTTCAAGTTAGATGGTGCTCACAGCAATGTTACCCATGACAATTTATTTCTGCAGGAATATTCCCAAGATGCAAGGTGTGTGGGGCAGAGAAATTCTTCCAGCACAATGTAAGCCGACTCCGGGTCCATAACAAAGTTGAACTCTCCACATAATGTCACATTCCCTTTTCCTACAAAGAAAAATGAGAAATGATGAAATAGGAGAACGGAGAGGAACGCCCGCACACTGTTTATATGCTCCAAAACACACTTTTATTTAGTAGAGGCAACACTTGCAACGTTTCGACCGTGAGGTCTTCGTCAGGCCAAATGATGAAATAGGACATACAGTACCTATAATGAAACTAATCGGCCAATCAATTATTTAAAAATCATAGATTTGAATAAAAATCTGAGGGGAATAAAATGAGCTTCTACAAGCTCAAACAACAATGTGGTGAGTCTTGAGCTTGTAGATCGGCTAATTTCAGTATTTTTGCATTACATTGTTGTATAGTGAGATCTGGCTTAAACCGTGTAATTATATGGTAAGAAATAATAATTAATAATTAATTACACTTTGTGTGTGTGCGTGTCTAACTTTAATTTGATTATTTGATCTTTTAGCCTCCTTGTGCATTTTAGGTGTGTTCACGCCCATTGAGATGCAAATTTCTACTACGTAATAATCGATCATTTCAGTAGCAAGAGCATCTAAAGGTCCTCTAGTCTGCAGTAGGCTATGCACTGGACAAATGTGCATCACACTAAAGCTTACTCTGCAGGGCAACTTTGCCTGAACTTTGAATTGACACTGATCTTTTGGTGGTGGGGTTCTTTTTGTGGTGATGGCTAAGTAATAACATATCCATTAATATAAAAAATACCTACCTTCCATGTTGCCACCCATGATGAAGAGATCCTTGAGCTTCTCAGGAAATAGTGGATCCAGTCTGACGGCAAGAGCAAGATTTGTGAGTGGTCCTAGGGCTACCAGGGACACCTGTAGAAGGCATGGGAGATGAATGAAGTGGTATAACCACCTCAACTTGATGTTCTTGCCACAAGAATGGAGAAAAGATGTAGTACCTGTTTGTGGTTCTCAGATACCAGTCTGATCATTGCATCGACTGCATGCTCTCTCTGGATTTTCTCCTTCCACAGAGGATCTCTGTCTTCAATCACATCCCCCAGTCCATCACTTCCAAAATGGTCACTTAATTCTTTATTGGCTCCAACAAGAGGACCAGCAGAGCCCTGGAAGACTGGGATCTGTGGAAATGGGATCCTGATGAGTACTTTTTCATATATGTTAGACTGTTGTTGTCTAGATCTTTTGATTGACTTCAAAACCTGGGAGGTGTGTAAGTGAGGCGTGCTACAGAGCCTGCCTCCAGAATGGGTTTTCAGGCTGTATTATAAGGCCCAACTCATGTAAAAAATAAACCCTGACAGAACCCCTCCCAGTGGATTTCTCTCCCGTACCCTCCCCTTAATGGCAGATGCCCTTGAATGATGATTTCACCATTGCGGCTTACTGTAGGCTAGCCACAGGTGTGCCGCCCCACCCACAAAATGAGGTAAATAAATATGAACGTTCATCTGTGTGTTGCTTGGGTTTAGAGAGCTTACCTTCCCACGTTCACAGATGGAGAGCACCATCAAAACATTTTGGCATACACTCTCCACTGATGCATTCCCAAAACAGCAGGTTATTCCTAGGACCTGAACGTGAGGTGCTGCCAGTGCCATCATTATAGCTTGGGCATCATCGATGCCACAGTCTGTGTCAATGATCACCAACTTCTTTGCCATGTTATTCTGTGAAAATACAGTTTCCCATACAGTAACCCAGTAATCCCATACATACAAATTAAAAATGACCTCTTTGGCTTTGACATCTTTGGCTTTGGATTTAACTTTGACTTTTATCCCTGAGAAAAAAACATTAAATACACACTATTAACACTTTCATTAATTTAATTCATTCAAAACAAAACATCCTATACAAAGTCCAAGTAGTAGAACTCCTAGTAAGGTTGAAATCTCATTTTTTGCTAGTACAAATATATCCAGGCATTCCGGGGTTAGCCTAGTTATTGAATGGCTGGCTTTCAGTAATGCATAACTTAGTGTGAGGTGCAACTGTCTGCACTGCTCAAGGTCCACCTGGGTGTGTTTAAACATGCATTCATAAATTCTACAGATCAATACAACCTAAATAAATTCCTCCTCTAAAATATATTACAAAAAGAGGAAAATACCAGCACTCATGAAATGCCCTTTTTCCATTCATTTATTTGCCTCTGATGAGCAGAGCTTTTCGCCCTCTTGTGGGCAAACACAGGATTATCTTATGACTGAAATTGGAATAACTGATCAACTGTGGAACTGTAGATAGACGTCAGATAGAAGATAAAGAAGTTAAAGTACGAGTGACTACTAAAAGTAGTAAATTGTAACTTAATTAAATGGCAAAGTTTTCTGTCTTGCTTTAGGAAATACGGTATATCAATGCCAAGTCACCGCAATTTTAACGAGAATATGTAATAAATCAAAGTAACTTATTAAGCTCTCAAGTAGCTCTGGTCCATAGCTCCACGGCTTCTGCAAAGCAAAATCATAGAATCAGTGGAGCTATTATGGACCAGCTCTCAAGTAAATGCAAACATCACCTTATGTTTATCTGGCGCCTGGCGGAGTTACTTCTCTTCCTCTTCAGTAAAGTGAAGTTGTGCTTTATTTTACAACACATGACATACACACAGACCTCGGAGGATTCGTTTATTATATGAGAGTATAGATTGACAGAGTGACGCAAACTCCGTTCACTTCAATGGGCCAGTCCAATGGCAGCTTTTCTACCATAGACTTATATTGAGAAAGGGGACAACCAGAGCCTTCTAGTGGGACAACTAACGGGGACAACTCGAAGTTACTGAACGCAGTCTGTTTTCTGCTCCCTCAATTTCGCTACAGATGTCTCTGCAGAAACACTGAAGAAGGGGTGTTATTGGAAGGGGGTTCAGCCGTAAAACAATAAAAATGCATTACGTAATTAATGAAAACATTGTTTTTGTTGGATAACGTGAACACTTTTCTATTCTTGTGCCCTTGAAAAGATATTGAGCTACAATTAAAAGTGCCCCCCCCCCCACCCCTTTACATGGTACAGTCCGGCTGGATGTGTAGCGGAAGAAGATACAACAAGGCTGCTGGAATGTTATAATTTAAAGTGCAGTCATTTCGACATCGCCTGCGACTGACGATGCACGGTTGTAAAGTCCCATTTGGCTGTTAATTTGCGATTAAGGTACGATTAAGCTAAATTGTCTTTTTATAGGAGTAGCTATGACGGCAGGGTCGTCTCTGCCATAGTGTTCCACTCAGTCTATTGATTGCGTACGTGCGCCGTTATGCCATCTTGACAAGGAGTTGGCAGTGGCAGATGTACTGTGATGGTTATTACACAGAAACACAAACACACGCAACGTTCATGCTTTGAGTTGGCTTGATGTTAAAGCTTTATGTCATATGTATGTAACTGTCTGTGTCTGGCATTACATGATGCTCTCGAATGCGACTTGACACATAACTGACAGGTCACCATGACATGGTTGTGGTTACAGTGAGCAAAGTGGTATTTCTTGACTAATGAGTGTATGCCTTTTGTATCAGCATTATCATGCCTTGCACCAAAAGACTGGCAGACTTTTAGTATTATTATTATTATATGATCTATTCTGATATTTGTGTATATATACAGAGCTCTACACAAATGTGAGTGTCAATCAAATAATTACCTTTTTTGACAGACTTGATCCTGTTGTCCTGATGAGGATTAATTGGTTGTATTGTTTGTTTTCATTCTCACTAGACATCCCACTGACCTGCCCAAAAAGAGACCTGTGCTATTTCTCCCATCCTTCACCCAAGTGGCTGTTCAATGCCTAATACTCCAGAAGGTCAAGGAACACATTTATCCAGGCCGGCTGACCAGGCCGGGCCACAGAGACCCCCCGACCGAGAAGATGAACGCAGCCTGTTGAGCTCCTTGGTCCGAGACAATGCCAGGCTGAGACGGGCTTCCAGTGCCGAGCTCCAGCTCCCATGGACCTGCCCCGTCACACACTCCAGAGAGAAGTTCTACACTGTCTGTTCTGATTACGCTCTCCTCAACCAGGCCGCTTCAGTGTATCGTCCTGCCAGCGCACCCACTGGACACCCATCTGGTCATCAGGATGAGCAGCCTTCCTTTGTGAAGACCCAAAGCTCTACCGAGTTCACCCAAGGCCAGCCTGGAGGCGGCGGCGTGGCTTTGGACGGGGACTGTGACATGGACGAGGTGTCCTCAAGCAACACAAAGCCTATTTTGGCCTGGGAGATCGACACGACAGATTTTGAAACTGTGCTTACTAGAAAAATAAGAACAAGTAAGCTGGGATGATGATTTAAAGCCATAGCAGAGGCTATGTTTATTTATGATTGTGTGTGTTGTGTGATAAGATATTTTTGAATGTTGCAGGTCTGCAGGAGATGGTTATCTTTTTAAATGCCTCAAGAATTAGCCAGACCATTTGCTAACATCTCAGTGATATAACTCCAGCGACTATGTCAGCGGTGCAGAATCTTGGTGCCAGAGATCAGGGGATAATTACTGCAGTGAATGTTGCAGGTCTTGGCTTTGTAAAACCGTGTTTTCTTTTAGCTGCACTTCAGCTGGTGATTTTCCTCTCCTACATGTCTAACAGCAATGATTGTCCGCAACAGTGATTATGAACAGACACAGCTAAAAATATTCTTGTCTGAAGGCAATATGAAGAAATTTGGCTCCAAGAAGATGAAGTCATCGGACCGGTCCAGCCGCAATCTGCAAGACATTCCCTCCCATGTCTCTCTGGAAGACATCAAAGAGCGGAAGGTCCTAGATCTCAGAAGATGGTAAAGTGCTCTACTTCATCGTAAAATCATTGTGATATCCCTTATTCCTAGTAAGCAAGCCATTTATTTTTCCTGGTCTGGTTCATTCTAGAAGTTTTATTGTACTCTTATTTCTTACTG
The DNA here is from genome assembly GCA_039105355.1 of Benthosema pterotum. Lineage (NCBI taxonomy): Eukaryota > Metazoa > Chordata > Actinopteri > Myctophiformes > Myctophidae > Benthosema > Benthosema pterotum. The sequence continues at coordinate 23,126,449 of CM076979.1, forward strand.
TCAAAGACAGCTCTGAACGCTCACTAAAATGTCCAACTGTGCTGCAGCAGATATATACTATTTCAGGTTTCCCTTATCAGTTATTTTTTGATGTTTTTTTGTTTCAGGTACTGCATCAGCCGGCCACAATACAAGACGTCTTGCGGTATTTCCTCGTTGGTTTCTTGCTGGAACTTCTTGTATAGCACAGTAGGAGCAGGGAGGTGTGTTTGCCTTGCATATTGTATTGTGTTCACATTGAAGTAGCCAGCAACTGCGTCACATGATCAAATCAATCCTTAGCTTTGCTTAAACTTTCTATAATTTGTTGTCCCGGTACATCAAAGTAGTACAAGTATTGCAACATGATACATAAAAGGAGTGTTTGCCTACGACGGCATGAAATGCACAGAGGCGACACCATGGCTCATCATGTAAGTAAAAGTAAACTATTACAGGCATTGATAATGAACATGTTTTTATGTTTTGGTCTGCGTCTTCTCCAGCCTGCCACCCATCTCTCAGGAAGAGGCACTGCATATTTTGGGGTTCCCGCCTCCCTTTGAAGAGATCAAGTTTGGCCCTTTTACCGGCAATGCCACCCTCATGCGGTAATGGCGAATTCTCTCCAGTGTCCACAGTCTACTCTCCACGGTCATGTACAATGATCATGTACAATGCTCACAATTCAAACAATAACATATGCCAAACTTTTCACAGATGGTTCAGGCAGATTAATGACCATTTTAGGGTCCGTGGATGCTCCTACTTTCTGTACAAACCACACGGGAAACACAAGACAGCAGGAGAGACGGGTAAATTAATCTTCGGCCTCAACACAGCAGGTTATGTTCTTTTAAGTGACAAAACAGTTGACTGATGGTCTCAATGCACCTTTTTAGCTGAAGGAGCGTTATTGAAGCTGACACAGGGCCTGAAGGATGAAACTATGGCCTACATTTACCACTGTCAGAATCACTACTTCTGCCCTGTAGGCTTTGAGGCCACTCCACTCAAAGCTGCTAAGGCTTATAGGTATGATTGTGTAGATCATTATCAGTTTCATCAGTATTAGTATCATCATCAGTGCTTTCTGTGAGAATATGACATTCCCACTGATCTCATTGTATGCAGCTGGGTTCAAAGACGTTAAAAGGTGAGGAATCATTCTGTTTTGTGTACAGGGGATCTCTGCCAACGAATGAAACAGAGCACTGGATTCTTATTGGTGAACCCAGCAGAAAACATCCAGCTATTCACTGTAAAAAGTAAGGCCTTTCCAGACACAACAACATTTTGTTTTTGTTGTTGAACTATTTTTTCACATAGCTTTCCTTTTCAGATGGTTGGATATTGTGACTGATCTCAACACGCAAAATCCTGAATTCCTGGATATCCGTCATACGGAGAGAGGAATTCAGTGTCGCAAAACCAAAAAGGTTCTTGTGAATGAATGTTTTTTTCTTAAATGTTTGTCTTGTCTTAAGCACTTAACGGATATACTTTGTTTACTAGAACCGAATGACTTATGCTAGGCCCCCTCCTTATGTCCCTTTATACAAGATACAAAATGAATAACCAGTGTACAATCTCAAAACATGTTGCGTTATTTTCTGGTAGATCTGAAAATTTACCAATGTTTATGGACACTATTGTTCAAGTGGTTATCAGACCCATCGGTTTTATGGGATCATAAGACACTAAAAAAAACAACAACATACAATTGTGTGGCTGGCTTTAAATATTCTGAGCTTCTCTACCCAACCTTACTGATGAATAATCACAACCTCACAGGTAGGTGGCAACCTTCACTGCATCATGGCCTTCCAGCGGGTAAACTGGCAGAAACTTGGTCCCTGGGCCCTCAATTTGGAGAATCTGCGGCACGATTTGCACCACGCGGGTGCGGAGCGAGCCCATGAGGGCATGGATGAGGGTGCTGAGGAAAAGGCCTCGTCCAGGCGCCTGGCCTGTTTGGGACGGTCCCACAGCATGGGGAGCCAGAAGGACACTGCCTGGAAACGACTGTCCAACACTACAGAGTACAGACAGAGGAGCTCCCCTGAGAGCGATCTTGAAGAAGACCTCACACTCACAGACTGAAATAACTTAACTTCTGTCTGCAGGTGTATGTAAACCAAAATATTAGCTAATAGGTGTTGTTACATGTCACCACCCCAAACATATATGTTCAGATTATTCCGATCACATTTCCCTTTATTTTAATCAGTAGTATAATCACAGCTGTTAGTTGGAAGTCACTATAGCAACGCTTTGTGTACATGATTATCGTTTTATCACTGCGTTCACAAATAGGGACAGGGAACCAACTGTCAACAAGGGCAACAGCAGTCCATGACTCATTTGTACAGGCATGTCGGTTGTGTTTTGACAATTTGGCTGAAAGTGACTACTGCAGTAGAGTGGTAATATGTAATGTAGTTGTCAAAGTGGCGGAATTTTGTTACGCTCTATGAAATCCAAGGCCTTTGCCTGTCTATGGTGTAACTGGAAATCCCTACCAAAAATGACGTTTGTGGATATTGAAAGTGTGACTGTGGACCACAGAAAAGTTAGCACTGCATGTTTTTCATTCCATGTGTAGAGCCACAATTTCCATTTGAGCCCCTGTGGTGCCATCTGTCTTTTGCTGTATGTCAATGTGTAGTGAATATTATGTATTTGGAGTTTTTATTTATTTTATATGAAATTATTTAAAAAAATAATAAACTTCTGTATGGGCCATAAACATCTTCAGAACATTTACTTCCTCTTTCCAGGTTATTCTTTATTGCAGAGGTTATGAAAAAGGTCCCGATTTTTTTTATTGACATATTGACAATATTACATATTTCTCACTTCCATTCCTAATCCTGACATTACATTTAAGGCATTTGTCTGTTTTATAAGGGAGCAAGTAGAATATGGCAAGAAAGAGGCAAAAGGCTTTTCTCCTGTATATAGTACCTTATGTATTGTGACCAGTGGAAAAAACAACACCCTGAGATTTACTGTATCCCTTTAGATTTGTTTTTAGGCGAGGTGTATGGAAAATAAAACCTCCCAAGCACAGTGAGATCATTTAACACCAAATGATGACACAACGTGGATCTGTAATTATTATTGCTCTGTCACACCAATGATGGAGGTAAATGGCTTCCTAATAGTTGTTGCCGTAACTTGCTTATGTCAGCCGGACCAACGCAACAGCAGCCCCCTGGTGATGAAATACGATAAATAAAAGTGAAAGGGAACATACCTCAAGTTTTTGTGGCTGATTCATACTTTAAAAATAGGGCATTCAAGTACATGAAGATAAACCTCACCTATAAATGTGGCGCCTTGCTTCATCCATTCACTGCTTAGTACTTCAATTGCTAATGTGTTCTGTGATGCTGTCCAGGACCTGTGTATGAAGACAATGCATCATGCATGTGCCAGTTACAATTTGATCTTTGATATCATTTTTTCAATTGCACATAAGAATGCTAAATGTGATGTTCAAAAGATGGATAGATAAGTTGATATGTTGCAACTGTACTTTGATGCCTCACATCTTTTACAGATCAATACATCAAGCTGGAATAGAGCAAATTCACATCCAACCATTTGTATAGGAATCAAAGTCAAATAATGCTGCCCTGAATGAGGGCATAGAGGTGCGGCACAAACTAACGTTGAGCACAGACGCCGCCAACTCCCTTAAGACCGCTTCCCTCCCAGTAGAACTCAACAAAGAACAATGGCATCATCGAATTTGGAACAACACCCCTCTGCACTCTTATTGGTGCTCCTATGACATTTTCCCTGATGGGCTCGCCCAGGATTTTTTTAACGTCTGAGGATAGACTTGTAGGGTGACTTTTGTTTGATTGTATTAACAGTTCCCAGAGTAAGTACAGTTCTAGGAAAGCTTGGGTAAATGCAAGGTCTGCTAAGACAACTGAAATAAACAGAAAAGCACAATGGTTTGTTTCCATTGGGTTGGGTGTTATAATGTATATGGTGACAAGACATGGTCAGACTCACTTGCTCTGTGCATCCCACTCTGCCCCACTGTTGGGGTAGACCACCCAGGAGAGCTCAGGACTGAGAACTGACTTTGCAGAGTCTAGAAGTGGCTTCACTAGAGCTGGTGAACAGCAGTTGACCCCCACTGCAATCAGCTGTTTTGACCGATTTGCAATCTGGACTGCCTCTGCAAAAAGGCTTCCATCTGATATATGAGCTTCATCCTGCGAAAGCCATAAATAAATTAATTGTTTCTACTTAAGTAGTTTTTACTTAATGTTGCTTTACGATTTGTTGTGTCCTACATTTTATATACAATATTCACTCTCCCCTAAAGTGTACTTAGTGTATGACTATTACATATTACAGATTGATTACCTTGCAAGAGAAGGAGAGCCAGGCTTTATAATTAGGGAATTCTCTGAGCAGCTCCACCAATGCCTCTGCTTCTTTTATACTTGGAATTGTCTCCATAGCAATGAGGTCGGCTCCTGCTGCCACTAAACAGCTGATCTGCAGCCGATGCCAGGCTTTCAGCTCCTGAGGAACGCACGGCAAACGTTTTGATTAAATTAAATAGCTTATGAGGACTTACTGAATTCTTCCTCCAACTGCATAAACGGTGACCAGTATTCACCAGTAGCACTAACCAACTGTAGCCATAATGATGAGCTGGCCTAATGACAGTAATTCTGGCAAGTGTACTTCAACTACTCATTTTGTGGTAAACATTGTTCCGCTGAGCACCATTTGCGTTATCCCTTCAAACGGCATTATGGTTATAAATGAGAAAAAATGGTATTTGAAATCGGAGTGCCACTCACCTCAATGGTCATATCCTTTGCATAATCTCCTGTATACTCTGAGCCATTGTGCAAAAATGCACCATATGGTCCAACAGAGCCTGCCACCAGAGGATACCTTCGATCTTTTAGAATCAAAGTGAAAAGACACCTTATCAGCTAGTGACAGTATGTCAGCATGTTAAACTATTACCGTATGAATATACTTCGAACAGGATAAAGGGATATTTCTATATTGCCTTCATATAAAATGTACAGTATTACATTCACCCGGACTGCAAGGGCGTCCATCTTTGCAAGGAACCAAACTGCTCATCAGGAATAGTTAGGGGTTCAGATTCTTGACAGTTGCTTAAGGACACGTCAGCACACAGACAGGATGAGTCTGGGGTGGAACCAGGAACCTTACAGTTCCCAAACGGCCTCTCTAACACTACACCCTACGCAACTACCGCTGCGGATGGTTAGCATTGGTTACCTGTTAGACGGTGGTCAGATACAAATTGTTTCACTGCATCTTTGGCCAGATGAACTCCAGACATCAGCAACTTGCTGGCTGAGTCTGAGGTCATGTCCATGTACTTGATGAATCCCTTGATAGATGCCTGGTATGTGGCCGTTGTGATGACATCAGAACCATGACGGAGAAATCTACAGAAATATGGGTAAATCAAAATATCCAATTCTTGGTAAGTTTGCTTCCATGTGTCAGTGAGGGATCATTTCCATTTCAAATGTCTTAAATTTGGTTTTAATTGATCAACAGGCAATTTAGTACAATAGCCTATTTAGGCAGGCCTACCTTAAATGAGCATCTCGTATAGCTTGTGGATTGGTGTGCAAAACTCTGGCACTCCACAATGGGTCCCCCTGAGACACACACACACACACACACACACACACACACACACACACACACACACACACACACACACACACACACACACACACACACACACACACACACACACACACACACACAGATATACAGTATATACATATACCAGGCAGATAGATATATAAAAAAATAAGTGAGGCCTGGCATCGCCCAGTTGTAATTGCATATTTGTGTGGTTTTTAGTCTACATTGGTCATATCAATCGTAACACATTGTGAGCTTGCAGGTTGGCTAGTCTTAGGCGGATTATACTAATATGTAACCAGATGAGAAGATATAACTGCAGGGAAGTATGCCAGACAGGTTGCAACTTGCTGTGTATAATTCCTGCAGTTAAAGCACATCAGAAACAGATAAAGGTAAAATCATCCTCAATATTGAAGAGCCTTTTAAAGTTTATCCACTGAGGAATGCAAAATGATAATAATAATGATAGTAGTGCTTGTTTGTCTAGGTCAGGGGTCAGCAACCTTTAATGTATCAGAGCCAATTTAGAACAAAAACATGGATCCAAAATCTGTCTGGAGCAAACATATTTGAGTCTTATAATTAAGTCTACACTGGCTATATTAGTGTATCAAAAGTATTAAATACAAATACAGGTTAATGAGCATTCATTGTTTATTGGTGCAGGCTATAATTCCAATTTTAGTTGACAGAATTGTTGAAACTTTGTTGAAATGTGGGGTTCAATCTAAAGCATTTTTTTTTTTACCAGTGGTACTAGACCACTGGTGGTCCTTGCAGCTATTGTATACAGTCCCAGGACACACATTTAATAGTTTTTATTATTTATTATAAGTATTATTTTAATGTCTTCACAGTAAAGAAACTGAAGTGAATGACCTGCATGCAGGTGACCTACGATGTGCACTGGATTGTCTGGATGAGTCATTATTACTAGGAAATAGTTGTATGCATGCACATGGGATGAATAGCAAGTGTTATAAAAGCATAAAGCCCCAATCTTAGCCCATATCCCAACCCAACAACAGTGGTCCAGGTCCCCACACTGAAGTCCCTTTTTCACAATCGGTTGTAAACCATTGTTCTAAAATACACATTGTTTACAATGTCATGTTTTGCCTACTACAGCAAAAACAAATAAATAAAAAAATGTGGAGAGACTAGACCGACCATACGTCCGTATTTCCCGGGACATGTCCGTATTTCACGTCCTGTCCCGGGTGTCCCGGTTTATTTTTAGAAATTGAGGAAATGTCCCGGTTTTTGTAAAATTACTTTCATTCAGTTCCTTTCCGACACTCCTTTGCTTACATCGGACCAGTAAATCGACAGGCACTAGGGCACGTTCGGAAATTGCGCACTGAGTACACTGAGCAATGAAAACTAAATAGGCGAGTGCGCTCCGGTGTGGTATTTCCGAACGTCCCCCTAGCGCTGCGCACGATGACGTCAGCCCTAAGCAGTCAGTGCAGAGCAGCAGCAGGCAGCCTTCGTCAGTCAGTTAGTAGACACTAGACAGCGTGGTTGTCAGTCTCCGCCACCATGCCCAAGCGCAAGTGCACGTTTACAGACGAGTTACAGAAAAAATTCCCTGTATTCAGACCGGGGCGAGACAAAAGTGAAGCACTGTGCACTGTTTGCAAAGCAGGCACATATGTTTCGCTCTGCAATGGTGGTGCAAGGGACCTAAAATTCCACATTGACACAGAAAAACACAAAAAAGCTGTTCGAGGCGATAGTAGCACCTGTTCGATATCTGAATATTTCGTGAAACCAGGGAAAGATAGGGTGACCATACTAAAAGTACAAAACCAGGACACCTTGGGGGGAAACAGAAATAATTACAAATTATTTCTGTTTTATTTAAATGCATTTATTCAAAAAGTCAAAAGTGCTTTACAATGTGCTTTACAAAGAAAGAAATAATGTCAATCAACTTCTCTCAGACATAACTCTGAACAGCAACACTGAAACTCAGCCTCAATTTCAGACATGAATGCAACAATGTCTGTTGTAGGCTATTGAAAAAGGTTAACAATTGTCTTCTGGAAAAATGAAAATAAAATATCTAACAAAAAAATCCTCTTGTATATTAACAACTTAGAAAGTAACTGTAGTAAAATGTACCAAAAACTAACCAAAATATAAATTTTGGTTATTTTTTGTTGCATTCATGTCTGAAATTGAGGCTGAGTTTCAGTGTTGCTGTTCAGAGTTATGTCTGAGAGAAGTTGATGGACATTATTTCTTTCTTTGAAAAGCACATTGTAAAGCACTTTTGACTTTTTGAATAAATGCATTTAAATAAAACAGAAATAATTTGTAATTGAAGTTATTTTTTTGTGTGTGGGACCCGTGGGACCCGTGGGACCCGTGGGACCCGTGGGACCCCCCCCCCCCCCCCCCGCGCGCTAAGGTGTCCTGGTTTTGCACTTTTAGAATATGGTCGCCCTAGGAGAGACTAAACATAGTTTAAAGGTATCGTGACATTAAAAACACGTTTTTGTTCATTTTTTGTGTTTTGGGGGGGTTCTTGACAACAATTACACCATAAAAAGTCGGTATTTGAACATTCAGTGGTTTCTCCGTATTTTGTAGTTATGCTAATTAGTTTTAAAAACGGCTCGTCTGGTTGGGCACCGGATAGTTGCGTGTACATCACGGTAAACACCCACCCACAGCCGTGCTGTCTCCAGCCTCCCCTGCTCTACTCTCCGCCTCTCTCCTCCGTTTGAAGGACGTGCACACATAATAGACCATGAAGGGAGCTCGAGCCTCTTTTACACCGACGGCTGTAAACGACAGCCCAGATCATGAATGCAATTTCGCTAGAAGTGCCCTCTCATTGTATTACAGGCACTGCCCTAAACACTCTCTGCATGTCCCTGCATGTCCCGACACTGCCGAGATACCCGAAAAGAGAGAGAGAGAGAGAGAGAGAGAGAGAGAGAGAGAGAGAGAGAGAGAGAGAGAGAGAGAGAGAGAGAGAGAGAGAGAAGAGAGAGAGAGAGAGAAAGAGAGAGAGAGAGAGAGAGAGAGAGAGAGAGAGAGAGAGAGAGAGAGAGAGAGAGAGAGAGAGAGAGAGAGAGAGAGAGAGAGAGAGAGAGAGAGAGAGAGAGAGAGAGAGAGAGAGAGAGAGAGAGAGAGAGAGAGAGAGAGAGAGTTTGATTATTGTGTAAAATAATTCCCTTCTTCCACCTTTCACTCTGGGGCACGCTGCCGTTCGCAGCCTAGAGCAATCTAGTCTCAGCGTTGCGACATTGAGGGGTCAGAAACCGAACGCTTTGCGCTGTTCATGCAGCATGAGTAGGAACAGACTAGAGTTGGAAATAGCCCTACGATATTTTCAACAAGAGCAACATGCCAACTGTTGTCATGTTGATGTTGTAGCCTAGCTACTATTACTACAAAACGAACTAAAATAAAGGGTTTTACGACCATTAAAGCTGTCTCTGCCTACTTCAGGTCCAGGACTTGTCCCTATTTGCTGCCACCATTCTCAATAGATGTTGATGTAGAAGAGCCTCCATTAGACTGGCCCCATGAAGTGAACGGAGTTTGCACAACTCTATACCCTAAGTTCTGGCACAGCAGCCGGTCTCTGCCTGCCTCTCTGTCCCTCTCTCTCTGTCTCTGCTCAATCATTTTACTTTGATATAACCCGTAATTTGTGCGACATCGGCTAGGATTCTGTTTATATTATTGATTAGGCTTACTATTTACAAACAACTGATATAAAGAGTATAGATTAGAATCAATGTCGTATACAGCAGTTTTAAAACCAATGGTCCGGGGACCACCAGTGCCCTAGGCTGAAATCCAGCCTGGTAGGCTATTGTGGGTCTGTGGGGTGAAAATGTCATCAAATGGTGGTCCATGGGTCAAACGCTGAATAAATAGTGGTCCCTGGTATGAAAATGGTTGAAAACCACTGTAATGCAGTACAGTTGAACTGCTGATCACCAAATATTTAGTCTCAAAGACAAGTCTATGGATTTGTTCGGGACACTAAAAATGAGGCAACCACAGTGTCAGTGGTCTAGTTAGTATTTCCTGTCTATTCAACCAAGATCAGCTATTTTTGTTATATATGAATTGAAATCCTGAATTATTTTAGAATAATGACATCACAATGTTAATAATTAACTATCCTATTAACTAACCACATTTTGTCCCCTTTCCCCACTCAACATGTCCCACACATGCAACACTTATTTTACCTCAAATGAACAGGACCTGGCCACCCTATCTAGGAGGCGGGGAAGTTTGTTGGAGAGGAGGGTAGAGGGGTGGGTGGGTGGATCATGACAGTGATTGACATAGAAGGAGTAAAGTACGACCCCTAGTGGCCAAAAGAATGTGTTTTTCTCCATGCCCCATTAGAATGTAAAAGAAAGGGACCAAAAACACATTAATTGAGTATTTTTTTCTATGAAAGCCTGTTAAACACATTTTGAGGATCATCTCCAACATAATAAAATAATGTTACAAATAATGTCACGATACCTTTAATCTCATATTTTGTAAAGTGAGGGAGTCACTCAGTAAGGGGAGTCTAAAGAGTCACATGTGGCTCCAGAGCCGCCTGTTGCAGAACCCTGGCCCTCGTCTGCTGAAGGTAATTCTGTTACTCCATCCACCAGATGGTGCTAAAGTGCCTCAACTACCGCGGCACTGCACTGGGACGAACAGTAGGGCTGAGCCAATAAACTGCGCCCATATTGGTGAGTCGGTGACTCCGGCATTTCGGCAAATTCATTGTCGCTTGTCGAACAAAAGTCACAGTTCAATACAAGGCTTATATATTGTACATGTAGTTTAGTTTAAGAACTGATTCCTATATTTCACTTCATTCAATGCGAGTGAAGATCACGCACGAGTCTCACAATTCGATAGGGCACCACCATGACCTTCGCTCGGCGTAGCAGTTTGAAATTGCTGTCATTTCCAAGACGATGACTTGCATTGCATGAAGACAAATTACCTCCAGTTTGACACCCTGAGCTTCAAGCTCTGTTGCAAGACCACCATCCAAAATAAGAGGAGCCCCTTTCCTGTCAAACGTTATTGCATCCCCAACGAATGCCATTCTGACAAAGACCTACATCAAACTTTACTCGGAACAGAACTATGGGAACAAATTGTAGTGTAAACGGATTTGAGCGAATATGAAGTATGAACTGTTAATGATTATCTTCCCCTTTTGGTGAGTTGAGTTCTGAGTTAACTGCTCAGCCCATGATGGAAAACAGACAAGCACGTGACTATTGTTGTTACGCTGTTGTGGCGGTTGCATTCTGGGTCTGCTGCGTTCAGGTGGTTTTCAACCTTTATGATACCAGGCTCACTAGTTATTCAGCAGCATACAAGCCACGAACCACCATTTAATCACATTTTCACCCCACCACATACCCCAAAATTAAAGATTTATTTTGCTTTTGTCCACAATTCCAGGCTGGATTTTGGAAACAAAACAGGCAAATTTAATGAACATTCCCAATATTACACATAGCATAGCCCACACAAAGAAACAGTCCACAGCTGGCTCTGTAGTGTATAGCTTTGATTTGTTTGCATTTAGTTGACTGTAGAAACCGAATACAACGAACTTTACAGGTTCTATGTAGAAATGATCTCCCTTTACGGCGCTTAGGTGAACGCACCGTCGTTGCTATGGCGACAGGTTAGCTATAGACAGTACTAGCAAAAGGCAGGTGCCATCAGGTTACCGAGTATTCTTCCATAAATGGTAAGCTTGTTTGAAGATTTACTTAAATCATTCATCTAAGGGCACATGTTCTGTTATTGTTTTAACCGTTCCGATGTAACGCTTGTAGAGGCTTCTACTGAAACCTCTGGAACAGACGATCTGCTAATAATAGAGCTAACGTTAGCCCGGCTAAGCTAATCAGTCATAGCCATCATTTCATTTTTAATGTTTACAGGTATGAGCATGTCGCAGGCTACTGTCAGGCTATTGTTATGAAGCAGTGGTTTTCGACCAGGTGGTCCCCAGGCTAAATGATGGAAAGTTGGTTAACCAGATGTAACTCTTTTGAGAGTGTAAACATGAAACCAAATGGACCCTTGCGGGTCCATTTGGTTTCATGTTTACACTCTCCAGAGTTAAAATATCCATCATCTGAATTAGCCTCAAGTCTACACAACTAGAAGATTAATGGGCATTTTGATCTGTATATTTGACTGTTTTGTTTCTGTATTGCGGACAAAACCAAAATAAATCTTTATTAGTTTTGGGGTCTGTGGTGATAAAATGTCTTCAAAAGGTGGTCCGTGGCTACAATGCAGAATAAATAGTGGGCCCTGGTATCAAAATGGTTGAAAACCACTGTTATAAAGGAAGAGCTAGGCTTGGGAGCTGAACAGAATTACCGGTAGTTAAAGCAAAGGTGAGGCTTCCCTGGACATTTTTCAACTTTGGGACAAGTACATTTTTAAAGGGGAATTCCACCCATTTTCAACATTTTAGTTTATCATTGATGTACCTTCAAGGTGCTGGGTGGACATGATAAAAAAAAGTTCCCACATTCTGTGTTCCCAAGAAATGGAGGTCTGAAGAAAGCCACTAACATGGTGAAACATCTTGATGACATCATCAAGATGTATTTTCACCATGTTAATGGATTTTTTTAGACGTTTTTTTATGAGAGTACAAATGGAACCAAATGAACCCGTTAGGGTTCATTTGGTTGCATTTGTACACTCTCAGAAAAAAATGAAAATGGGTGGAATTCCCCTTTAATACAGCAAGTCTACTTGTAACATAACCAAGTATACATGTGAGTACTTCTATCTCTGAATATTTCTCACAGGCTGAGCGCTATGCCTTACTTGCTGAGTGGTTTGACCCCAGTGCATCTCTTTTGCGTCGTTACCAACTGCTGTACTACCCTAAAGATGGCTCAGTGGAAATGGTAAGAATTATGAAACCCTATACAGCTAATATGATGTGGGTTTATTACTTTTTTAATAAATCATGGTTGTACAAACTAGTAGTAGTTTTTTCACCAAGTAGAAATATACCTGAGACGTCTAGGGATAATTATTCATGTAACTTCTGGTGCGAGATTCTTGCTCCCATGAAAGTGTCATGGTGCAGTTCGGTCAGGTGACCATGACACTTCCTTGTTAGAACTTTCTTGGTCTTACCAGGGATGTGCTTGTTTGATTCACAGTTCGATGTGAAAAACCAGCGGATCTTTTTGAGAAGGACCAAATATGACGACATACGCCAGGAGGATCTGTTTGTTGGGAATCGGGTGAATGTGTTCTCACGGCAGCTCAGTCTTATTGGATATGGAGACCAATATACAACAAACAAACTTGGCAGCAAAAAAGAAAGGTATGTGTCCATATACAGTACACTGTGAAATCCTAGTGTTATTTAACTCTTGAGTATCATTTTGTAATAACGTATTAATTCCACAGTGCCGCTGTAACAACATGTAGTGAGAGCAGCACATGCTGTCATTCAAATGTTAGTTGAAGACCTTGTTGGCTAAGAAGAAAAAAGTAAATCCTAAAAAGTTATGAATCATTTAATATACAATAAAGATATGTTAAAGTATAATAGGTATGGTTAATAATTGTTGTTTTTCAGCAATTGAGTTGATCACATCACTAACTCAGGTGATCAAATAGAGGTTGTTGCCCACCCCTTATGTTCCTACCTAGTAACTCAAAGAAGAGTGTACATGTACACATTTGGTTCCATAGTAATTCAGGATTTTACAGGGTAGTTTAATATGGTGAGGAAGAAATAACAATAATTCTTATTGTGTTATTTTTTTCCCCCACTCACTAGCTACCTCTCTGTTAAAGTCAGTAATGTGTTGTGTCTGATCACTGAAGAGTCAAATAGTACAGTGTCGCTCCACAGGCCTCTACTATGAATAAGAAGCACCTCTGTCTGTCTGCAGCCTGCTTACCCTCAACCATGACAATCCCTTCATAGTGTAGCAGGTTTTTGTCAGTCTTGGTTTTCTTCCGTTGTGTATGTTCTCATCTCCTCTGCCTATAATTCCTCACCCTAGAACTCTTGCTATGCTCAAACCGGATGCAGTTGCCAAGATGGGAGACATCCTTGAGATGATATATGCTGCAAACTTGATCGTGACCAAAGCCAAAATGGTCAGACTGACTGGGTAAGCCTGATGAAGTGTGTGTGTGTGTGTGTGTGTGTGTGTGTGTGTGTGTGTGTGTGTGTGTGTGTGTGTGTGTGTGTGTGTGTGTGTGTGTGTGTGTGTGTGTGTGTGTGTGTGTGTGTGTGTGTCCATGCGTACATGTAAGCGAGTCCCTGGCCCCAATTCTCTGTCTCTGTCATTAACATACATAATTACTTTGTTAAGTTATCGGTTCACGGTCGTTGGTCGATGGCTTAGCCTTAGGTGATGACGTAATGAAGAGATACTTACGTATATGTATTATCATGAGTATTATCTCCCGGAGATGCCGGGGTACTTTCTCACTTGTCACCCGCTCTGCTCCTGCACAAGTAGGCCATGGACTTGTGCACTCTGCTGAGTGCTGATCTAGTTAATCTATCAGACTAAATTGTATGTCCAGAAGAGGGAGGTATTTCACGGCTTCCCGGTGCCAGGATTTCTCCCCTTTGCAGGCAGACAGTGCAGCTTCCTCATGTCCGGAGCATACTGTATGGCATGCCAATGGACAGAAGGCACTGGCTTTGCACTAATTCCCTAGATTTGGTCTTCAAGCAGAAAAGCAAATTTAGGAACAAGAGTGATTTTTATTTCCATTTCTGTTAAAGCTGGACCCCCTTAAGCCTCAAACGTACTCCAGGGTGAAGTTTCACCACGGCACGTTTCTTAAGGCTTCATGCTAGTATGTGTGAGCGATTGTTAAAAAACTACACCACAACCACAATCACTTCACCTTGGACTATGTACTATAAAGAGCCCTTAGAGTAGACCTACAGGTCTGTACCTGGTCCAGTCATTTTTTCCACCCAGTGCTGTTAAGTCTATGAGATGGGTATAGGCCTTGTATCTCTTCGCCTAAAGTAGACGATGTTGTGACGAGTTGTGAGGTTGTGAGTCAGCCATTTTTGCTTAGTGTGACCACATCAAATCGGATATAAACAGTTGCACACGCAAGCACTCGCCTAAGAATCTTCCATAGGATGAACTTTTTTGTCGCATAAAGGTGTCATAGGTGTATAAAGTATTGTCTGTGCAATGTTGTTATTTCCATAAAAAAGAAAGGGATGAAGGGGCTTAGGGGAAGCGGCGGAACAATCAGATCTACCTGAGATAAAGAGCATGTACATAAGTGTCTCAGAGCTAAATATATACTGAGGATTTTACTGTGCACCCACTTCCAGTCTTCCACACACATGCACAACCTCATACACACAGATGCAGGCACATGTCATTGTCATGTTACTGTAGCACAGATGCCCCTTGTACTACCAGTTTTCTTGACAATGAAGATAAATGTTGGAGCAAAATGTAAACAAGTAAATCCTATTACCAGTATAATTGAGTTTGTATGTTTCTTCCGGTGGCATCGAGGGCAGACGAATCGATACAGCTTTCCTTCGTTCTTTGTGGGCCATCATATATATTATACATGGATGTGGATTTGCCACAGTGGGGATTATTTTATAGCAGACAAGGATGATAACAAAATATGATTTGTCCTCTGTCCTGTCCTGGTCAGATGTTGATGTAATGGCTAGTGGCATTGCTATTGGGTTGCAGACAGGAGACTTGGGTAGAAGCACACCTTTCAGTGTATTTCTTTCATGCCAAATACTCAATGCAGAGAAAAAACGGTGTGGCGAATAAACAATCCAAAAATGCATCATAATAGTATTCATAGTGATGCCTTGTTTGTGGGGAAGAAACTTAAAGAGGGGGTGCTGTGATTTTTGTATTTTTTCCAATTTTGTACGTGTTTACGAGGTGAAAGTATGTAAATAGACCCCTTGGTGTGGTTTTGATGTGCAGTGATGTCTTCCCTTTGTATTTAGGGTTTCTTCCTGGGGGCTGAACCTTTCCAGTCAAACGTGCCAATGAAAAAAACTTCAATATAGTGACATCATGTGCTCAGCCCCTCCCCTAACTCCTCCCCCTTTAGCATGCAACTAAAGCTGTGGGTGTGGCTTCAGTTCAGCTGGATCTCCATCCATCACCACCCACCAGGCAAACCAGGCATACTTAATGAACTGGTAGGGTGGAATCATAAAAATGACAGTTTAACAAACACTGTACACTTTTTGGGAAAAAAATCTTCCTTTTCATATAACAATAATACCTGATGATCATGTTTTAGGCTAGAAAAAAATCATGGCACTCCATCTTTAAGATGATTAAGAATCACTTTAGTTTTTTGCGTGTTTTGTGTGGAGGCACATAAATACATATTGATTTTTTCGTGCACACACACACACACACACACACACACACACACACACACACACACAACCTCCAACAACACTCCCGGGGCTGTTAGGATGTGACAAATCATACACTGTAGCTTTTGCATACTTTATTTTGCTACTAGTGGGCTGAGTGACAGTGCTCTGCCATGGACATGAAAACAAGCACTCATGAGAGCAAGCTGCATAATGCCTGCTCCATTTCCTGTCTATCACTGGTGGCAAGTCTGGTAGCAAGTCCCTGGAGAGAATACCTCCAGGGCCCAAACATTCATGGCATTTATGGAAAGAGCACAGATTTTCTGTTGTGGATGCCATGCCTGTAGTGTCTTCCAAGCACACACTGTCCCTTTTGCAGAGACTGGCTTGACAGGTGTAATCCATCAAGAGAAATTCTGCTGATTTGATGACGCCTGGAAACATTTTCGTTATCGTCATGGTTCAGATACATGTGCATATAGTATAGGATCATCAGTTGATAACATGGTTTTGAAGGCCGCTCCTTAATTAGAAATCAGAATCATTCTAAAGATGTAATATATTACAAACTGCTTGAATATATAGTAATGCGTGCGCACGCGTGCACACACACACACACACACACACACACACACACACACACAATCTACATTTATTTTCTTGTTGGGACAACCAAGTGGCACAGGGTGGACGTTCTGCCCACCACCGTGGAGACTTGGCTTAGAATCACACTTGGCCATGTTCATAGGGCAGTGCCGGGCAGGGAGGGTGATTATTGTCACGGCACTAGGGACTCATATTGGTCATATTCACACGCCAGCCATTAAGTTAATGATTTTACAATCCAACACGGCCACCATGTGAATATGATCCCGGGGCACATGCAAGGAATTGTGTGTTCCTCTCCGTGCCTGAAAAGAAGTAACTGGTGAATGGTGATGTCATTGATGTAGGAGATCCCTGGTTGTCGGCCACTGTCTCCAAGGCCATCCAGAAGGGGTCAGCACTGACAGGGACATATTACACAGGGAAAAACATGGGAATTATCCTCTACTGACTAAAATGGTATAGAAAAATAAACTAATTAATAAAAATGAAATGTTCCTGTAGTGTAGAAGTGAATAGACGAGTGAAGTTATAAATGAACAATATTACGCAATGTACACAAGGTGAAAGAATCTATAGCTAATTAGTATCTTTTGTTCACATTCGTGGCAATTTGCACCTGCCAAAAAATGTCAAGTATAACTAATACCAATGGCATTCATTGGTACTAACGATGCATAGGCTGCTCTATGCATCCCTCCCACAGTTGGTGGGGCTATTCCTTAGAGTTAACGTTGAATATCTGATCTGTCTTGGACACTCATTAACCCCACGTTTATGGTTTCCCTTACAGGGGGCAAGCAGCAGACTTTTATATGGAACACCAGTCAAAGCCTTTCTTCAAGTGAGTTCCTGTGTGAATGATTTACCAGGCAGGAGCTGGTGGGAGCTAGCGTAACCTCTGCTAGTCCTCCCAGTGACATTGCCCCGACATTTGACCGGATGTGACATAGTAGCTGAAACAGCATGTGCGCGCATGCGTGCGTGTCTGTGAGAGTTGCACAGAATCAAAACAAGGTTATTCACCGGATGACACATTTTTGCAGTAACCTGGTGCAGCATGTGTCCTCGGGCCCGGTGGTTGCCATGGAACTCATGGGCGAGGAGGCCATATCAGTCTGGAGGAGGCTGCTGGGACCAACCGAATCCTCTACCGCACGGGGGGAAGCGCAGGAGAGCATCCGTGCCCAGTTCGGAGCAGATGGTGTCCAAAACGCGGCACACGGCTCTGACTCAGTCAGCGCAGCAGCCAGAGTGAGACATGCAGACATGCGAGCATGTTATATTAATGCCTGATTTATACTTGGACATGCATCATGTCAGTTTTCTCTTTCTGGTGCATGGCATTTGGCTTGGTATAAATCACCTTTTAGAATGTTTTTTGTTCATGGCCTTCTTCTGCACAGCTCACATTTAAGAAGATAACTGTTGTTGTGTTTTTTTGTTTTTGTTTTTTGCTTTTTTTCTAGGAACTTGAGTTTTTCTTTCCATCCACTACGGGTCACGGCCTCTCAAATACAGCCAACTTTACAGACTGCACGTGCTGCATCATTAAACCACACGCCATATCAGAAGGTACCGTCTGGAACATATTCTTAGTAATCTTCAAAAGATATTCATTATAATTAACATGTTACATCTTCTCACACACCAACACCATTCAACCCCCCCGCTCAAAACTATTGAAAATAGCATAAATTCAAACATGTGGTGGCATGATGTGAGCTTGTAGATGGGCTATTTTCAGTGTCTATGAAAAAAAAAAGAAAAATAGATGTTAAACCGGTTTAAAGCCATAAAGAGACAGCATGTCATATCACAATATAAAGATAACCAAAATCACACATGATATCTAGTCTCATTTCACAACAATTATATAATATTGATGTATTGCCCAGCCATCCCAGCACACCACACACGTTGGATAATTACTCCAATAATGTACATGTGTACGTAAAGTCTCAGATAGTTGTATAAGAGTGTCTGTTCAGCCATAGCTCTTACATAACACCCAGCACCCCCTTCTTCTCGATGCCTGTTAATGAGTTTGCGTCACACAAAGCCACTGCATTGTAAACCAACCTTGCTTTTGGATTTTTCCAAATCCCTGCTCTGATCCCCGTGCACGGTGTGCATGCCATCCAGGCTCTGACCTGTGAAATGTTCGGTTATTCAGACAAAGCTGGAGGAGACCCTCTAAAGTGGTGACTGTGTGGACGGAGTGGAGGGACCCAGTTCATTCCAGCAGCTCTGACTTCAGTTCCAATTCAGTAGACTTCAACAGAGCTCCCATAAAGTTGTCATGGATTCTATGTAGAGAATCCCTACATTTCATCTGGTGTTTTGACTGTGTTGTGGTTAATGTATTTACCTTTGTTGCTGCCCTATATGCCAGCCGGCGTAATGGGGATAAGTAAGTAAGTGGTTCAAAGTGCGTAGCGTGCGTCGGACATCAGCCTGGGCCAGTAGTAGTTCATTTGGTCTTGGATGGATCTCCTCTACTTTGTAGGTTTTGGGTGACACTGGTGCATGTCTTCGTCAGGCTTGTGGCTGCTGTGCTGTGTTCACCTGTGGAAAAGACATCCGATCTGCACTTGGTTTATTTGAGTCTCCATGGATGTGTCTGTTTTTCATGCGTACACACACCGGCATGGTATTGTGCAATTGTCTCGCTTTCTCATAGCAAACAACTCGCTGCCAAGATAAATTCTACAACAGATTGGAAACTGAGATGACATTTGGATGGGGAAGTGTGCGTTGTGAATTCAGCAATATCTGTTAACAGCCAACAGGTTGTAAGCAGCCATGAGGAATAAGTATGTCTGTGCAACGTTGAAGCCACATACTGGTCAAAGCTAGAACATGCAGACCTATGCATTTAGCATGGGGAAACCCCATGCAGCAGGGGTTTAAGCACATGCACATTTTACCAACAAATGTGGTAAAACGCAGAAGTAGAGTGCTCTTCCGGTTGCTTCAAAACACCACAGAGCAACTTCCATTGAAATGGATTGTGGTAGGGCAGGTGGGTCTGACGCCCCCTGTACACTATCTACCCTACACAGTAAAGCTTGTTAGGTTTTAATGATAATGAGCACTATATTGAGCCAGTATTTTATTGAGATCAGTATTGAGGTTTTTAAGTGGTGCAACCACTTCCTCACAGAGCTACGTGTCCCTGGCTGGCGCTCCTGGCTGTGTCTGTCAGTCCATCTGAGCAGGAAATAGCTTTTGGGTGGTTTACAACACAACCAAGGGTCACTGTTGCGCCACACACATACACACTTACACACACACACACACACACACACACAGATATAAGCTGAATATATGCTGATTTGGGGTGTTATAGTGCATTAAAGAGAGCCCTGGGGACCCCCACATGGTAATTTCTTGTTTCTACTGTCTCGGATGCGGGCTGGCTTGCCTGAACCGGGCTGAAACCTTGGGAACGTTCTTCTAGCTCTGGAAGTTGCACTTACTTTACATGGGTGTGGTTTTTCTAATATTTTGTGAGTAGAACACATGAGACCACAATTTGATCTTGGCCAACCAACTGTGGGTTTGTGGCTGACCATCACCGTATAGGCATCTGTCCCTTCAGTGATGATGGATTAGGCCTGAGTGGTCAGGGTTTCTTGCAACCCGTGGCTGCACAGTCCCACTCTGGAGTGGCAGTCTCCAGTGCAGCTGGAACAGGAGTTGGGACTGCTTCATGCAGTTTCCTCTTCTGTCGCTTCATGTATCTATCTCTTCATTGTTTAATCCAAAAATATAACTTGTGACTACTTTTTACTTGTGTCTTCAATTACACTGCTTTTCTAAAAGCATAATTTTGTTTACCCAGTCAGCACTGGTTGGCAGGTATAGTACACTTTAATTTCTGTCTTCTGTCCTCCGGTCTTGATTGTAGATTGATGACATGATGGGCTGCTTGTTAACAGGTTTGATAACCCCAATGTTATCCAGGTCTCAATAAATTTGTTATCGACTTTTGGTATCGAGTTCCATCCCTAATGAGGAAGTCAATAGTCATTAGAGATCCGAGGAGACATCCATTTTGCTAATGGTAGTTTTGAGATTATGCTTTTCTAATGTCATCCAATTGGTACAGTGTAATCTAATATTGCAGGTCCATTAGTAAAGCTATCCAAAGTATGGACATGCCCTGTTTTCATCACTGAGTCATTTCCAGTAACAACTAACAGCCTAACCAAATCAACCTTCACGTCCCTATTCTGGGACAATAAATCTGGGAAAATAGCTGCTCACTAGCTCAGTGAGCTTGTAGATTTGCTATTTTGACAGATGTTCAAAGTAAGGCCAGTATTGAGAAAGGATATCAATTTACAATTTACAATTTAGGCATTTAGCAGACGCTCTTGATCCAGAGCGACTTACAATGGTGAAAAGTTTACAATTTAATTAGGATTTACAATACATTTTACAACATACAATGAAGCGCTAAAACATTGTAATACATTAGGCAACCTATATATATAATACAAGTGCTATGGGCTTTTTGTCAGCTACCCGCCTAGCACTAATAACTTTGGGGTGGGTCTGTCTAAGTTTGAATGGACAGTTGGGGAAGGATAGGCATATGGAATATCAGAACTGGTCAGCTCCATATAGCTCCATAGATCTAAGGGTTTGAAGTTTGAGGTCAGATTCATAGATATTAAAAAATAAAGATGCCCCATTGGCCACTACAGTTTATTTAAGTGACCTTTCAACAACAGCCTCTTCCGTTCTTCCGTTTTTATTCCCCTATAGCTTTGCACAGAATCTCGGGAAACTTTGCAAATGCATGACCATATTATGGAGGCGTGAAGTGACAGACAGACCTGTTGATTGGAAATACATGTTTTCATAATAAATGCAACCTTCAGTCACAATAATATACAGAATAGAACATGTATTGTACTACATTTTACCACCACCCAACGTCATTGGTCCGTTTCCACCTTAAAATGCTGTAATTGCTTGTCGTATTGTTGAAATAAATATGGCAACGCACCTGTACCACACAACTGCTATTACAGAATGCACTGGGACTCATGTTCTATAACCCTTTGCATATCAGTGAGATGTATGTTTTTTCAATGATATCATCAATACTTGTCACCTATTCCACTGTATCACACTCTGTCACATCTGATGGAAACCTAAGTCTTGAAACGTAATTAAAACTGTGAATTAAACATGTTTTCACAACTGTGAAAACCATGAATTATTAAGGAAGGTACATAAATTGCTACATAAATTGACTTGGGTAACTTGTGAATCACATGACATCATCAGGGATGAAGATTCCTGGTGTCACCAATATTAAGCCCATATAATAGAATGGAGATCCATGATGATCAATATTTGCCAGCAACTCTTCATCTGACCACAAACCCTTATCTCCATCTCCAAAGTGACCTGTTTGACATTATATATGTGGATCCTTCCTCATCCACCTTACTCTTCGCAATCTCCCTGCCTCAAAGTCATTGGTGCAACCGTGAAAACTAGAGTTTTCAAAAGGCCCAAAAATTAACATCATACACTCCAAAGCCCAACAGTCTGCTGTCACCCAGGTGGAAGTGTGCCTGAACCTTGAGGTCGCTTCTCGCCCTCAGGCATCCTACTGGTTATTACTTGTCGTTACAGTACAGAAAATATGTCAGCTTATCTCATAATTACTTCCGGCGCTGATGTTGGTGTCTCATTGAAATTCAAGTACTCTCAGTGAAGATATGCCTCGATCAATGTTCGTTATAAGTAATGATGTCTGAGTCACTAATAAGAAACAGAAATTTAATTTGCTTGTCGTATTTCATTTCATTGTCATCTGTCAAGACATCTGGCCTGAGTCATCAGCAATCCAGCCTGAAAGGCCCAGTTAATTAACAAACACAAACTGTGTTCACCAATCGGGATGGAGGCTGTTGAAAAGAAAATATCACTTTGATTTGCCCTGTGCGTTAATTGTGTCTCTAGCCATGACCATCCTGAATGCATAGCCAATCACAGGAGGAGTCGTGACTGAAATTGCACTCAGTCATGACTGGAATAGGGAAGCATCTGTTGCCAGGCACCCAGAGCAGCATTGCCTAGCAACAGTACCAGCTGCTTTTGGGAGCCGTGGCGACTATTCCTCGTCCTAGCGGGCAGATGGGTGCAGCCTTGGGGGTGGGGGGGTGGAGGTCACAGAGGACATGGGGTAATTCGGAAAATAAAAATGTCTGGGTTTTCCGAGGCTAACTCGGGACTAACCAAGAGATGGGTCTGTCTACGTTGTTACAGTGTTACAATGAGCTGACTCCCTCTGTTAGTTTTATATGCCTACAGAAGACTAACCTTGACATACTTTACAGGGGCAACGTATCATCTACGTTAGTAAGGTAATCTCATTCTACTTTGTTAAAAAAGGAGACGTTCAAGGGCAATGTGAGAATGCGCCTACAAAATGGCAGAGACAGATCAAAGTCTTTGTTGGCAACTGCTGTAGGCCTACTGTAATAAAAAAAAGTTAACATATAAACTACTAGGCGTTAAACTTGTATACACTTACCACTTAACACCACTTCAACATACAGCAAATGGCGATATATAATAGCCAATCTACAAGCTCACAACTTATTGCAGCATGTTTTGAACTTTTAGTCTGCTATTTTCACTATTTATAATTTCTTTATTTTCTGTAATTAATGCGGTGCATTTGCTTTCAGGCCTAGCTGGGAAGATAATTAACTCTATATCTGCAGCTGGATTTGAGATTTCTGCCCTTCAGATGGTGAGATATGAACTATTTTTTGTATTTATGCCCTAATACTAAAATGCGATAGTGGGCTAACATCGGAGTCATACATGTTTAGATAGTGGGATATTTATAGGAGAAATGGGCCTTTTGCCTGCTTTCACCCATAACCCCATGTAATGTAGTTCTACGCATGTGACCTAAGGGCATAGCGGCTGATCTGACCTCAATGAACTTGCCACACTGGCTGATCGCAGTGACCTTTAATACTCACAAATGTGTGTGCTGCTGCTCTCTGTTGCCCAATATGTCTATTCATGTAGGCACATCGGAAATAATGCACACTGTTGGCCGTGGGACAAACATTAATCAATTTCTTTTCTCTCTCTCTCTTTCCCTCTTAAATGAATCTCACACAGAGCATTGAATGACTAGACTCGTGTGAGCTTATTCTCAAAAAGTCTGTAATCTGGCTTGTTAATGTGCAGTTGAGACAAATGACCGTCTAAATACATATTTTAATCTGGCCCCTCCCCAAAAAGGCGTAGATGTCCTGACCATCATTTATACATAATGGATCATTAATGTGGACTTAGACAGTTATTCGTCTGAACTGCTAGTAATAATTCATCTAGTTTTCTCCAGAGATGGTCTGTTGTGGCGATGAAGTTACTGCATGATCACAAATCCAATCAGACCCAAATAACTTATTTTAAGAGCTCTTCTTCTTAAACTAATTGATTTCAGGTGACATTTCTGGAACAGTAGGTTCCCCTGTGATAAATTCTGCGATTTGACAATGTCTTTTCTTTTTTATTTGTTTATGTTAATTTGAGGAAATGCCATTGTACTGTCTATTGACAGCTTGAAAATCTTCTCTCCACAGTTCAATATTGACCGGGCCAATGCGGAAGAATTCTATGAAGTTTACAAAGGGGTTGTAACGGAGTACCCGGTAAGTATGACTTCATTTAGCTTAGTATGTTCTATTGAAAGAATGGCACCTCTTTCAATTATCCACACACATTCCCACAAGACAGGAAGAAATGCTCCTAAAAATTGTCTAATTAACAACATACAGTATGCATACTCCCTAGGCCTAGAGTCCCGCATTTTCGGCATCTGCCAGTTATAGCACTGCCACGATGCCAATTCTTTCAAAACATTACAAACATTACTTGCACAGATGTGATCCATACGTCACACAAATCGATATACACTATCCCTGGTCATGTGTTCAGCACAGATCTATTTGCTTTTCCCTTTGGAATGAAATATCTGATGGGAAATCCGAGTTCCCCGCTGCTGTTGGTGTCAGGATAGGGGAATATTTTCAGTATATTATCACTGAAATGTTAGTGGAATACTGCAGCAGTGAGTCTTATTTCATCAGGTGTTAATCCAAAGGCCTGTGATCTCCGGTTAGATTTAGTAATGGGTCAGTAGTCGGACAACCATGGTGTCGTCGGACAATGCCTGACAACATAGTCAATATGTAGGAAATGTCCATGGTGGCTCCATTGCATGGTCTTGATAAGGGCTGATGATAGCAATTAAATCATCTGATAACATCCAAAACTGCTAGCCAGAGATGAGCAGCAAGTGTATTCTCCTCCCTGTCTGTGCTGCCTTGAACTGCTCAGAACAGCAGAGATATTACTGCTCTCCTGTCTACAAGGCTGTCACTCATACTTCAGACAAGCCTATTTTGAGATCAAACAAGACAGCGATAGATATCTCTGTTTCTGCTGGTGTGAGTTCAGCGTTACGTGATTAAAGCGGCTCTGAACCTTGTTCTGGGGAATATAAAGCATCTGTATGCACACTTTGCACAGCTGCTGATGGGTTGATTCGCTCCTTTAAGAGAGGTGTTTTAAGCGTTGACGTGTGTCTGTGTAGGCTTTGCAGCGCGCCAGAACAGAAGGGTCATCAGTCTGGGGAAGTCATTATGTCCATCCTGTTGCTGTGGTTTCCACTGTCTGTGTATAAATGAAAGATAAATATAAATAAAGAACACGTATCCTTCATACAGCACACTTGGATGGATGCATGATTTACAATCAGCGATGCACCGATATATTGGCCCAAATATCGCTTTGGCCTATACAGTATTTGCTGTTATCGGCCAATATCGGTATCGGCAAATAAAACTGATGAAAGTGGATTGGCTATTTCTACTAAATGTTCTCCTATTCCTCACCTAATGTTTGCTTTTCATTGTATCCCTGTATCTTTCCCTGCAGAGTATGGTCAATGAGCTGTGTTCTGGACCCTGCATGGCACTGAACATTCATGGCACTGACTCGCCCAAAACATTCCGTGAATTTTGTGGACCAGCAGATCCGGTGAGATTCTTATTTTATTTTATTATTATTTATTTATACAACATTTACAACAACTATTCAACGTAATAAACTCTTACATATACAAGCACAAGTACAACAGATTCACCTTAAAACTTGATATAAAGGCAAAAAATCAATTTTAAAAATGCCCTGTATGAAATACAAATCATGAACGAGACAATATACTTTTTTAATAATAGATCTTCGTTTTGTCAGCCCTGTCCTCGCCTAAGTCGATGTAGCACTGCCGTGGAGCTCAGTAAACTTGTTTTGTGTTTCTGTTTAACTATATTTGCCATACAATGATGCAATCATTACTTATAGTACTGGTTGACAACATGGGGTCTAGTTAAGTGATTGACAGTTAGTAACTAAGTGGACCCTCTTGGGCTGTAACCTGAGATAAATTAACAAATGCTTTTTTCGTGTAGATTGTGGTCCTGGACTTGAGGGTCCCTGTGTCCCTAAATGCATTGTCATCAAACTTTGCCATTTAATATAGTGAGAATCACTGGCTTATATGACACTGCAGCATTGACAGTTTAACCACTGAGCATTAGCATCCCTATTCTAAACATGTCATAGTAGCATGATAACATGCTCATGTCATAATAATAATAATAATAGCAAATTTAGTTGTTGAGGGAGGTGGGGGAATTGGTCCAAGTATAGGGTTTTAGTAGTTGATACTGTTGTAGTTTATACTGTTGATTGCTTCAGTTTAGAACCTGTGTGATATGGATAGGAGCTTCACTGTGGCAGCAGAGGTTCACGCGCATTTGTGTCCTGTTAATTAATTAATTAATTATGATTTAATTATTCTAGTATACTAGTTGTTGTTGTGGTGTGTGTGTGTGCATGCGCGTGTGTCCGTTGGTGTGTGCGTGTGTGTACCTGGGTACTGTGGAATCAGTGCTGCAGGGCTGTGCTGGTGCATGATGTGAAATCTAATAGGATCCTCTGTGCCTCCAATCCCTCTTTGGTTACCATAACAAGGAACTACAGATGTGCAGTTTGCCTACAGTAACATAAATGTTGAACTGGATACTGATGGTGGACACCTCATATTTTACGCTCTTCAGTTAAGTTTTTTTTTTAAATACATTCCAGCCTGCTTGCAGTTGTGATTGTAGTCGCGTTTCTGTTTTCAGTCCACCAATCTGTGAATCACATTCAGAGTGTCTTTTTCTTTCCTTTTTTCCCCTCCTGGGACTGCCCCCTGTTCACAGAGCAGAAAGATAAGTGGCAAGCTAATGTTTGCCAAGTCATATGATGCCACACCACCCAGCTCAATGATTTCCTCATAGAGGTCTTCAGTCCATGTTCTTCAAACAGGACATACCTTGATTAAAGCCAGGCCTAGGAAGTGTGACAAAATCTATTTTCACCGGATATTGTGATGATTACATCATATTGTATTGATAATACAGTCACAATATTATTAAGATATTCAAAATACAAAATACAATATAATAATATTCAGGTTGTCCAGCTCTAGTTGACGCTATATATGGTAAAATATTACTTTAATATTTTACAATATACAATTACAATGTACAGTATATACAAGCAGTAAATGGCATTGATTTGACACTCTGGTAGAGTGGAGGTGGAGTCATTATTATGCAAAAAAGTGAGGTTGTTTCCAAAATCTTCAAAACAATGGTAACAGGTTCACAGCAGGAAATCTTAGGCATGTGGCATTTTCTAATTGTGAGAGTCAGCCAAAGGGCTGCATCATGCCCAGGTGTGGCTTAGTGAGTCTGATTTCAAATCCCATACAATTTGACACATTCAAGGGAAAAGAAAATACTCTGAATTTAAAAGAGAAAATAATTGGGCCAAGTGACTCATCTCCCTGGCTGATAAAGGGAAATGATATATCATTACTGAAATGTTTTGTGTACAAACTCTTGCCTTCATTTAAGACATTACTTTGAGCTTCCAGTCCATCATTTCTCTAGGTGGACTACTGCTGTAAGTTCATGAAATAAACTCATAAGAAACCTTATGAGAGTGTGCATATTCCCCTGTTCTATTGAGGTAGCAGGGAGGGCATTCTCTTTTCCACCAGTATACCAAAACCTGACAGAGTAAGATTGTGGTCCACCATGCCTGGCGTTTCAGAAGAGATGATGTCAGACAAGCAGAGGAAGATAACGAGGAAGGTCACAGATCAAAGTGTCATTGTCTTCCCAGGAAGATAATGACATGGACTTGGCCTGCTAAGTTATCAACAGCACACATGCTTTATCTACTCCAAATCAAAATTGTATCAAGTGCCAAGAGAACACAATGTTCTAACTTCAAATGCGACTTGTGAAGATTCCTGTCAGGATAATCAAGTCGATTGACAAATGTTCAAATAAAGTCCAGCATCTAAGGCTGTTTAAAACCTTTGCATCAATTCCAGGCCTCTGCCACATTGCTAACACTGCTACCAGTTGTATCTCCTAACACGACGGCGCTCAGCGTGCCTACCTTCACGACCCTCGTGCGACTCCAGTGCCATCTTCTTTCACCATATTCAATGTGTTTATTTTCGCTTAAAATTATTATTTCTCCCAGTGACATTTCTGCGTCATGCAATGCAACGCATGTTTGATTTGGCAACGCCAGAACACCTGACATGTGCGTCACACTGGGAAATGCATATTGGGTTACAGGTGCCTGATAGGAAGCAGGACTTAAAATGGCTCCACCATGAATTTATACGGTAATCAAATGTATCATATAACCCCCCCACCCCCTCCTCCTTTTCCCCGCCCGCCTCATTGTATTAAAATTGGTGACATCACAAAATAGGAGAATCTCAGAGTGTCCATTCATGCGCCACCATTCAGACACACACATGAAATCACAATAATATCACTAAAACTTGTAAGTTGTTTTTAAAAGTTGTAAATATGCACTGGGGATGGTAAACACACCAAAAATCTTGTACTGTAAATGTAAAGTTCATGGTGGAGCCCCTTTAAGTCATTATATGGGTCACAGGTTTTCGCATAACACATTGAGACTTCCACCCCAAAAGGATTTCTTACCTTAATTTGTAGTTTATTCATTTAAAATAAAGTGATCTAGTTGAAACAGCCATAAAGGACTATTTCACAAAATAACAACTGGACCAATTTTTTGGAAAGAAATCAACTGCAAATAAAGTTAAGAAAGCCTTGTGGGGTGGAACTCTCCTTTAATCGATAGACCCTGATAGCTTGAATTTGTGTCACAATTGATGTTTATTGAACATGTTGACTCAGTTGGTAGCTACCGTGCGAGAGACTGATATTGTTCCAAAGTGGATGCCAGTGTGAACACCTCCAATGCTTAATTCCGCCCTCCCGTCATGAGACCACGTCTCTCACGTGCGTGATGCTCCCAGATATTGGAGAGAAGGGACACAACAGGCTTCTGTATGCTGCTGTCACCCAGCTCTTCACCCCCTCCCCTCTGTCCTCTCTCTCTTCCCCTCTCTTTTCTCTTGGCGTCCGGGCTCGCTTGGCCACTCAGCATGCTCGTTCTTTTGAAATCAGCAGCTTGGATAAGCATCAAGTTGACCAGCTGCAAACAAGTCGCGCCTGGTGGTCACAACAAAGCCTGCACGTGGCCTCAACCTCACGCTGTCAGGAATGACTGTCTACTGGTCCCTGCGTGCAGCGTCATGTTGTTTTGTTGACGTTTCGGCGGCTGCTGCTGCCACTGTTTCTCTCTCTGTAGTATGTGTTTAAAAATATCCTTGAGAAATTGTGCTTTAAATAAATATGCCACGTTCTGGCAAGAGTGGTGGATTTATTGTCGCTTTGTAAATGCTAACAAACTATGCTTGAATGGAGAGTTGTTGTTGGTTAAATTCTACTTAGGGAAATGGCAATTTATAACGGCACTGATATAGCATCACCTTGCCATCTAACAGGCTGTGGTAACCTTGGCAGTGAGCCAACAACAGAATTAGCCCATTTCCCAGAGTGGAGCAGGAATTTGTGCTTCATTAGGAGAGCCTTGGACACTGTTCCTACCAGTACAAAGTCAGCTAGGCTGCACATAGCATAACACATTCCACAAACAGCTTCAGTCTGCCACTTCAGATCTATTTTTTTCATTGCTCTGCTGTGTGTGATGTACCACGCACATGAAATTCTGAAGTTGTATAAGTCCTTTTCTATCGGCTGAAATAAGAGAGAAGTTGAACAATCATTGGCAAGGCCAGGAGCGATGACAATAGAACAAGTAAGCTTGTTTGTGTGCGCAAGGAAAGATTGTGTGAGATAAATGGTTAGTTGTTGTCATATAGCCAGCATGATGTATGCGTCATCAGTATTGACACTCTGTGAACCGCTTGTACAGCACATGGGATGACACGTTTGCCTGATGTCTGGCGGGGGGAAGACTCACAGCAATACAACAATCAGAATTTTAATTAAGGATACTAGCAATAGATGGCATGTTCTACTGTGTATAATTCAATTTCTAGCAAGGGCTCCTACTACACAATTAGTGATAATGAGATTTCCACAGTATAAATTCAGGCACACACCATTACTGGGCACTTACCTGAAATTCTATTATGATTTAGCCACAAATAATTTAAATTCCATATCTCATGTAATGTTTTCTTATCTGTGTCTTTGGTCAGTGATAAAACATAATTGTCATGGTCAATATGGTGATATTGGAGAGCAAAAGGGACAAATACAATGTTTACAAGTAGAACGGTTCACAATTCAAGCAGAGATCTAACTCACTGTATTATTTACATATTGTTCTGTCGACTTTCTTTGCATATATTGCATTTGTTTGGAGCCAGGTGAGACAGAATTTCCGTTCCAAATGTATCGCTTTGCATATTCTTTTCTGCATATTCTTTTACGCAAAGTAATGCTCCGATGCATTACATTTCACTAGAGATAGACAGAACAGAACATAGTACTGCTGTATCAGGTGAGGCTTCAGTGTCTGAATGAGAAGGCTTTGAACGTGATTTGCTCTCTCGATTATTAGCGAATCGCGATTGAAACCAACCTTTCAATGGGAGCGTTGGTCACTCAATGATCAGACCTTCCCACCGTGCCCATTATTGCAAAAGCCAACGGTCTTTCAGTCAGTCAGTCTGGCATCCAATGGGGCTCATTAAAATGAAATTAAGCCTTCTGACTCCAGATCACCAGTGGTTAGCTAATGCAATTACAGAGAGGGGACTTTTCTGAAAGGTATCGTGACATTATTTGTAACATTATTTTATTATGTTGGAGATGATCCTCAAAATGTGTTTAACAGGCTTTCATAGAAAAAAATACTCAATTAATGTGTTTTTGGTCCCTTTCTTTTACATTATAATGGGGCATGGAGAAAAACACATTCTTTTGGCCACTAGGGGTCGTACTTTACTCCTTCTATGTCAATCACTGTCATGATCCACTCACCCACCCCTCTAACCCTCCTCTCCAACAAACTTCCCCGCCTCCTAGATAGGGTGGCCAGGTCCTGTTCATTTGAGGTAAAATAAGTGTTGCATGTGTGGGACATGTTGAGTGGGGAAAGGGGACAAAATGTGGTTAGTTAATAGGATAGTTAATTATTAACATTGTGATGTCATTATTCTAAAATAATTCAGGATTTCAATTCATATATAACAAAAATAGCTGATCTTGGTTGAATAGACAGGAAATACTAACTAGACCACTGACACTGTGGTTGCCTCATTTTTAGTGTCCCGAACAAATCCATAGACTTGTCTTTGAGACTAAATATTTGGTGATCAGCAGTTCAACTGTACTGCATTACAGTGGTTTTCAACCATTTTGATACCAGGGACCACTATTTATTCAGCGTTTGACCCATGGACCACCATTTGATGACATTTTCACCCCACAGACCCACAATACCAGGCTGGATTTCAGCCTAGGGCACTGGTGGTCCCCGGACCATTGGTTTTAAAACTGCTGTATACGACATTGATTCTAATCTATAAATATCAGTTGTTTGTAAATAGTAGGCCTAATCAATAATATAAACAGAATCCTAGCCGATGTCGCACAAATTACGGGTTATATCAAAGTAAAATGATCGAGCAGAGACAGAGAGAGAGGGACAGAGAGGCAGGCAGAGACCGGCTGCTGTGCCAGAACTTAGGGTATAGAGTTGTGCAAACTCCGTTCACTTCATGGGGCCAGTCTAATGGAGGCTCTTCTACATCAACATCTATTGAGAATGGTGGCAGCAAATTGGGACAAGTCCTGGACCTGAAGTAGGCAGAGACAGCTTTAATGGTCGTAAAACCCTTTATTTTAGTTCGTTTTGTAGTAATAGTAGCTAGGCTACAACATAAACATGACAACAGTTGGCATGTTGCTCTTGTTGAAAATATCGTAGGGCTATTTCCAACTCTAGTCTGTTCCTACTCATGCTGCATGAACAGCGCAAAGCGTTCGGTTTCTGACCCCTCAATGTCGCAACGCTGAGACTAGATTGCTCTAGGCTGCGAACGGCAGCGTGCCCCAGAGTGAAAGGTGGAAGAAGGGAATTATTTTTACACAATAATCAAACCTCTCTCTCTCTCTCTCTCTCTCTCTCTCTCTCTCTCTCTCTCTCTCTCTCTCTCTCTCTCTCTCTTCGGGTATCTCGGCAGTGTCGGGACATGCAGGGACATGCAGAGAGTGTTTAGGGCAGTGCCTGTAATACAATGAGAGGGCACTTCTAGCGAAATTGCATTCATGATCTGGGCTGTCGTTTACAGCCGTCGGTGTAAAAGAGGCTCGAGCTCCCTTCATGGTCTATGTGTGCACGTCCCTCAAACGGAGGAGAGAGGCGGAGAGTAGAGCAGTGGAGGCTGGAGACAGCACGGCTGTGGGTGGGTGTTTACCGTGATGTACACGCAACTATCCGGTGCCCAACCAGACGAGCCGTTTTTAAAACTAATTAGCATAACTACAAAATACGGAGAAACCACTGAATGTTCAAATACCGACTTTTTATGGTGTAATTGTTGTCAAGAACCCCCCCAAAACACAAAAAATGAACAAAAACGTGTTTTTAATGTCACGATACCTTGAAGAATTCTTTCATGACAAAGTAAAAATCTCCCTCTAATTTCATGTTTGTTCTTTTTGGCCCATGATTCATATGGAGTGGAGTTGAAACCACAGACTGCCCAAAGCCCATGTCAAGGTCACCATATAACAGTAGGCTACACAATTACACCGTCTATCGTGTAACAACATTCCTTAGACATCAAATCAAACCTTGCATTATTTTTAATGCAACATAACAGTGAAGAACTAATTTATTTATTTATTTTTAGTCAAGAAGGCCTTTCTTTCCTAACTGAACAGTCAAGCTTTTCTTAAAAACCAAGAAGGCTATTCTTTCTCATGTTTCCTTGTGTTTTTGTGGTAGACTGCAACAAATTTAACTGGAGATTTTAATATCCTCTTGTGGGTGTTTGTTTCCAGGGAAAATGAATGGCTCTGAGAGAATGCTGGCACGATTGACCTTGAAACTGGTTCCTTTCTTTTGTGTGTAATACCAGAATATATAGGAAATGGCTTCCTGTTTTAATATACAGTTATATTTCTTGCTCGGTAGTGCAGACTGCAGAGTTAATAAAATTATCAATTTGTTGATTTATGGAATAGTTTTACCTTTGTGTTGTTTTGCCGCTAAGCACAAACCGCACCAGTTGCCAACTCCTCGTGAATAGTCACGAATACCGGTATTAGCAACTCCTTGCAAAAAACAGTTTACCGTCAGCTTTACTGGCATCTGTACGTAAAGTATGGTGGTAGCCAAAAGCAACAATTGCGTCCGTTCAAATTACACAAGTGGTGGGAAATCACCTGTAACATAAACCAAGAATATATTCCTTCATCACTACTACTACTACTACTACTAACCAAGCATATCTAATAGGCGGACCAATTTGTTAATAGTATTATCCACACAGGGTAAGTAAGACAACTAATGACATGAGCAGCAGGGCTGCCCAGCTAACATTTTAGGTCATTTTCAGGTCAGCCGGTTTATGACCTGATGAGACGTGCAGAATAGATCCAGGAATTGAACGTCGCTCTCTGAATATTTTGACTTCTGGCATGGTCATTTTTGGATGTCATTATGTGCCTAAATCAGGTCCCAGAAAATGAACGACTTTGATAATAATAATAACAATAGTGATTATAACAATAATAGAACTACTACAACACACACACACACACACACACACACACACACACACACACACACACACACACACACACACACACACACACACACACACACACACCCATTATTAACAACTCTCAAGCTATTGATATGTCACCACATCTGAGATCATGTCCCATCGTCAAAAATTGAAGTTGTAGTTCCCATATGAATAATTATTTACTCTATGTACAGTTTGACTCCTGCCCTGAAAGCAGCCATATGTGGGAGGATTGCATTTCCTCCAGGAAGAGATTAACAGCACAGAAGAGACAGTCTGTGACCTTGAGAGACATAGCTACATGTTTGGGGTTTAGTAACTAAGCAGGGTTCTGAAAGAGCCCGACATGCACCCTCAATATGGTGACTTCTGATATCAATTTTCAGGTCTTGAATTTAAGGTGACCAGGTGTAATTTCTAATATATTTAGATATATTTTAGAATACACATCTATAATGGAAACTACTGTATCTTGGGAGTGTCGTCCCAGTAGAGAAGAAGGCATACTGGTATCATTGACTGTTGCAATGGCTCTGATTCATGCAACCATTCGCAGCATGTTTCCACTGTGGTGGCAATTTTCACTTCCACCAGTTGACCAGTAATCACTGTCTGGATGACAATCAGTCACGCTTTGTGTCATAACTCACTCATATATATATATATATATATATATATATATATATATATATATATATATATATATATATATATATATATATATATATATATATATATATATATATATATATATATATTAAAATTAAATTAATTAAATTAAATTAATTTTGTTGATTAATCTGATTAAAATTTTTAACGCAATTAACTCATGTGCACACTGACTCAACCCACTGAGCATTTTCTCATTGAAAGAAATGGGTAGAGCACAGATTTACGGAGACATATAGCCGTGTGTCTCCCTGTAACCAGAGCCATAGAGTATAGCTGGAGGATCTACAAGCATTGAGGGCTTGTAGATCACCTATTTTGATAAATATTTTAAAGATAAATGTTTTTTTTTTTTTTACAGATTCGGTTTCCTTTTTAAATGTTGAAATCCTGTACAGGAAAACATGCATATTTTGGACATAGTTCGAATGGTGATTAATCATGATTAAATTAATTTTGAAGCTGTGATTAATTTGATTAATTTTTTTAATCATTCAACATCCCTATAGATATATATATATATATATAATGTGTGTGTGTGTATATATATACTGTATATACAGTGTATATAAAGAAATTAACTCATTTTAATCACACATTGATTTTGCACCACAGAACCTTTTTCATTGGACAAATTTCATGGTACCAAAGTGCACACAATGGTAGAAAAAGCCAATCAGGGTATCAGGGGTAACCAGTAAGGGCTGCCATTGATTCCAACTTCCACTGTTTCGTTCCTCCGATTGGTCCGAAATTACTAACGCTGTCTCTAACCGTCGCGCTCAACATATCATGTTGTCGTATGGACACCATTTTGATTTAGAAAAACTCACTCTCACATGATACTAACCTGTTTTAATTGACACAAAAAATGCTTCTCGGGTCAAATATTGGTATGAGATCAATTGAGATGAATTAATTACAAAGCTTCAAATTAATTAGATCATTTTTTTTTTTTTTTCGAGTCCCACCCCTAAAGATGACTACGTAAGCCAGGGTGAAATGTTTGTGTCTGCACTATATATATATATATATATATATATATATATATATATATATATATATATATATATATATATATATATATATATATATATAAGGGCTGTTGAATGATTAAATCAAATTAATCACAGCTTCAAAATTAATTTAATCATGATTAATCACCATTCAAACTATGTCCAAAATATGCATGTTTTCCTGTACAGGATTTCACCATTTAAAAGGAAACCGAATCTGTAAAAAAAAAATAACCATTTATCTTTCTATCTTTTCTATCTATTTATCAAAATAGGTGATCTACAAGCCCTCAATGCTTGTAGATCCTCCAGCTATACTCTATGGCTCTGGTTACAGGGAGACACACGGCTATATGTCTCCGTAAATCTGTGCTCTACCCATTTCTTTCAATGAGAAAATGCTCAGTGGGTTGAGTCAGTCTGAACATGAGTTAATTGCGTTAAAAATTTTAATCAGATTAATCAACAAAATTAATTTAATCCCATTAATTAACTATTTTCAACAGCCTTAATATATATATATATATATATATATATATATATATATATATATATATATATATATATATATATATATATATATATATATATAAACAAACGCTGTTCGCTTCCCATATTACACTGTGTGGCGCACAGGCAGACGCAAAAATTTCTCCCTGGCTTACATAGTTATCTGGCTCACTGCGTTCGCAATTACCTAGTCTGTTATGTCATTGTTACTTGATGTCACAGCATTTTCATCCTACTTTGCTT
Organism: Benthosema pterotum; assembly: GCA_039105355.1. NCBI lineage: Eukaryota > Metazoa > Chordata > Actinopteri > Myctophiformes > Myctophidae > Benthosema > Benthosema pterotum. The sequence continues at coordinate 23,162,843 of CM076979.1, forward strand.
GACAGCGGTCTATAAATAATGCTTTTTGCACACACTGCATCATGGGTGTTCAGTACAAGCCGTTTTTGCCATCTCTCACAGAATAGGGTTGTCACGGATGCTTTTATCAGAGGAATACAACAAAAATATTTTCATTCAACAGGAAATCGCTCGCCATCTACGCCCAACCACATTGCGTGCGCTCTATGGCAAAGACAAAACGCACAATGCTGTCCACTGTACAGACCTCCCTGAAGATGGCGAGTTGGAGGTAGGTGGCACTTCATTCACTTGCGCACATTCTAAGTACTGTAGAAAACACCCACACTGCCGCTCTTTGAACTTCTTGTTGTCTTGTGAATAGAAGATCTGTTGATTTCAAACAAGACCCCATGTGCAAATTTATGCTATGTTCTTGTTATCCACGAACAAAAACTTAAGTCAGTGCTGTTTTGTGTTCTAAAACAAGTCTCATGACTGCACTCTGTGGGTTGCGGCAGCCACTGATCACACTGTTTTTTTGAGTTGGCTGAAAAAAAAATGAGTGGCACTGGAATTTGAAACAAAACCATTGTTTTCCAGAGGGAGTGGGTCTGTGACCCTTTGCGCGTCATTGTTGAGGCGAGCTCCTGATCTGTGAAGCGGTGTGGACAAATGACTCCTTGTTAATCATTAGCCTGTGACTGCCTGAGCTGGCCACATTCCCCAGTGTAGTTCATAGTAGTCCAGAAAACTTTTTGCATAGGAACACTGTGCACCTCTGCAAACCTGTGTCATGGCTACTTAAATGACAGCTTGGCTCAGTCTTGTGAAAAGGCATACCGGTAATTCTGAATATACCAAGTTACTGTATATGCAAGAAATGTACATAGGATCCACACTGTGCAGGACAGTCTGACAGTCTCCCGCACTTTCAACTCCCGATCCTGCCCCTCCATTTCTCTCCATCTCCATCCTCATATTCCTGTCAGTCTACTTTCAACCTAGTATTGATAAAGGAAAAGCCCCCCAAAAAACAAGAATTATATACTGTATATGATAAACTCTCAGCTGTAGTAACCATATATGATAAACTTTAGGCTGTAGTATGAAAAACTCTAGGCTGTAGTATGCTGGATTAGCTATTAATGTTAACTAACATTTTCTGTTTACAGGTGCAATACTTCTTCAAGATTTTGGATGGGTGACTTGAGTTAAGAGGATTGACTGTAAAAGATATATTTTGTGCACTCGAACTGTATACAGTATACAAAGACATCACCACAGGCTTCTTTTTCCGTTTATTTGTTTCAGTCTTATCCAGATTAAATAAAGTGACAAGAGCAAATGGACTCCTGACAGTGTTTTGATGTTCCACATTGAATCAAGCACTTTTACACTGACTAAACATCCTATTACACGGGGTACTGCATTGCCTCTGATATTCTAACTTTTGACCAGCGACTTTGGTATTGGATTCACACATTATACCTTTTCCTGTGGAAAAAAAATGTACAACTGCATAAATATAAAATTCTTCACCATGAAAATGGCTAAAACATTCAGTAGAAAGTTACACCACATCATGTGATGTCTCCAGCAAAAAGAAAATAAATGAAATGAAAAGAGATTTTTAAAAGCACTGAATTGCCACTGTGTTTCAATGAACATGACAGTCTCACAGGCTGGACTGACAAAGCTTTACATTACAGAGCAAGCAGAGGTGTTGATAGCGGTATTTAACGGAAATGCCACTTGAAACCCTGTCCCACAGCGAAGGTCGAACCATAAAGAAAATGTGGTCTAGAAATGTATCCTTCCACAATCAATTGAAAAGACATAAAGAAAGATGTCTCCATGGAGTGCAGACATGGTCTTAAAACAGGGGTGTCAAACATATTTTATGCCACAGGGGCCAAATCGGACAAAATGTGACAATGTAGGCCTATGCTAACGTGTGTTGCTGCTGTTGTTTTTGCATGTCTCAGCCAGTACTAACCTATAACTACAAAATGCTTCACAATACAAGTTTCATTACCTATAAAGATGTTAGCCGGAGTGGCCCACGGGCTGCCAGTTTGATACTCCTGTCTTAAAAGGATCAGAGTACCATGCCAGTATTTCAGTTAGTAAGAGCACATATACACGCAGCTGCGCAACTCAACGTTAACATGCGCACACAAACACACACACTCGCACACACAAACACACACACCTTGGACCGCTAAAGCTGACTGACATAAGACAACAAGCGATTATTATATGGCTTGGAAAGGCCATTGTATGTGACTAGACTATGGCACTGGACACTCCAAAAATATATAGAAACCACGTTGGGAAGAAATACTTGGGGACAGAAACACTGCTCGCTACATATCAGTAGTGGAATTACGATTTACAGTAATAGATGAACATGTCCCATGGCTCAAGGAATATTTTCATTTACAGTAGAATAAATATTGGCTATTGCTACTCTTCTTCCTGTTTTTTTCTTTTCTTTTTTGTACATTCTAATCCTTGAAATACACAGAGAAAGCTAGTGTAAAGCACACAGATTAAGTGTAGGTCCTGTATATCATGAATGTTTTTTTGTTCCAAGACTAGTTGTTTTATTTTCACCTTTTTTTTCTCTGTCTTCTCTCTCTACATTAATTTATTTGTTGTTTTTTAGAATGGGATAGAGAATAAAAGGAGCTATCTTTATAGCTGAGGTCACGAAGAGATGCTGAGCTTAACGTCAAAGCGTCCCTGGTAGCGGTCTTTTTCGCTGTAATCAATGTTCCCTCCGAACACTTTGCACTCAACGCGGATATCCTCATTCAGGGTGATGTTGCCGAACTGAATGGCCACCAGGGGTTGGAGGTATTGGGGTTGCAGGAGTTTGCCATAGTATGGGTAGTACTGGAGAGGGAAGCCACCGTCAAAGCCATAGTATGAAACCACGCCCACCTTTGCCTCCTCTCCTTTTTTCTGCAAAGAAATGGGTTCAGTTTGCATTAAAAGTTGGACATTGTATAGTCTTTATTTTAGTTATTTTCTCTGATCAATATTATAAAAACGTGTTCACAAATGGATTCTCAACCAGGTGTGGTTAAATTCAACATACCTTGCTAGTGCAGTGGATAGGAATCAGGTTGGGGTTTAAGCTGATAGATGGCGGGAGAGTGGCATTGCTGGCAAGAGGCTGGAAAGAGAGAAAAGGTTTGCTGAACAACACCATACACATTGGCAAGGCAAGGCAAATGTATTTATACAGCACCTTTCATACACAATAAAATTCAAAGTACAGAATACAAACATTAAGATAACATTCTCTTGGATAATTTATGGCTGGACTTGCATGATACATTCACAAATAGTGCCTTCATGAGTAGAGTGCACAGCACTGGGGGAATTCAGATTCCACAGTAACCACACCACAATGGTGAAATGCAAGTCATTTCACAATTATTGGTTGTAGCTTGTTGTTATTGGTTGTAGCTTGTTGCGTTGCAATTGCAAATATATACATTTGCTAGTTTTGCAATATGCAAGCAACGATGTTAGAAGCATAATTGTAGTCTTGATAACCAGGCTTTCATTTTCGTCTGTGTTGCGTAAAAACGGAAAGCCTGGGTGAAATCATTAGCCGCGCTAGCCTGGAAATGGGAGTCAAAATTTCAGGGTGGGCGTAGCTCCAAATGATGTAGTCCAAATGATGACATCAGAGGGGTCAGGACTGACAACTCATTGGTGAGATGAAATTGGATCTACCTGATCTAGCGGTGTGGCTGCACCAGTCCCCGCCCCTCTAGGTCAACATTATTTCAGTTTAGCCTACACTAGTGTAATTGATCTTTTTATGGATCACATTAATTAAATTGGATAGTAATCGTCATGAGTTTGTTCTGTAACAGATCTAACTGTATCTCCTGCTCTGTGAACAGCAATTACATTTTCAGTGGGTGAATTTCATACTATCAGATGGAAAACAACAGTATATGAACCACAGGATAAACGAGTGGGGTGGAAAGGGGCTTTTTTTTAAAACAAACAAAGAAACACTACAGGAAATCCAACAAAATCAGTCAGATGCATTCTCCTTAGAGCAGAGCAAATTGAATATCATTTAAGCTAATAGTTACATATGTTCTACAGTAAAGATGCAGACTGCAACTCATGAGAACTGAAAATTGCACCTGCTAAAGCAAGGCAGGCCTGTAAGCACCAGTACACTGGAACTGGTTGAACTCCTGTAGGCAGAGCTCCATTTGATTGACATTGGTTTGCATTGAGTGGCTCAGTCTTTCGGTACTGCTTCCCCCCATTGTCATGACATCCTGCTGCCTCTTCTGTACCTTGCAGAACAGCTGCCAAATTCCTAATTATTTGTATTGATTGGTTTAAGTTTCAGGGATAATCAACAGTCAACAGCCATCAGCTGCTTAAAGCTGAAACTAAATTTTCTACTGAACTGAACATGTGTTTTGTGATTTTAAAAACTAAATGTGGGTGGAGGGACGGCGGAGGCTCAGGGGTAGAGCTACTGGATGGTAACTGCAAAGTTACCAGCTTGAACCAAGCCTCCCCCAGAGTTGGTGTCAAAGTGTCCTTGAGCAAGACAGTGAACCAATCCTCTAATTGCTCCTGATGTGGTGGTCGGTGCCTTGCATGGTTTCCACTTCCATTGGCATATCAATATGTTGTGAATGTGTGAATGTATTACATTTTTATACAATATGTCAAGTGCCTTGGATCTCTAGTGTCAATGGGTTACAGTTAGTTTCTTCACACAAGGCATGTGCTTTTAGACCTATCCAAGTTCCAGTTAAGTAGTTTATTATCGTAGAACATTGACACTTTCCTCCTTCTGAAATAAACAATATGATTGTTATTACGGGATTATGGTCCATAATAACAAATCCTCAGAAAAAATATGCATACCCGTGGTAAGAAGAAGACAATCCTGTTAAGCTTGACGATCAAGCATGGCTTTCCATCCTTGAATCCGTACGTTTCGTCGGTTGCTCCGGAGCAGGCGCCCAGCCAACTGTTGCTGAAGCGGCACGCTTTCCTTACTCCCAGGACGTCAGGTTCCAGATCCCCACGCATCTTGTATGTGTCAGGCACATCTGTGGATGATATGAACAAACATGTTAGACATGTTAGAAATGCATACAGCAGTGAGCGACAGCAATATTTGTCACCATACTATAGTCTACTCCATGTTGCATCCCAATGTGACGTGTTCTTAGCTTAGCTAAGATCGGTTCTTGTGAACTACTGACACCGTAAAATGGAAAATAAGCTTTAGAGACTACATGATCATTTAGTGATTTATTGTTAATCTGACTTAACCAATCAACTTCAACCCTAAATGAATAAACTTGAACGGTTCGGCTCTGTACTTGGTTCACTCTTTTGTAAGCTTATAGAGTAGGTTGGCTGTTCTTTTTCCCCCCTCAACATCAAATGATGAGGGGGGGGAAAGAACAGCCAACCTACTCTATAAGCTTACAATGTCTCAATGTTTCCCCAAGAATAGCGAAGCTTATGGTGGCCCAAGTGTTAGGAGTAAGGCCTATTCTACTTCAAAATGTCAGATTATGACAATTGTACATTGCCTGTTTTCACTATTTTGAAACATACGATCTTTGATTATTTATTTGTATTTATTTTTACATTTTAGGATACAATGACAAACATCAAATCATGATGCCAGGTTGAAAGTAGTTAATATTGTCAGAAAAAGAGACACAAACTAAGTTAATTTCTTAAGTGTATTAGGAAAAAGTATTTAGTATTTACTTTTAGCAATGAACCAACAGATACATTTCTTTCAATGTTGGCCTGGTGTTGGTTAAATATTATATTATAACAATTATGATTGAATGGCCATAACATATGTAACTTGTGTGTACAGTAACAGTACTTGCCTCCACAGTTCTCGAATTTAGAATCGTCGTTCTGTTTGTCATCTGCATAGGCTGATAGGAATTTCTTAATGTCTTTGGTGTACTTGCTGTATGATTCGGCGTCATTTATGTTGAAGGCGATCTCATGCTTTTCAGAGCGTGGTGAGTGTGATAGACCTGAGGAATAGAACAAACCACTGTGATCAAAGTACATAACACAAATACATTTAATATTGTTCGATGTCAGATTGTGAGTGAGAGAGAGAGAGATGAAACAATATTGGGGAAAGTACTAAGAAACACATTATTTCAGCCTTAAAGGACTACTTCACCACTTTTCAACATATATTCATGTAATAGGTCCCCACTAATGTACATGATAAAATACCACTATTTTTCTACTCCGTCCGTGTCTCACAGGAGGGCTGTTAGCAGTTCAGAAACTTCTTCCAATGACTTCATCAATGGTGGAATCCAAGCTAATAGAAACTGCAGGTTTTCTATTCCTGAAAGGTCGCAATGCAAAAATGGCAGCCATCGTTCTCCCGATAATAAAAATGTAAATATCTTTTCACAAACACATTGTTTAAAACAAAAATCTGCAGAATGATGACATCTCATTGGAAGATGTTTCTGAACTTCCCACAGCCGTCCTGTGAGACACAGACTGAGTAGAAAAAAGTAGTGGTATCATGTACATTAATGAGGACCTATTATATGAAGATACATTGAAAAGTGGTGAAGTGGTCCTTTAAATTCTGCATGAGGACACAATAAAATTACAATATAAGTAGGCTAATATTTCACAATTGGACACAATTCTAAATGGTGTATTTAGGTGTAGTGTAAGTGTAGTCTGTTATCTAGGGAGCAGGGACACTAGATAAGCTAAGGGTCTTGGGCTTTCCTCAGATGGGTTGTCAGCTGTCAGCTATTACTACAGCAGTAATTTTCCACAGACAGACCTTGTTCAGCGTGAGGCCTACGTCGTGAGGCGTGGCGTCAAGTGTAGTGTAGACAGTGGGGGAGATGACAACAACAAGCATGCATCATGTTTTTTTTTTTTTTTTTAATCTTGTTTCGGTTTCAAAAGCTAGCCCTTTCCTGGTTTTATGCGAATGAATGAAAAACGCTCAATTGACATGTAAAACACGCCGGGGGAGGGGGGAGTATTAACACGTTGTCATTTCAATAGCAGGGAAAGTTTACCGACCCCACCTCCTCCTCCGCCGCCACCCAACCCTCCTCCCTGCCCCCACTCACTCCACCAGTCTCTCACGTGTGTGACTCGGCACAATGGAAACTTTTCGCCCCAGTCAGTCAGTGAGAGAGGAGGCGGAGACTACATGGAGCTTTGCCTGAAAAAAAATCATAGATCTACAAGCTCACAAGCCCGTTGGGGGAAGCGACGCGATCACTGCGACGTGAGCTTGTAGATCGGCGGTTTTGAGGCGCGCCACAGCCCGCTTGCTTTATCAGGCCTCCAATGGAAACCCACTTAAACTCTAAACACTTCCACACCTACTCGTCGGCGCTTTCGCGCTACGCCGCGCGCCTTTGGTAGACCTACTTATTCGTTTTTGTTTTTTTGCAATAAGGAAATGGCCGACAGGCTAGCCCCTCACATGTGCACCACGAAGAAGTGGAGCCGTTACAATGGCTGCTAAAAATACCGTCGAGCGAGACGACAGCATGTGCCGCTAAAGGCAAGCCAGGCGCTGGCACACGGCTGGGGGGTGGGGGGGATGCCTGCTCGGCACCAAGGGAACGGAACGGCGCTCTGTCTCCCAACATAACAGCAGCTAACCAGCAGTAGGCTACACACACAAATCCTCAGCGTTCCTTGCGTCTTTTTTCTTTCCCCAAGACTAACGCTTGATTATTTTATACTTTTATCATAAGTACATGTTAAAATGTGTCATGCCTTTGGCAAAAAAACAAACAAAAAAAACAATTTCTTAGATTCTATAACCGTGTATAGTACTTTTCAATTCGTGGTGCATATGTTAAAAATGAACCATGAGAGACAAATGTCCCAGTAGTTAAAGATCTATAAGGTTCAATTTGTTTACCAACATAGCTGGGGGCAGGGACTGTTGGACCTATGACCACTGGTGTAGGCTGTGTACTAGGTGTAGGGCCTATACCCATGCTTAAGTCACAAGTGTCAAACTGCTCTCAAAAGATTACATACAACACAAGGAATGAATGAAAAACAAACAACCTACAACACAAGGAATGAATGAAAAACAAACAACCTTCATACTCTGTCAGGGAAAGTAACAATATTTTTTCCAAGAGTAAAATAAACAAAAAGCTTGACAGTCATGTCAACATGTTCTTGCCTTCTGCCCCGCCCCTCACCAGATTCTGTTCAATAGCTACATGAAGCATTACATGATTCACATGAACACAAAAAACGGAGGCACTTCCCCGGCAGCCTCAGGGGGAAAACATTGACTGGCTGAGAGAGGAGAGGAGTGAAGGACAAAATGGCTGAACCTGTTTAAGGTCACACAGACTTTTAATAGTGAGGAGCTGCTCACACAGACATTTTTCAAATAATGCAACACAACACCAACAGCTCCATGGTAACAGCAGCGGAGCATTATGGCAGCCATTGTTGATGAGTTGTTTACATAAAAATATGTGAAAACTAGAGATTTGCTGAAGTTGTATCCTTTAATGCAAACTTCCAGAATGTTTAAATTCAAGTAGTAACAAGCTACTGTATGTTTTGTTAAAAATGCTAACAGATAATCAGGGAAAAGTATGCACAGATAATTACCTGGGGGAGCGACTCTGTCTTGATAGGTAGGTCTGTAGTTGCTTAATGTAAGCAATAATGCCTGAATGGTCCCAATGAAGATCCCGGCCAAGCATCCATAGAATATCACATAGAACAAGAAGATCTTAACTGTGAAAAATGAAATGAGGCACATCGTTATTTCATTGTTACATTGTTATATTTACAAAAAATATTATTTTCTCTCACACATTTGCTGATGGGATGATCTGTCGCAGACAACACATCCCTTCCTCTGTTTGAAATAGACACATAATCATATAACACAAGTGGGAACTTCCTGGTCAAAGTTAGTTTGTACAATGGGAATATACTGTATACATAACTTCATACGTTAAGTAATATATATATTTTGCTTTGCTTTGCTTTTGAGCAAGACAGTGAGTGTGTACAAGCAATAAATAAGTCATAAATGAATGTGAATGAATGAGAACATTGTCTGAAAAATGTAACCCAGTGGAGCAAGTTGCTTTCATTGGCTCTACAGTAGATAATAGAAATTATGTTGGCATGAACTGACCATGCTAACTACTATTCATAACAGATGCAGTGCTGTGTAATAGTGTACATATGAACACCCTGACTTGAGTCTACTTTCTCATCTTAGTGTTGTGTGATGTTTATAGCAATGGAAATTCAACACTTTACCAATTGGGTGCTTTGTGTTATAATCCGAGGCAAAGCCGTAGTTCCAGTATGACTTGTGAGTCATGTATTCTGGTCAATGGCTCCCTAGTACCACTGTCAGTCCTCATTTTGACCCTCCCCCCTCTTATAGGCTGTTACAAACAGGTTTGGCATGAATGGCTTACTGCCGTTATCCCAGGAAAGTGAATGAGGAGACACCAGAATCTCTCATCTCTTTGTCTTTGGTACTTTGGATAGTGTTTTCCAAGTTTTTTTTTTTTTTTTTTGCTTGGCTGTCGACAGAGTCTTTGGTGTACTTGTTGGAGTGAAAGCTAATTTAATTTGTGTTGAACTTTATTCATTTTATGTGTGCATGCTTTGAATCCCATTCATGTACAATCAGAGATTTATTTGTGTCTGATTACGTTGTTTGCAGGTTGTAGGTTATCATGGGTTCAGTCTGTCTACAAACCATTACAGTAGAACTGACTCAAACTTTAGGTAATTCTGTAGATGCTTAGGACCATGGTCAGTTTATAAATCCCGACTGTGTGTACTTTAAATATAGCATGCATTGTTTCACAAGTTGTACGTAAACTGACTTGAATGTCCTTCTGGGTGAACTTCTTGAACCTTGGATGTAAGTATGGAGTACTAGAATAATAGAATTGCTTACAGAAAGTTCATGTATTTTTTGTACTTTCAGACTACAACAGATATCATTGGAGCGATTGGGAGTGGCCATATTACTAATTACAACCTATATTGAGTCACATTCTGCTTGTCTGTGTTTACTGTAACCTCTGGAAATGCCACAGACTGTCATCTGAATGACATAGATGTCAGAATGTCATCTGAAGTTGATGATGTCACTTTTTTGTGATTTCCTGGATGTCAAAATATTTTCAAGTACTCAAGGATGATTATTAATACAAAGTAGAGATTTATTTGTGCAAACATGTAGGCTAATTCACTCTGTACATACTTATCTTAATTTAGTGAACTGAAAAGGATATATACTGTCAACTGGTACTATGAACCTGCTAATCCTGTGACGCAGGTGACTGATTTGTATGTGTTAAAATCATGTGCGTTTTGGAGTCATGTATGCGCATGCCTTCTGGATCCTGCCAACATCAATTCTGTTTTATTTGGTGCATGTATTGTGGCACTCCTTGAGGGCATTTTCCCCTAGTGGGTTGCCAAGTGCCAGGACTACAGCTTCAACAAGCCACTACAGTACAAAACCAGCCTGGCAGGTTGAACTGCTGTTCCACAGTTGTAAACCTTATCTCTAGCCATTCAGAGCCAGGCTGTGGATTGAGAGGGGGCTCTATTGGTTAGAGACAGCAATCCTGTTTGACGACCTTGTTTGAATTTAGTGTTTCAAATGAGCATGGGGGAAATTAGCACTGAGCAGTCGGTGTTTCATGTACACTATACATAATCTAATGTTGGCACTAGTATCATTCAGGCCTACACTGCAGCAACATGTAAGTATGGCAAATAGACAATTTAACCCACACCACAGCTACAATGGGTTAATTCCCTGGGGAAAAAAGTTGGATATCAACCAACCCTGCCCACAGTGTGGGATCCTAAATGCTCTGCTTATGGCTCATTACATTGTTATACCATCCACATGTCTGCACAAGAGCTTTTTTGTGTGTGACAAGCTTATGTTCTTATCAGAATTGCTCTGTACCTCTCTGGTTGAGCAACACTCAATTATAATTTAATCTGATGATACAGTGACATTAAGATGCAGATTGACTAGTACGACTACTATTGACTATTTATTTCTTATCTTTACCAGAGCCCACAATGACACTATAGCTACCCATTACTGAATCGTGGTTTAGGCCAAAACATTTGCTTCTGTTCATAGTGGAACATAATTGAAAGGTTATGTCATCAATATACCGTGCTTTAGTCTGATTATTAAATGTTGCAACTTGATCTTATTAGTAACGTTTTGAGCACATTAAAAAGTGCATATGGACTGTCTGGGTATCTAGTGAGTATTTATGTAAAACATTAAAAGGTGCATATGGACTGTCTGGGTATCTAGTGAGTATGTATGTAAAACATTAAAAGGTGCATATGGACTGTCTAGGTATCTAGTGACTATTTATGTAAAACGAGACAAAGTGACTCAAGTTCGCAACCTTGGGTGGGATTGTAGCCAAGGTTGCAAACGTAAGTCACTTTCTGCTCGTGTCACTTTTGGATATATACCATTATAATGCAATATGTATACAATTGTAGCCTATTGTATACATATTGCATTGTAATAGATAACCAAAAGTGCCAACTGGTGGTGAGTGGCCCTGACAGTCTCTCTTTGAATCAGCTTTGAATCGAAAGCACCTCCCCTACAACAGTCTGCTGCACGTTGGAAGCATCAATATTCACACCAGAGCTCTGACATGCACAGCTGGCAGCTGCCCAGTGTTTCTTTAGTCTGCTATTTACACAAATATCGAAATAAATGAATGGTAGTGGTTGAAAACGTGAGATTAAATGTCTCGTTAAATGTATTTTTGGTGATAAGATGTTAGACGTGCCATTATATAGCCTCGACACATTTGCCTTTGATTTCATAAGCCCAGTCTTCTTTATCAAATCAAAATGACCCCTATACTTCCATGTCGTACACAGAGACGCAGCATATCCATTCTTTCGTCAAAGGACCTGTTGCGTTCATATAAAACTTTGCAACTTGTGCTAGATGTTGACTGCAATCAACCAATTCGATCTTGAGACGGTCAAGTAAGAACAAAACAAAAAACGCCAATGTATATAAAGTGTTTTCAACTGATTAAAGGGGCTGCGCGCAGGGGGAGAGAAAGATTCGAGATGGAGGGGCGGCCCTTGAGACATGTGAGTCGTGAGCTGCTCTTTATGTTAGTGTTAGCAACTAGCCGCTTATATGGCCATGTGAACACGACCGGTTTGCCATAAAACTCACACAGAGGTTGTAATAGAACACGGCCTGATCGATCGACCAGAGACAAATCGATACAGGACAGAGCCTGATCGATGGGTGTGCTGAAAGGCTGTGGCTGTTGGGACCAATCGCGCAAATTAATCTAACAGCTGAATATACCACCAGCAGCAGGGCGAGCATTCCTCTTCCTCTTCCACTATGAAACCATTTTAAACAGTGAAATTAAGCAGCTCGAACCAAATCAGATTAAAGTAGATTAAAGGTCATTAGCTCCAGGGAAAGGAGTGGGGGAAAACATAAATGAAGAGTCATGTCAGGTCCCGTGGTTAACATGTCTTAAATGTTCGTGGGGCATAGAGAAAAGGCGTCGTGTTTCTCCTCCAGTTGTCCATGTTAAGTTAAAATATAGGAAGTAGTCGAATGGGTTCGATGATAACCGAGATCAAACTTTATGGGTCCGCCTGTAGTGTTTGGTTAAATACAAACTCAGTCTCAACAACAGGTTGTCCTTCAAAGTGACCTTTTTTTCTTTACAAGGGACGCACAGATTGAGGCGTTCATCAATGAATGGACTCATCTGTTTTTTACAGTTAACGACGTTAATCATTAACGAACCAGTACAACCACCCAGCCGTCAGTCACTCAGTTACTGAGGGATCTATATGCAGAGCGCATAAATCACACGTACGAATATACTATGGCCCTCGCGTCGGAGCCTTTATGGGTTTATAAATTATGTATTAAACCCTCAAATCACTTGGACTGTGAGGATTGTTTTTCGGTCCGTGTCGTTCACTGGCGCGTGCATCGTATGTTCCGTTCTTGTGAAATCACTAGTCACGACAACAGCGTGGCCTGGCAGTGGCACGGTGGCCACACCGTGAGCTCTAACAGGTGCTCAAAGAAAGCCAGGGGAAACCGAGGGGAAAATGGATCCTTGGTGCGTGTGCGTTAATAACGTCGTACCAAAGTAGTCACTCACGGCGGCATTTTGACGATGTGTTCACTAGCGCCCCTGTTCTGTTGTGGGGGTTGCGAACATTAGGCGAAAAACAGCCGATCTACATACAGGCTCACAACAACAACAAGGCGTCTTTTGTGAGCGTATTAGTTGTAGAGCTCGGCTACATTTCCGAGAAAAGATGTGGTGTAAAAGGAAAATACTACAGTTAAACGGACTAACGGTGTGTGTGTGTGTATGTGACGTGTGTGTGTGTGTGTGTGTGTGTGTGTGTGTGTGTGTGTGTGTGTGTGTGTGTGTGTGTGTGTGTGTGTGTGTGTGTGTGTGTGTGTGTGTGTGTGTGGATTAAGTGGTTGAAATAATGAAAGTGTCTGTACTTACACCAACTGCTGCCTGTGCGTCCAAGAAACTCCCTCCGCTCTGAATTCCACAGAAAACTCTTCCACCCGCCGTCCGCGTCTTTATTCGCCGACATGTTGCTCTCCTCGGGCAGTAATAGTTTCCCTTTTCAAAGCAGCGTGATTGAGCGGCCCAGGCTTTTTTGGAGGTACTACAGAGCACACACACAAGACAGAGACCAGTAGTGTGCTGTCCCTGTACAGGAAATGTGAAAGGACAGTGTCGTACCCGGCTCCACCTATTGTACCGCGCACAATTTATCTGTTATGGTAAGCGGCTCCGCCCGCAGCCTCCAGTCAGAAGTTGCCCCCCGAGGAGGTGGGAGGAGGAGGGAGGCCTCCGTCTGGCAAATCACAACCCACCACCGTGCGTGCGTAACAGCTCTGCCCACTAGTGATCAATGTAAACTACAAGGACCAAGAACCCGTTTTATTGAATAGGGCAGGGGTTTTCAACCTTTTTCATCCCAGGGCAGGGCCCACCATTTATTCAGCATTTGAGCCACGGCCCACCAATTGAGGATATTTTTAGACCCACAGACCCCAAAACTAAAGATTTCTTTTGCTTCTGTCCATGACCATTAATCTTCCAGTTGTGTAGATTTGGACTAATTCACATGATGGATATTTTAATTCTTGGGAACGTAAAAATGAAACCAAATGGACCCATTCATTTTTATGTTCTCAAGCGTTACATTTGGTTAAAACAACTTAGCTGGGGACCACCTGGAACCCTCTCAAGGACCACTGGTGGTCCCCGGACCACCGTTTGAAAACCCCTGGAATAGGGCTATACTTTTCTGACTAAAGCCGCAATTGTCAACAGTAAGCGGTAGGCTACACCAACTAGTAGTTCCCAAACTTCTCCTGCTAAGGACCCCCAAATTAACAATTGTCAGCCTTCCTTCCGGTGTCAACCATTTTCACTTTTGAAAGTGTGTTTTTTATTTTCAGAGCATATGGGCACAGTAAACAGTGCATTTCCCCATTTTTATCCTTTTATAAAAATGTCACTTTCCTGCCCTAGACTGTAAAGGGCTAGGGAAAGGGCTAGGAGAGCCGCTTGGCTTAAAGTGTACAGATGGAACTAAATGGACCCATTAGGTTCCATTTGTAGGCTACACTCCCAGAGTTACAGACCCATGATGGCCAATTTGCATCCCTTACTATCATTGAGCTGGGTAACCCCTGGGGGTCCCCGGACCCCACTTTGGGAACCACTGGCATACACTCCAGACACAGGAAGACTTTATAGCTAATGTTTTTAGGATTTCAAGGATCCTTTATTGCATAGGTAACAGTTATTATAATAACTTGGATAATCTATTAGACACAATTTGTTTTTGTTTTACTAAAGACATAATTATTTGTTGAGCCATTTCTATAGCTTATTACCTAAACAATGCATTATGCTCTCTCTCTTAATCCTATTGATTCTGAAGTGATAACACAACAGCTCACTGTTTACATAGATCAAGGGGTTACCAAGACTACTGGGAGGTGAACATTCCATGATAGGTCATGGAATGGCTGCTGGCTTTGAGCTCATCAACAATAGCATGTATACGCAGTGGTCCGAAAAGATGACAGCCTAAGTTCCGGGCAGGGCCTTTCACACTGAACTGGATGCATCCCCTCACATTTCTTCAAAACAACCTGTTACTAGACCCGAGTTTCATTCCCCCATGTAGTGCCCCGTTAATGTCCCCTCTCTACACTAATTTTGGCACAGAAAAATACCTTTCTACAACGACGTTTCATTGCAATGCATTGAGATTGCAGATCGCCTGTTTTCACTGAATGTTTGCTACTGAGGGACACAAGGGTTCATGTTGTTCAATGCTGAAAGTTAGGTAGAAAATAGTTAGTTTGTCGAGTAATTTCCTTAACCCTAACCCTATACCCTTCTGTGACTGTGAGAATGGAAAGTGTCATCTGTTTCTCAGTTGATTATAGTTTAAATAACAAAATGAGACCCCATACCTCTCACAAAAATGTGTATACTTTTATCTTATTAAACAAATATCATTTATCCCCTAGAATTGGCACAGCAGTTGGTTCCATTGATTCTGGCACAGGTCTCTGTCTTAAGAACATTATTTTAAAAAATAAATAAAAAGCTGTACGTTTCAAGATGGCAACCAGGGGCTTAAAATGGCTACCGGTACATTTCAATGGCTAACCATCATCACAAGGTGATGACTCCTATTGTAATAAAATGTGTATATAAAATACTGTAAAATGTGTGCATGTTCCTCAAGTTGACACAGTTATCATCTACAGACCAAGAGTCCGTCAGCTATTCCTTCTTGACATAAAAGTAATAAATCTGATGAATTGATTATCTGGCAAGTTCCATCCCAGTTCATGTCATCAGTTTTTTCTGTCCCAGACAATGATCTGGTAGAATGCTTGATAACAGCGAAGTTTGGAAGCAGATTCATTTGGGGCAATATTCAGACAACAATGTTCTTGCAGGAGGTGTTAAATTGCATGGTGGAAATCTGTGCCATATCCACCAAATAGGACAGGCTTTATTTGGCACCCAAGCTCATGAACCACTTCTGTGTTTTGGTTTGGAACAGGGAATGTGTTGAAACAAGGGGGGTGTGGTCAATCCTGGAGGAGAAATGTAGTTTTACATAGTGGGCAACGGGAGTGGAACCTGTGACCTTCTGTGTCCTACCCATTCAGCTATGGCTGCCCACAAGACCACTACCGGCGTCACAACATGGATGTGTGTGTGTGTGTGTGTGTGTGTGGGGGGGGGGGGGGGGGGGGGGGGGGGGGGGGGGGTTGTGTGTTGCTGCTGCTGAGTCCTTGTTCTACACCTCCCTCCCAGTGCTACCTATTGACAGGTGCCACCCCAGCTCACACAATTGTGTAGTGACACCTTCCCCACCCAGTTTCGTTCCCAGCTCAAAACTGAATTCTCTCCTAAGAAAAAGATGAAAAGCTGCCTTTGCAAGGGGCATGTGTGTGTGTGTGTGTGTGTGTGTGTGTGTGTGTGTGTGTGTGTGTGTGTGTGTGTGTGTGTGTGTGTGTGTGTGTGTGTGTGTGTGTGTGTGTGTGTGTGTGTGTGTGTGTGTGTGTGTGTGTGTGTGTGCGTGCGTGTGTGCGTGCGTGCGTGTGTGTGCGTGCTTTAAGCCCTGTGTACCTGATTGTTTGGAGAAGTCTGTTACTCTGTTCAGCATCAACAGTCTGTGGTTGGGATGGCTTGAGTCCTTCATAATTCCGCAAACATACAGCTCACCGAAGTAGTGGAAGATAACATCCACTGATACGTTCTGCTGTTCACACAACCCTGTGCATTGCTTTGCGGTTGACGTCAATGCAGTTGCCATACCAAGCAGTGAAGCAGACAGTCAGGATGGTGTCTCTGTGGACTGTGGTGCCTCTGCACAAAGTTTTGAGGACTTTGGGGCCCATGCCAGCTTTCATGAGTCTTCTCAGGAAGTAGACGTGTTGTTGTGCTTTCTTCAGCACCTGCTCCGTCTGGACTGCCCATTTGAGGTCCTCAGTGATGTGCACCCAAGAATTTGAACTCTCTGACCCTTTCCACTGCAGCACCCCCTGGATGGGAGAGTGTTCTCCAGGCGGTCTCCTGTAGTTAAAGAACAGCTCTCTGGTTTTGTCAACAACCAGCAGAAACAACAAGAATAACTGAGCTTTTGGGCAGAACCACATAACCAGCCCTCAAACATAAAAAAAAAAAAATTAAACACATTGACGAATAAATTAATCACTTCATGAATGGAGAACAAATTCCAAGCAAGATTATCCAACATGAATGTACTTTATATCAGAGTGGATTGGTCTCAAGTCACAGTACAACCCTCTGGTGTGGCCGGGTTTAACCATGAGTACCAGCTCTGGGATATATTTACTCATTCTTTGGTATGCACTGCCTCGCAAATACAATTCTTTGCTGTTTTACCAGTTCCTGGAAAACGTGACATTTGAACTACATATTGCTGGGGTCATTCCAGGAGAGGCCTACACAAGCACACCCATTGCTTTCTAACAATCAAGAGCACATGTGGACCATGCGCATTTGCTCTGACCTTAACCATCATGAGACATTTCATCTTGCTGTGTGGAGTTCAGCTGTCCTGTTATGACAAGACACAGGTGAGTAAGCAATGCTTAGTAGTAAACTAGCAAGTAAAATGAAACAAATACAACTAGGTAAAGATCAACCATGACAAGGCTTTTAAAAATAGGATCATAAAATATATACTTTCAGTGCAGGGAAAAAGATAATCAGGCACATGGCTAAAAGCTTCATCTTTATACTACCTTTTTTTGTAAAAAATAAATGCCTGATCAACCTAAGCCATTGACTCCAGTCTGCCTTTGTGTCGCAGGCAGCTGCAGGCACACTGCCTTTCTGTGGCAATGACTTGATGTTTCTCTGTAATGGGCCACCATTACCCATGCTCTTCATGTCACTGTATATACAACAGTGTACCAGTATGTGTACTAGGCAGGAAACCACTTTTAAACCTGGCATCTCTATGTGGGGTGTGTCATCATAGGCAATGCTTAGGAGATATTTGTCGTACACAAAATAATAGGGCATAAGAAGTTACATGTGCTGCCCTGGAGAGCGTACAAAAGTGCTTGTGGTATTTATCTTTCTTTTCTTTTTTCTTTTTTTGTTTTACTACTGTATGATGACCAGGGTGCTCTACTACGCTTGATGCAAGGACAGCCAATTGGCTAGGACAGCCTGGGAATCAGGCAGTGTTTGGTAGTGGAGCGTGCTGATGGAGAATATGCCCTGCAGGGGGAATAGGGCACGCACAGTTGTCTGAACTAACATTATAAATCAATCACTATGCCTACTCTCTTTCAGCTGGCATGTCAGCCTATTTTCCATATCATTACCACAGTGCGTATAGGGGTGCTATTTTATTTTACATCTAAGCAAAACTGCACTGTTCAGTACCAAAAGGTCCCTAACCATACGGTGGTGTACGGTCAGTGCCTTTGAGGTATTTGTATTCTAACTAACCTTGGAGAAACACAATTGACTTATCAACAGATGCTGTGGAAAGTTCAACATTCCTTTATGATGTTTACTGTGGAACATTTTTATTATTTATTTATCAACTACTCGCAACTCCCTTCTCCACAAATAACACAATGAGGCTGTAAACACTGAGCACATTCTTTCAACATGGACAAATTCTTAATAAGTTACACATCATTGAGCAGCTGGGTTTCTGTTCTATGACAACACTCATTCATTAATTTATTGGGGACAGTGTCTAAGTATTGTCCTTTTTAGAAACATCAAAGGACAGCCCTCTGACACAACCATACAATTCAAATAATTAGAATTTATTTTATTTTAGCTACCCAATGTTGATCATCTAAGCATGTCATTATAATCAATTAAGTTTTTCAAAACTCTTTCAAGAATGGTTAAATTGCTGATCTACAAGCTCAAAATGTGTCTTGATGACATGATTGTGAGCTTTTAGATCAGCTATTTCCAGGTTTTTGAAAATTGACCTAAATTGCATAAGTTCGTGGTGTCTGGAAGTCCAACAAATTATTTATTTATTGCATGTACCGGACTACCATTATTACCCCCCCCCCCCCCAACCTCCATTGCTTCTGCATTGCTGCAGAAGCAATGGTCATCTTTAATTGACAAAAGAAACCAAAATGAACTCGACATCCTTTCTAATGGGCCCATAATAGGTCTATAAAGAAAGAAATTATTAGTGAACAAGCGAAACTGTGGGGGTGTGACTATTGTCCAGGCAATCATTTAGGCTCACTGCTGTCAGCTCAGCTTAGCGTTTAGCCGCTAGAGAAAGCCTCAGACGCACCGTCGAAGAAGCAACCCTGCATTGTTCCAGTGAGGCTAGCGCCTAAAGCAAAGCCACTTGTTTTTTATGCATGGTGTCCTTTTGGCTGGCCTCTTAATTTCATCAGTGAAGCACTATTAAACAGAAAAGGTCTTCCAGGGAAAAATAGACCTTGGCCAACCATGGACCACTCACAGTGGATATTGCGTAACTCCATAGTGTATTGTTGTGTTAACATATCAGGCTATTCAGAGGCAATTAGTGTCTCTCACACCCTGATGAAATTAGTTTTGATGGTATGTTTTAGAACTTAGAGCTATGACTCACTATATTTCTCTTTTTAAGGATTTGCAGTCATTTTCTAGTGCACAAGAGAGAAAAATGCACAATGCGTAAGGTGCACATACTGCACACAGTGCACAGCATGACCCCTAGTTAAAATTCTCCAAATTTAGCAGTTACATTAATACAGGATTTTCTTTTAGCAATGCAATGAATACCCACCTGCAGAAATCATGTTGAGTATTTGTTTTACAAACCGGATTTCAGTGATAGCACCATTGCTCAACCTGTACACATTATTTGTGGGATATTGCATAACACTGTAAAGATACTATTTTATTATCTCTGTGTTTAAAGTCTGAGAAATTACATGAAAGACAAGGGTTTTCATTACTGTGATAGCAGAGTGAGTAACAGTGCAGTAATAATGCTGATAAGATTGTAGTAAGTATTACCCCTCCCTGGTGGTTTAGAGGGCATGTCTGTTTATAGTTTGCTATTATATTTCATGTACATGTAAATGCCATAATTATGTGTACCAAAAATGTGATCACAGTGGGTGATATCAGTCAATGTTTGATACATCACTTCCTTCTGGCGCTACTGTCCCTTGTGAGGCCGCGGTTCCTTGGCGACTAGCCTACCGTCCCAGTGGGAAGGAATCTTCTAGTCCGTGGCTGGGAGGGGTGGACAATGGCGGGTTCGAGCCTGTGGCGATAGCAGCAGTGGCGAAGCTAGGGAAGGCTAACCTGTGGCTGCAGCAGTAGTGGCGAAGCTAGGGAAGGCTAACCTGTGGCTGCAGTAGTGGCGAAGCTAGTTAAGACTATCCTGTTGCCTCAAATATGACTCCCTGTTCTAGGTGCAAAGTAAAAGTGATATATCCTTGTGAACGCTTCTCTGAGTGATGCCCCCCAAGGCCTCGTAGTGTACAAGTGAAGCCTCAGTTCACCTTGAAAGTGCAGCTGTCATGATGTCACAGTGTTGTGTGTGAAGTGAGGGGCCCTCTTATCATCGTACACATATTGCAACATCTTATACTGGCCAATCAGAATTCCCATTGCCTGCTTACATCATATTTGGCGGGCATTTGACTCATCGGAAAAGATGCCGTAAATTTTCCCTTCATTGTCAATGGCATGTAATGTTTGTGTTGCAGACGTTTTGTGGGGACAAAAGCTGAATATATAGGTTAAACATTTACCCAACCAGCTCTGCTTATTTCCAACTCCAGTGGGTCTCATGACTCTACCTATATGGTTTACAATGTCTCTCTTTTGCTAATTTACATATCCTTCCTGACCTGCCTCTTTGGACCCTGCCTGTCTTCTGAGCCTTGTAGTTCCTGTCTTCCCTTGTCAGACTTGAGTGAGTTTAGTGACTGATCTCCATGTTTTGACCTTATCTGCTGACCTGCAGTTGTATTCTTGACATTTGTCTGCCTCCTAGTCATGCTTTTGGGGTTATATCCCTGAAAGTACCACCAAGTGAATGTTACCTCAGCAGAGCTCCCTGTGCAGTGTGCACCCAGATGAACTAGCACAAGGCTTACTGTACACCAGGGGATGGGTCAAAATAAGAAGCAGATGTGTACTACGGCTCTCTGCTTACCTAGGAAGAGGCACGTTTTCTCGTCGTGCAAAACCTCCCCACAATTTGCTTTCAATGTACTGTATTGCAACAGACCATTGTTTAAATATACAATTCATTTATTTTTTATCTGAAACTCTTCTGTAATTCTGGATTCACCCTCTTGAATTAATAACTGTAAATATAGATATAACCGTATATTTTCCAGAATATAAGACAAGTTTAATAAGAGTTATTTGCGAAAAAATTATTTTGTCAAATAACCTAGTACTTGATTATACTAGTGGCCTTTTTGTCGTTTCTATTGGGGAAAAAGAACAATCAGGGCAGGCCAATGGTGTAATAGTATTACCCTATTGGCCTGCCCTGACTATGTTTACTTGTGTGAACGGAGTGGGCGCAAGTTAAGCAATCGGTGCACCGTTTCTGAATGCCAAATCCAAATCAGAATAAAAAAAATGCATGTAACCACCTGGCCCATTGCAAAGTAAAGTCCATTCCATAAAATGGGTGTATAAACCACGTACTGTAGTACAGTATTTGTCATGTACTATAGGTCTACAGTAATTGTACTTCTTCCTGTTTCTTCCTTCCTGTTTGCCCCTGTATTACTCCATCAAAAAGACAAAGTGTGCCAATAAAGGATTCCCAAGTAGTTTCTTGGATAAGGTTTGGGTTGGTTTGGGTAAGGGCAATTTCAGAAGCCCTTGAGGTTCATCTGCTTACATAAAATGATACGTTGTAAATGGTGCCTTTATATTCAAACCGCCGACCCGAGAATTATTGGATGACCCACTCAACCACAGCCACAGATCATATAGGGGAAGCAGCATAGTGCACTAGTGGATGTTCTGGTATAGAATACATTGTGTGTCATGTCCTACATTTCAATACACTTTCAACTTGCTCTAAGTGGAACCATTTAAATATGGAAAAGTGACTTTTGTGGAATCCCCCACTCTGTGACTCACACACTATCACTGAACATGTGCTGCTATTTATTTTTAGACCTCTAAATCTCTGAAATGGGATCAAAGCCACGGGTGCAAGGAGATACAAATTGACACGTTTCCAAGTTTCTCTGTAATGAAATACCAACAAAGGAAGGTATTTGTCTTAATGGTCAAGAATGGATGACATTATGTCACTCAAGTTCACAAGTATCAGAAGCAGGTTAGCTGTCACATTAGGGTGTAACAATTCATTGATCTTCAATTAATTATCTTTTTGAAAACAACCGTCAATAATTGATACTCAATCTAGCCTGGTATTGTTGGGCACCACTCTGGAACAATGCAAGTTGGAAATGCGTGCCCATTTATTTATAATAATTAATTTATGTAGTCTTTCAAAAACATGCATGTTTTGCAATTACAGAATTATAACAATTTGGTGAATTCATCTCTGGAGTCCCTTCAGCGTTGCCTTGAAAGAGCCCAGTTGCAGGGCCGGATCTAGGCATGGGCATAGGGGGGATGCCCCCTAAATGCCTTGACTTCCCCACCAAACATGATGGCATGTAAACAACCCAAATTTCAAACAGAAAACTCTCTGAGTCAGACCTTTAGCTTTATGCATGCTGCATGCCTGTTGCAACTTCAACAACAACAAATGTTATTATTCAAGCTTACTTGCCGAACATAAGTCCTGTACAAGTTATAAACCGTGTCTGTCACAGAACTAAAGAATTTAAAAGAAAATAGAAATTCCCTCATGCCATTTTCGCCTGCCCCCCCCCAATTGGGAAATATTACATCCGGGCCTGCTGTGTTGGCGTCTGGCAGATTTCCATGGGCAGAGAGTTCCAGAGGGCATGCATGGGCGTGCCACATTAAAAGGTCTTTCACCAATGGATTGGTGTGAGGGAGGGTGTCAGACTTATACGGTATATTTATTCAAAAAGTATAAGGTAATTTTAAAGGGAACTTGAAAGTAGAGGATGTGTAGCACCCAGCCAAAACCCGGCCCACAACTACCCTATTAGCACGACAGATTGTGTGTTGTCTGTTGAGAGGGAGACTGATGTGCAATGCCCGCTCCTGTGCATGCATCACTACAATCTGGCGTAGTCGACAGGTGCAGGGATCCTTTTCTGTGACGTTGT
Organism: Benthosema pterotum; assembly: GCA_039105355.1. Taxonomy (NCBI): domain Eukaryota; kingdom Metazoa; phylum Chordata; class Actinopteri; order Myctophiformes; family Myctophidae; genus Benthosema; species Benthosema pterotum. Next base: position 23,186,232 of record CM076979.1, read on the forward strand.
GTGCAGTGGTCTGTCGTGTAAAGTGTGAAGAGTGAGGGCACAGTCCAGAACCCGGCCCACAACAGCCCGGCCAATCAGGCTTGCGTAGCACTTCTGCATAGGCAAATGGGAGACACTGTTCAATCCCCGCTCCTGTGAATCGTTATATGCACCACCCTATTATGCAATACCTGTTGTTATACGGTATACCTATACCAGTTGTAACCTTCTGTCTGTCTGTGTCTCTTTCATACATACATACATACATATGGAGATCTGTGTGTTTGTCCTTGCCCATTTTTGCAGTATATACAGTTTGAAGACCCCGGATGTTATGAGTATATTGACATATATGGGCTAGTTACATACAGTATACCGTACTGTATATGGGATAGTGACATATGTGGCCATGCCCCTGGCCTATACCGTATGTGGGCATAATAAGGGGGTCCCCAGTTCTGGAAAGACCTTGTGCAGTCGCAAATGTGTGGAAATTATTGAAAGACCTGAAAGTTTACTGACTAAGTAATAAAATGACAGCTCTGGGGAATGTGCCAAGAATGACTTGGACAACTGCCTATCTGACCAACTCGAGGCCGTCAGGCACTGGATTGAACTGTTTGCAAGATACAGACGTACAGTGTGCACATACCATACTGTACGTACAGAGATTTCCTGCATTTATTGCAGGACAATAATAAGATCTTACAATACACTGATGTATGCCATAAGTGTAAGTACTTAATAAGTATAAAATAGGCTTATAAACACTTTCGTAGTGGAGTAGTGTTATTCCTATGATTCATGATCCATAGTTATGGATTTGTAGAACACACATTGCAAAACTACTATATTAGTCCATCTTTTGATAGGACGAGGATGATGCTACTGAAGTTGTTCTTAGTGACAATTACATTAACATCAAATGATAAATGATTTGTGTGGCGATACTTCTCATTATTGCCGGTAGAGATGCCTTGCATGAGAGTATCTTGAAAAACATTTTTTGCATGCCCCAAATGCATGCCCCAAAATAGTGCCATTGAAAGTGGTTAAACATTCTGATGACGCATTTTCACAATTACATTTGTTGACACGGGACACATCAAAGCGTCCATCAGTAATGGCATAAAATGCAGCCACAGTTTGGCTGTCAAAGAACAAGAACACACTGTTATATCATGGACGCACTACATGTCTGTTGTCCATTGATATTGTGTAAAAAGATTACTGGTAAAGTATCTGTGGTTTTCAAGGACAACTCTATATGTCTCAGTGCTCTGATACAGTAAATCTGTGCAATTAGATAATGAACAATCTGTCTAAACCTTAATTGACTGCCAGGCCCAGAATAATTAGCACTGATGTTACAAAACATAATGTTTATTTTGCTGTTTCCTTTGGATTCCCAGCCATAATTTACCAGCCAAATTTACCTTCCCTGATTGCAGTTTAAGCGCTATTGTCAAGATTCTGCCTGTCTCTTATATGGCAGTCCTTCTAAATGGTGCCACCCAATCAGCCAAAGCAAATACATATGGTGAGCTCTGACAAGGCTGCTTCAGCATGCAGCTTTCCAGGGCCACAAAGTGTCCATACGATCCCTGTAATATCCAGTGTTGGGAATATTACTTTACCTTGTTAATATATTACTTATTAATTATTACCTTCATTTTAAAGCAATATATTATATTACAATATTACTGTCTGAGCAACTGTAATATATTAATATTACTATTACATATTACTTTGAAAAACCTTTTTATAAAATATTTAATTAAATATTTAGTGTCACTATTAATCAAATATTGCATAGGCCAGTGGCATACCTACAATAAAGCAAGTGCACTTGGCTATCTGGCCAAATCCATATGAATTCAACTTGAAAAAATGTCACTGCTGAATGAATAATTTGATGACAAATGATAGAAAATAAGTAATTATTTAACTTCTGCAGTTGTCAAGATAATTTCACAAAAACATTTTCAACAAGACAGATTGATAGAAAGTAATATTGAAAGTAATGCAGTAATGCATAAAGAAAAGTATAATATATTAGATTGTTTTGGTTAAGTAATATATTTATATTACAAGTTACTGCATTTTGGTAATATATTATGTAATATATTAAGTTACGTAGTGCACATGTCCCAACACTGGTAATATCCCTGTGGGGGGGGAAATCATCCTCTATATCTGACACATCCTAAATATTAGGAGCCAGCTATTGAACAGCACCCAGGGACCAGCCTCAGCTCTCTACTGTATCTTTTAGTGAACTTATTGATTCATTCCTATGACCTAGCTAGTGCCACACAATTTACAAGGCCTTTAAGACTTTGTGGAGTTCTGTAATCTATAATCTATTATTGTAATCAAAACACGGTTGAGACCAGTGTGCTATAAAGTGTGAAATGATTCTAAATTGTCTGTCCGTTTCCACAAAACTGCAAAACTGTGTGCATGTGTGCGTGTGTGTGTGTGTGTGTGGGGGGGGGGTGATGTGTGGGTGGGAGTGCTCTTGTGTGCACTCGTCAGTGCACGTGACGAAGTCCACTTGTCCAGTCATCAGGACTGAGGCAGGAAATGGGCTGGTGATAAGGTGGATTTGACTTTTTTTTTCTCACAGCAGCACTTCCTCTGGTTCACACATTAGCAACATGCACGCTCAACTCAACATTCTCATTGTTTTGCACCATGCAATGAAGGAGTCAGCACTTTTAGGAACCTGAGGCATTTCTTCTTCTTTTCTGTGGTGGTTTGGTTAGTGTCTATTTCATGTATGCACAATTCTTGGGTCGATACCGATAACGATAAGCTTGTTCAGTTTTCCTTTTTTCATTTCCTCCTTTTAAGCCAGGGACACTATACATCTTCAATACAAGTAAATACATGTCCGATATTGACCGGTAACAGCACGGTGCATTGCTAATCATATAACAAATGTTTCCTGTCTACTCGCCATTCTAGAGTTTTACTCACAGGTGGCTGTAGGCTGGAGCAGCTCAGAAAAGTATACTCCCATGACCCATTGAACTGTATGCAACCTCTCTGTTTAAGGAACTCACCCATGATGTCACCATATCAAATCATGGATCCAACTTGGCTTCAAGGATGGTTTAGACACACTAGACTAGATTTCCTCTGCGCACAAGGGAACCAAAGCAGCAACATTTGATGATTCACAGAAGGTTAAAAAAGGGGTGGAAAAACTACACCCACATAGTTAACTTGTTTACAATAACTTAATCAGATATAGTTCTCTTGATGTCTTAAGGTTATGGGTATTTGACAAACAAATTACCACCTGGCAATGATCCAGGTGACCTCCAAGCTCCTGCCAGGCTGCACCAGAAAATCATTCAAGTGATTGTCACTGCTATCATTGGGTGCTAATATTTGGTGTAGAATGGATAAAGGAGAACAAGGATTAAAGAGAACTAGGATTGAAGTTGGGTTGTTTATACTAATGACATGGTCAAGGGGGAGAGGAGTGTTGGCTCGACACAGTATAGGTGGTTGCAAGCCAAATTCAAACCTTGTGATCTTGTCGAAGAAACGCCAAATTATTGGCATACCACACGCTGACTTTGATCCTACCATAATGTCACACAAATTACAGTATGTTCATGGTTTTCATATCCTTTATAGGCTATATTTTTGTTTGGCCACCAAAACATTAAATAGTCGGGTTAAATATAGTCTGTCACAGTATCATATAAATTATACAGAAAATTCTGGAGTGTTAAATTAAATGGGAATTCCACCCATTTTCAAAATTATCCTGAGAGTGTACAAATGTGAACCAAATGGACCCGCTAGGGTTTGTACTGTACATATTCAGAAAAAAGCTCCTCGAAGAAACATCATTAGCATGGTGAAACACAACTTGATGACGTCCTCAATATGTATTTCACCATGTTAATGATTTTTTTTTCAAACCTCCATTTCTAGGAAACAGAATGGGGGAACTTTTTCATCATGTCCACACAACATCTCTATGGGTGGAATTCCCCTTTAACCATTACTAAGAATTCTGGGTCATTCTTTTTTTGGTACTGCTGCAACATCATATCCATCATCATTTTAGGCCCCTCCCTCTTTCTTTTGTTGAGTGAGTGAGTGAGTCACACACTCCATATAACAATGCTGATCACTTCACTATGGTTCGGTATGGTACAGTACAGTCGGTAAGCAGTGCCATATGCATTGACGCTAAACACACACCTCAAACTCACACCGTCCTCTTCTTCTACTTCAGAATAAAGAAATAATACATATTAAAAACAACAATCCTCCATCTCTAGCTACACTACAGTTACAGTAGAAATGTGATTTTGAAATTGGTACAAATTAATCCAGCAAAAACATTTTCTGTGTATAATTTGTAATTTTTCGTCATTACATTGCTATACAGTATTTCATTATATTTGCACTCGGCAAGTGGCTAGGGAATGGGAATGCTATGATAACAAAGATGATTTGTCTTTGTTCTCATAGGATTACGTTTCATTACATCAGTTCCTTATTAAGTGTATAACACAAATATTTGAATCACACGATTCAACAACTGTTCCCTGTGTGTTTGAAAGGCGGCCATTGACAGAGTAGTCTTTTAAGGTACACCCCTTGCCTGTAATGGAGCCATGTCTCCACAGGCCACCTTAAAATGTCAAGCGAGGGCCAATTTGGGTTTTATCCTGTGAGCCATAAATTACACATCACTTCTGGATATAAAACATCTGGACAACAATAGGCTGTGAGTCCTTTACAGTGAGGCAGCTGTGCAGAGCAGACAGACACCGGCTCTCTCAGCGGCACGGACCTCTCTCTCTCAAGGATGGCTTCTGCTCTCTTGTTTTGGGCTCTGCCCTTGCTGGTCACGGTGGCATCACAGCATACCGACATGGAAAACTCACACGACATGCACGACATGGGTTGGATCAACACCTATCGCCAGGGCTTCAACTTCCAGTGTCCTCACGGAGAGGTCCTGGTGGCCATAAGAAGCTACTTTAGTGAGGCACAAGGCTCAGACCGTCTGTGGTCCTTTGAGTGCCAACGCACACCCGAGGGCTTGGGAGAGCCAACCGACTGCTGGTGGGACGACATCAGCCGCGCCGGTTTGGAGTGGTAGGTCCTCGAGGATGCCTGGTCCTTCTTCTAATCTATATTATTCCATTATTGTCTTAAACAATATCAATATTCCCTGCAATATGATATTTGGGGCATTTCTGTGACCACAGCAATGAATGGCTAGGATGTTAATTCAAACAGATGGTGCATTTCAGTCAGCTGTCCAAATGTGTTTGTTTTGTTGTAGTGACAGAAGGCTATCTGCTGCTTGGTGCCTGGGGCTTCAAAAACAACATCAATTTGGGACCTTACTAGACTAGACTTTGACCTGGTTGTCAAGGATATTTTACCACCACACTACAATTATCATCTCCGTTTCATGCCATTATGTTATTTAAGAAGAAACACACATTATTTAGAATGAAACACAAAAATGATATAAAAAGCATATCTGTTGGTATATGTCACCCTAATTTGGTTTTGCATTCAAGCTGAAAATAAATCAAGATTTTGAATCAAATTCCCTCCCCTCTTATGGGGAAATTCATTTGAGTAGTAGCAAACTGGTACCCCAGTTTTACGTGGGTTTCTATCTGGGTTCCTGTTCAGAAGGCTCCTGCAGATTGTTTTTCCAAACGTTAACACAAATCGGTGTGACAGACACAATTCATGAACCCATTGCCATTGCAATGAAACTTTGCACATTCCTACTGGGAACAAATGCCACTCCTTTCACATTGTCCTGTGATAGCGCCCACAGGAAGCAAAAAAATAAGAAAAAATTAAAAAAAAAGATTTTGTCCAACCATCATGCAAATTGGTATGGATTATCTCTAAAGTCATGTGATACTCCTCAATGTTGCTGGCCCACAATAAACTACCACGCCTGGCTCCAAGAATCACTTTTTGTACTTTTGAAAAAAGCAGATACACAAGCTCACAGTGAGCTTGTAGAGCTCCCACGGAGCTTGTAGATTGACTATTTTTGAATAGCTGAAGGACAAAATGGGGTTAAATGGTCAACAAAACCACCCATGTTGTTTTGGCACACACACAAAGAGACATCTTTGCACAAACTTAAATTGGAACATACAGTATAACAGAAGACAGCTGCAACCAGAGGATGTGATTTTGGAAGGCTGGTAGGTTGTAAAACAAACTGGAAGACTTGTTTATTATCTTTCCGAATTTTTCTCTTTTTTTACCCAGAAGAAGAGGAATATCGCCACGGTCCATTTTTATGGTGACGTTTACATTACAGTTTTGTAATGCAGGCTACTACTCCAGCACAATGTCATTCAAATATTTTTGATTTTGTTTTCCTAAACATGAAATCTATTCATGACAGCAACAAATCCACACACCAAGACAAAATGGTTTCTCTTCGTTCTCTTCTTACCAGGACCTAATACCAGTAATTTCCCACGCTGTGAGAACAAAACCACCAATAGTTCACAAACAATGCATGTTTATCACAGAGTAGACTAATTAAAAGATGAATATGTTCCCACCGTGTCATAGCAGCATGAAACAATCTAAGCTGTATAAATTCATTACAGTGCCACAATAATCCCACTGTTTGTCCTTCATTGGTTCTTATTGTGATTCCCCCCAAGCATACAGTACTCTACTCTGAAACACCTCTAAAATCTTTTATTTGCAGTCATTGTCACATCTGTAATAATGCTTTATTGTTATCACCAGGATACTGCTCCAAAATACTGCTCCAATACTGCTCCAAAATGTGTTCTCCTTACTGGAAACATCTTCCTCTGTATCCAATTGGCATCAATAACATGCCTTCAGAGATTCCGCCACGTATTTTATGAACCACATGTTTGAGCAATTTCCTGATGCCTGAATGCAATTCACAAATATTTAATTTCCTGATCTCTGAATGCAATTCATGAATATTATTATATTTCCTGATCCCTGAATGCAATTCATAAATGCACTCCAGCCAATGACACATTTCGCCCCAGCGGCCAAGGGCATTTCATCTCCCTTGAAAGGGCCTGGCCTCACCTGGAACTGCTCAGGTGCCAGAACATGTGCACGTGCACACAGTGCACGTGCAGTGGCACTAGTTTAGGCTAGCACGAACTGGGAAGTAGGGGGTGGTGAAGTCACATAATGGATGTGTTTTTATCTTAGAGGGATAACTAGATGAATGGCCTGACATTTTATACGCAGCCAACATTTAATGAAGATACTGTATATCATTTTGTGAGCCCCAGTTATAATACTTTTTGATTTAGCCTACTGGATGGGGATTGAATAGATAATCTTCCAGGTACACAAGTGTTAGTACCTTCTATGTTTACCTGGACTTTTAAGAGCTTAATGAAAATCTCAAAGAATTGTAACCATTAAATACAGTAAAAACAATATAGTAACTAAGTACAATTACTCAAGTGCTGCACTACAATTTTGAGGTTACTTCTACTCAGAATTTCAGAGGCAGCTATTGGCTGTACTTTTAGACTAAACCTACTAGTTATTTTGTAGATTTTGTTTATTTGAAAATAGACAATCCACAAGCTCAAAATGCATTGTGATGCGACCATTGTGATGCATCGTGGGCTTGTAGAACTAGCTAGTTTATTATACAAAATAATTGTATAAGCCGCAATATTTTTGGTGTTTGATTTAGCAGTAGCCTAATCCAAAAGTGAATGACTTTTTCTTTTACCTATAAAGAAGATGGTCAATTTGGATTTAGTAAATGACGACAGGTAATGTGACCCAACCGACCCCACCCTGGCTGCAACAGTATCCATGCTCCTTTGTTTCATTTTGCTTGTGTAGCCGCTAAGCACGAGTGCAATGCACAGCATCCAAGACGGTGAATCAAAACGTGGACACTCTGAAGGGTCTCTAGTCACGCCACACTTCCCTCCTGTTACCGTAGCTGTCTGTTTGAGTTACACTCTGCCCTGTTGGGAAAGGCCTAACCTATCCTTATTGGCTGCGTGGCTGTGGGCTGTGCTTGTGTTGCCATGACAAAGGCCTGCAGCTCACGGCACTCTGGTTGCTCTGGGCTTGGTATTCAGGGAGCTTGTTGTGATGACATCTAATTGTAAGGGTCATAAACAATTGGCACTGTCAACAAACCAGTATTTACACCCAATCTCTGCCAGGGAGGAGACACCCCTGAGCAACCTGTTCCACCGTGCTCGCGTTTGGTATCTTATTGAACAGTTTACTATACTCAATGTGACTTGACACACATCCCCCCCCCCCCCCCCCCCCCCCCCCCCCCCCCCCCCCCCCCCCTTATGTTTGGGGAAACATTAAATACAATTAATACTGGGTGTGTATGTGTGTGTGGGGGGTGTATGTGTATCCATTCACTAACATTATGCCTCTTTGCAGGACTTCAACATGCACCAGAAATGGCTTGGTCGCAGGCGTACAAAGCAAGTACTTTGAAGCAGTTCTTGACCGGGAATGGCAGTTCTACTGCTGCCATTATGGCCGCCGGTGTCCCTACTCCTGCTGGTATGTTCCTTCATGGTGTTGCTCCTGAACCTCACCACTACTAGTACTCACTGTTATGAATCATAGATCATAAATAAATGAACTGCACCTTCTGCTACTTTTAATCTCACCTCATGTCATTGTGAGCTACTCTATGTAAAGCACACATCTGCTGTACATAGATATAAAACATCATTTACATACCTTGCTCTTACTCATTTCTTATTCTCTTCTTACAAAAAAACAAAACAAAACAAATGATCCAACTCACACAATTGTTTTTTCAACCACTTCTTGTAAAGCTTTAATCTATGTCATCCACACAGGAAGACCACTGATCACCCAGCAAACCTCAGGGAAGAGGCTGAGATGGTCATCCCCAGTTACGGCTACTTCATCAGGGGTGCCCAGACCACTTTCAGTGGTGTACTCAGGTTTGCTGATAACTCATTTTGCACTTACATTTCTAACTAGAAAGATGCAGTTCCAAAGTGTGCTTGCCTACTTGCCTGGGCAATGCCTCTGAGATCTGTATATCAGCTTGGATCTGTTTTGAAGTTTGAAAAAATAAATTCCCTATTCAAGTGAATTCAAGTGAAATTGAATGCACTAATAACTTAATATCAATGAAACTATACAACATTTGTCGGTTCCCATGAAGCCAGGTGATTTAACATAACACAGAGGCTTCTGGGAGTAGAGGTTGTAGTGAAAGTAGCACAAAAGGTGAAAAAGCCAGTAATTCATGAATGCTAAAATGATAGGAGTTTCTGTTTTTCTTGATTTCAGAGATCGTCAGTGGAAGTACATCTTGTGCCGGATGACAGACTTTGAGTGTGAATTTGAGAACGTATAGATTTAAAAGGTCTGGGGGCAGTATTGTAAGCCATTACATGAATATTAATATTACATTACAATAATACCGTGTACTGTAATTATAATCACATTTGTAATCAAGTATTACTTAGACCTGATATAAGGTGAGATAATCATCTGGATGCAGACATGGTTAAAGTTTTCATTTAACTTTTATACACAATCATTACTGAATGAATGTTGCTTGTTTAGATTGCAAAATAATTGTAGGGCATTGGATATATTCCACAAAGCCGCACTTGCACGGTTTGGCTACATTTATAAGTATGCACTGTATATAGACCAATGCCGTAGTTCAGCCAGCCATGGAAGACAAACTGGTCCCACCATGCTCATTCACCCTCCATCTATGTATGTCCACAAACGTAACGGTTCAACTACGTAAGCAGACCAACATGCTTAGCATATCTCTCACTGTCACACTACCAGCTCATCTGTGAACAAACTCCCTCCAACCTCCTCCTGTGGTTGCATTCAGGTCTTTCACTATATCAGCATGTCATTCATGCGGGTTCATATGTATAGTATCATGTTCTTTTAATATCTGAGTATATTTAGGGTCTGCCCTTGACAGGGTCTTATGTCTACTACTATCATGTTATGTAATATCTGTGTATCTTTAGGCTTTGGGATCATAAAGAATGTTTTTGAGTGCAACGGGAGCAGAGCCACAAAGTCAAATAGAATGCATAATATTATCACAATAAATTGTTTTATCTAGACAACATTGCCCTGACTGAGCTGGATCTTGTTGCCCAGCAGTGTTTTACTAGATATTCTGTTATCTGTCGTGTTGGTCATGTTGGTGGAAAGCATAGCCCCTGTCATATGATAATACAAGATCCACTGACTGATAATACAGTATCTCTGCACCATGTCAAATCATGTAGAGCAAACCTTTAGTCCTGAAGGCATACCAAAGACCTAGTCAAAATCTCAAGGCACAACGTTTTATCTAGCTGTACTAATGTATAACCAGTTAGATTAACCCCTATAACATACATTCCAAACATTTTACAAAGCATCAACAAAATACCAAGACGTTTCAAACCCAAAACACACCAAGACGAGCACTTGTTGTAATGTTGGTGCATTTGACGTTCAGATAGGACTTTTCTATTTGGTTGAATAGGCTGTCAGTGGGAAATTGCATCTAGTGACCACCTTGCAGGCAAAGTGGACACTGTCTGCATAATGGTCAGGGGCCAACCTTGTAATTCAACCAAATCTGATTTATAAAAGAACAGGCCAGACAAAGAGACGCTACACCTGTGGCATATGTGTACTGCATAGGGATAGACCTGCACTTTGTTCTTAGACCAATGAGATTGTTCCTTTTTTGAAACATTTAACAAATTGGGGAAAAAAATGTCCAAAATAGGGGGGGCGATGGGTTAATGGGTTGTTTTTGTTTAATTTGGATATTATATCCATAATATCATCCATAAGGAAACATATTTAATTTAATATGATCAAAGCAGGGAGTTGCTGGAGTTATCAAAAGCAGAGGCATGGATTGATCCATCCATGCCTGCCGTTTCCCCTTAAAAATCCAACCCTGTTTATGGTTCAGTGTCTGTAAACAGAAAGGTCATACAGTGCAGACTGCTGGCATCAGAAGATACGTGTCACCTAGCCAAGGTGTCGTCTCGTCTACACCCCACTTTCTTTTGTTGTTGTTTTGCCACAAAGACGCATTGCCTTTCATTACGGAGGCGTGGGTATGCACTAACTAACTATCTAGTTGAATGCTGTGTGGGAAATGGTCAGACGGAATATCCTTTCATCCAAGCTGTTGGCTTTGAAGAGTGTCTGGTGGCTCAGCCAATTATACCCTATAGTGAAAAAGCTGATCTACAAGCTCAAAATGTATAGTGTTGTGAACTTGTAGATTGACTAAATTCACTGCACAACACAGGTTAGGGCCTAGATCCAAAAAACATCTTGTCTTGTTGGCCTCTCCTCTGTGCTTGTGTCTCTGCAATGCCCTGAGATAAAGCTTAGAAATAAAAAGAATAAATAAAAGATAAAAAAGGATGAACCCAATCATATTGATCACCTTCTCCTTTTTCTTCTTGGAGAATAACTGTGCACACTCAGCTCTGAACTTCCACTGCCAAAAAGCCATGACTTGCAGCATGCAGAGCATAACTCAGTGCGGTTCCAGCAGAGGTGTTCAGCCCACCTAAACAACCACCAAGAGCTTTGGTTCAAGAACTGGTTCCGTTCTTTATTTTGTTATGATAGTTTCTATCCAACCTGAATAGTGACAAACCAACTTTGGTTTCAAATGATAGGTGGGACAGGGAAAGAAACGCGGAACTGGTTAAACCCTGATGGGAAGAGGGCCTTAGTGGCCAACAGCAGAAAACTGTGGCCAGTCTTACACAATTCCCAAGATTTATTTATATCCAAATGATTTGGCAAATATATATGCCATTATTTTACTTTTTTGATGGACTTTTTATTGGCTATACAGCTGATTTGTCTCTCACAACTTTCAACCCGTTGCCTCTATTTTGGGACAATATTGAAAAGGGTAAAGTGATAAAAAAATAAATAAATACATAAATAAAATGTTTATCTGTGAAATTTATTTCACGATTGTTTTCTTTTACAAAATATTGCTCCGAACATTGGTCACTGTTGGTCTAGGTCTAGGTGCAGGACAAAATTGGGATTGGCACTGGACCCAAACATCTCACATTGATCAGGCTCTGGTCGTAAATGAATGTGTAAATGAATGGGCGTCTGCAGACTGCTAGCATGCAATAGAGCTCAATAAACTTAATTTGTGTTAAGTGTGTGGGTGGGGGGCTACATGAGGTCTGGGAACCCATGACTGGTTGTTTTCATTCAACCTATTTACAATTGGACCAGTACATTTCGTTTCTAGGGTGAACTCTGTGGAGTGCGGGTCACCATCTATTCTGGCTCTAATGGACTAAGCTGGGCACCGGCCAGTTAGCGCCGCACAGCATCTTGAAAAGAACTGGGGACTCCGCCAGTGGCTTTCAGCACTGTTTGTTTATGGCAACTGCCGTCTATAGGCCTAGAGCCAAGTTCCACAGCATGACAGCTGTCCCCAGGGCCACTGGCTGAGGGCAGGACACACGCTAACAGAAGCCTCCTATATCCTCGGGGACTCAGGGTCTCTCTGGTGGAAGAGTCTTTCCACAGCGGATTGATGGGGTTACGTCTCCTCTTCCGTACTAGTTACCATTCCTTTCCTTCCTCATTCCGGCCTACTATAACTACAGTTGGACAATAAAGCTATCTTTTTCTAAATAGTATTGAAATTATAGAAATGATCTATAATTAAAGCCCATGGAATGAGCCGCAGAGCTATTAAAGTCCCCTAACTGCAATCACTGTTGGAATCTATAGTTAGACAGCATATAATTAAGTTCTAACTACTGTCGGAATTAACGCCAACAGAGCTCCTTAGTTGATAGAGTTTCATCCGCTAATGAAAACAGGCGTACCGGTATGTTTTACATCAATTTGTTCAACTAATCTGTTTCAAATAAACAATCAACATTATTCAATGACATAACAACAAGCCTACCTACATTTAAAAATGAAGAACAATGCGATCTTCATTGAAGTAAACAGAAACCACAGAAGAAAATATTTCACTGTAATGAAAAAGCTAGTTTGAGATTTTTATATTGATGATCTGCAGTGGTGCAACTATATAATTGTTTCTTTTTTCTTTCATCAAAACAAACAAACAACAAAAAAGCTTTTTGGTGTGGTGAGTGCATGTGGTGAGTGCATCCAGTAAGCTTTCAACTTCTTCGGTCATTGTTTTGGTGAGTAAAAGTGCAGCATTTAACAGGCTGTGCCAGGAAGTGCAGGAAACTTGAAAGTACCATAGCATTGTGGAGATATCCTCTTAACGGACCAGAGCTACGAAAATTGTGAAAACGATCCAATTCTCCAAAACACATGTGCAACCAAAGATACAGGTGAAATGTTGTTTCTGTTGAAATACTATTCTGAATCACATTTTGAGTGCATGCTCAGCTACATCTCAGAAATGCATTATCAAGGCCACTCCTTGAGCTTTGGACTGGCCATGTTTGTCAGTTTGGATATTTATTTTCTGGTTTGACTTTGGTGTTTTGTTTGCCTGATATACATTTATGTTTTGTAACTCTGTGTTTAGTATGTTCCTGCCCTTTCTTGTGTTTCTCATTTTGTAGTGTTGTTCCAGTGCATCCCCTTTGCCCTTGTAGCTGTACTTTGTCAGTTCATTATTTAAATGATGTTATTTTGTTCATGTTTATGTCTGACCTGTCCTGTCTCTGAAGAACCTTTGGTGAACCTACATTACTGATACCCTTGAGTTGATCTTTTTCAGCGTCAGTCGTCTTGCATTTGCTTCCAGCTCCTCTCTATAACATGCAATCCAAATCCAAGCAATACACACCATTCAAGTGTAAATTGAAGACGTGCGAATACAATGTTTATCTTTTGAAGCCCAACCCCCCCAAGTAGGTATAAGTTAGTACAGTATGACAGTTTACATTAGCCACGATTCACAGAAGGCTGCGCGTGACAAAGCTTCTTCCATTGGGTAGAGGTTGTCCAGTGCTAGCCAGTGGAATAAAGCTTTTCAATTTCAAACCCTAAACTGAACTAAAAGTGTAGTCGAGTATATGTATAACTAAGCTTCATTTAAATGGTTGTGAGGAAGACTTGATTTAGTTTTAGTTGTATGTTTAAAGTGAGTCAAGGAGGATCCACACAAGTTTGAGACATTAGCTAACCATTTACCTTAAATAGAAATCAATGGCCGACCAGCTGAGTTGTTTTTTACCATTTTGTGTAAAAAAGGGTCAGATCACTCCATCCTCAACAAGGATGAAAGGTTTGCTTCAGAAGAAACAGATGCGTGAGTACAGCAAAAGATTTTGCAGTACAAGGGGAGCCTGGGTAAGGAGACCCCATGGTGAGTGACCCTGACCCAGCCCCAGGCCAGCAGAGACAGCCTGTTTATTCTAGGAAGCCTCTACCCGCCTCTCGCTGCTCCCACTCGGGGATAAGAACAGCTGCCTCACTTCACGTCTGACAACTAATACAGACGGTGCTTGCAAGTGTGAGTGTGTACGTGCTCACGCCAACGGTGACAAGTGCACAAGAGTTCTGAAACCCCATGCCATATACAGTGTATCTGTTGAAAAAAATAATAATTACTTGCATGTTCTCAATGATTTGGAAGGAGGGTGCCTGGTACTTTACATTTGCCCATATTGGTAAATGAATAAACTTACAGTCATGTTTGCAATGTTATTATTTATAACAGATTACTGCTAATTGGATCAGGAATAGGTTGTAAACACTAATGCCCCACATTGCCCACAACCAGTAGGGACAGTATTATCAGTATTTTGACTACGCCCATATAGTATATCAATTGCATTGCTCTGTATTGGCAGTGCACTTGATGTTTTTGCCAGATGGCATCAGTCATAGTTAAAATTTATAATACGTTGTACTTGAAGATAAGTGAGGTTGTTAAAACATATTACCAAGGATGTTTGATTATTATGGCTCTCCCTGGTATCTGGATGTCTTGTGATATACCACTCAGAATGTAATGTAAAATGTTGTGCAAATAAACATGAACAAAATAGGGGCAATAATTTGCTTTAGACTGGCTAGTAGTACTGTATATGCTCCCACTCACTCTGAGCAGGGCCTTGGGAGGTGGCTCTACAAGAGTGTTTATACAGTTAACACATATTGGTTCCCTGGCCCAGGAATTTAAGTATCAGATAATGTAAACTAGTCCAGATTTTGAGTTAACAATAATAACTTTCTCACTTTTTTCCATCATTGTCTATGAAGCAAAAAGTTGTGATTTGGGATCCAGCCAAAGTATTGTGGAAACACAAGGTGTAAGCTGAGCCTGATGACCTACTGGTTCCCAGCCCTTGTTGGCTTTCTCACTTTCCCCTGCTTGCAATGTGCCTTGCAGACAAAAGCATCATTATTGCTCTTGGGAACCGTTGTTGGTGGATTCGTGGTACTGAAACTGCACAGACTAATTCACAGCTTTATGGCCTGTGATTGAAAGGGTGAATGGAGCAGTGACTAGTGGCCTAATATCTGTCACTTCCAGTCATTCGGACCCCCTTCACTATATGAGCAGAGGCAGAATGTTTTAAATGGCTCCAATAGGCTACAGACTCCCTATGCCTACATGAGCTATGATGGTCACTGCATTTCTTGGAACACTGTGAAATAAACAATTGGTGCCCCACAGAGAAAAGAGTCTCAGTTGAAAAGATCAGTTCTTCTCAGAGTTCACTGGTTCTCCTGCCCTGTGACAGATCATGGCTCTGGGTATTAAAAGGTGGACTGAGACTTCTCAGTGTGTTACTCCTATAGAGCCAAGTGACAGTTCGCGGCTCGATGTGTAAAAAGCAGGACTGTGGCTTGTCAGCATGTAAATCGCTGTGTTGGCCACAGGCCCAGACAGAGAAAAGACAGAGGACCAGAACCATGCTAACTGTATGGAGTTTCACATAACACGTTCTTCTCAAAGCATTGAGCATGTGCTCACTGTTAAAGACAGTTCTGTGTTGGGAAAAGCCCACTTGTTCACGATTCAAACAAGATGAAGGGCATTTTACACGTGAGGACACCCATATTGTGTTACAGCTTCTACTAACACTGCGTTGAGTTGAAAACAACATGAAACAACACAAGGGCCCCTCCAGCACGACAGCACTCCGTTTGCACAGATAAAGTGTGTGTGTGTGTGTGTGTGTGTGTGTGTGTGTGTGTGTGTGTGTGTGTGTGTGTGTGTGTGTGTGTGTGTGTGTGTGTGTGTGTGTGTGTGTGTGTGTGTGTGTGTGTGTGTGTGTGTGTGTGTGTGTGTGTGTGTGTGTGTGTGGTATTCACTGTCTGGCATTGCCTTGGGAGATCACAACAGCCTTGAAAAAAACAAAAAAGTGTCTGAAAAGGTTGCCCACCCCAGGTTTAAACAGTATATTCTTTGGGCTTGTAGCAATCCTCCAATTTTGTCAATCAGCTTAAGCTGAAAAGATGTATAGGCTCCAATCAACAAATCAGCATGAAGTTTCTCTGAATCACCTCTGCAAGTCTGCATGAGCAGCTGCCCTGGCAGTCTACCTCCATCTGTGGTGCATCTTAATGTGGTGGGTACCTAGAAGAGAACAAGATGGTTGATAGAGCAGATGGCAGCAGATGAGACAACATACTGCATATGCGTTAAGCAGAAGTTGATGAAGTAAACGAAGTAAACCTTGCAACAAGTCTGAAGCCTCTATGGAAAAATCACACTTCAAGTAGCCTCGACACCCAGGCTTTCATTTTCGTTCGCGTTGCGCGAAAACGGAAAGCCTGGACTAACTTGTTACACGAAGTGGCCTTGAGGGGGGAGTCAACCTTCCGGGGTGGGCGTCGCTCTAAATGATGTGACGTAGAACAGCAGTGGACGGGCGCGGGAGGGGCCGGGGATGACGACACGTTCGTGAGATCAAATCAGATCAGCTCGATCTGCCGTGTGGATCCCACGGCACTCCGCCCCCCCAAGGCCAAAATCATTGCGGGTTAGGCCAGGCTACACTTCAAGTGAAGGGCTCTCTTACCATCATCATCATATAGCCTACCGGTATTATTAGGGTATCACTCTTTCTATTTTCAATATAAAAATAACACAATGAGATCTTAAAACTTTAACTGTAGTCGAACATTCTGTAGAAAATATCCTGTGTCTTGTCTGTGTTTCATAGCCGCCACAGTGTATATCAAATGGCAGTCATGCTCTTTTAGCAAACATTTTTGTTTGATGGACATTACAAAGCCATCAAACAAATATTTGTTCATACCATGTGACTGCCATTGGAAAAGCATTGTGGCAGCCATAAAACAGACAACACTCACAACATACTGTATGTGTGTATGAGGCCTCACAATGCAATGTGTTGTGACATGTAGATCTACTACTTTCAGCTGAGATGTTCTTGCCAAACCACTTTACAATGTAGGTCTATAGTTACCGGTAGCTACATTCATTCACACACCAAGGGTGGAAGTAGCCATGCAGCAAAAAAGGGTCTGCAAGGACACTTCAACATTGCATGACAAGGAAGAACAAGGTTTGAACCGGAAACCGCCCGATTTTCAGGCACCCCCCACCACCACGTGGTCCATAAAGCTAGCTGCAATTTAGTGCACTTATCACTGGAAATTCCTTTAAGTTAGTTTGTGAACAGCTGTTTACTGTTTAACTTTCACCTCAACCTATTGGTCTCTTTATCTCTATGTCGGCATTTCTCAAACCTTTGATATACACCATATGCATTATTAGGTCACAGAGTAGACCACCAAATGAGATCATTTTCTTCACAACCCCAGCCTATACTTTAAAACTGTCTGTTTGCAAACGAATCAAAACAATGTTTGCAGTTACAGATCCATATAAACGATCCATTTGGCTCCTAAATCCTAAGAAATCATTATTTAGCTGGGGGACCTCCTTGGAGCCCTGCAAAGAACAACTATGAGACTATGACCATCTAGTGGAAAGAAGTGTCAGCTTAACTCGTAGCACAATACACATTGACAGCTATCAGTTTTGTATTGAGTTGTGCTTGACTTGTACTGTCAATCCAAGCTGTTAATAAAAATCAATCAATGTGGTTTGTGACCTTCTACGTCGCAATTGCATAATCTACCAGAATGCTTAAGAAGTAATAATAATATCAGGCCCTCGTAACTAGCCACACGGCTATAGATAAGTGGTAGTGGAATATGGGAGGCTGTGAGTGTATTCTCTTACATCATTCAGTGCTCTGGCGTCTTGGCTGCAAAGCCAAGGTTTCCCTGACAATGTGCAGGGATCCCCAGAGTGTCCCTGCAATGTCCCCTGTTGAAGAATACAGGCAGTCAATGAGTCAGTGGACACTGAACACACCTTCCTTACCAGGGCTTGACAACATGCCTCAATCACCGAATTGGAAATGAGATATGAAAAGGCTTTGTTAATGTGAGAGGGCATAATCAAATTACTGCAACACACACAGTGTTGATTTATGGAACATATTGTGAGTTGATTATGCTTAGTATTGCTATTTATTCCATCAAACATCAAATAAACTGTTTGAAAATAGGTGTTCTGGAAAGCTTACAATGCATTGTGATGTACTGTGAGCTTGTAGATCTGCTATTTTTGCTCTGTGATCTAAATTGTATTTGCCATCTAGATGGCCACACCTTCCTTGTCCCAATGCACCATGTGTCTGTGGAATGGCACAGACACTCTCAGACAGGCAGCATGTAATGGAAAACTACTCTAATACTGTGGCGACCATGGTGAGTTTCATATCAATGTGTCTGCTGGCCCTGGTAGAACAGGAATGAGACAGTGAATGATAAGGCAATCTCCGTTTGCTCGCTTCCCTGAGCTGTGTTTGTCCTTAACGCAGACAGAAGACCTTTATCTTCCCAAGGAGTCCAGGACCTACAAAGTATATCCTTAATCTCAGACTGATTTTTTAGGAGCTGTTTAGTGTTTGGAGGGAATGGGTACTCATCAACCAGCATCTCCTTTGTACTTGTTTTCTGACGTCTGAAAGAATCACAGTTCTGTTGCTTAAGTTGTGCAACAACGGACATGTCCAGCAATCAAGTCTTATCAGTGTCTATTTGTCTGTTTGTCAAATGAATACACCAGTGGAAGCAGAGTTTGTTTTAAACACATACACATTGCTATTATGGGCATGTCATGATATGTCAACATTTTAGTAGCAAATCTACAAGTGGTAGATCTTTCAAAGTACTACAGACTACTGATGTAAACTATGCACATTATACCATACTAGTAAACTGTGCAAAATCAAATAGAGATACACGCTTTGATATGGTCCATAGAAATAGTTCTAAGATACAAAAAGTACAAAATAATTGCTATGTCCTAGTTTATTGACTCCAAAGTTTTAAAGGAGCAAAATAAATAGGCTATCCCAAAGACCCTGTGATGAACATTTCAATGTCAAAACCTTTCTTTTCTCTGAGAGGTTGACAGCTGAACTGTTTATCTTGTGGAAACAAAGACTGTGTACAGTCAATACCTCATAGCGTAAACTGATTCAACAACAAATATACGGCCACTCACCAAAGGCACAACCATGAGGGCAATGAGGGCACAGATCACTACTATTATGACCTCCAAGGCCAGCAGCAATGTTTAACCTCCTGTTTCAAGGTTGCAGTATGAAGAGGACATTTGACACTTAAAAAGTGTGTGTGTGTGTGTGTGTGTGTGTGTGTGTGTGTGTGTGTGTGTGTGTGTGTGTGTGAACTTGTGTACTTCATTAACCCACTTATATTGGAGTTGTCAATTGGTTGTAGTATAGGCCTATTGTGCAGCAAGCGTGAGACAAGTAGTAAACATATACGGCAACACAAAGTAGAATAAAAGCTGCTTGATCACTTTTCTTGATCATTAACCACAAATGAGGATATCAGCCAAAAATGATGAAGTCTACATCCAAGTATTTATTTGTGTTTTTGCAGCAGCTGCAAAGTGACTTTGGCCTGTGAAACTTGCTAAACTAGCTAACTCAATTGCCAATGACAAAAGTTATATTCATTCTGTTCCTTCAAAGGGTATATAGGGTTTACGTACAGTGCTAATGGGCTTCAGAGAACAATAACTGTCCAGGCTGCTACTTGGCCCCACTCCCCAAACCCACCTCACCCCTGCCCACTTTGACAGGGTGCAATGGCTTAGAGTTGAAGACAGATTTGATACACCACCAAAATAACCACATAGGCTACCTATCAGTACTTGATGTCATGTCAACAAAGTCCAGTTCCAACACCGGAGGGAGTCCAATTGTGAACAACTATAAATTCTTTATGGTGTCTCACACTCACAGTTAACAGTCTGAGGAGTACTTAGTTGTGCTTCAAATGTACCTTAGCCTAATTCTTCAAACTGTTATTAACATTTTCAATCAAGGTTCAAGATTTTGCTTTACTGATATCTTGTGTACTGGTACATAAAAGTATTTTTCTTTGGCTTCCTTGAGACAATGCACCAGTAAATATAATCAATCAACCCTGCAGTGTAATAGTATTTGGAGTACTTGTCCTAACATGTAGACTTATTCATGAAACACCATAGGCCTACACATCTTAGAATGCCACCTTGTGTAAGTGGCCACCCGATCAGTACGAATCCTCCATTGGATGCCCTCATGAAGTAGAATATTAAAATAAATGCAAAATAATGACATTAATTTGGAGGATGGCTCCCTCTCGTGGTGGAAAGAGTTTACAGCATGATGATGCTGTGTCCGTGTGTGGGATCTTCCGCCATTGCTGACGCAA
Source organism: Benthosema pterotum (assembly GCA_039105355.1). Taxonomy (NCBI): domain Eukaryota; kingdom Metazoa; phylum Chordata; class Actinopteri; order Myctophiformes; family Myctophidae; genus Benthosema; species Benthosema pterotum. Next base: position 23,207,016 of record CM076979.1, read on the forward strand.
AATCCGGTTGTGCAGCAGCCATTTTGTCTGTTCCATGCAAAAGTCTACCCCTGACGGTCACGAACAGCAGTTCCACCTTAGAAAACAATCCGACAAATTGAGATTATACCTATAAAACGGGGCTATGTGACGCCCGAGAGCCACGGAAAAAATCACAGCGGCATTTCTACAACTCCCGAGAGGGCTCCGTGCTCGACACGAGCCCGTCGTTTCGATTTATCCGCTATACGAGCCCCCTCCCTCTCCAACCCGAGCCATAATGTCGAGCGAGGAGAGCTACTTGGCCATCATTCGCTATCTGACGGACGAGCGGGAGCCGTACGCGCCGGGGACCCACGGGAACACCAAGCGAAAGATCCGCAAGGCGGCCGCCTGCTACGTGGTGCGGGACGGCACGCTGTTCTACCAGCGGCGCTCTCGAGGAGGACCCGGCCGGGACAGCGACTTCACGGAGCTGGAGGTGGTGCTGCGGGACCCCCGCAGGAAGGAGCTCATCCAGCAGGCGCACATCAGCGCGCCCGGCGGAGAGCACCTCAACCAGCAGCTCACATGGGAGAACATCTCCCAGAAGTACTGGTGGAGAGGTAATAACAACGCACATGTACTAAGCAGTAGTAGGTTTAATTCGCTTCGTAGGAACTTTTTATTACTCGACTTGGCTGCGCGTTAAGATCTTGGACAAACCTACCAGACTGATAAACACCAGAGCCAGAGTTACGCAAACTCCGTTCACTTCAAGGGTCAAGTCCAATGGCGACTCTTCTCCATTGACTGCTATTGATAAGAGACAACAAGTAGGGACAAGTGCTGGACCGGAAGTAGTCGGAAATCCATTGGACTCAGTCAACAGTTCAGCATTAATGATCTTAAATCCCTTTATTTTATTACGTTTTGTAATAGTAGTACAACATTACAATTACAGAGACTTTAGTGTTTACTATACAATACTTTAAAACTGTACACATGTTTCACACATGCCTAAAGTAGCTCTTATTTGCGCCGCCTTTGTTGAAAACAATGTACTTGTCCCTATTCAGGCTGCATAAAGAGCGCTCAGTTTTTGACCCCTCAATGTCGCAACTGTAGATGGCTGCCATGAACACAACACACTGACTGCACGCTGGATGGCGTCTGTCGCCCCCTACTGCCAAAATAAGATATACTTTTTTGTTGAGTCACAATAGCTGCTACTATGCTCTTTATCTTTCTTGAATCAGCATCCTTCTATTTAAATGTATGAGAACTAATATGTACGGTATGTGTGAATGCTCCAACGCAATCTCCATCCCCTTACAATTTAGTAGCACCATCAAGATGGGGTGACAGTTCTAAACAGTACATTTTGCAACGGACATGTGCTGTTTTCGGAGCTTTATATTCATTGAATAAGATATTTTACAACATTATTAGTAATGTATTATTTACCCTACACCCCAGGTATCCTGAAGAATGTGAAAGACCACATCAGAGAGTGTGTTCAGTGCAGGCGAGCTGTGGATGAAAACCCAATGGGTCGACCGGGCAGGCGAAGGAAGGTGGCTGTGCACGCGAATGATGAAGATGATGACGAGGAAGAAGACGGTGATGACGAGTTGGACTTTATCGGCCCTTCTTGTCAGGCTACACCAAAGACCCCATCCAAGACCTCGGAGCTGGTCTTTGTAGGTGTCATTTTGCTGTTAACGTAGTCTCAGTCGTTAGGCATAGTTGTGGCTCCTGAATCGTTACACGATTTCTACAAATTGCAGACACCAATATACCAAGGCAGTAGGTAAAAACAAGGGGCATTCTGTGATTTTTGTCAAGGGAAGATGTCTCGGTCTCGCACTGGACATTTGCGCACTACCTTTTGAATGTCTCTGTATTTGTCAGATGGTAAGAAAGAAGCATTTATTCTAAACACATCACATGGTTTGTTGGCAGGTGGACAGCAAGGGTGAGGTGAGACAGTTCTTGAACAAACACAGCCAGACCATGTTGGACAAACTGAACCTGCAGCGTCAGAACAACCAGTTCTGTGACATCACCTTGCTGATCGAAGGAGAGGAGTTCCGCGCGCACAAGGCCGTGCTGGCAGCGTGCAGCGAATACTTCAACCAGCTCTTCGTTGAGAAGGGAGCCGTGTCCACACATGAGGCTGTGGTTGACCTGTCTGGTGAGCCCACGACACTTTGAATTTATGAATATTTTGAAAATGAAACGCCTTGCTCCATGGCTGAATGCACCTCTCGTCTCTTTCCGCCCAGGTTTCACTAAGGCCAGCTTCCTCCCTCTGCTTGACTTTGCTTATACATCCACCCTCACATTCAACTTCTGCGTAATGGCCGAACTCGCCACGCTGGCCAAACATCTGCTGATGGCGGAGGTGCTACAGATCTGTGAGTCGGTGCACAAGCAAGTGGAAGACCAGCAGCTCATGGTCTATCAAAGAGGGGACACCCACACCGTGGTGTCCAGCCAACCTGCCCCACAGGAGGGCTTCACAGAGGACTCGAGTGGCTATACCATGGTGACCATACAGAGTGACGGCCAGGCGGTGGTCACTCAGACGGGTGTGCCTGCCGGCGACGAGCCCCTCGCCGTCGTCTCACATCCCACAGCAACGTTTGTGGCACAGCCCGTGGTGGCGGCAGTGTCCCAGGCTGCAGAGGGCGAAGCGGGGCAGGCGGTGACCCTGGTCAGTGACAGTGGACAAGCAGGGCCAGGAGAATCCATAACGCTCATCTCCCGCAGTGCAGAAGGACATGAAGAGGAGACCATGACAGTGGTGACCCACAGCGGGCAGGCGGGGGAGAGCGACTCTCTGGCCGTGGTGTCGGCGTGCTTGGCCATGGAGCAGTCGCAGGAGGGCCCCGTCGACGCCGTGGGCTTCATCGAGAAAGTGGACGGAGACAAAGCGCCTCTGTCCGCAGTGGTTCAGATAAAGCAAGAAGAGGCCTCGCCGCCGCAGGCACAAGCCCAGGCTACCCCGGAGAAACGTAAGCGGGGACGGCCCAGGAAGAGGGAGGTGGAGGTGGAGGCGGTGGATTTAATCGAGCCGGTGGAAGAGGACGACATGTCGCCCGAAGGACCCCCTGCGGAGGAGAGCACGGAAGGCGACGACCCCAACAGGAGACGTCTGCGGCAGCGCTCCATTGCCCTGGGGGGCTACGCACGACTCCACATGGGTCTGGAGGGCGAGGACGGGGAAAAGAAGGGTCCACCGCGGCAGGGTGCCGCCGCCGCCACGCCACCGAAGGTACGCCAACATGCTTGAACAGGTGTTTTCAACAGGTGTTCCGGGCCCACCAGTGGTCCCTGAGAGGATTCCAGGTGGTCTCCAGCCTAAATGTTGGGCAGTTGTTAACCAAATGGAACTTATAGATCTCTCTTGAGAGTGTTAAAATGAAACCAAATGGACCGTCACAGGTCTATTTGGTTTCATTTTATGCCCTCAAGAGTTAAATTATATTTAAACATTACTTATTTTCAATTGTCTCCACGATTAGAAAATGTAGAAGAATTGTTGTTATCAACATTTTCCCAGTTTATCTCCTAAATTGTGGACAATTTGCTTTTGGGTCAGAGAGACTAAACTGAACATCAATGGTGGTCCGTGGCTAAAATGCTGAATAAATGGTGGGCCCTGCTATGAAAAAGGTTGAAAACCCCTTTGTTTGAACGATTTGAGATTGCGAAATTGCAGGTGAATGTGGAGAAGGCATTTTGTTCAACATAGTGTGTGTGTGTGTGTGTGTGTGTGTGTGTGTGTGTGTGTGTGTGTGTGTGTGTGTGTGTGTGTGTGTGTGTGTGTGTGTGCGCGCGCATGTTTGCAGGTGGGACCAAAGCCCTGGAAGAGGGGGCGGCCGTCAAAGAGGTCACTGGAGAGTGAAGCAGAGGAACTGGCCAGAACGGAGGCTGAGGAGGCAGGTGGGGCAGCAGAGGGCGTGGCCGGGGGAGAGCCTATCACAGAAGAGGTCGGGGAAAAGGAGCCAAAGGCTGAGTCTGCGGTGCCTGCAGGGGCAGAGACGGACAGCGCCGCTGGCACAGAGCACGTGTGCTCCGACTGTGGCCTGTCCTTCGAGAGGCGATACGCCCTCATTATGCACACATTGAAACACGAGAAGTCTCGCGGGTACAAGTGTAGTGTAAGTGTTATTAATAATAATATATTATAATAGTTATTATATTAAGTAATGCACTTCCTTCTAAAACGATTTGTGTTCACCGATAACAACGTAGTTCGCCCAAAATTCATTACAGTGACTTTGCATTTTCATTTCATTCAGTGGCATGGCATTTTTGAACATCTTTAATTTGATCTGCACTGGTAGAAGGTGCTGCAGCTTCTGAGTTGTGTGGTGGTTCATCATGACGATGACGTTCAGGATGCCAAAGACATTGGAGAACGTGATGTTAGAACCTCATCGGAGTTGTTAGGCCATCGATTTAACTAAAATAGTGATTCCCAGGCTGCTCTTGGGAAAACAAAATCTTAATGGTAAATGCATGCAGGGAGGTATGGTGAGCTGAATGTTGTCGTAAACACTCTTATGGCAGTAATGCTTCCCAGAGTTGATTCCTAACAGGACCAACCTGACTATGATTTTTATTTTTATTTATTTGTGAGAAAAGAGATTAAGAAAAACAAAAAGATAATAAGAGGAAGAAAAAGTAAAGAGGAAAAGAAATAAACACATAAAGACTGCATTCATATTTCACAATATTCAACAAACATTTCAGAATAGTTTCCCCGTTTTTATAGAACGTTTCTTGTCTGACTATGTGTTTTATATAACATTTTAACCCAATACATTTTGTTGTGGCGTTTCTCTCTATTCACTTTGAGCCTTCCCATACCATCATATTTGTACACTCTCATATTTCTGAGAGTGTACAAATGCAACCAAATGAACCCTAACGGGTTCATTTGGTTCCATTGGTACGCTCTCAGAAAAAAGAAGCGTCATCTTGATGATGTCATCAAGATGTGTTTCACCACGTTAATGATTTTCTTCAGACCTCCATTTCTAGGAAAAACATAATGGGGAAACGTTTTGTATCATGTCCACCCAGCACCTCTGGGGTATACCAATATACTAATGGCATATTAGATTGTTGAAAATGGGTGTAATCCCCCTTTAATGGAACTAAATGGTACTTTTGCTTGAAAGTAACAGATTATATTACCGTTTGAAAGGAACCTCCCCAACACTGCCCTCTCATGTCACACTATTCTTTGTGTGTGTGTTTGATTCGTGCAGCTCTGTAGCAAGGAGTTCCAGTACGCGGCGTCGCTGCGGGCCCACCTGGCCCGGCACAAGCAGCAGAGCAGGCCCATCCTGGTGAAGCCTGTGGTGAGCGTGGAGCAGATCCCTGTGGAGAAGGCCGAGGGAGACGCCTCCAGCGACAGGTCGGTGGTGGCTGCAGCCACGGCGGCGGAGATCACCAAGCGGGCCTTTGTGTGCGACATCTGCGGGAAGACGCTGCCCAAACTCTACTCCCTGCGCATCCACATGCTCAACCACACTGGCGTGCGGCCGCACTCCTGCAAGGTCTGCGGCAAGACGTTCGCCCACAAGCACAGCCTGAAGATGCACCGGGCGCTGCATGACGTCTCCAAGCAGTTCAAGTGCGTGTACTGCAGTAAATCCTTTGTCAGCAAGAGGAGCATGGAGGAACACACCAGTCTCCACACAGGTCTGCACACTGGCTCTGTAGGACAGCCATTTTAATATAAAATATATTTTTCACACTTTTAGACCACATCTGTGGTCATTATATAGCCATACCCAACAATACATGCCAACAAATAGGAACATTTTCACTTTTGTGTGTTTTTAATAAAAAACATAAGTCATTTTAATTACTTCCTGAAAATTAAAACGTGCTGCGTGATGACATATCCATTATCACATCAATAAATCAATAAAAGCCAATAGACATGAAGCTGACCTGTTTTTATCCCATTTCTGAAAACACAGGTGTCTTAATTACAGTCAGAAACAGTTTTAATCCCATTCTAGCATCCAGTGTATTACTCAGTTTAAACTCACTCATCACATTACAATGTATATCTAGTGAACACATAGTGGTAGAAATAAGCCACATAGCAGTACAGTGGCAGCGCTGAGGGATGTTTGTAAACATCTATGCGTCGTGTGTAGTATAAAACTCATCATACAGCTGTCCCTCACTGTTTGCGCACCATAGCCTGAAGGGATGCGAGCTTAGAAACAGTGCATTCTGGTAGTACTTGGCATGCTAAATAACACACTAAAATTCTACCAAAATCTACTTCCCATCTTGAAAATGAAGCCTTTACGAAATGTTTACAAGGATCAGGTGAAAATATTTTGTTTGAATATTATTTCAATTGAGATATACAGTACAGTGTAGCTCTTTTATAAGTGTCACAGGCCTGTCATCTTTGAAATTATTCCTTTCCTGAAGGTATATTTTCATATATTTGTGGTGTGTTCTTATGCATGTCCAGAGGTACTAGGATCAGTTGAAAAAAACCTTTGGAAATGTTTTCTCATTTGAGATATGGCCTTTTACATTTCATCTACCGACTCATTCAACTCAATGCACACAGCCACAACCCATTTCAGTCCTTTGGACTCTGTTGACACTCTGTTGTACAGTATTCACACAGGGGCCAAAATGGCCTCCAGGTGATTATTGTGAATGTGCTATTTTTGTTTGTAATTTTATGTTTTAAAGGGTATAGGAAGTGTTCAAACTAGCATTTGGAATATCATTTAGAAAACATCATGTTGAAAAGCAATAACGTTATAATTTCCTTTCACAAGTCACAGATTAGAGCATAGGACATATCAGTAAATATTTTCAATAGCGAGATTTTCTGTGGCTTTAATCCAGTTAAACTGAAATACTTAATTTCTTCTAGGAGAGTCCAAATACCTATGCAACACATGTGGGGCGACCTTCCACAGAGGCTCTGCCCTGAGCAAACACTTGAAGAAACACCAGCCCAGACCTGAAATCCGTCCCTATAACTGTGCTCAGTGAGTAACCGTTTCTGGGGCTGTTATTAACATTCATTACGGGGCATCTTGCATAATGGGATTAAGTTTCTCTGTGGCATAAGTACATAGAGAATATTCACCTGGCTCTGTCTGCGTTTCAGCTGCGACAAAAGCTTCTACGAGGCCAAAGATCTTCAGCAGCACATGAACAAACACATGGGTCTGAAGCCCTTCCAGTGCCAGGTCTGTGGGAAAAGCTACAGCTGGAAGAAGGATTGGTACTCTCACGTCAAGTCCCACACAGTGGCGGAGCCTTATAAGTATGTATTGTAGAAGATATCTGACAATACTGTGATTGTGATGTGAGCTAGAGTCTAGCTCACAAGATCATGTTCAAGATCCAGTGTAGCTGTTAGACGATCATGTGCAGTTGTTAACACAAATCACATGACTGTGCAGAAGTCTGAAGGACCATCAATTTACAAGTACAATTTACAATTTAGCAGACACTCTTAATTCAGACTGACTACAGATTACAGTTTACAATTTAAGCAGAATTTACAATACACTTTATATATACAATGTAAGCACTAGAGCATGGTAATACATTAGACATCCTACTGTATATACAGTAAGTCACTGCTATATCAGTTTAATTAGGTGCTATCTAAACAACCTAGGAGGGTACTACAATGGGTTGATATGTGATACAAGTGCTATGGGCTGAGATGGAGTCTTGATGTGACTGAGAACCATCCATGACAATAGTTGATGCTTCTAGAATTAGCTGAGCCTAGCAGAAAAGTTATCTTTTCTTTCTCAATAGACCCCATATTTTCAACCCATGTTTATGCATGTATGTTTAATGCATGCAATTCTAGCAGAGGGGAATTCCCTCTCTTTTGCCCTTTACCAGTATAAACTGAAACATGGACAAGGAAGCTAGTATGATCGCGCATCATGAAACTCAAAAAGGAGGAATAAGGCTTTTGGAAATGGAAGTACTCGCCTCTCTACTGGCCATGTCACAAAATCACAAACCGACAGTGAGCTTGTACTTAGACTATAACTCTAAGAAGTGAATGTCTTCTGTTACAGTATAAAATACCAAAGTAGAATAAGAGATCCCGTGCAAACGAGTGCAGCCACCCAACCACACCACAGGGTGCCCCACTCTTGCCTATGGACGGCATTCTCTATTTCAGGGGTTTTCAACAGGTGGTCCGGGGACCAGCGGTGATCCCTGAGAGGGTTCCAGGTGGTCCCAGGCTAAATGATGGAAAGTTGGTTAACCAGGTGTAACTCTTTGAGAGCGTAAACATGAAACTAAATGGACCCTTGCGATTCCATTTGGTTTCATGTTTACACTCTCAAGAATTAAAATATTCATCATCTGAATTAGACCAAGAATTAAAATATTCATCATCTGAATTAGCCCAAGTCTACACTAGAGAATGTAGAAGATTAATGCTCATTTTGATCTATTGTATGTTTGACTATTTTATTTGCAAAATCCAGCCTGTTATTGTGGACAAAAGCAAAAGAAATCTTTAGTTTTGGGTCTGTGGGGCTAACATGTCATCAAATGGTGGTCCGTGGCTCAAATTCGGAATAAATAGTGGGCCCCGGGATCAAAAAGGTTCAAAACCCCTGCTCTAGTTGGTTGGCTGAGCTCCTTAATTCCTGTTCTTCCAGGTGTAATGTGTGTGGGAAGGAGTTCTTTGAGAAGGCTCTGTTCAGGAGGCACGTGAAGAAGGCCACACATGGGAAGAAAGGCAGAGTGAAGCAGAACCTGGAGAGGGAGTGTGAACACTGTGGCAGGAAGTTCACACAGCTCAGAGAATACAGGCGTCACATCAACAACCACCAGGGTGAGTCTTCCACAATAAGAACAGATGAATTCTGCGTCAGGCATCCCTGCCTGCCCCGTGTTCTGTGACTTTTTGCCGAATGGTCGAGGCTGCTTAACTCGCGTTTCCCGACTTGTATGTTTTATAGTGTTTAATTCACGGACATAGGGTCAGTGGCGGCCCGTCCATAGAGGGCGCAGGTGCGCCGCACCACCGTACACTTGGCTGAATAAAAATGATAAATGAAGTCTGTCCTCACAAACTATAATTTATCTAAAATGAGCAAGCCACCAATGTAAATATGACATAATAGTACCACTAACTACAGAGTAGCAATTATAATTGCTAATATAATGCAAAGTGAATGGGGCTCGTTCTGAGCGTGGCAAGGGGGTGGGGTGTAATGTTAGGAAGGAAGCTCTGGCTCCACATGTACATCTCATCCACACAGGAGGATGAGTGTTATGATGATGTAAACAAGACAGATCACCAGCACGGCCAGCAGAGGGCAGTAGTACTACACAGATGGCTGTATTGCATTCTCTGAGGCCATCACTACCCCACCAGAATATTTCAGATACACTCTCTGTTAGATGCAATGTTGTTGTTCGTACAGGAGTAAAGGGAATATTTTAAGCAAAAAACAAAACAAAACATTGATCTAGGCGAAAAACACATTGGCACAAAGGCAATCATTGTTTAAAGTACTGTATATGAATAACATGTTTATTAAGCTATAAAGCAGTCAATGTGTTACCCATTAAGACCGGGGGTTGGCAACCTGCGGCTCTGGAGCTGCATGCCGCACTGCACAGCAAGCGCAGGACGACAGTCCTGCGACGATCAGCGACGTCCCTTTATTATTCACTAAACTTTGACAGCGGGCTCCTGTATCATTTACTTTTTACTGTTGGTTTTCAAGTCTCATACGGCGCTATTAGCCTATTTAAGATTGGTCCAATGTGTGACGTACAACATCAGTAATGAATGGCTCTGTGCTCTATATAATCCTTGCGGCCGCCTGACCCTCTCCTCCGACGGAAAATGCAGCTTTTGGCGTCTTGTTAACAAAGTGGAATAGGTGGACCCCATCGGCGGCGCCTGTTTTCCTAACTATGTTAGGCTTCTGTGGTGACTTTGACGGACCTTGTTCACGTCTTCGTCGTGTCGACTGCTTTCTTATAGTCCCTATTGTTTTCAACAGAGACTGCTGGCTTTGGCTGACATATCAGAAACAACAAGGCTATGTAACAGTTGAAGGTATAAAATGAGAGTCAGGCAGCTTCTCTCCGGACTGATAAGAAAAGTGATGATGTTCTTTCAGAGCAAACCATTCTATAGTGTTAGGTCAAAATGGGTGAAGTTTGTTATTGTGTTTTAATGCCTTTTAGAGCACTATTCATTCCTTAAGTCGGATCCTTAGAGTGAAGATGAGAACTAAATAATACTAATAATTCAGTTTTTGCAGACATGTTCAAATCTATGAATATACAATATCATGTATCCTTTAGCCAACATTAAATGCCAAACATCTCTTCTCAGGGGTCAAGCCCTTCGAGTGCCTAACGTGTGGCGTGGCCTGGGCGGACGCACGCTCGCTCAAGCGCCACGTGCGCACGCACACGGGGGAGCGTCCGTACGTGTGCCCCCTCTGCCAGGAGGCACACATCGACGCACGCACACTGCGCAAGCACATGGCCAAGTACCACGGCGAGAACCTGCCCATCAAGATCATGCTGGAGAAAGACACGCTGCAGTTCCACAACCAAGGCACGCAGGTGGAGCACGCCGTCAGCATTCTGGCGTCCGACCTGCCGCCCGAGCTGCGGCCGGCGCTGCCGCCGCCCTCCGAGGAGATCGAGACTGTGCTAATCACAGAGGAGACGGTGGAGGCCGTGGAGGCCGTCCAGGCGGTGGAGGCGGGCGACGGCGTCTCCACGCTGTCGGACCAGAGCATCATGCAGGTGGTGAACTACGTCCTGGCCCAGCAGGCCATGGTGCCCACCGGAGACAAGACGGAGGAGGCCGCCGAGGTCATTCAGACCATGGAAGTGGAGGTGGCCCACGTGGCCAGCGATAGCACCGAGGTCATTCAGACCATGGAGGTGGAGTGAGTGGCTTTCAGTCTGAGGTGCATGTGCTTTTAATCGCTTGTCTGTAAAAAGTGGAACAGAAATGTAGAAGTCTATTTTTGTTGTTGTTGAAAGTGTACATAAATGGACATGAATCAGTTGGGTGCCCTGTATCTCTGCTCTTGTCAATGCATGGGCATGCAGCTGTGTACATTGAATGTAAATAGCTAGATATGATAATATCGACCACTGTTCAGTCTCGGGTCGAAGTAAAATATTGTAAAGACATGAGTTCCCTTCTTTATTTACTTGAATTTCTCAGTCATTGTTAACTTGTTTTGTTAGTTTTGTTTTTGTGAAGCGGTGTCTGGTCCTCAACCCGTCCTGGTTGCGGCTTCCTCATTTCTTTTTGTGTAATACATTAGAAGGATAACCAAATAAAATACATGTGCTTCACTGCACCTTGGTCCCTTTAACGTCACTTTGTATTCTGTCTACAAAGTTAACCGCCTGCAAGGGATTTTGATTGTTATCAGTAAGACATTACTGTGTCATGTTTTATTCGCATTTGTGCGTTAAAGTTACAATATAAGAGTGGGAAGGTGACCTCCAACCAGAGATGGATCTCTGAACAGGCCCAGGGGATAATAGTATGATACATTTGAGGTCCCAGAGCTACACTTATCCTATCTGATAACGTTTACTATGGATTATAAACCACAGTATGGAGCTGAATCCTTCTTGTCAAATGGATTGTAGAAACTGGTATAAGGTGAATTATTTTTTCATGCTATGTTCATATTATGTTGAGCTCATGCTGAGCCTAATTATTCTGTTGTTTTTAACCGACCATATGAGAAGATGAAAATGGAATCTGACATTCCACCAGCCTTCTGGTGGTTCCATAGGCCAATGTGAAATGTTTTTTCCACATTCGATCTTATGCCTTTGATGGCAAAAAAAAAAAGTTTTTGCAAAAATCCACCTGTATAACAGGCCAATGTGAAAAGGATGTGGTTATCTTCATCCGCCTAGTAAGGAAAGTATGTTAAAGATTTCACATAATCTCATCCTGCACTCATAGGTTGATGCTTTTTGTTCAAAAAGAGTCAATCCTGCAAACTTTGAAAGCCAGTTATAAACAAATACGATGAAGTATGAAAGTATGATGATCTGTCTTGAGCACATAACTAAAAATTCTATGTAAGCAAACAAAAGGGCACGCACATCCAAAAGAACTAAATACCAGGTGCTGGGCCGAAAGACAAACTAGAAAAAATAAATAATGTCCGCACACTGGACTGAAGCTCCAAGTTAAAGGTGTTTATTTCACCATAAGCATGATGAGGTTTCGAGCCTCACGACCCTTATCTGATGAAGAGCCATGAGGCTCGAAACGTCATCATGCTTATGGTGAAATAAACGCCTTTAACTTGGAGCTTCAGTCCAGTGTGCGGACCTTATTTATTTTTTCTAAAAATTCTATGTAACAATTTGAGGAGCAATATGAAATATGTTTTCCAAAGAGAAGCCCCCTGGTAGCACAGGCCATTCTAGAAAATTTGGGGCAGAGGTTCATTGGTGGCATCTAGGTATTGTGCGTGCAAAGTTTGGCATCGACCGGTTTAACGGCATCGGAGATTAGCAGGTACCAGACAGACACGGACGGAGTGCAAAACATACTCCCCATATACAGTATATAGTAATAGTTTGGTTTGCAAGATATAAAATGCAACCCATCCATTCTAACCAGCAATAGAGGTGCACACCCTAACCCATAATCACCCAATAGATTCCACAGAATTCAAAACCATTTTTTATCAAATACAAACAAGATGAAGACTTTACAGAAGATATCAATATCTAACAAGTCAGTCCGTCACAGTAAAAACGTACATGATGAGATCTCTACTTTAAATAAAGAGTTAGTGGTGTAATAAAAAACAACATCAAGATCTACAGGTATGCACATCCATAATTTTGTCACCAGGACATACCTGTAGACTCCTCACCGAGAGTGAGTGGCAAAACATTGAGCAGCATAGAAATAACTCAACAGTCCTTTTTAAATGTCATATAATACAGGAGGCTGCAGTATGTTGCGTTATTGAAAACAACAACTTATCTGGTATACTGGTATGCAGGACAAATGTTTGGACACACCTCATTCAATGCATTTTCTGTATTTTCATGACTATTTACATTGTAGATTATCACTGAAGGAATCAAAACTATGAATGAAAACATGTGGAATTATGTACTTAACAAAAAAGTGTGAGATACTGAAAATGTCTTTTATTCTAGTTTTTTCAAAGTCAATCAATCATAACTAGTCAGATCTAGCTGCCTCCAAATAACTTAGCTGTAGCTTTCATGGTGAAGACGTGCTGAAATGAAGATCATCCCATATGGGCTTTGATTTGGCCTAGTCTTCAACGTTCAAGGTCCATGGGTTTTAGTCGTTTTTGAGGATTTTCGAAGACCATGGTCTGTAATTTTTCCTTGATTCAGTCATTTTTCAAATTTATGTAAATCAATGCGATTGCTGTTGAACCCGTAAATGACAACAACACAAAAACTAAGGCACTGGTTGTAGCACTTCTGGTTTACCGGAACAGGGTTCAACTCCCTGCGGTGCCCTGCTCAATATGTTGTATTTACATGGTTTATTTTTATATATCATGCTCATTGTGTTTAAAAAAAAAGAAAACGACAGGCTATAGTGATGTCTTGGACGGCATACTATAGCATGTCTTTCAACGTTTTTGAGGCTTTTAAAAAAATGACGAAATCAACAAAAAATATAAGGCTATAGTCCATGGTGTTGGACGGCATACTATAGTACAGTATGTCATTTTTAGTTGATTTTAAAGATAAAGAAAATCGAAGAAAAAACGATGGCTATAGTATGTCGTTTTTAGTAAAGTTCATCATGACTGTGGAAAATCATTTTTGAAAAAACAAAATTGAGGAAAAAATTGAGGAAAATTGTCATTTTGACAATTTTCTAAACATGACAAAATACTGTATAGCGTATCTATAGCGTATTGTAGTATGTCATTAAGGGACCAAGCAGTCCATGAAGTGGACTTGGTCATTAAGGGACCAAGCAGTCCACGAAGTGGACTTGGTCACTTCATTGTTATTGACTGCTTTTTTCCTTCTCCTTCTCCTTCTCCTTCTTCTCCTTCCGCCAAAAATAGCTGTTCTGGCTGAACCGTGCTGTCGGTTTTTGCGAAAATTGGTAATCTGGTAGAGGGTGATGCCAAACGGTGATGATGCGAAGCCCGTGACCACTGGTCAAATGGTGGCGCTGTAGCACTCAACTGAAAATGCAAACTTTAAACACTCATAACTCATGAACTGCTTGACTCTCAGAAATGTAACTTATATTCACTTATGCGTCTGCTTATGCCGAACAACTTTTGTATTCTGACTTTTGACATCTGACCTTTAGATGAACCGCCATCTTTAATTATATGTAAAACAGTTAAAATGCATCTCCTCCTACAATCTTTGATCAAAATGCATAACAATGACCTACACATGAACGTTGGAGCCATACAAACATGGAATGGGTGTGAATCATGTTTTTAGTGAAAAAAATTATGTTTTTATGAGCCAATGAAAATTGCTTGTTTGTGAAAATTCTTCTATTGCCCCTAAGCTACACATGCAACGTAATCTGCTTCTGAGATTTTACAGTTTTGTAGAGGAGGATGCCAAATAGCACTAAAACCAGTCTTACAACAATTGCTCAAACGGGGGCGCTATAGCAATTCTTTTAAACTGAAACATTTGGACAAGCATAACTCGGGCATCATTCGGCCAAAAATCATGGGACTTGTTTCTACATGTTCCTTGATTCATGTGGAACACATCTGTAACTTTGACCGGTAAGCTCCACCCCCAGAGTGTCCGCAATTTTAAGCAGTTTGAAAAATGCTCATGCCTGATTTTCTGCCTGGATTTTTGATCAATTTGCATGACACCTGCTACATGAGAACTTTGGCCCCATCCAGACAAAAGTTCAGAAGCAAATTTGTTTTCATCAAAAAATGGCGTTTTTATAAGCCAATGAAAATTGCTGCTTTGTGAAGAGTCTTCAAAAAATTACAAAACCTAGCAAAAACGACAGGCTATAGTACACAGTCTTGCACAGCATGCGTTTTTTTTTTTTTTTTTTTTTTTTTTGAGGATTTTTGAGGATTTTCGAAAAATGTCGAAATTTCGAGAAAAAAAAACAACAACAAACAAAAACAGTACAGTATGTTGTTTTTCGTCATTTTCGACAATTTTCAAAAAATGACAACCTGGCAAAAATGCAAGCCGATAGCCTTACGGTCTTGCTCAGCATACCGTTTTTCATCGTTTTGAGGATTTTTTAGGATTTTTGAAAAATTACAAAACCTGGGAAAAACGCAAGGCTATAGCCTTACCGTTTTTCATCGTTTTGAGGATTTTTGAAAAATGGCAAAACCTGGCAAAAACGCAAGGCTATAGCCTTACGGTCTTGCACAGCATGGCTTGCACAGCAAGGCTATAGCCTTATAGTCTTGAACAGCATGCCGTTTTTTATCGTTTTTGAGGATTTTTGAGGGTTTTCGAAAAATGTCGAAATTTCGAAGAAAAAAAAACGCAAGGGTATAGCCGTACGTTTTTTCATCGTTTTGAGGTTTTTCGAAATATGACAAAAAATGACAAAACGTGGCAAAAACGCAAGGCTATAGCCTTACGGTCTTGCACAGCACGCCGTTTTTTCATCGTTTTGAGGATTTTCAAAAATGTCAAAATTTCGAAAAAAATGCAAGGCTATATAGCCTTACATTTTTTTCATCGTTTTGAGGATTTGCGAAAAATGGCAAAACCTGGCAAAAACGCAAGGCTATAGCTTTACGGTCTTGCACAGCATGCCGTTTTTCATCGTTTTGAGGATTTTTGAAAAATGTCGAAATTTCGAAGAAAAAAAACGCAAGGCTATAGCCTTACGTTTTTTTCATCGTTTTGAGGATTTAGGGAAAATGACAAAAATGACAAAACCTGGCAAAAACGCAAGGCTATAGCCTAACGGTCTTGCACAGCATGCCATATTTCATCGTTTTGAGGATTTTCAAAAAATGTCGAAATTTCGAAGAAAAAAAACGCAAGGCTATAGCCTTACGTTTTTTCATCGTTTTGAGAATTTTCGAAAAATGACAAAAAATGACAAAACTGTCAAAAACGCAGGCTATAGCCTTACAGTCTTGCACAGCATGCTGTTTTTCATCGTTTTGAGGATTTTTGAGGATTTCCGAAAAATGTCGAAATTTTCGAAAAAGCGCAAGGCTATAGCCTTACTTTTTTCATCGTTTTGAGAAATTTCGAAAAATGACAAAAAGTGACGAAACCTGGAAAAAATGCCAGGCTATAGCCTCACGGTCTTGCACAGCATGCCGTTTTTCGTCATTTTTAGGATTTTTGAGGATTTTTGAAAAATGTCAAAATTTCGAAGAAAAAAAAACGCAAGGCTATAGCCTTACAGATTTTCATCGTTTTGAGGATTTTCGAAAAATGACAAAAAATGACGAAACCTGGCAAAAACGCAAGGCTATAGCCTTACGGTCTTGCACAGCATGCCGTTATGAATAGTTTTGAGGATTTTTGAGGATTTTCGAAAAATGTCGAAATTTCGAAAAAACGCAAGGCTATAGCCTTACGTTTTTTCATCGTTTTGAGGATTTTCGAAAAATGACAAAAAATGACGAAACCTGGCAAAAACGCAAGGCTATAGCCTTACGGTCTTGCACAGCATGCTGTTTTTCATCGTTTTTAGGATTTTTGAGGATTTTTCAGAAAATGTCGAAATTTCGTGAAAAAAAACGCAAGGCTATAGCCTTACGTTTTTTCATCGTTTTGAGGATTTTCGAAAAATGACAAAAAATGACGAAACCTGACAAAAACGCAAGGCTATAGCCTTACGGTCTTGCACAGCATGCCGTTTTTCATCGTTTTGAGGATTTTTGAGGATTTCCGAAAAATGTCGAAATTTCGAAAAAAAAATTCTAAATGGTTTTTCATCGTTTTGAGGATTTTTGAAAAATGACAAAAAATGACGAAACCTGGCAAAAATGCAAGGCTATAACCTTACCGTTTTTCATTGTTTTGAGAATTTTTGAAAAATGAAAAAAAAAAAAAAAAAAAAGACAAAACCTGGCAAAAAAAACGCAAGGCTATAGCCTTACGGTCTTGCACAGCATGCCGTTTTTCATCGTTTTGAGGATTTTTGAGTATTTCCGAAAAAGGTCGAAATTTCGAAGAAAAAAACGCAAGGCTCTAGCCTTACATTTTTTCATCGTTTTGACGATTTTCGAAAAATTACAAAAAATGTCAAAAACTGAAAAAGAGCAAGGCTATAGCCTTACGGTCTTGCACAGCATGCCGTTTTTCATTGTTTTGAGGATTTTTAAAGTTTTTCAAAAAATGTCGAAATTTAAAAAAAACGCAAGGCTATAGCCTTATGCTTTTTCATCGTTTTGATGATTTTCGAAAAATGACAAAAAATGACGAAAACTGGCAAAAAAGCAAGGATTTAGCCTTACGGTCTTGCACAGCATGCCGTTTTTAATGGTTTTGAGGATTTTTGAACATTTTCGAAAAATGTTGACATTTCAAAAAAACGCAAGGCTATAGCCTTACGCTTTTTCATCGTTTTGACGATTTTCAAAAAATGACAAAAAATGTCAAAAACTCACAAAAAAGCAAGGCTATAGCCTTACGGTCTTGCACAGCATGCCGTTTTTCATGGTTTTGAGGATTTTTGAGCATTTTTGAAAAATGTCGAAAATTTTGAAAAAGCGCAAGGCTATAGCCTTACAGTCTTGCACAGCATGCCGTTTTTCATGGTTTTGAGGATTTTTGAGCATTTTTGAAAAATGTCGAAATTTAAAAAAAAAAAACGCAAGGCTATAGCCTTACGCTTTTTCATCGTTTTGATGATTTTCGAAAAATGACAAAAATGACGAAAACTGGCAAAAAGCAAGGCTATAGCCTTAGGGTCTTGCACAGCATGTCGTTTTTCATGGTTTTGAGTTTTCTTGAGCATTTTCGAAAAATGTCAAAAAAAAAAAAAAAAAAAAACGCAAGGCTATTGCCTTACGCTTTTTCATCGTTTTGTTGATTATCGAAAAATGACAAAAATGCCGAAAAATTGCAAAAAAGCAAGGCTATAGCCTTACGGTCTTGCAGAGCATGCGGTTTTTCATGGTTTTGAGGTTTTTGAGCATTTTCGAAAAATGTCGAAATTTCAAAAAAATGCAAGGCTATAATGACGAAATCTCGCAAAAGCGCAAGGGTATAGCATTACAGTCTTGCTCAGCATGCCGTTTTTCACCGTTTTGAGCATTTTTGAGCATTTTCAAACAAAATGTCGAAATTTCGAGAAAAAAAAAACGCAAGGCTATAGCCTTACGTTTTTTCATTATTGTGAAGATTTTCGAAAAATGACGAAATCTGGCAAAAGTGCAAGGGTATAGCATTACAGTCTTGCTCAGCATGCCGTTTTTCACCGTTTTGAGCATTTTTGAGCATTTTCGAAAAAATGTCAAAATTTCGAGAAAAAAAACGTAAGGCTATAGCCTTACTTTTTTTCATCATTGTGAAGTTTTTCAAAAAATGACGAAATCTGGCAAAAGCACAAGGGTATAGCATTACAGTCTTGCTCAGCATGCCGTTTTTTACCGTTTTGAGCATTTTTGAGCATTTTCGAAAAAATGTCGAAATTTCGAGAAAAAAAACGCAAGGCTATAGCCTTACGTTTTTTCATCATTTTGAAGATTTTCGAAAAATGATGACATCTGGCAAAAGCGCAAGGGTATAGCCTACGGTCTTGCACAGCATGCTTTTTTCATCGTTTTGAGGATTTTTGAGGATTTTGAGGATTTTCGAAAAATGTCGAAATTTCTAAAAAACGGCAAGGCTATAGCCTTACGGTTTTTCATGATTTTGACGATTTTCAAAAAATGACGAAACCTGGCAAAAACGCAAGGCTATAGCCTACGGTCTTGCACAGCATGCTTTTTTTCATCGTTTTGAGGAGGCTGAGTAAGGCTATAGCCTTACGTTTTTTCATGATTTTGACGATTTTCAAAAAATGACGAAACCTGGCAAAAACGCAAGGCTATAGCCTACGGTCTTGCACAGCATGCTTTTTTTCATCGTTTTGAGGATTTTTGAGGATTTTGAAGATTTTCGAAAAATGTCGAAATTTCTAAAAAACGGCAAGGCTATAGCCTTACGGTTTTTCATGATTTTGACGATTTTCAAAAAATGACGAAACCTGGCAAAAACGCAAGGCTATAGCCTACGGTCTTGCACAGCATGCTTTTTTTCATCGTTTTGAGGATTTTTGAGGATTTTGAGGATTTTCGAAAAATGTCGAAATTTCAAAAAAAAAAAAAAAAAAAAAAAAAAACAACAAGGCTATAGCCTTACGTTTTTTCATGATTTTGACGATTTTCAAAAAATGACGAAACCTGGCAAAAACGCAAGGCTATAGCCTACGGTCTTGCACAGCATGCTTTTTTTCATCGTTTTGAGGATTTTTGAGGATTTTGAGGATTTTCGAAAAATGTCGAAATTTCGAAAAAACGGCAAGGCTATAGCCTTACGGTTTTTCATGATTTTGACGATTTTCAAAAAATGACGAAACCTGGCAAAAACGCAAGGCTATAGCCTATGGTCTTGCACAGCATGCTTTTTTTTCATCGTTTTGAGGATTTTTGAGGATTTTGAGGATTTTCGAAAAATGTCGAAATTTCGAAAAAACGGCAAGGCTATAGCCTTACGGTTTTTCATGATTTTGACGATTTTCAAAAAATGACGAAACCTGGCAAAAACGCAAGGCTATAGCCTACGGTCTTGCACAACATGCTTTTTTTCATCGTTTTGAGGATTTTTGAGGATTTTGAGGATTTTCGAAAAATGTCGAAATTTCGAAAAAACGGCAAGGCTATAGCCTTACGGTTTTTCATGATTTTGACGATTTTCAAAAAATGACGAAACCTGGCAAAAACGCAAGGCTATAGCCTGCGGTCTTGCACAGCATGCTTTTTTTCATCGTTTTGAGGATTCTTGAGGATTTGGAGGATTTTCGAAAAATGTCGAAATTTCGAAAAAACGGCAAGGCTATAGCCTTACGGTTTTTCATGATTTTGACGATTTTCAAAAAATGACGAAACCTGGCAAAAACGCAAGGCTATAGCCTACGGTCTTGCACAGCATGCTTTTTTTCATCGTTTTGAGGATTTTTGAGGATTTTGAGGATTTTCGAAAAATGTCGAAATTTCAAAAAAAACGGCAAGGCTATAGCCTTACGGTTTTTCATGATTTTGACGATTTTCAAAAAATGACGAAACCTGGCAAAAGCGCAAGGCTATAGCCTACGGTCTTGCACAGCATGCTTTTTTTCATCGTTTTGAGGATTTTTGAGGATTTTGAGGATTTTCGAAAAATGTCGAAATTTCTAAAAAACGGCAAGGCTATAGCCTTACGTTTTTTCATGATTTTGACGATTTTCAAAAAATGACGAAACCTGGCAAAAACGCAAGGCTATAGCCTACGGTCTTGCACAGCATGCTTTTTTTCATCGTTTTGAGGATTTTTGAGGATTTTGAGGATTTTCGAAAAATGTCGAAATTTCGAAAAAAACGGCAAGGCTATAGCCTTACGGTTTTTCATGATTTTGACGATTTTCAAAAAATGACGAAACCTGGCAAAAACGCAAGGCTATAGCCTATGGTCTTGCACAGCATGCTTTTTTTCATCGTTTTGAGGATTTTTGAGGATTTTGAGGATTTTCGAAAAATGTCGAAATTTCGAAAAAACGGCAAGGCTATAGCCTTACGGTTTTTCATGATTTTGACGATTTTCAAAAAATGACGAAACCTGGCAAAAACGCAAGGCTATAGCCTACGGTCTTGCACAGCATGCTTTTTTTCATCGTTTTGAGGATTTTTGAGGATTTTGAAGATTTTCGAAAAATGTCGAAATTTCTAAAAAACGGCAAGGCTATAGCCTTACGGTTTTTCATGATTTTGACGATTTTCAAAAAATGACGAAACCTGGCAAAAACGCAAGGCTATAGCCTACGGTCTTGCACAGCATGCTTTTTTCATCGTTTTGAGGATTTTTGAGGATTTTGAGGATTTTCGAAAAATGTCGAAATTTAAAAAAAAACGGCAAGGCTATAGCCTTACGGTTTTTCATGATTTTGACGATTTTCAAAAAATGACGAAACCTGGCAAAAACGCAAGGCTATAGCCTACGGTCTTGCAAAGCATGCTTTTTTTCATCTTTTGAGAATTTTTGAGGATTTTGAAGATTTTCGAAAAATGTCGAAATTTCGAAAAAACGGCAAGGCTATAGCCTTACGGTTTTTCATGATTTTGACGATTTTCAAAAAATGACGAAACCTGGCAAAAACGCAAGGCTATAGCCTACGGTCTTGCACAGCATGCTTTTTTTCATCGTTTTGAGGATTTTTGAGCATTTTGAGGATTTTCGAAAAATGTCGAAATTTCGAAAAAACGGCAAGGCTATAGCCTTACGGTTTTTTCATGATTTTGACGATTTTCAAAAAATGACGAAACCTGGCAAAAACGCAAGGCTATAGCCTACGGTCTTGCACAGCATGCTTTTTTTCATTGTTTTGAGGATTTTTGAGGATTTTGAGGATTTTCGAAAAATGTCGAAATTTCGAAAAAACGGCAAGGCTATAGCCTTACGTTTTTTCATGATTTTGACGATTTTCAAAAAATGACGAAACCTGGTAAAAACGCAAGGCTATAGCCTACGGTCTTGCACAGCATGCTTTTTTTCATCGTTTTGAGGATTTTTGAGGATTTTGAGGATTTTCGAAAAATGTCGAAATTTCGAAAAAACGGCAAGGCTATAGCCTTACGGTTTTTCATGATTTTGACGATTTTCAAAAATGACGAAACCTGGCAAAAACGCAAGGCTATAGCCTGCGGTCTTGCACAGCATGCTTTTTTTCATCGTTTTGAGGATTTTTGAGGATTTTGAAGATTTTCGAAAAATGTCGAAATTTCGAAAAAAACGGCAAGGCTATAGCCTTACGTTTTTTCATGATTTTGACGATTTTCAAAAAATGACGAAACCTGGCAAAAACGCAAGGCTATAGCCTACGGTCTTGCAAAGCATGCTTTTTTTCATCGTTTTGAGAATTTTTGAGGATTTTGAGGATTTTCGAAAAATGTCGAAATTTCGAAAAAACGGCAAGGCTATAGCCTTACAGTTTTTTCATGATTTTGACGATTTTCAAAAAATGACGAAACCTGGCAAAAACGCAAGGCTATAGCCTACGGTCTTGCACAGCATGCTTTTTTTCATCGTTTTGAGGATTTTTGAGCATTTTGAGGATTTTCGAAAAATGTCGAAATTTCGAAAAAAACGGCAAGGCTATAGCCTTACGGTTTTTCATGATTTTGACGATTTTCAAAAAATGACGAAACCTGGCAAAAAACGCAAGGCTATAGCCTACGGTCTTGCACAGCATGCTTTTTTTCATTGTTTTTGAGGATTTTTGAGGATTTTGAGGATTTTCGAAAAATGTCGAAATTTCGAAAAACGGCAAGGCTATAGCCTTACGGTTTTTCATGATTTTGACGATTTTCAAAAAATGACGAAACCTGGCAAAAACGCAAGGCTATAGCCTACGGTCTTGCACAGCATGCTTTTTTTCATCGTTTTGAGGATTTTTGAGGATTTTGAGGATTTTCGAAAAATGTCGAAATTTCGAAAAACGGCAAGGCTATAGCCTTACGGTTTTTCATGATTTTGACGATTTTCAAAAAATGACGAAACCTGGCAAAAACGCAAGGCTATAGCCTACGGTCTTGCACAGCATGCTTTTTTTTCATCGTTTTGAGGATTTTTGAGGATTTTGAGGATTTTCGAAAAATGTCGAAATTTCGAAAAAAAAACGCAAGGCTATAGCCTTACGGTTTTTCATGATTTTGACGATTTTCAAAAAATGACGAAACCTGGCAAAAACGCAAGGCTATAGCCTACGGTCTTGCACAGCATGCTTTTTTTCATCATCGTTTTTGAGATTTTTGAGGATTTTGAGATTTTCGAAAAATGTCGAAATTTCGAAAAAAAACGGCAAGGCTATAGCCTTAACGGTTTTTTTCATGATTTTGACGATTTTCAAAAAATGACGAAACCTGGCAAAAACGCAAGGCTATAGCCTACGGTCTTGCACAGCATGCTTTTTTTCATCGTTTTGAGGATTTTTGAGGATTTTGAGGATTTTCGAAAAATGTCGAAATTTCGAAAAAACGGCAAGGCTATAGCCTTACGGTTTTTCATGATTTTGACGATTTTCAAAAAATGACGAAACCTGGCAAAAACGCAAGGCTATAGCCTGCGGTCTTGCACAGCATGCTTTTTTTCATCGTTTTGAGGATTTTTTGAGGATTTTGAGGATTTTCGAAAAATGTCGAAATTTCGAAAAAAACGGCAAGGCTATAGCCTTACGGTTTTTCATGATTTTGACGATTTTCAAAAAATGACGAAACCTGGCAAAAACGCAAGGCTATAGCCTACGGTCTTGCAAAGCATGCTTTTTTTCATCGTTTTGAGGATTTTTGAGGATTTTGAAGATTTTCGAAAAATGTCGAAATTTCGAAAAAACGGCAAGGCTATAGCCCTTACGGTTTTTCATGATTTTGACGATTTTCAAAAAATGACGAAACCTGGCAAAAACGCAAGGCTATAGCCTACGGTCTTGCACAGCATGCTTTTTTTCATCGTTTTGAGGATTTTTGAGGATTTTGAGGATTTTCGAAAAATGTCGAAATTTCGAAAAAAAACGGCAAGGCTATAGCCTTACGGTTTTTCATGATTTTGACGATTTTCAAAAAATTACGAAACACCTGGCAAAAACGCAAGGCTATAGCCTACTTGCCTACGGTCTTGCACAGCATGCTTTTTTTCATCGTTTTGAGGATTTTTGAGGATTTTGAGGATTTTCGAAAAATGTCGAAATTTCGAAAAAACGGCAAGGCTATAGCCTTACGGTTTTTCATGATTTTGACGATTTTCAAAAAATGACGAAACCTGGCAAAAACGCAAGGCTATAGCCTGCGGTCTTGCACAGCATGCTTTTTTTCATCGTTTTGAGGATTTTTGAGGATTTTGAGGATTTTCGAAAAATGTCGAAATTTCGAAAAAAACGGCAAGGCTATAGCCTTACGGTTTTTCATGATTTTGACGATTTTCAAAAAATGACGAAACCTGGCAAAAAACGCAAGGCTATAGCCTACGGTCTTGCACAGCATGCTTTTTTTTTTCATCGTTTGAGGATTTTTGAGGATTTTGAAGATTTTCGAAAAATGTCGAAATTTCGAAAAAACGGCAAGGCTATAGCCTTACGGTTTTTCCATGATTTTTGACGATTTTCAAAAATGACGAAACCTGGCAAAAACGCAAGGCTATAGCCTACGGTCTTGCACAGCATGCTTTTTTTTTCATCGTTTTGAGAATTTTTGAGGATTTTGAAGATTTTCGAAAAATGTTGAAATTTCGAAAAAACGGCAAGGCTATAGCCTTACGTTTTTCATGATTTTGACGATTTTCAAAAAATGACGAAACCTGGCAAAAAACGCAAGGCTATAGCCTACGGTCTTGCACAGCATGCTTTTTTCATCGTTTTGAGGATTTTTGAGGATTTTGAGGATTTTCGAAAAATGTCGAAATTTCGAAAAAACGGCAAGGCTATAGCCTTACGGTTTTTCATGATTTTGACGATTTTCAAAAAATGACGAAACCTGGCAAAAACGCAAGGCTATAGCCTGCGGTCTTGCACAGCATGCTTTTTTCATCGTTTTGAGATTTTTGAGGATTTTGAGGATTTTCGAAAAATGTCGAAATTTCTCGCAAAAAACGGCAAGGCTATTATAGCCTACGGGTTTTTCAAGATTTAGATTTTGACGATTTTCAAAAAATGACGAAACCCTGCAAAAACGCAAGGCTATAGCCTACGCGTCTTGCACAGCAATGCTTTTTTTCATCGTTTTGAGGATTTTTTGGAGGATTTTGAAGATTTTTCGAAAAATGTCGAAATTTCGAAAAAACGGCAAGGCTATAGCCTTACGTTTTTCATGATTTTGACGATTTTCAAAAAATGACGAAACCTGGCAAAAACGCAAGGCTATAGCCTACGGTCTTGCACAGCATGCTTTTTTTCATCGTTTTTTGAGGATTTTTGAGGATTTTGAGGATTTTCGAAAAATGTCGAAATTTCGAAAAAACGGCAAGGCTATAGCCTTACGGTTTTTTCATGATTTTTGACGATTTTCAAAAAATGACGAAACCTGGCAAAAACGCAAGGCTATAGCTGCGGTCTTGCACAGCATGCTTTTTTTCATCGTTTTGAGAGGATTTTTGAGGATTTTGAAGATTTTTCGAAAAATGTCGAAAATTTCGAAAAAACGGCAAGGCTATAGCCTTACGGTTTTTCATGATTTTGACGATTTTCAAAAAATGACGAAACCTGGCAAAAACGCAAGGCTATAGCCTACGGTCTTGCACAGCATGCTTTTTTTCATCGTTTTGAGGATTTTTGAGGATTTTGAGGATTTTCGAAAAATGTCGAAATTTCGAAAAAACGGCAAGGCTATAGCCTTACGGTTTTTCATGATTTTTGAACGATTTCAAAAAATGACGAAACCTGGCAAAAACGCAAGGCTATAGCCTACGGTCTTGCACAGCATGCTTTTTTTCATCGTTTGAGGATTTTTGAGGATTTTGAAGATTTTCGAAAAATGTCGAATTTCGAAAAAACGGCAAGGCTATAGCCTTACGGTTTTTCATGATTTTGACGATTTTCAAAAAAGACGAAACCTGGCAAAAACGCAAGGCTATAGCCTGCGGTCTTGCACAGCATGCTTTTTTTCATCGTTTTGAGGATTCTTGAGGATTTTGAGATTTTCGAAAAATGTCGAAATTTCGAAAAAACGGCAAGGCTATAGCCTTACGGTTTTTCATGATTTTGACGATTTCAAAAAATGAACATGGCACGAAACCCGGCCGCAAAAACGCAAGGCTATAGCCTACGGTCTTGCACAGCATTTAGCTTTTTTTCATCTTTTTTGAGATTTTTTGCGAGATTTTTGAAGATTTTCGAAAAAATGTCGAAATTTCGAAAAAACGGCAAGGCTATAGCCTTACGTTTTTCATGATTTTGACGATTTTCAAAAAATGACGAAACCTGGCAAAAACGCAAGGCTATAGCCTACGGTCTTGCACAGCATGCGCTTTTTTTTCATCGTTTTGAGGATTCTTGAGGATTTTGAAGATTTCTCTCGAATGAAAAAATGTCGCAAATTTTCGAACGATTTTCAAACAAAATGGCAAGGCTATAGCCTTACGTTTTTTCATGATTTTGACGATTTTCACAAAAAATGACGAGGTATATAGTTTATGAAACCCTGCCAAAAACGCATAGGCTAAGCCTACGTCTTGCACAGCATGCTTTTTTTCATGTTTTTGAGGATTTTTGAGGATTTTGAAGGATTTTCGAAAAATGTCGAAATTTCGAAAAAACGGCAAGGCTATAGCCTTACGGTTTTTCATGATTTTGACGATTTTCAAAAAATGAACAAAACTGGCAAAACACGCAAGGCTATAGCCTACGGTCTTGCACAGCATGCATTTTTTTCATCGTTTTGGAGGATTTTTGAGGATTTTGAGGATTTTCGAAAAATGTCGAAATTTCGAAAAAAACGGCAAGGCTATAGCCTTACGGTTTTTCATGATTTTGACGATTTTCAAAAAATGACGAAACCTGGCAAAACGCAGGCTATAGCCTACGGTCTTGCACAGCATGCTTTTTTTCATCGTTTTGAGGATTTTTGAGGATTTTGAGGATTTTCGAAAAATGTCGAAATTTCGAAAAAACGGCAAGGCTATAGCCTTACGGTTTTTCAATGATTTTGACGATTTTCAAAAAAATGACGAAAACCTGGCAAAAACGCAAGGCTATAGCCTACGGTCTTGCACAGCATGCTTTTTTCATCGTTTTGAGGATTTTGAGGATTTTGAAGATTTTCGAAAAATGTCGAAATTCGAAAAAACGCAGGCTATAGCCTTACGTTTTTTCATGATTTTGACGATTTTCAAAAATGACGAAACCTGGCAAAAACGCAAGGCTATAGCCTACGGTCTTGCACAGCATGCTTTTTTTTCATCGTTTTGAGGATTTTTGAGGATTTGAGAAGATTTTTCGAAAAATGTCGAAATTTCGAAAAAACGGCAAGGCTATAGCCTTACGGTTTTCATGATTTTGACGATTTCAAAAAATGACGAAACCTGGAAAAACGCAAGGCTATAGCCTACGGTCTTGCACAGCATGCTTTTTTTTCATCGTTTTGGAGGATTTTTGAGGATTTTGAGGATTTTCGAAAAATGTCGAAATTTCGAAAAAACGGCAAGGCTATAGCCTTACGGTTTTTCATGATTTTGACGATTTTCAAAAAATGACGAAACCTGGCAAAAACGCAAGGCTATAGCCTACGGTCTTGCACAGCATGCTTTTTTCATCGTTTTGTTTGAGAATTTTTGAGGATTTTGAAGATTTTCGAAAAATGTCGAAATTTCGAAAAAACGGCAAGGCTATAGCCTTACGGTTTTTCATGATTTTGACGATTTTCAAAAAATGACGAAACCTGGCAAAAACGCAAGGCTATAGCCTACGGTCTTGCACAGCATGCTTTTTTTTCATCGTTTTGAGGATTTTGAGGATTTTGAGGATTTTCGAAAAATGTCGAAATTTCGAAAAAACGGCAAGGCTATAGCCTTACGGTTTTTCATGATTTTGACGATTTTCAAAAAATGACGAAACCTGGCAAAAACGCAAGGCTATAGCCTGCGGTCTTGCACAGCATGCTTTTTTTCATCGTTTTGAGGATTTTTGAGGATTTTGAAGATTTTCGAAAAATGTCGAAATTTCGAAAAAAACGGCAAGGCTATAGCCTTACGGTTTTTCATGATTTTGACGATTTTCAAAAAATGACGAAACCTGGCAAAAACGCAAGGCTATAGCCTGCGGTCTTGCACAGCATGCTTTTTTTCATCGTTTTGAGGATTCTTGAGGATTTTGAGGATTTTCGAAAAATGTCGAAATTTCGAAAAAACGGCAAGGCTATAGCCTTACGGTTTTTCATGATTTTGACGATTTTCCAAAAAATGACGAAACCTGGCAAAAACGCAAGGCTATAGCCTACGGTCTTGCACAGCATGCTTTTTTTCATCGTTTTGAGGATTTTTGAGGATTTTGAGGATTTTCGAAAAATGTCGAAATTTCGAAAAAACGGCAAGGCTATAGCCTTACGGTTTTTCATGATTTTGACGATTTTCAAAAAATGATGAAACCTGGCAAAAACGCAAGGCTATAGCCTACGGTCTTGCACAGCATGCTTTTTTTCATCGTTTTGAGGATTTTTGAGGATTTTGAAGATTTTCGAAAAATGTCGAAATTTCGAAAAAAACGGCAAGGCTATAGCCTTACGGTTTTTCATGATTTTGACGATTTTCAAAAAATGACGAAACCTGGCAAAAAACCAAGGCTATAGCCTACGGTCTTGCACAGCATGCTTTTTTTCATCGTTTTGAGGATTTTTGAGGATTTTGAGGATTTTCGAAAAATGTCGAAATTTCGAAAAAACGGCAAGGCTATAGCCTTAGGTTTTTCATGATTTTGACGATTTTCAAAAAATGACGAAACCTGGCAAAAACGCAAGGCTATAGCCTACGGTCTTGCACAGCATGCTTTTTTTCATTGTTTTGAGGATTTTTGAGGATTTTGAGGATTTTCGAAAAATGTCGAAATTTCGAAAAAAACGGCAAGGCTATAGCCTTACGGTTTTTCATGATTTTGACGATTTTCAAAAAATGACGAAACCTGGCAAAAACGCAAGGCTATAGCCTACGGTCTTGCACAGCATGCTTTTTTTCATCGTTTTGAGGATTTTTGAGGATTTTGAAGATTTTCGAAAAATGTCGAAATTTCGAAAAAACGGCAAGGCTATAGCCTTACGGTTTTTCATGATTTTGACGATTTTCAAAAAATGACGAAACCTGGCAAAAACGCAAGGCTATAGCCTACGGTCTTGCACAGCATGCTTTTTTTCATCGTTTTGAGAATTTTTGAGGATTTTGAAGATTTTCGAAAAATGTCGAAATTTCGAAAAAACGGCAAGGCTATAGCCTTACGGTTTTTCATGATTTTGACGATTTTCAAAAAATGACGAAACCTGGCAAAAACGCAAGGCTATAGCCTACGGTCTTGCACAGCATGCTTTTTTTCATCGTTTTGAGGATTTTTGAGGATTTTGAGGATTTTCGAAAAATGTCGAAATTTAGAAAAAAACGGCAAGGCTATAGCCTTACGGTTTTTCATATTTTGACGATTTTCAAAAAATGACGAAACCTGGCAAAAACGCAAGGCTATAGCCTACGGTCTTGCACAGCATGCTTTTTTTCATCGTTTTGAGGATTTTTGAGGATTTTGAAGATTTTCGAAAAATGTCGAAATTTCGAAAAAAAAACGGCAAGGCTATAGCCTTACGGTTTTTCATGATTTTGACGATTTTCAAAAAATGACGAAACCTGGCAAAAACGCAAGGCTATAGCCTGCGGTCTTGCACAGCATGCTTTTTTTATCGTTTTGAGGATTCTTGAGGATTTTGAAGATTTTCGAAAAATGTCGAAATTTCGAAAAAACGGCAAGGCTATAGCCTTACGGTTTTTCATGATTTTGACGATTTTCAAAAAATGACGAAACCTGGCAAAAACGCAAGGCTATAGCCTACGGTCTTGCACAGCATGCTTTTTTTCATCGTTTTGAGGATTTTTGAGGATTTTGAGGATTTTCGAAAAATGTCGAAATTTCGAAAAAACGGCAAGGCTATAGCCTTACGGTTTTTCATGATTTTGACGATTTTCAAAAAATGACGAAACCTGGCAAAAACGCAAGGCTATAGCCTGCGGTCTTGCACAGCATGTTTTTTTTCATCGTTTTGAGGATTTTTGAGGATTTTGAGGATTTTCGAAAAATGTCGAAATTTCGAAAAAACGGCAAGGCTATAGCCTTACGGTTTTTCATGATTTTGACGATTTTCAAAAAATGACGAAACCTGGCAAAAACGCAAGGCTATAGCCTGCGGTCTTGCACAGCATGCTTTTTTTCATCGTTTTGAGGATTTTTGAGGATTTTGAAGATTTTCGAAAAATGTCGAAATTTCGAAAAAAACGGCAAGGCTATAGCCTTACGGTTTTTCATGATTTTGACGATTTTCAAAAAATGACGAAACCTGGCAAAAACGCAAGGCTATAGCCTACGGTCTTGCACAGCATGCTTTTTTTCATCGTTTTGAGGATTCTTGAGGATTTTGAAGATTTTCGAAAAATGTCGAAATTTCGAAAAAACGGCAAGGCTATAGCCTTACGGTTTTTCATGATTTTGACGATTTTCCAAAAAATGACGAAACCTGGCAAAAACGCAAGGCTATAGCCTACGGTCTTGCACAGCATGCTTTTTTTCATCGTTTTGAGGATTTTTGAGGATTTTGAGGATTTTCGAAAAATGTCGAAATTTCGAAAAAACGGCAAGGCTATAGCCTTACGGTTTTTCATGATTTTGACGATTTTCAAAAAATGACGAAACCTGGCAAAAACGCAAGGCTATAGCCTGCGGTCTTGCACAGCATGCTTTTTTTCATCGTTTTGAGGATTTTTGAGGATTTTGAAGATTTTCGAAAAATGTCGAAATTTCGAAAAAACGGCAAGGCTATAGCCTTACGGTTTTTCATGATTTTGACGATTTTCAAAAAATGACGAAACCTGGCAAAAACGCAAGGCTATAGCCTACGGTCTTGCACAGCATGTTTTTTTCATCGTTTGGAGGATTTTTGAGGATTTTGAGGATTTTCGAAAAATGTCGAAATTTCGAAAAAACGGCAAGGCTATAGCCTTAGGGTTTTTCATGATTTTGACGATTTTCAAAAAATGACGAAACCTGGCAAAAACGCAAGGCTATAGCCTACGGTCTTGCACAGCATGCTTTTTTTCATCGTTTTGAGGATTTTTGAGGATTTTGAGGATTTTCGAAAATGTCGAAATTTCGAAAAAAACGGCAAGGCTATAGCCTTACGGTTTTTCATGATTTTGACGATTTTCAAAAAATGACGAAACCTGGCAAAAACGCAAGGCTATAGCCTACGGTCTTGCACAGCATGCTTTTTTTCATCGTTTTGAGGATTTTTGAGGATTTTGAGGATTTTCGAAAAATGTCGAAATTTCGAAAAAAACGGCAAGGCTATAGCCTTACGGTTTTTCATGATTTTGACGATTTTCAAAAAATGACGAAACCTGGCAAAAACGCAAGGCTATAGCCTACGGTCTTGCACAGCATGCTTTTTTTTCATCGTTTTGAGAATTTTTGAGGATTTTGAAGATTTTCGAAAAATGTCGAAATTTCGAAAAAACGGCAAGGCTATAGCCTTACGGTTTTCATGATTTTGACGATTTTCAAAAAATGACGAAACCTGGCAAAAACGCAAGGCTATAGCCTACGGTCTTGCACAGCATGCTTTTTTTCATCGTTTTGAGGATTTTGAGGATTTTGAGGATTTTCGAAAAATGTCGAAATTTCGAAAAAACGGCAAGGCTATAGCCTTACGGTTTTTCATGATTTTGACGATTTTCAAAAAATGACGAAACCTGGCAAAAACGCAAGGCTATAGCCTGCGGTCTTGCACAGCATGCTTTTTTTCATCGTTTTGAGGATTTTTGAGGATTTTGAGGATTTTCGAAAAATGTCGAAATTTCGAAAAAACGGCAAGGCTATAGCCTTACGGTTTTTCATGATTTTGACGATTTTCAAAAAATGACGAAACCTGGCAAAAACGCAAGGCTATAGCCTACGGTCTTGCACAGCATGCTTTTTTTCATCGTTTTGAGGATTTTTGAGGATTTTGAGGATTTTCGAAAAATGTCGAAATTTCGAAAAAAACGGCAAGGCTATAGCCTTACGGTTTTTCATGATTTTGACGATTTTCAAAAAATGACGAAACCTGGCAAAAACGCAAGGCTATAGCCTGCGGTCTTGCACAGCATGCTTTTTTTCATCGTTTTGAGGATTTTTGAGGATTTTGAAGATTTTCGAAAAATGTCGAAATTTCGCAAAAAACGGCAAGGCTATAGCCTTACGGTTTTTCATGATTTTGACGATTTTCAAAAAATGACAAAACCTGGCAAAAACGCAAGGCTATAGCCTACGGTCTTGCACAGCATGCTTTTTTTCATCGTTTTGAGGATTTTGAGGATTTTGAGGATTTTCGAAAAATGTCGAAATTTCGAAAAAAACGGCAAGGCTATAGCCTTACGGTTTTTCATGATTTTGACGATTTTCAAAAAATGACGAAACCTGGCAAAAACGCAAGGCTATAGCCTACGGTCTTGCACAGCATGCTTTTTTTCATCGTTTTGAGGATTTTTGAGGATTTTGAAGATTTTCGAAAAATGTCGAAATTTCGAAAAAACGGCAAGGCTATAGCCTTACGGTTTTTCATGATTTTGACGATTTTCAAAAAATGACGAAACCTGGCAAAAACGCAAGGCTATAGCCTACGGTCTTGCACAGCATGCTTTTTTTTCATCGTTTTGAGGATTCTTGAGGATTTTGAGGATTTTCGAAAAATGTCGAAATTTCGAAAAAACGGCAAGGCTATAGCCTTACAGTTTTTCATGATTTTGACGATTTTCAAAAAATGACGAAACCTGGCAAAAACGCAAGGCTATAGCCTACGGTCTTGCACAGCATGCTTTTTTTCATCGTTTTGAGGATTTTTGAGGATTTTGAGGATTTTCGAAAAATGTCGAAATTTCGAAAAAAATGGCAAGGCTATAGCCTTACGGTTTTTCATGATTTTGACGATTTTCAAAAAATGACGAAACCTGGCAAAAACGCAAGGCTATAGCCTACGGTCTTGCACAGCATGCTTTTTTTCATCGTTTTGAGGATTTTTGAGGATTTTGAGGATTTTCGAAAAATGTCGAAATTTCGAAAAAAACGCAAGGCTATAGCCTTACGGTTTTTTCATGATTTTGACGATTTTCAAAAAATGACGAAACCTGGCAAAAACGCAAGGCTATAGCCTACGGTCTTGCACAGCATGCTTTTTTTCATCGTTTTGAGGATTTTTGAGGATTTTTGAGGATTTTCGAAAAATGTCGAAATTTCGAAAAAACGGCAAGGCTATAGCCTTACGGTTTTTCATGATTTTGACGATTTTCAAAAAATGACGAAACCTGGCAAAAACGCAAGGCTATAGCCTGCGGTCTTGCACAGCATGCTTTTTTTCATCGTTTTGAGGATTTTTGAGGATTTTGAAGATTTTCGAAAAATGTCGAAATTTCGCAAAAAAACGGCAAGGCTATAGCCTTACGGTTTTTCATGATTTTGACGATTTTCAAAAAATGACGAAACCTGGCAAAAACGCAAGGCTATAGCCTGCGGTCTTGCACAGCATGCTTTTTTTCATCGTTTTGAGGATTTTGAGGATTTTGAGGATTTTCGAAAAATGTCGAAATTTCGAAAAAACGGCAAGGCTATAGCCTTACGGTTTTTCATGATTTTGACGATTTTCAAAAAATGACGAAACCTGGCAAAAACGCAAGGCTATAGCCTACGGTCTTGCCAGCATGCTTTTTTTCATCGTTTTGAGGATTTTTGAGGATTTTGAGGATTTTCGAAAAATGTCGAAATTTCGAAAAAACGGCAAGGCTATAGCCTTACGGTTTTTCATGATTTTGACGATTTTCAAAAAATGACGAAACCTGGCAAAAACGCAAGGCTATAGCCTGCGGTCTTGCACAGCATGCTTTTTTTTCATCGTTTTGAGGATTTTTGAGGATTTTGAGGATTTTCGAAAAATGTCGAAATTTCGCAAAAAACGGCAAGGCTATAGCCTTACGGTTTTTCATGATTTTGACGATTTTCAAAAAATGACGAAACCTGGCAAAAACGCAAGGCTATAGCCTACGGTCTTGCACAGCATGCTTTTTTTCATCGTTTGGAGGATTTTTGAGCATTTTGAGGATTTTCGAAAAATGTCGAAATTTCGAAAAAAACGGCAAGGCTATAGCCTTAGGTTTTTCATGATTTTGACGATTTTCAAAAAATGACGAAACCTGGCAAAAACGCAAGGCTATAGCCTACGGTCTTGCACAGCATGCTTTTTTCATCGTTTTGAGGATTTTTGAGGATTTTGAGGATTTTCGAAAAATGTCGAAATTTCGAAAAAAACGGCAAGGCTATAGCCTTACGGTTTTTCATGATTTTGACGATTTTCAAAAAATGACGAAACCTGGCAAAAACGCAAGGCTATAGCCTACGGTCTTGCACAGCATGCTTTTTTTCATCGTTTTGAGGATTTTTGAGGATTTTGAAGATTTTCGAAAAATGTCGAAATTTCGAAAAAACGGCAAGGCTATAGCCTTACGGTTTTTCATGATTTTGACGATTTTCAAAAAATGACGAAACCTGGCAAAAACGCAAGGCTATAGCCTACGGTCTTGCACAGCATGCTTTTTTTCATCGTTTTGAGGATTTTTGAGGATTTTGAGGATTTTCGAAAAATGTCGAAATTTCGAAAAAAACGGCAAGGCTATAGCCTTACGGTTTTTCATGATTTTGACGATTTTCAAAAAATGACGAAACCTGGCAAAAACGCAAGGCTATAGCCTGCGGTCTTGCACAGCATGCTTTTTTTCATCGTTTTGAGGATTTTTGAGGATTTGAAGATTTTCGAAAAATGTCGAAATTTCGAAAAAAACGGCAAGGCTATAGCCTTACGGTTTTTCATGATTTTGACGATTTTCAAAAAAATGACAAAACCTGGCAAAAACGCAAGGCTATAGCCTACGGTCTTGCACAGCATGCTTTTTTTCATCGTTTTGAGGATTTTTGAGGATTTTGAGGATTTTCGAATAATGTCGAAATTTCGAAAAAACGGCAAGGCTATAGCCTTACGGTTTTTCATGATTTTGACGATTTTCAAAAAATGACGAAACCTGGCAAAAACGCAAGGCTATAGCCTACGGTCTTGCACAGCATGCTTTTTTTCATCGTTTGAGGATTTTGAGGATTTTGAGATTTTCGAAAAATGTCGAAATTTCGAAAAAACGGCAAGGCTATAGCTTAGGGTTTTTCATGATTTTGACGATTTTCAAAAAATGACGAAACCTGGCAAAAACGCAAGGCTATAGCCTACGGTCTTGCACAGCATGCTTTTTTTCATTCGTTTGAGGATTTTGAGGATTTTGAGGATTTTCGAAAAAATGTCGAAATTTCGAAAAAACGGCAAGGCTATAGCCTTACGGTTTTTCATGATTTTGACGATTTTCAAAAATGACGAAACCTGGCAAAAACGCAAGGCTATAGCCTACGGTCTTGCACAGCATGCTTTTTTTCATCGTTTTGAGGATTTTTGAGGATTTTGAGGATTTTCGAAAAATGTCGAAATTTCGAAAAAACGGCAAGGCTATAGCCTTACGGTTTTTCATGATTTTGACGATTTTCAAAAAATGACGAAACCTGGCAAAAACGCAAGGCTATAGCCTACGGTCTTGCACAGCATGCTTTTTTTCATCGTTTTTGAGGATTTTTGAGGATTTTGAGGATTTTCGAAAAATGTCGAAATTTCGAAAAAACGGCAAGGCTATAGCCTTACGGTTTTTCATGATTTTGACGATTTTCAAAAAATGACGACGAAACCTGGCAAAAACGCAAGGCTATAGCCTACGGTCTTGCACAGCATGCTTTTTTTCATCGTTTTGAGGATTTTTGAGGATTTTGAAGATTTTCGAAAAATGTCGAAATTTCGCAAAAAACGGCAAGGCTATAGCCTTACGGTTTTTCATGATTTTGACGATTTTCAAAAAATGACAAAACCTGGCAAAAACGCAAGGCTATAGCCTACGGTCTTGCACAGCATGCTTTTTTTCATCGTTTTGAGGATTTTTTGAGGATTTGAAGATTTTCGAAAAATGTCGAAATTTCGAAAAAACGGCAAGGCTATAGCCTTACGGTTTTTCATGATTTTGACGATTTTCAAAAAATGACGAAACCTGGCAAAAACGCAAGGCTATAGCCTACGGTCTTGCACAGCATGCTTTTTTTCATCGTTTTGAGGATTTTGAGGATTTTGAAGATTTTCGAAAAATGTCGAAATTTCGAAAAAACGGCAAGGCTATAGCCTTACGGTTTTTTCATGATTTTGACGATTTTCAAAAAATGACGAAACCTGGCAAAAACGCAAGGCTATAGCCTACGGTCTTGCACAGCATGCTTTTTTTCATCGTTTTGAGGATTCTTGAGGATTTGGAGGATTTTTCGAAAAAATGTCGAAATTTCGAAAAAACGGCAAGGCTATAGCCTTACAGTTTTTCATGATTTTGACGATTTTCAAAAAATGACGAAACCTGGCAAAAACGCAAGGCTATAGCCTACGGTCTTGCACAGCATGCTTTTTTTTCATCGTTTTGAGGATTTTTGAGGATTTTGAGGATTTTCGAAAAATGTCGAAATTTCGAAAAAAACGGCAAGGCTATAGCCTTACGGTTTTTCATGATTTTGACGATTTTCAAAAAATGACGAAACCTGGCAAAAACGCAAGGCTATAGCCTACGGTCTTGCACAGCATGCTTTTTTTCATCGTTTTGAGGATTTTTGAGGATTTTGAGGATTTTCGAAAAAATGTCGAAATTTCGAAAAAACGGCAAGGCTATAGCCTTACGGTTTTTCATGATTTTGACGATTTTCAAAAAATGACGAAACCTGGCAAAAACGCAAGGCTATAGCCTACGGTCTTGCACAGCATGCTTTTTTTATCGTTTTGAGGATTGTTGAGGATTTTGAGGATTTTCGAAAAATGTCGAAATTTCGAAAAAACGCCAAGGCTATAGCCTTACGGTTTTTCATGATTTTGACGATTTTCAAAAAATGACGAAACCTGGCAAAAACGCAAGGCTATAGCCTACGGTCTTGCACAGCATGCTTTTTTTCATCGTTTTGAGGATTTTTGAGGATTTTGAAGATTTTCGAAAAATGTCGAAATTTCGAAAAAAAACGGCAGCTATAGCCTTACGGTTTTTCATGATTTTGACGATTTTCAAAAATGACGAAACCTGGCAAAAACGCAAGGCTATAGCCTACGGTCTTGCACAGCATGCTTTTTTTCATCGTTTTGAGGATTTTTGAGGATTTTGAGGATTTTCGAAAAATGTCGAAATTTCGAAAAAACAGCAAGGCTATAGCCTTACGGTTTTTCATGATTTTGACGATTTTCAAAAAATGACGAAACCTGGCAAAAGCGCAAGGCTATAGCCTACGGTCTTGCACAGCATGCTTTTTTTTCATCGTTTTGAGGATTTTTGAGGATTTTGAGGATTTTCGAAAAATGTCGAAATTTCGAAAAAACGGCAAGGCTATAGCCTTACGGTTTTTCATGATTTTGACGATTTTCAAAAAATGACGAAACCTGGCAAAAACGCAAGGCTATAGCCTACGGTCTTGCACAGCATGCTTTTTTTCATCGTTTTGAGGATTCTTGAGGATTTGGAGGAGGATTTTCGAAAAAATGTCGAAATTTCGAAAAAACGGCAAGGCTATAGCCTTACGGTTTTTCATGATTTTGACGATTTTCAAAAAATGACGAAACCTGGCAAAAACGCAAGGCTATAGCCTACGGTCTTGCACAGCATGCTTTTTTTCATCGTTTTGAGGATTTTTGTGGATTTTGAGGATTTTCGAAAAATGTCGAAATTTCGAAAAAAAACGGCAAGGCTATAGCCTTACGGTTTTTCATGATTTTGACGATTTTCAAAAAAATGACGAAACCTGGCAAAAACGCAAGGCTATAGCCTACGGTCTTGCACAGCATGCTTTTTTTCATCGTTTTGAGGATTTTTGAGGATTTTGAGGATTTTCGAAAAATGTCGAAATTTCGAAAAAAACGGCAAGGCTATAGCCTTACGGTTTTTCATGATTTTGACGATTTTCAAAAAATGACGAAACCTGGCAAAAACGCAAGGCTATAGCCTACGGTCTTGCACAGCATGCTTTTTTTCATCGTTTTGAGGATTTTTGAGGATTTTGAGGATTTTCGAAAAATGTCGAAAATTTCGAAAAAAACGGCAAGGCTATAGCCTTACGGTTTTTCATGATTTTGACGATTTTCAAAAAATGACGAAACCTGGCAAAAACGCAAGGCTATAGCCTACGGTCTTGCACAGCATGCTTTTTTTCATCGTTTTGAGAATTTTTGAGGATTTTGAAGAATTTTGAAAAATGTCGAAATTTCGAAAAAAAAAACGGCAAGGCTATAGCCTTAATTACGGTTTTTCATGATTTTGACGATTTTCAAAAAATGACGAAACCTGGCAAAAACGCAAGGCTATAGCCTACGGTCTTGCACAGCATGCTTTTTTCATCGTTTTGAGGATTTTTGAGGATTTTGAGGATTTTCGAAAAATGTCGAAATTTCGAAAAAATGGCAAGGCTATAGCCTTACGGTTTTTCATGATTTTGACGATTTTCAAAAAATGACGAAACCTGGCAAAAACGCAAGGCTATAGCCTACGGTCTTGCACAGCATGCTTTTTTTCATCGTTTTGAGGATTTTTGAGGATTTTGAGGATTTTCGAAAAATGTCAAAATTTCGAAAAAAAAAAAAACGCAAGGCTATAGCCTTACGTTTTTTCATGATTTTGACGATTTTCAAAAAATGACGAAACCTGGCAAAAACGCAAGGCTATAGCCTACGGTCTTGCACAGCATGCTTTTTTTCATCGTTTTGAGGATTTTGAGGATTTTGAGGATTTTCGAAAAATGTCGAAATTTCGAAAAAAAACGGCAAGGCTATAGCCTTACGTTTTTACATGATTTTGACGATTTTCAAAAAATGACGAAACCTGGCAAAAACGCAAGGCTATAGCCTGCGGTCTTGCACAGCATGCTTTTTTTCATCGTTTTGAGGATTTTTGAGGATTTTGAGGATTTTCGAAAAATGTCGAAATTTCGAAAAAAACGCAAGGCTATAGCCTTACGGTTTTTCATGATTTTGACGATTTTCAAAAAATGACGAAACCTGGCAAAAACGCAAGGCTATAGCCTACGGGCTTGCACAGCATGCTTTTTTTCATCGTTTTGAGGATTTTTGAGGATTTTGGAGGATTTTCGAAAAATGTCGAAATTTCGAAAAAACGGCAAGGCTATAGCCTTACGGTTTTTCATGATTTTGACGATTTTCAAAAAATGACGAAACCTGGCAAAAACGCAAGGCTATAGCCTACGGTCTTGCACAGCATGCTTTTTTTCATCGTTTTGAGGATTTTTGAGGATTTTGAGGATTTTCGAAAAATGTCGAAATTTCGAAAAAACGGCAAGGCTATAGCCTTACGGTTTTTCATGATTTTGACGATTTTCAAAAAAATGACGAAACCTGGCAAAAACGCAAGGCTATAGCCTACGGTCTTGCACAGCATGCTTTTTTTCATCGTTTTGAGGATTTTTGAGGATTTTGAAGATTTTCGAAAAATGTCGAAATTTCGAAAAAACGGCAAGGCTATAGCCTTACGGTTTTTCATGATTTTGACGATTTTCAAAAAATGTCGAAATTTCGCAAAAAAAGGCAAGGCTATAGCCTTACGGTTTTTCATGATTTTGACGATTTTCAAAAAATGACGAAACCTGGCAAAAACGCAAGGCTATAGCCTGCGGTCTTGCACAGCATGCTTTTTTTCATCGTTTTGAGGATTCTTGAGGATTTTGAGGATTTTCGAAAAATGTCGAAATTTCGAAAAAACGGCAAGGCTATAGCCTTACAGTTTTTCATGATTTTGACGATTTTCAAAAAATGACGAAACCTGGCAAAAACGCAAGGCTATAGCCTACGGTCTTGCACAGCATGCTTTTTTTCATCGTTTTGAGGATTTTTGAGGATTTTGAGGATTTTCGAAAAATGTCGAAATTTCTAAAAAACGGCAAGGCTATAGCCTTACGGTTTTTCATGATTTTGACGATTTTCAAAAAATGACGAAACCTGGCAAAAACGCAAGGCTATAGCCTACGGTCTTGCACAGCATGCTTTTTTTCATCGTTTTGAGGATTTTTGAGGATTTGAGATTTTCGAAAAATGTCGAAATTTCGAAAAACGGAAAGGCTATAGCCTTACGGTTTTTCATGATTTGACGATTTTCAAAAAAATGTCGAAAATTTCGCAAAAAAGGCAAGGCTATAGCCTTACGGTTTTTCATGATTTTGACGATTTTCAAAAAATGACGAAAACCTGGTAAAAAAGCAAGGCTATAGCCTTGGGTCTTGCACAGCATGCTTTTTTTCATCGTTTTGAGGATTTGAGGATTCTTGAGGATTTGGAGGATTTTCGAAAAATGTCGAAATTTCGAAAAAACGGCAAGGCTATAGCCTTACGGTTTTTCATGATTTTGACGATTTTCAAAAAATGACGAAACCTGGCAAAAACGCAAGGCTATAGCCTACGGTCTTGCACAGCATGCTTTTTTTCATCGTTTTGAGGATTTTTGAGGATTTTGAGGATTTTCGAAAAATGTCGAAATTTCGAAAAAAACGGCAAGGCTATAGCCTTACGGTTTTCATGATTTTGACGATTTTCAAAAAATGACGAAACCTGGCAAAAACGCAAGGCTATAGCCTACGGTCTTGCACAGCATGCTTTTTTTCATCGTTTTGAGGATTTTGAGGATTTTGAGGATTTTCGAAAAATGTCGAAATTTCGAAAAAACGGCAAGGCTATAGCTTTACGGTTTTTCATGATTTTGACGATTTTCAAAAAATGACGAAACCTGGCAAAAACGCAAGGCTATAGCCTACGGTCTTGCACAGCATGCTTTTTTTCATCGTTTTGAGGATTTTTGAGGATTTTGAGGATTTTCGAAAAATGTCGAAATTTCGAAAAAAACGGCAAGGCTATAGCCTTACGGTTTTTCATGATTTTGACGATTTTCAAAAAATGACGAAACCTGGCAAAAACGCAAGGCTATAGCCTACGGTCTTGCACAGCATCCTTTTTTTCATCGTTTTGAGGATTTTTGAGGATTT
Source organism: Benthosema pterotum (assembly GCA_039105355.1). NCBI lineage: Eukaryota > Metazoa > Chordata > Actinopteri > Myctophiformes > Myctophidae > Benthosema > Benthosema pterotum. The sequence goes on from CM076979.1 coordinate 23,248,108, forward strand.
TTGAGGATTTTGGGATTTTGAAAATGTCGAAATTTCGAAAAAAACGGCAAGGCTATAGCCTTACGGTTTTTTCATGATTTTGACGATTTTCAAAAAATGACGAAACCTGGCAAAAACGCAAGGCTATAGCCTACGGTCTTGCACAGCATGCTTTTTTTCATCGTTTTGAGGATTTTTGAGGATTTTGAGGATTTTCGAAAAATGTCAAAATTTCGAAAAAACGGCAAGGCTATAGCCTTACGGTTTTTCATGATTTTGACGATTTTCAAAAAATGACGAAACCTGGCAAAAACGCAAGGCTATAGCCTGCGGTCTTGCACAGCATGCTTTTTTTCATCGTTTTGAGGATTTTTGAGGATTTTGAGGATTTTCGAAAAATTTCGAAATTTCGAAAAAAAAAACGGCAAGGCTATAGCCTTACGGTTGTTCATGATTTTGACGATTTTCAAAAAATGACGAAACCTGGCAAAAACGCAAGGCTATAGCCTACGGTCTTGCACAGCATGCTTTTTTTTCATCGTTTTGAGGATTTTTGAGGATTTGGAGGATTTTCGAAAAATGTCGAAATTTCGAAAAAACGGCAAGGCTATAGCCTTACGGTTTTTTCATGATTTTGACGATTTTCAAAAAATGACGAAACCTGGCAAAAACGCAAGGCTATAGCCTACGGTCTTGCACAGCATGCTTTTTTTCATCGTTTTGAGGATTTTTGAGGATTTTGAGGATTTTCGAAAAATGTCGAAATTTCGAAAAAACGCCAAGGCTATAGCCTTACGGTTTTTCATGATTTTGACGATTTTCAAAAAATGACGAAACCTGGCAAAAACGCAAGGCTATAGCCTACGGTCTTGCACAGCATGCTTTTTTTCATCGTTTTGAGGATTTTTGAGGATTTTGAGGATTTTCGAAAAATGTCGAAATTTCGAAAAAAACGGCAAGGCTATAGCCTTACGGTTTTTCATGATTTTGACGATTTTCAAAAAATGACGAAACCTGGCAAAAACGCAAGGCTATAGCCTACGGTCTTGCACAGCATGCTTTTTTTCATCGTTTTGAGGATTTTTTTGAGGATTTTGAGGATTTTCGAAAAATGTCGAAATTTCGAAAAAAACGGCAAGGCTATAGCCTTACGGTTTTTCATGATTTTGACGATTTTCAAAAAATGACGAAACCTGGCAAAAACGCAAGGCTATAGCCTGCGGTCTTGCACAGCATGCTTTTTTTCATCGTTTTGAGGATTTTTGAGGATTTTGAGGATTTTCGAAAAATGTCGAAATTTCGAAAAAAACGGCAAGGCTATAGCCTTACGGTTTTTCATGATTTTGACGATTTTCAAAAAATGACGAAACCTGGCAAAAACGCAAGGCTATAGCCTGCGGTCTTGCACAGCATGCTTTTTTTCATCGTTTTGAGGATTCTTGAGGATTTGGAGGATTTTCGAAAAATGTCGAAATTTCGAAAAAAACGGCAAGGCTATAGCCTTACGGTTTTTCATGATTTTGACGATTTTCAAAAAAATGACGAAACCTGGCAAAAACGCAAGGCTATAGCCTACGGTCTTGCACAGCATGCTTTTTTTCATCGTTTTGAGGATTCTTGAGGATTTGGAGGATTTTCGAAAAATGTCGAAATTTCGAAAAAAAAAACGGCAGGCTATAGCCTTACGGTTTTTCATGATTTTGACGATTTTCAAAAAATGACGAAACCTGGCAAAAACGCAAGGCTATAGCCTACGGTCCTTGCACAGCATGCTTTTTTTCATCGTTTTGAGGATTTTTGAGGATTTTGAGGATTTTCGAAAAATGTCGAAATTTCGAAAAAACGGCAAGGCTATAGCCTTACGGTTTTTCATGATTTTGACGATTTTCAAAAAATGACGAAACCTGGCAAAAACGCAAGGCTATAGCCTACGGTCTTGCACAGCATGCTTTTTTTCATCGTTTTGAGGATTCTTGAGGATTTTGAGGATTTTCGAAAAATGTCGAAATTTCGAAAAAACGGCAAGGCTATAGCCTTACGGTTTTTCATGATTTTGACGATTTTCAAAAAATGACGAAACCTGGCAAAACGCAAGGCTATAGCCTACGGTCTTGCACAGCATGCTTTTTTTCATCGTTTTGAGGATTTTGAGGATTTGAGGATTTTCGAAAAATGTCGAAATTTCGAAAAACGGCAAGGCTATAGCCTTACGGTTTTTTCATGATTTTGACGATTTTCAAAAAATGACGAAACCTGGCAAAAACGCAAGGCTATAGCCTACGGTCTTGCACAGCATGCTTTTTTTCATCGTTTTGAGGAATTTTTGAGGATTTTGAGGATTTTCGAAAAATGTCGAAATTTCAAAAAAACGGCAAGGCTATAGCCTTACGGTTTTTCATGATTTTGACGATTTTCAAAAAATGACGAAACCTGGCAAAAACGCAAGGCTATAGCCTACGGTCTTGCACAGCATGCTTTTTTTCATCGTTTTGAGGATTTTTGAGGATTTTGAGGATTTAGAAAAATGTCGAAATTTTGAAAAAAACGGCAAGGCTATAGCCTTACGGTTTTTCATGATTTTGACGATTTTCAAAAAATGACGAAACCTGGCAAAAACGCAAGGCTATAGCCTACGGTCTTGCACAGCATGCTTTTTTTCATCGTTTTGAGGATTTTTGAGGATTTTGAAGATTTACGAAAAATGTCGAAATTTCGAAAAAACGGCAAGGCTATAGCCTTACGGTTTTTCATGATTTTGACGATTTTCAAAAAATGACGAAACCTGGCAAAAACGCAAGGCTTTAGCCTACGGTCTTGCACAGCATGCTTTTTTTCATCGTTTTGAGGATTTTTGAGGATTTTGAGGATTTTCGAAAAATGTCGAAATTTCGAAAAAACGGCAAGGCTATAGCCTTACGGTTTTTCATGATTTTGACGATTTTCAAAAAATGACGAAACCTGGCAAAAACGCAAGGCTATAGCCTACGGTCTTGCACAGCATGCTTTTTTTCATCGTTTTGAGGATTTTTGAGGATTTTGAGGATTTTCGAAAAATGTCGAAATTTTGCAAAAAAACGCAAGGCTATAGCCTTACGGTTTTTTTATGATTTTGACGATTTTCAAAAAATGACGAAACCTGGCAAAAACGCAAGGCTATAGCCTACGGTCTTGCACAGCATGCTTTTTTTCATCGTTTTGAGGATTTTTGAGGATTTTGAGGATTTTCGAAAAATGTCGAAATTTCGAAAAAAAGGCAAGGCTATAGCTTACGGTTTTTCATGATTTTGACGATTTTCAAAAAATGACGAAACCTGGCAAAAACGCAAGGCTATAGCCTACGGTCTTGCACAGCATGCTTTTTTTCATCGTTTTGAGGATTTTTGAGGATTTTGAGGATTTTCGAAAAATGTCGAAATTTCGAAAAAACGGCAAGGCTATAGCCTTACGGTTTTTCATGATTTTGACGATTTTCAAAAAATGACGAAACCTGGCAAAAACGCAAGGCTATAGCCTACGGTCTTGCACAGCATGCTTTTTTTCATCGTTTTGAGGATTTTTGAGGATTTTGAGGATTTTCGAAAAATGTCGGAAATTTCGAAAAAAAACGGCAAGGCTATAGCCTTACGTTTTTTCATGAATTTTTGACGATTTTCAAAAAAGACGAAACCTGGCAAAAACGCAAGGCTAAAAGCCTACGGTCTTGCACAGCATGCTTTTTTTCATCGTTTTTGAGGATTTTTGAGGAGGATTTGGAGGATTTCGAAAAATGTCGAAATTTCGAAAAAAAAAACGGCAAGGCTATAGCCTTACGGTTTTTCATGATTTTGACGATTTTCAAAAAAATGACGAAACCTGGCAAAAACGCAAGGCTATAGCCTACGGTCTTGCACAGCATGCTTTTTTTCATCGTTTTGAGGATTTTTGAGGATTTTGAGGATTTTCGAAAAATGTCGAAATTTCGAAAAAAACGGCAAGCCTTACGGTTTTTCATGATTTTGACGATTTTCAAAAAATGACGAAACCTGGCAAAAACGCAAGGACTATAGCCTGCGGTCTTGCACAGCATGCTTTTTTTTTCAATCGTTTTGAGGATCTGAGGATTTTGA